>OY390714.1:67774037-68374037 GCA_959613365.1 Balanococcus diminutus
ATTCACTGATAAGTTCATTTCTATACTTCTAAACATGTTATTATTAATAATTTTAAGGAAAATCGAGAGAATAGGATGAAACTGAGACAAAAACTTCGTAAAACTAGTAAAAATTCACTGTATACAAATTACCCTATAGAGAGTGATAATTGAACGCTGCTCAGTTTGCGTTCACCAAAGAATCTCGGAGCTCGTTCAGCTCAGATTCCTTACGGAGCGCGTTCAGAGCGCGTTCTGAGTATTGCCAACACTGATCGTAACTAATAATTTTGAGCGAAACTCGATGTTAAAGATGAATTAAAGAACATTTCGGTAAAATTTTTTTTTTTGAAAAAATAATTTTTTGTTTTTCAGTCTTGATTTTGAAATTGAAATGGCTATAACTTTTTAACCAAGTGAGATAGAAGAGTCCGATTTGCGGCATTCGAAAGGTCGAACTTTTTTCATGTAAGGCAAATCATAATAATAATACCAAATGATGAAACTTTTTTGAGATTTCCTCAAAAATTGCAAAAAAATCTCAATTTTTGGACACTTTTTTTAGATATTCAATACAGTACAGACCCCCCTGATCACCTAATACAATTATCAACCCCACTAAAAAATTCTACACAAAATTTCCTTTTCAACGCCGCAAAGTGCAACTTTCTACCTATCTCGATTGTCGAGTGACGCATGGTTAAAAATCTGAAACAAAACTGAAAATAAAAAATTTTCAGTTCAGCATATCTCTGCCCCTTCAATTCACAGGGTCGGCAAACATGCGTACATGAGCTTAGTTTGAGTTGACTGTATCGCTGGTGAAGGGGTGTTAACTGGTGACGGGACACCCTGTATATCAAACTTATAGTAAAACATCATACAGCTAAAATTTTGCGAATTTTTCCTAAATTACCTACTAGAAAAATTTGTTTCCAAATGTGTGTTAAATTTCGTAGATAGGTAAATTGAAAATAGGTGTAATAAGAATTTGCGTCACACCAGGTCCATTTTCTGTGTCATGTTGTGCTATAGGCAGTTAGACACTTGTACTTATAATTCATGTCCTCAATTGAACGTAACGGCGACTCGGCCACGGTTATAGGTATGCATAATACCCCCACTATATCTAGATGAAAAAAAAGACAGTGGAAAAACTTGGTCGGCCATCGATCAATCGAACACGTCGATAAATTTCTGCGAATTAAGTAGCGCACGCGTACGAGTTCAGTACGATTCTTCTGTTCTGTAATATTAGAGAGCTATTCCACTTTTGTTTTGGTTTACATTTTTCTCCCGGGGAAATGTCACGAAATTAAGTCTTGAGTTTCGAGTTTCAACAAACGAACTAAAACTAGGCTAAAACTAGGCTAAAACAGCCTTTTGATTGGTATTTTGGCTTCTATAAGAAAAAATAAATAAATTTAAAAAAAAAACTGATCAAGCAACCAACAAATTTTGAATTTTAATTTACAAAAATTGTCGACTGTCTGTGATATTTTTTGCAGGAACTGAACATCAATCAAACGGCTGTTCTAGTTTGTTTTTTGGAAATATGACGCAATTAGTGACGTTCCCCGGGGCAAAAAAATGTAAACAAAAAAAAGTGTATCAGCTTTGCTTCATACAGAAATAGTATATACCTGTTGGCTCGGGCAGCCGACTGTGGTTAAAAATGAGAAAAATGAAACACACATGATATGTACCTACCTACCTGCGGCTGCTACATACTTATTCGTATACTACGTACGTAGTCGTATCCATAGGTACATGATTGTACCTTTACCTAATACACATACCGGACATACGTGTGTTTTGCGTAGTATGTATCTCGTATTATTGCTCAACGGGGATTTCATTCTGCGGTAATTATTAATTTGTTGGAAATGGAAATACGTTCGCAAACCTCTACCCCATTCTGCCCCATCCTGTTCCGTCCTGTCCTGTCCTGTCCTGTCCTGCCCTGCCCTGCCCTGCCCTGCCCTGTCCTGCCCTAGCGGAACAATCTACCTGCCCAGTCTGCATATACGTTCCGTTCGTGTACGTAATTACGTTTACCTTCGCTGCGTTTACTGTACGAGTATGTTCTCGTATGTACGCGGTACGCGTGTTATGGTAATGTGTACTCGAGGTAGCCTTTTACAGATATTATTCGAGTACGAGTAGTCGAGTACCTCGTCTATCCCGGTTCGATACGAATTAGGTCATTTTTTGCGCGCGAAATGGCCGCGTCGACGTGCGGATATTGCGCTTTTCAAACAAATTTACGCCTATAAGTATAGGTAAGGCGATATCTATTTCGCAATTCGTATAGCTGGCTACCTACCTACACGTGTACCGTGTAGTACGGTACGTTAGTTAGATAGGTCAATCTACAGCAGTAGCGTAGCCAGACAGGCATGTTGGGGGAGGGGGGGGGGTGGGGTCTAGACCAAAAAATAGAAATTTTTTGTAAAAAATACCATTAAAAAGCTGAAATTTCGTCATTTTTTCAACTTTTTCGTCGTCAAGGAGGTGTCTGGACCCCTGGGCTCCCCTGAAGTAGGCCACTGATCTACATACGTATAATAATTATGTATGCACTATCATTTCGAGATATGCGATTGTCTGTCAGTGCAATCTTTTAGTTATTTTAATACTTGAAATTGCTGGTACATTCTTGCCAATTATTTCGAGCTGCGACCTGGCTGATGGTTGCGTTTGCGTATACTTTGTTTTTCGCATACCACAAACAAATACATTCGCCTACGACATAGTACCACGTATACTGTACTCAAAGTGTTTATCCAGTGTTAGTGTGGTCCCGATGCAAATTCGGCGGTGCACGCCTTCACCAGAGTAATATACAAGGTGAGCAGACGACTTCGTTTCTCGATTTTGAATAAGGAGATAGTTTCGTATCAGTGTGTAAAAAGTTCGTACAGGGTGTACCGGATTGATGGTAAAGCCTTCAAACCAGTAACTATGCAACTCATGTTGAGTCGATGTAGGTATGTTTGCATAACCTCCGGACTGCAGGGGCTGAGTTATGCTCATCGAATTTTTTTTTTTTTTTTTTTTTTTTTTTTTTTCGTTTTGGCAGGATGTTTTTAACCTTTCGCTTCTCGAAAACTATAATAGTTAGAAAGTTGTACTTTGCGGCATCGGATGGCAAATTTTGTCTAGAATTTTTTCACGAGGCTAGTAATTTTTGTAAGTGGACAAGGAAGTCTATACCGAGCAGAATATTCGAAAAAACATGCATAAAAAGGTGGCAATTTTTCTAATTTTTCTGTGATGACTCAAAAAGTTGTCCCATGACCAAGCTGGTATTATTAACTTTTCTACATGAAAAAATGTCGCTATTTTCAATGGCGCAAACCCCGCCCCTCTATCTCACTCCATTCAAAAGTTATGAGTTAATGAGTTGTTGAAAAAGTCTGTAAAAAATAACAATAATATATATATATATTTTTAATTTTCTTAAACATTTTTTTTCATGTATCAAAAGTTATGAGCAGTTTGTTTTTTTTAAAAAAACGTCTAAAAAAAATTGTTTAAGAAATTTTTTTTTAGAAAATTTCAATTTTGATTTTTTTTCAGACGTTTTTGAACAAATGATTCCCTTATAACTTTTGATTGGAGTGAGATAGAGGGGCGGGGTTTGCGCCATTGAAAAGAGCGACATTTTTTCATGTAGAAAAGTTAATAATACCAGCTTGGTCATGGGACAACTTTTTGAGTCATCACAGAAAAATTAGAAAAATTGCCACCTTTTTATGCATGTTTTTTCGAATATTCTGCTCGGTATAGACTTCCTTGTCCACTTACAAAAATTACTAGCCTCGTGAAAAAATTCTAGACAAAATTTGCCATCCGATGCCGCAAAGTACAACTTTCTAACTATTATAGTTTTCGAGAAGCGCAAGGTTAAAAACATCCTGCCAAAACGAAAAAAAAAAAAAAAAAAAAAAAAAAAAAAAAAAAAAAAAATTCGATGAGCATAACTCAGCCCCTGCAGTCCGGAGGTTATGCAAACATACCTACATCGACTCAACATGAGTTGCATAGTTACTGGTTTGAAGGCTTTACCATCAATCCGGTACACCCTGTATATGTAAATGCGCAAAACCGCTCAATCGTATAAAAGTTGTTCCAATTTAAATTTCCCACAAAAAAGTATTCTTCAAATTGTTCTCTCAGACGTATTCTTGTTGAGAATTTTCCATTTCAAGTATGTTGTCAGAGCACAGTTCTACACCAACAGGCAACACTCAGCTATCTCCTGGTTCAATGTTGGGAAATGAAGTCGGCTCACTCTGTAATGCAGATCTCTCAATAAGTTTTATCCGCCAATAATATTCGCGAAATCGTTTACGCATACCCTCATTGTATGCCAGTGCGTTGCGTACTTTGCAGTACATACAGTTACGAAGCTATACCTACGAACTTTCGTTGCGACGAAGAAAATTCAAATTCGGTCAGCGAGTAATTTTTTACACGCTGCGCTGATACACGAACAAGCAGATAGAAATACTCGAATTCTTTTAAAAATAAATTTTTACAGCTATACGTGACGCCCTGTCCATTCACGCCACGCCACGCCGGCAACGGTTTCTTTCGAAAATGAGAAATACGAGTACGTCCAGGCATCCCAACTGATTTTGGTTTTTATGCTCTATTCCCGCAACTCATATTCCTACCTTCCTCTATACCTACCTGACGCCCTTACTACCAAACACCCGAGACATGATGAGACGCAGCTTAGCTCGGTTGCGTCGTTAGAAAATAAATAACTTATCGTACATCAACATATCCTTGCTACAGCTAGAGCTACCTAGTATACATACATACCTGCTACGCTGCCAAAAATTAGGATTCATTTCGCAAAAATTCCTTCGGGAACACGAATCTATTTGATCGTGGTGTCAGTTTTGCACGGATTTTATGGTATACGTACCGTACACGTTTCTACCTTTTAGCCTTTTTTCATCTCGACGTGACGTGACGCGGCGGCGCGACGCGACACGACGCGACGCGGTAATCGTTCTCGCTCTACCATACGTTACAGTTACAGACTACAGTATTCGGCGCATCATTTTATGTGCCTGCAACGCGGTGCAATGCCTTGCGTCGCGTCCCACTCTCACTGTCACAATAATATAAGGGGCGATGAGGAGTGATAACAGGAAATGCAGAATGAGCAGGAAAATGAAAAGTGCGGTAAGTAGTAAGGAGAGGGAATACTCGTATACCCACGGCTACGGATATTTCATCAGCCACTAGGATTTTTTCCCTTCGAGATTTTATTATTCTTTTCTTTTTCCTATTCTTTTTACGTGTTATTCGCGCTCGCGACGAAAATGGTGAAATGTACGAGAAAAGTTTGATCGTAAAGGCTAAAGAAACCCATTCAATTACGTTCTTAAAACGACGCGTCAAATTAAATGAGAGTATACTCGACTAGAATCGAGTCGCGGCAAAAGCCCGAAAAAACAAAAAGGAAAACGAAACGAAAAGTAAAATGAATAAAAAAAATAACGTCGCATCTTAACTAAAAGTAAAGCGATAGGTAGGTAGGTAGGTAGGTAGGTAGGTAGGTAAGTAGGTACATAAATAACAAGATAGTTGGTGAATTGTGAAAATATCGCTGAAAATATATAGAAGGAAAGAAATGAAAAGATGGGGTTGTTATTAAATTCGATTCAAATTTTCGATAGCAGCATTTTACTCGCGGTTTTATTCGGTTATTATTACCAACGTAAGTGCTTGATTTTTTTTTGTTTCAAAAGGCGCATTTTTAAACTAGCTACCTATACCTATGCCTACGAAGTCTCACTTCTTGTATGTGCCTAGCTACGAAGCCATTACACGTATCCGGTGACCAAGAATATCGTGTACCCCTGTGGGATATTATCGCAAAAAAACAAGGTTGGCAGTTCCGAAAGTAGTAAACAATGCAATACTAGCAGACGGGCGAGACTACTTTCGGAACTGCCAACCTACCCTTTTTGCGATAAATATCCCACAGGGGGTACGTGATATTCTTGGTGAAATGGTCACCCGGTGGGCTGGTATAGCTGAAGAGCCCTTTTTTTTATTATCATTTTTATTTTATTTTACCCTAATCAGGGAGATTCGCTAGCAATTTTTCTGTTGACGTACGTAGTGTAATGCGTAAAGCCGCGTCGCGTTACGTCGCGTCGCGTCTCTTTGGGTCGTGCGCTTGTTAACATCGACGCGACCAATATTTAAAATTGGCAAACCCGCGTCTCAAGTTTAAATCCCCGGTTATAGGAGAAGCTTACAGAGCGGTGCTATGGTGAAGGTTGGGTGGATACCTGCCTACAGGTATGTAAAAGTAACTACGTGACAGCGAGGTAGTATCTACAGAGTTACAGAGCGGAGATATCAAATTTCTGGTTGTACTGACTACTGACGCGAGCGCGACGTAGGTAGAATGACGTGAGCGAGAACTAAGCGACGCGACGACGACTCGAATACGATATTAGTGCGGAATATTTGCGCTGCGTCGCCTTTATGCCCTAAAGGCCTATCGAATAACTACAAATATGGATTTGCGCAGCGTTCAGGCGAGACGAGACGAGGCGCGGCGCCGTTGTTGAAAAATTAAATTACGTATCGCATTACCGTAATTAACGCGCCGCGTGTTTTCGATTCGATCTTGAAAACAGTTTGACGATCTGAAAGTGTAGTTAGACTTCGTTTCCTTTTTGCCAGCCACTTTGTAAATTACTGCGAAAAACTTGGCAAGTTGCAAATCGGAATAGGGAACGAGTTCGAGTTTGCACCTAATTAGTACTCGTATACGTACGCACAAACGTAAATTGCGAACGCGAGCTTTCTTTTCGTTTTTGCAGTGCTACACTCCGACGCCGACGGCGCGGCGATGCCACTTCCTTAGTTCTTACTCGTACGTACCAACTTGGCGTCACGCTTCGGTCCTTCGTTAGAATTATTCGCCAAACGTCTAAATAGTGAAGTAAAACTCGCATTCGTAAGTAGGTAACATACTCGTACTAGGCTTGAAATTGGGAAATATTAATTTTTTCAATTTTACAAGGAGTCGTTCACGTATTTTCCCCTTCACGTCGCGTCGTCCCGCACAGATCCACGTTCTTATCAGACTCGTAGATAAGACGTATGCCGTATACGGTATAGACGAAGCGAAACGATACCACTGTGCAATCAGATACATATTATACGAGTATATTCGTACGAGTACGTCTTGTAGTATGCGCTGTGTACTTAGGTACGTTGTACGTATGTAGGTATATTCGTACCAGCGTAACTGCGCCACCTTTGTAAGTATGTATTTACCAGTTTACAAGTTGTGCAAAGTTTGCGAAATGAACGGCGCTACTGCGCCAGGAGCACGTTTTGGTATTTAAATTTTTTATTTTGCTTTTACTCGCATGATTCGTATCTTGTACCCTATATATTTGTATACCTGAAAGTAGATAAATACCTTCACAGCTGACTCTGCAGTCTACTTTGTCTGTAGTGTACCAGACCAGACTTCCTAACACTCCTGCAAATCCTGCGAAATTCATGCTCTTATTGCTTCAACCTCCCAATATCCTATTTGCAAGCAGAAAATGTAACCTGAATCACATACTCTACATAAGAAATTAGTATATTACTTAATAGGGTGCGAAAATTGAGCTTTTCCTCACAGTAGAAACATTTGCTGGACGAGCCGTTGGCGAGTGAGGTAAAAATTGTTTGCTTAGCGAGCCGAAGGCGAGTGAAGTAAAAATTGTTTGTTTAGCGAGCCGAAGGCGAGCTAAGCAAACAATACTTACTGTGAAAAAGCTCAATTCGCACCCAATTAAGTAATATAATTTTTATTATAAACGTTAAACGGTGAGAAAGTAATGAACTGAAAATCAAAGAACTAAAACACTGATATCGATATTCTTTTCAACTTTTAACACTTTGTGAATCGTAGAGTAGTATGACCGTAGCGTTGAAGGTGCCTTTATATTAGTTTCATTTTCAAAATAGACTAATAGAACATCTTCCGAATCCGAGTTGTAAGTTGTAATGTTCATTAATTTGAATTTTCTTTCTTCCATCAGGGAACATACGACTGATAACGATAAGCTACATCGTACCTATGGTTTGAATTTTTGGTAGCTAACAGATTTTTTCGTGCATTATATCCGGAGGTGTACACAATACACATCATCATATTTTCATTCACTGTGAAAGTGAAACTTTAAAATTTTACTCATAACCGGTAATAAAACGAAATAAAAGAATTACGAGTGCTAGAGAAAAAAGAACATTGGTAGATAAATGAACTTAGTATGTTGTTTATACATTTTACGTTGAGCATTCAAAAATCTATACCATTCCAATATTAATTACTTTAATCACATTTATAAGATTCAATGATTTGATGAATAAAGAATGAAACTGTAACACAACTCGTAGAATATCACATTTTTGTACACTAGAAATGTTAGAGTTTGAAATTCGACTATCATTTGTACCGTCAGGGCGTCAGAACGTGTTTTGTTGATAAAAGTATACCAGTACACTCACTGCGATGCGTAGGTATGTGTGTGTGTGTGTGTTACTATGTGACGCTAGTTACTTTACATTGCGTGCGCAGCGCGCGTAAATGCTGCGAGGAAAAGTTTTATTTTCCCCACTGATTTCAATGGGGAAAGTAAGTACTTTCGCACCGTGTATAATGAAAATCTAATTTCTAGTGGCCAATACTGCAAAATAGGTATTTAGGTACGCACATTGATGCAGACCTTACCTGAAGGCAAAACATATCGACCAGAAAAAGCACAAATCACTACGAAAATGCGCCAAGTGTATACTGGTTGATTGGGAAACACCTAAAAAGATGAAACTTGAAAACAAACAAATCTTCTACCAAACAGTCATAAAACAAATATGCACCCCATAATTGGAGCGAGATGGTTCCAGAAAAATGACGCCCTACATACAGATCTGCGGATAAAATGGGTTGACGAAATCATCCACGAATATGCAGGTAGACACGAAGAGAGACTAGACAGACATATAAATTCAGAAGTTATCCAATTTTTGGGTAGTAGTATACAAATCCGGCACCTAAAAATACAATTCGGACCTCTTGGAAAAGCTGTAGAACCGAAGCGAAGTGCCCCCTTTGCCCCTCTCGACAGACCTGTGTGTATTTAGGTAAATGTATTTTTGGTGTGTGTGTAAAAAACGTAATGTCATATACATTATAAACCGCAAGCTAGTGTAGCGTCGGTAAACTGGCAGAACGGCGGACATTGGCCAGTATAGGAATAGGACCCACCTAAGAAGACATTTAGACTGAGCGGACGAAAATCACGTCCGCTTAAGTCCATAGCAGCAAAGCGACCTTAAACGGACGAAGAATATGGTAAAAAAAAAGTCTCGATTAAGTCCGTTTAGATTTAAAAAGCTTACTTAGGGTTGGGAGTGTGTACTGTGGCATGAGCGTAAACGCTGCTTCGAGCGCCATCTGCAAAATTCGCAACTTTTCGGTGTCCGCTTAAGTACAGTGAAAAACTGATGGGAAGTTGTCCTCTTAAGTTGACCATGACTCTGTGTGTACTTGAACCCAACTGCCCTAAACGGACGTCCGCGTTTCTCCAGGTATATACCAGTATGAGTGTTCCAGCTAGAAAGAACTGCGAAAATACCAATGAGCTGTATTTTTCTTGGGAAATGATTTTAAGCATCAAGTAAAGGTGGCGTAGTTTTCGAAAATGACTCCTCTAAAAAACTTCAGTAGTGAGTTGGGTGTAGGGGAGATACAAAAAAAAAAGGGGGGGGGGGAGGGGGAAACAAAGAACGGAAGATCCCACAAATATCTTAACACAAATTCTTACGCACTACGAGTAAACACAGGACTATGTCAATGTCGCTGATTGTGACCGCGACTGTACGTATTACGAAGTTTCAGTTGTTAAAACTTGGTGCGTGAGCCTGTAGCCAAACTGACAGATTGCTTTCATGGTTAAGCCCGCAGCGTTGTTTGTAATTATTTGTACGTATAGGCGGCGAGGTACAGGCTGAAAGGCCGGAGGTAGGAATTGAAGAATAATAGTTTCAAGTGGTAAAAGCCAAGAGCGTACCACCACCAGCGGCAGCAACAGCAGCAATCAGCACAGCCGCTTCAAGCGTAACGAGGCAAGCGGTACTACATTTACATACCTATATACCTATATGTACATATGTATAGCCGCTAGTGATGATAGTTTGAATTAGATGGATACTCGCACCAAAAAATATAATTTCGAGCTACGTTAAAATACTAAATAGGTATTTAGTATATTATTATTTACTTCTAGCCCGACATATCCGACCACCTGCCTAATGTTGTCCAACTACGTAGGTACCCAGAACGCCAAGTATCATCGAGCAAGGACACCAATTATACAATCGCGATAAAAAAAATTCTGCTCAAGATGGGAATGATGGGATACGATATGACTCAACACGACGTGGTGCAACGTTTCTCCGTTTCTCGAAAAAGGAAGTAGCAATTTGGCGATGCGATACGATGCGATGCGATGCGATGTTTTTTTCCTTCATTCTTTCATTTTATAGTATCGCGCGTGGTATATATGCAACAAGTTTGACGAAGTACTGCGAGGATATTGTTTTTTTACGCTTTAATGAAAAACGCCTCGTTTTCGATGATGAATAGGCATTGGTAAAATTTGCAAAGCGCTACATTTGTACGCCCCGCTTCTAGTCCTAGTCTGTTGTAGTATATTACGTAGTGACGAGTACGAGTACGAGCAGAGAAAATACTAGCGCGTTAATGCTGCGTTGTATTGCGTTGCAGTCTAAGGGATGTATTATGAATTTATGATATTATTTTCAAAGTCTATCGCTGTAACTGCTCTCTATGGCTGTACAGTGTACGCCGATGTATTCGAGTAGGTATCTGGTTATCATAATTTCATCAAGCCTCGATCATAATGGCCGTAAGAATTCCGTAATGTCACATGGCGCGGCTCTTATAACCATGCAATGGAAAGTTTGTTTCGAATTCAAATTTCTTTAGATTTGTCGAATTTACGTAATTGTTACGGTCATTGTAAAAAAAGCTTCTCTCTGTTACCTACACACGTGAAATTATACTCGCTGTCAAGTGCTGGGTGGTCGGTGCTTGGCTTACGCATGCAACACCAACACGAGTAGGATCTCTTTTAATATAAGGATACGTCTGTCTACGTCTATCGAATAGTGGCCGTGAAGCTCTTAAGTACCTACGTATGATTTTGCTGCGAGCGACGCGACGCGACGCGACGCGACGTGACGTGACGTGACGTGACGTGACGTGACGTGACGCTACGCGGCATGGCATTTTCCCCTTACATACGAGTATACCTCTACCTATGCCTATAGTATACCTACCACCTATACATATGTAATCCACAAGGGAATCGTTTGTATTGTACGTAATTTCACGCTCGAAATATCGACACCGCACGTTTTCACTTCGCTCGGCGATATTGATAAATTTTTGATTACCTAATTGCGTAGTTTTTCCAGCTCGCTTAATACGATTACGATGCGTACGGTGTCTGTGTCGGTCGGTAGTCGTTATTCAATACCTATCCGGCTATACGTGTAGTTTACGCCAAGGTGCGCGAGTAAGAATGAGTACGAAGCGAACAATATTTGAATTACGACTTACGAGTATCATTTCGGATACGAGTCGAGCGGTAAGGTATGGGCTGGTGCTTGGTGGCTGGTTTCCAGATGGTTAGTGTTGGTATTGGCATCGATATTGCTGCGGATGTGGGTGAACCTATTGGCCAGGGACCACTAAACTGCCGGATTTCTAGACAAAGTTTGGACGAAAGAACACGATGATGTGCACAAAATACATGTGTATGTAGGTCAGTACGCACGACATTAGTCGGATCTACTGTATAAACATGAAATATTTGCGGTACATATTCGATACAATGGTATGAGGATGGCGTGGCGTGGCGAGGCGAGGCGAGGCGAGGCGAGGCGAGGCGAGGCGAGGCGAGGCGAAAACGAACCAAAAGGGACGCGGGGCAAAATGAAACGACGTAAGGTGTGCAGACGGGCCTGCAGGGAGCGAGCGTAGAGAGAATCAAATCGGATCGCGCGGGAAAGCGGAAGAGTAAGAGTAAGAGTAAGAGTTAGAAATGAAAACATTTTGGGCGTTTCGTTGGAAGTAGCATTTGGCCATAAAGATAAAAGATATTGGTTTAGCTTCTTGGTACGAGTATTTCAACAAATTGAGAAAAACAACATGCGATAAATCTCGCCGAGGAGAAATTGTTATAAAACGCGGTTAGGATGAAATGATATTGTTAAATAAGTTATTGTTGAAGGAGCAACTTTGTAAAGATTTAGAAAGCCACTCGAGAAATTCCACATGGTGCGCTGCACCGCGTCTCGTCGTCTCTTTCCTCGCTTCTATACGAGTAAGTAAAAATAACATAGGCGGGTTAAACGTTCAAAATGGGTAATTGACCGAGTCATTAAACCGCACTTCGGTAGATAGCGATTTTACGCGCGTAAAAGACCACATTCGATGTTCGACTCGAACGTCAGATAAGAACGAATTAAATCTTTTTGTTGCTCCCCGACAGCGACCCCGAAAAATTTTTCCAACCGCGCGCTCGCTGACCCCACCCTTTGCTTATCCGAATTCCGACTCGACGCTCCGCGCTGCACCAGCGCCCTTCCGCCCGACCCGTCCTCTCGGCGATCGCGTAACCGACTCTCGAGTGATCGATGTGTCTCGTAGTCGGCTTCGTTCAACGTATATACCATGCCTCCTTATCGTCCCCGTTCGTCCTTATTACTCTTTATTCCTCAACCTAACGTAACGTAACGTTTCATTTCGTAATTCGCTAAAACGTTTTCTTTAATTTACCGACAGTTCGTCGCTCGTCGTCGTAGTCGTCTTCATCTTCATCTTCATCTTCATCTTCATCTTCATCTTAATTTCAACATTATTTAATGTCCAATGTGTTGCTGCTGTAACGTAATACGTATTTTGGTACGAAACGCCACGCGAGCACTTCGTTCCAGAACTCCACCTCGATAGTTTTTAACGTTGTTTTTGTAATAATTATTGTTTTGTTTGTTCATTTTACGTACTTACTACGATATCTAACGTAAGTGTTTGTATTGTACCTAATTTTAGTTAGTGTCTGCCATCTACCTTGTCTACCGTACGTTAGCTAGGTAGTATAGGTAGGTATACCATATACATACTCATTTTCGCTTCTTTCGCACTATTTATCGTTCGTCATTCGATGTCACTGCCCATGCCCCTTTACATATCGCGTTGTTGCATTAATTGTATCACACGATGACGGGGGTTTCCCCTGCACTGCACTGCACTGCACAGCACAGTTCAGTTGGTTTTTTTTTCCTGCGGCTCGCCATCCTCGTTTTGGTATTGGTGATTTCGATGACGCCAACGACGGGGTTGTTGAGAAATTGAATTTTATTTCTACTCGAAATACTTATTAAATTCTTATCGGCGATAGCGCGGCTTCCATAATTTTGCCGCCGCAATTTTCTCTTATTCGCATCTCGTCGGGTTTCTAGGCAACATTTTAATATCGAAAAATTGAAAATTCCGCAAATTGTAAGCTATACGAGTAGGCTTAGAACTTGGAGGTACCTATTGTTGAATAACGTAGCCCCTTAAACCTAATCGATTATCGCTATACGCGTTTGCGATGAAGCGCAAAAAGAAAACAAAACTCTTGCTCGTATGCTTAGTCGTAGTTGTGGATTTTTAATAAGTTATTTCTTATTGCTGAAAAATGCTGTTTGCGTTTATAAAAACAATTTGTCGTTGCGACTGTGGCTGTGACTTTGTTATGTGAAGCGTGAGAGCAGTATCTGCGCTGAGTCTACGTTTTCGTATGTTTAACACTATTACTAAATACTAAGTTACGACTCATTTTACCTGTTAGATACGCAGGGCTATTCTATGTTTTTTTGTTGTCCTCCCTGGTCCTCCGCGATACTTTAAGTTTTCAAAGTCATTCACCCTCCTTCACACTGCTCATCCGTCCTCCAATTTGACACGCTTTGGCTATGCTATCCCGCGTAGCGCTGTTTTGATAATTTGGAATGCGCGTCGAGAAATTTGTCGTTTCTCGTTTCTTTCGAACGAGATATGTCGGTGTCATGTCGCGTCGCATCGGCACGATAAAGCGAACGCCACGCGACTCGACGACGAAAAAAGTTTATTTTTGGCGATAATTTTTCGCTCAAGAACGAGTACGACTTACGAGTGCATTCGTGAATCGAATTTCGTACATGGGCGAAATTTAAATTAATCCAATTTATAAAACGCTTCGTATTAACATATTTATGGCGTTTATAAATTCAACTTTTTATACGTACGACTACGAGGAAGTACGAGACTACGAGTACATCTACGTATATCATCTATACTCGTACAAATACGAGTATAAAATATGCTCGTCATTACCCTCGAATACCTCCTCGTCACGTCGCGTCGCACCGCTTATACGAGTAGATACGTAGTTTTGCGTTTGAATTTTTGTTCCAATGCTTAAGATGCGCTAGTGTCAACTGTCGAGTACACCGAAAGAAATGGGTTTTGAAATTTGGTAATCGTTCCTTTGTGTCAGGTAATTGTTCCCAAAAATTCGGTAATGGTTTACATTTTTCAAAAAATTTGTTAAATTCCCCAACATTCAAGGAACTATTCCTGAAAATTGGTAGTTGTTACCAGAAAACTTGGGTAATAATTACCTTCAAAAAATTACTGGGAATTATTACCTATGTATGAGGCATTTATTCTCAACTAACCAAGACTGCAACCCTGATAAAAAGTAATGATTGTGAATTTTGATGGGTAACCATTCACTTCCAGAGGTAGGCATTTATTGCTTCTTATTAGAAGTATTCATTCTCGAAAAAAAGGATTAAGTTCCCAACGTTAGCTACTAATTCGTCATCTATACAAAATTTCAACACTAATTTTTGTTATCAGTATAGAAATTATGATTTTTTCTTCTTCAGATATTTCTTTCTTTATAATTACTTTTGAATCGTAATTGATGAATAAATTCTTCAAAACTGAGGTTTAATAAAAAAATTTCTTATTGAAGGCGATTGAGGTGAAATTGTGTAGAAAAAAAAAAATAGTTCAATGAAATTAAAGAATATTTATTCAAATCACAAAAGTATGGTTGTTTTTTTAAAACTATTTCCTCAGTCCTCACAATTAAAATAATTCGAAATCGACGAGCAAATTTTTCTTTTTCTATATTTCAACTAAATAATGTTACAGCGAATGGAAACTTCTGTCATCAAAGGCATAATAAAAATTGTGGACAAAATCAATTGGTCTGTATACTAATCTAACAAAATTATAAAATATGTTCCCAAGTTTATAATATACAAGTTTGATGAGAGTATGATGAGAGGTTTCTCAAACATTTTTTTCTTCTTCAAAATGATTATAAAAAAATCGTCAGGTTATTTCTTAAATTTTTGAAAATTTGAAACGTAGAATATTTTTAAAATTTTGTTCAAACATGAAGTATTCAAAATTGTGTCAATCACAAATTTCTCGATACTTTATTGAATCACGAATTTTTTGAAATTTTGTTAAAACACAATTTTTATTTAAAAAATAATAAACGCGCATACTATTTCAATAATTTCTTGAAAAAATTCCAATTCGTTTAAAGTAATAAACCACAATTAAGCACTCAACCTTGAGTTTACAGGTTGGCAGAGTGGTTAAGGCGTTGGCTCTTCAAACGGAAGGTCCCGGGTTCGAATCCTACCAGATCCATCACCACGAAGAAAAAATTTCCGAGTTGGTAAACCATTACCGAATAAGTTGTGTAAATTTGGGACATGGTTTGAATTTCCTGAATCATTCCCCAACATAGGGGAATAATTCCCTCCGAGTTGGGAAACTAATAACAAAAAGTTGGGAAAAACTGGGACATGATTCGAAATTCGTGAATGATTCCCCAGGGACACTGGGTAATAATTCCCTAGTTGTGTATGGGACGATTCCATTCGGTAGGAATGGAATTGTTCCTTATCATTATTGATTAATTCATTTTTGTTGGGTAATGGTCACCTTAAAATTTTAATAATAGTTGTCTTACATCAAGGAACGATTATTACCACTGTGTTGGGAAATCATTCACGAATTTCGCTTCATGTCTTAGTTTTCCCCAACTTTTTGGTAATGGTTACCGAATTATTTCTTTCAGTGTAAATGTAATCGCAAACGTTTCAATTATTGCCCCAACAACATTTATGATGTCGTCCTGCTTGAAACCGCGATTAAAAAATACGATTTTTTTTAAAAAGAGATTCGTTGTTCCCAAGCAATGTTTACATTATAATTTTGAAACAATGCAATATTTTTTCTCATTAATGCAACGCAAAAAACGCTTAATAACTAATAAGTATGCCTCTTTTCATAGATTAGGATTCGAATTGAAATAGAGACACATTAAGCCCCTGTAAACATTGTTTGGGAACAACTGATTTTTTTCGAGAAAAAAATCGTCTTTTGAGATCGCGGTTTTAGGCAGGGTACGACACCGTACCTAGGTGGGACGGCACCTACAACGATGCACTTGTAATAAATAAGCCTAAGCCCATACCCGCTGACCATTAGCCAAATGATATAATTGTGTGTTGAGTAGGTATACCTTGGTGTAGCTAGTGTCACGTATGAAAATTGCAGGGAAGTTCGTAAAAATGAAGTGCCGTTGAATCATACGATATTGCTGACGATCACAGAGCAGGCAAATCATATTC
Source organism: Balanococcus diminutus (assembly GCA_959613365.1). Lineage (NCBI taxonomy): Eukaryota > Metazoa > Arthropoda > Insecta > Hemiptera > Pseudococcidae > Balanococcus > Balanococcus diminutus. Next base: position 67,790,832 of record OY390714.1, read on the forward strand.
ACTTGTTGGGAAAATATCCAAGTAACGATAAAATTCAATTCGCTAGGTGTGAGTTCGATAGCACAGGTTAGGTGCTAATTTAGTCGCCAATTAGATATGCTCAAAATTTTAAGATGTTCAAGATGAACCTATAGGAGACGTTATTTTCATTTTTATCCAACGTCGTGTTCGTTTGTAAATAATGTATACGGGCGACGGCGTACGTGTGTAAGTTTTAGTCGATTCGACGCGATAAAATTTCGCTCGATTAGCAAAGATGACATATAAAAATATATAATTCCGCGACTGTGTGGCAATAAAAAAGTTGGCCAACTTAACGCGTGTATAACTTTACCTTCCCGATGAAAAGCAGAACAACGAATAAATTACATGTAGGAATCCTTTTCAGTTTTCAAAACTTTTTCGCCTCGCCTCGCCTCGCCTCGCGTCGCGTCGCGTCGTGTATCTTCCCAGCTTCCCATCTACTTACCAACCTATACTATCTACTACATTCTACCCACATAAGTTTGTAGGTATATCTATATATACACCAACACGTACTTCTGGAGTAACGTTGCGTTCTACATATATTATGCGTAAAAGTCAAGGTATCTGGTGTACCTAATGTATTGTAGGTATACCTATACATGTATGTGGCGACTAACAAAGGAAGTGGCGGGGCCGAGGCAATATACCAACTAGAAAAAGTATAAGAAAATAAATAAATGTTGAGAAGAAAAAAAGAACTCCCGTTTCACCGCGCGCGCCAGCGCAGCGTCATCCCACCTGCAAACAACCAAAAAAGTAATAAGTGTAGTTTCCATATCAAATGCACCGTTCAAAAGGTTTAACGCGACATTAAATTTATTGCTTTACTATTTTGCGAAGAAAATAACGTTAAAAAAGAATAAGAAGAAGAAGAAGAAGAAGAAGAAAAGGAAAAAAAAGTTTTACGTTACGCCGCGTCGCGCCGCCCCGTTTCATTTAAAATACATACTTATAAATCAAAAAAGAAGAAAGAAAAAGTTGAACATAATCGGGCACACGTACACGTGTCTACGTAGAGTCGCAGACATACCATATACATACCTACCTAGACCTACAGTATACCTAACCTACACATACATACGTAACTTACTTTAGCTGCTCACTACATATACGTACGTAGACGTGCTGCTAACTGCAATAGGTACGAGTATGTATATTGGTAAATATCTTACAGGTACAATCAACGACAGCGATAGAAAATACGAGTACGATATCGAGGAGCTGTTTAGTAGTTTGGCGTACTTCGCGATTCGCGACCTAAACTTTTCCGCAGAAGGGATGGCATTTGAAATCTGGCCAAGACCCTCTTTTTTCTTCAATTGCTTTTACGCGGCGTGGTGCAACGTACGAGTACAGACTTCTCCTTTGAGTAAATAACGTATCGCAATTAAGCTACCTATACTTACTGTCTTGTTGGTTAGCTAATAGCTATACTTTTATTGACAAACTCTCGTTTAGAATAATTACGATGAAAGAGTGCCTTGCCGCGCCTGGGTGTTGGGTGCAGTTGGCGTTGAAAGTGAAGAATTGCTCTCATTTGCAGATACTTCGGCGATCGCGTCGTTTTCCTATAAAAATACCGCTTTTGTGAAAATTGGTCGTCGCGTGAAATTAGCTCGCGAAAAATAATTACCGCCTAGCGCGCGTTCGTCCCACAAATTGCTCGTATCGGAGGGTACGTGCGCGTGCGTTAGTACCACCAACGAGTAACGACAACAAAACCGATTATAACTTTTAATCCGAACGAACGCGTGTCGCTGAAGCTGAACATTAATTGTTCCGGAAAACTGTCTGACGCGTATTGTAGTAGCCTATAGACGTATTTCCGGAAATTACTTCCTTTTCAATTCGAATCTATAACTGTAAACACAAAATCTGAACATTTTTGCCCCCCCCCCCCCCTCCAACAGCGGGAAGGGGTATCCTCTAATAACTATAAAATTTTCGAAATTTTTGAACCCTCTTCCCGAATTTTTGAGATTACCTACTCACTTGAAATACTATTTCATATCACTCTTGCATTATGTCTATAGGTGAATTTCTGTTTGATAATCGCGCCAAATTTCCGATGGTTCCATTTTAATTGAAAAAAAAAAAACCACACCATCGAGTTGTCGTGTTGAACATTGATTTTACGAGCTTACCAGATCTCCAATGCAATGGTCAAAATTTTTAACCCTGGTACCTATTGAAGATCTGGTAAGCTCATAAAATCATATGGTGTCTACAAGGTAGTGATAGTGAAACTAGTGAATAAGTAATGATTTGAAAAATAGGTCATGAAAGTAGTGAAAAAGTAAGTAGTGCTTTTGGAGTAAAAGTGGCGAAAAAATCAAAATCAATTTCGTCTATCAACACAATAGCTAAGAAGTTTTTTCGTCATTCGAAATTTCAATTTTCTCTGTGACGATTTTTCTCTCACTCAAAATCTGTCTTGACTCAATTCAATTCTCTCTACCTCGTACCGCGGTGACTGGGGGGGGGGGGTCGTCGTCGAGAAGGGAAGGGGATGGCCTGTGCGCTGGATCTTCTGTACGGCAGGTTCTTTTCGGACAAAGGTCCGCGGAATGAGAAATTAAGAAGAGAGAAAATTCGCTCAAAATAAAGAAATCTTGTATTTAAACTCTTGGAACAAAATTATAATCGTCAAGTTAATTATTCGCCTTTAAATTCGCCTTAATTAAATGCCAAAATTCGCAGTATGAAAGAAAAGATCTAAAACAAACAAAAAAAAAAAAAAAAAAAACAGAGAAATTAGTAAAAACGAAAAAATGAAAAAGGTAAAGTTTTGGGAACCTCGGGGAGAATTTCGATTTAATTTTGAATTGTTTTCCCCAGCTCCCAGCCAAATGAAATAACCAAAGTAGCCCATTAAACAGTCCAGAACAGGGTCGCCACTTCTACATGACCGGGTAGAAGGCCGGAAGGGGGTAGGGGGTCCGCGATCTGATTCTCAACACCAGCAGACGAAGTCGCGATAGTTGGCTCCAGCCTAACCTCCAGCACAGAAGATCCAGCGAAGGTTCGCGAAGACAGACCAGCAGGAATGTCTACCCTCTATAGGATGGAAGTTCCGAGGCTCCGAGAAAGAAATATGACGCAGCTGACCAGCTGAACTCAAAGAGCTCGCGATCGTTTTAGCCGGCAGGATTCCAGCACTCTAGAGGCGAAATCCGCGACTTTCCCTAATACCTAAGGCAGTGCGATGACCAGCAGCCAGGGCGATTGGAAAACCAGCTCCTTAGCGCGATCACCAGCGAAGGCAACCTACCAGCAGTCCTCAGGCGAACCTGCGACGCGATAGAGATGCCAACGGCCTTCTAACAAGAACCAGCACCGTTCACCAGCAAGCGAATGCGATGGTTGGGCGATTCGAGTCGATCGACCACCGCCGAGAAAGGGAATCAAGTAGAGAACTTACCTCCTGAGAGATCTTTTCCCTATGAGAAATCTTTCTCAACTGTGTCGATTCTCTGTGCGCCACTTATATTTATAATTTTTTTCGGTACCCGGAACGACCAATCAGAACAAAGTAGGCGTAACCGTAGTAGTAGGGCGAGCGTCGCGTCACAACGTAACGGAAGAGAATGGCAAGCGTCGACGCGTGACGTTCGACTCGACGCGCTACTACAAACAGGTTACATATGGAAAAAATGCAAAAACACTTCGTTACATCTCAAATCCTTCGCCCTCGCTTCGCCGCACAGTATAGTATGTATTTCTACTTTTTGTGAAAACAAAGGAATTAATAAATGCCTTCGGAACAAAGAGGGAGAAATTCAAAATGTTTCAATTCTGCTCTTATCACCTAAACCTCTACTTTTGTTTTGAATGGAAATTTTCCAGGGAGGATCTTTAATTTTCTGTAATTTTTCTGGGGGGGGGGGGGGCTAGAAATTTTGTGGGCGATGGTAAGAGGAAAAGGTAAATTTTATAACGGATGTCTTCCAGTTGTTGCCAAATTTGATTTCAAAAAAGTCAATTCTTTCTCATTGACTCGTTGTTTCGTTTTTCGAAATTTCGTTTGAATTTTTGGACAGCATGTAGAAAATCTTGGTAATTGCGCATGCTCGCTTCCAAACCATTTTCTCACAGAGTTATAAGGCTTATAATAATTACAGAGATCAATGATGGTCGCCCTATCCTGACAACATTGAACAAGCGGTGCATTAGGTTGGTATACTATGGGCATGATGTTATAAGCATAAGCTACAATGGTGAATGTAAGTTCGAATCGAAATGTTGAGAACAAGCCAGGGGTTTGAAAGTGGGGTTGATCCGCGAAACGAGCATAAGGCGAAGCCCCCCCCCCCTATTACCTTATAAGCCTACATTACGTGTACGTGTACGTATACAGTCGTGCGTAGGCTTATATACCTAATTACCTATTCTAGCGTATGTAAGTATGGCGGGACCTACATAGAACGCAATTTTTCGAGTTGCTGCAACTCACTAATCCGAACCTGAATGCAACGTAAAACTTTCAGTGGCCGAGAATATGTGGTACCCTTCGTGATATTTTTTTTAACAATTTGAGGTACCACATATTCTCGGCCACTGAAAGTTTTACGTTGCATTCAGAGTTCGGATTAGTGAGTTGCAGCAACTTGAAAAATTGCGTTCTATGTGGGAGAGGCCTGTGCATCTAGCCGTACACAATTGCACGAGTACGATCGAGTGTGGGTTACGGAGACGACGACGTCGACAGTCGACAATTTGTTGTCTGTCTGCAAATTGGCGTATCAGTGGAGGTCGGTTCAACGACCCGATTCCGGAGGCGTCTTTTTGCGAACTACTTCTTCGATACTCGTATTTAATAATTTCGATGAATCGGAAAACGCCCGAAAAGGCGATAATAAATCTTGCTGAGCCTTCAAACCAGCCTACCCCACACATGGCGAATTGGAAGCGGCGCGACGCAACGCAACGCATTCGCATAACTTATGTTAGGCGACCCTACTCATCTGTGCGAGTACGTAATGCCTACTTAATCTACAACGTATGTATTTGTATTTCCTATTCCTATTCGTATTCGTATTCGTACAGAATATATGCCTGCTATTGATACACCGACACCGCGCCGCGCCGTACCCTACTCTGTCTTTGTGCACTGTGCAGTGACATAACTGTATAGGGATGTATGTATTTACGCTGGTAGATGAGACACCAGCATCATGCTCGCATCGAATATACCTATCAGTATTGATTAACACGCGCACATTCGCCTCATTTAACCAATGAAACCTCGCCTCGCCTCGCGTCCTACGTGTACATGAGTACAGTCGTACGAGTGATAGGTAGGCTGGCTGTAGCTACGTGCATGCATACCCATCATGACGCAATACGACAATAGTACGTAGACGCAGTACGAGTAGGTTACGTATGTCTATTGTCTACGTATATTAATTGTACTTACAGAGTACGCTACGTATACTTAATATGCTGTCGCTACAAAGTTGCATCCGTGACTCGTCGCGTCGGGCTTTGTACTCGTATCTGACGTAAGAGTATAGGTACATAGGTTAGGTACGGATCGTCGTGTCGACGGCATCTCTTTTGTAATTTTGAATTTTTTCCCCTGTACTGTCACCGCCACCCCATCGTTAAAAATACAGATTCGCAATAATTGTACGATGACTTTTATTCTTTCACCGTTTCCGGTTTTGCTTGTCTTTTTTACGATGTGACGTGGCGCTCGTGTCTGTCTGCGCATAAAGAATGTACTTTGCTTCGTTGCCGCTGAACGATGATAACTACATACAATGTCGTCCTAAAAGTTGGCTATGTAGCTACGTTTACATAGCCTACGTGATGCGATGTGATGTGATGTGCTTGTATACTTGTAGACATTTACTTGACGAGAGCAGCTACCTTTATCATACCGCATCACACTCGTACATACAAAATACTAGAGTATTTGTACAGGTGGTAATCCAAATCTGGTTTTTCTTTAAAGTTTTGAAAAAAAATCCAGTTTCGGATTATTCATCAATTCAAAATCCAAATCCGAATAGGATTCTCCGTAGAAGAGAATCCAATGTTTGAATTTTTGTGAAAGGAACCCGAATTCGGATTCTGCGAGGATTTAAGAATATGTAGTATGTGGTAAGAACGGTGAAGAGAGATCTTACCAAATACACTCCGCATTCAAGTGGACACCCACGAGCGCAAGGAGCGGAGACTATTCGAATGATTTAACACGACGAGGTTAAAATTTACGTACGAGTTTATACAGAGGATTGTTTCTGTTAAGTCTAAGTAAATTGTACAGATGTCGATCAAGCTTAAATAGTGTTTTGCTACATGACTTAAGTAAGAGAAGTAAACATACGCGAAACTGGTCCGGGTGATGCGTAGCGCGGCCGCCGCTACAAATACATCTGCTCGGATGACGGATTCGGAGGATTTGAATCCCTTGTTTTGAGCCGTATTCAGAATCTTTGATTCAGCATTTTTTTTGCGGATTCTTCCCAACTCTGACCACTAGCTCCTAGGCCACCCTGTAGATAGATAGATAGATAGATAGATCGCGTAGATACTAACCAAGTAGGGAGTAGGCGCATTGCATACGTATAATATGTATTATGTTATGTAGTACGAGGGCATACCCGTAGTTAACCTATCTAATACCTATATTGAACCTGCTGCGTCTATTGTATAAATTGGACTTACATTGTACGCATTTTTTTTTTTTTAATGGAACGGATCATATTTGATTGCGAACGTTTTAACGGTTATTTTTGCTGCCGAGAACTAAATTGCCAGTGATAACGGATGCGAATGCGAACGTGGAATGCCTGGCATACGAGTAAACCAAATCACGTTTTCGTAGCTCTTATTTGTAATACTGGTACGTAACGTATTCGCATTACGTAGCTATTACGTACATATTACATATAGGTACCTAACTACCTACACGATATACCTATTTAGTATAAGTCCCTAATTTACTACGTATACTACATATATGTACTATACTATAGATACGTGTAATACATACTTGCGGACGTACCTATCTAGCTGTAGCTGGTAGCTACTTGGATAATGGGTATATACGTATATATGTAGTATGATGGGGTTAGGGTGATGTTATTGCTTGCCTTGGTTTGCCTTCTACCTACGAAATGTGTGTTTTGCTTTTTCGACGTGTTTTATAACTAAATGTATAGTTGAACTGAACTGAAATACGCGGAGGAACGTGAAATTAATATTTCATGACGAGCGATGCGTGTACTACACTACTCGTATTACGATACCTGGTGTATGTATATTGTATATCTTTATCTACTCCACTACTCGTCGTCGTAGATATGGCTTTAGCTACTTACGTTAGCTAGATCTGTAAGTAGGTACGTACGTACGAGTCGAGTTGTATGCAGCGTCCAAAAAATGAAGCTTCTTTGATGTTTCTGCAAATCTTATAGGTTTAGGTACTACTTATACTTTACACCCTGGAGACCGTTACAAGAACACCCGCGAGCCGCAGTCGAGTCTTTCGAAACAAGTTTAGCACCTCTACTCTACCTGTACGACGCGACGTCTACGCGTGTACGGTGCGTACGGTGTACACTACACTGAGCTATACTACGTAAATCGATACACGTATACTATACTTAATTTCTTTACTATTTTCTTCGAGTTTGGATTTTTATTTTTCATTCGCTTCGAATCGCTTCCAAGTTGCAACTTTTTAAATTCTAACGTAAGCTCACTGCGAGCGATGAATTTTTTCATCCGGTTACGCGTACCATACGTTTGTTTTGGGCGTTGCGTTGCGTTGCGTTGGTGCGTGAATTTCACGTTCGAACGTTACGTTGGCAGATGGCGCGGCCGCGGTCGGTAGTTTTTACTTTTTGCACTGAAATCGTAACAACCTGCTCCTCGTCCCGGTCCCGATTCGGTATAAAAACTGGCGCAGGCAGGCAGCTTTTCACGGCGACGACTTTCTTTCTAAAGGCGATGGAGGATGTGTATGTATTTTCAAATCAACGAAATACTCGCATACTTGATACTATACATACGTAGATACGTATCGATAAACTAGTACGTAAACGTATTACGTAGTAGTGCCAGTGCGTGCGATTTGTACTTTGTAGCGTGATACTCATTTTGTGGAATTTTTCATTTTTTCGCAACGAAACGAGGCGAGGTTAGGCATAAAGAAGTAGGAAGGAAAAAACAAAGACGAAGCGAAGGGCGGACAGACGACCGACAGAAAAAATAAGGAAAGAAAAATTGAAAAATTTTGAAAGTCGCCGCGTCGTAGCGTTTAAACGGCCGGTGGCGTGGCGTGGCGTGGCGTGGCGTGGCGTGGCGTGACGGCGAGGAGTGCGGCTGCAGTCTGGCTCGAGGGTTACAGCGAATGAACCGAAGGCCGAAGGAATGTCGAGTGCGGTTTGGTACGCACTTTTCGCCACTAGCCGTCGTCCGTTATTTCGCTAATGAAATTGCAACTTTCTCATTTCACGGGGCTTCGATTCCGACTTGATTAGCGCGCGCGGCACGCTTATTTTTTGGCTGTGCTGCGTTACGTTACGTTACGACAGAATATCTACCGCGATCGCTGCTTTTCCGTACCTCTTAACTTGAATATGAGTACGTACCTACACTGGATATCTCTTAGGTCACTGGTCAGTTCGGAGTGTGTATCTCTTCTATGTAGTGTAAATTTGTAGTCGCTAAAGTCTTCTAAAATTCAATCTTGGAAAACTAGTCAGATTTCAAAAACTTGGTTGATTTACATTTTTTGATAAGCATTTCCTTATATAACAAAATACCTAAAATATGCCCGATGGCTAAAGAAATCGAAAAATTGCAATTTTGTTTCGAATTTCTATTTTCTAAAAAAATTTTAGGCCGAATACTTTTTTTTAATAAAAATGAAATTCCACTGTTTTGCACGATAACGGACTACGTATTCGTATAACTAAGGGTTGTGACGCGGCACTTCTCGAATTCGAAATTTGTCGATTTTTAGATTTTGGTAACGCGAGTACTCCGATAACATGCATTTTTTTCTTTTAAATGAACGTCGCAGGACGTAGTAACTAGAACAGTTTCCATCGCCATCTCTGAAGAAAGTTTTCTCTCAACATCGGAGTGAGTGGTTTTGATCATTCCCATATCATAGTCATATTCAGGCCCGTAGATAAGGGGGCAGAGGGGGCAATTTGCCCCGGGTCCAAAGTTTTGCTAAGGGCCCCAAATTGAATTTTTTCAATCAAAGTTGGAAAAATCACATAGTTTTTGGTCAACAATACCCTTGAAAGATGACGACTCAAAATAATTTTTGCACCAGGCCCATTTTGGCTCTCGACGAGCCTGGTCATATTGCCAATCCTGAGTACACATTACTAGTTAACTACTCCAATACGGCGGTGTAGAGGTGTTGTGATAAGTAACTCATCCGAGTTTCTTTGTGTAGCTCCGCTTCGTTCTGCTGCTCAGTGTGAATTTTGGTGTCGATGTGGATGAGTGGATCTTCGTGGATAACTTCAGTTACATTATTTTGTGGTATAATAGCTGTGTCTAGGGCGTATAAAACAGTGTACTGATGCTTTTCCCACCCAAAATGGGTTTTCTATCCCCACTACTCCATCGAAGGAGATATTTACGAATTTCAAGTTGATGAGATTGGAGATGAAGAGATGATTGTATTCCATGTTTGTATCTCGACTTCGTATCGCTCGGGGGCCAAAATGACTACCTTATCCGGCTATGTCCTTTGCATAGAACTCGATGGTAAGGGTTTGTGTATTCAAGTGTGGTGTAGTGTAAACGCTTGACATTTAATTTTCCAAATTTTGGAAATTTTATCAAAATTAAATTTGATCAAATATGTAATCTTATAAACCCAGTATTAGAGTAGTATATAGACTCAGCTCGAATTAACTATACCTGGTATACCTACTTAAGGGGGGGGGGGCTATAATTTTTTTTTTTTTTTTTTTTTTTTTTTGTTGAATGCATAGAGTTGACAAGCGGAATTTTCTAAGACTTTTGCATGACGTCAATTTGATTTTTCATGTATGAAGTTTTGAAGAAAAATTGGAAACTAATTTCATCTCGCTTTTTTTTTTACAAAAAAAAATTAATTTTTGATTTTTGAAAAATAAAATGCATGGAGTTTTCAAAAAAAAAAAAATTATATTCATTTTGCATTTTAATAATGTCATTTTGTAGAAATTATTGATAAATTTTTTGGAAAATCAAAAATTTTAAGCGTTGAAATTGGAGAAAAACGCGACTTTTTCTTAATGCCCCGTTTCCGGTTTTCGTCTCTTCCCCCGAATCCCTTTTCCCGATGGACATTTTCCCGAATAAAAAAGTTCCCGAAAGTCAGTTTCCTGAATGTGTTTTAACCCGAATTTTTCCCCCCCTCCCAATTCTTTTTCCCGAATCCGTTACCCCGAATGATTTCCCGAAAATTTTCCCGAATTTTTTTACTAGCGAAAATGGCGATTTTTTCAAACAAATGTTGTAGATTGAGGTCCTAGGAATAATTTTGGTTATTATAAAATTTTCGATTACACCCTTCTCTCCCCTCCAATTTCGCATAATATGACTTATTTAATTGGGGTCCAATTGAAAAATTTTTCAAATAAAAGTTGTAGATTCAAGTCTTGAGAATAATTTTGGGTACTACAAAATTTTCGATTGAACCCCTCCCTTCCCTCCAATTTCGCATAATATGACTTGAATAATCAAAAACGGAGGGAGTAGGGGTCCAATTGAAAAAACTTTCAAATAAAAGTTGTAGACTGAGGTCTTGAAAATAATTTTTGTTATTATGAAATTTTCGATTAGACCCTTTTCTCCCCTCTAATTTCGCATAATAAATGACTTAGATACTTGAAAAGTTATAAAATTATTAAAAGGGGGGGGGGGGGCTAGGAGTCCAACTGAAAAAATTTTCAAACAAAAGGTATAGATTGAAGTCCTAGTAATAATTTTGGTTATTACAAAATTTTTGGTATGTACCATATCCCTTCCTTCACTAAATTAACCCCGAACTCAATGTCCCGAAGGACAATTCCCCGAATTAGTGATGTTCGATAGAGAGTGATTCGGGGGAAAAAATTCGAGTTTAAAAATTTCGGGGTAAAAATTTTCGGCAGAACAACTTTCAGGAACTTTTTCATTCGGGAAAACGTCCTTCGGGACGATGGATTCGGGAAAATGAACGGGAATCCCCGTTTCCAGAAAAACTATGCAACCCACGAGGTTTTTCCTCAGAATGTTTTTTATTCAGTACAGTCTGGTCTGTAGTCTGACGAGAGGGTTTCGCGAAATTATAATTTGCCGACGACTTCTTTCGAGTTGAATGGAATACTAAGATGAAATTCATAAGAAAGTTAGATAAAATCAGGAGGAAAAGTAGGAATTTCGCAAAACCCTCTCGTCAGACTACAGACCAGACTGTACTGAATAAAAAACATTCTGTGTGTATAATTTTTTTTGTATACCTGTATTTTTCCTTTTTTTTTTCTTTCTTTCCATTTTCAAAGATAACCGAGTCGAAATTTGGGTAAAATGAAAGTAAATCGAAAAGAAATTAAATTAATTTTCAAAAAATGAAACGAGTTTTTTTACGTCTCTTTTATTCTGCGTTTTGATATTCGCTCGTAAAAGTTTCCAGCTAATCATATTTTTCACCCGTCACGTCGCGTCGAGCTGAGCAACGAGTTGTTTTCGTCGTCTTGTTTGGGCGCTCTTTTCGTTTGCAGAACGCGAGCATGAAGAAAGGTGGATGGTGGGTGGATGGAAGAAAGCAAAGTCAAGAGTCAAAAATAAGTTTTAATTAAAATTTTTTAACAAAACGTAATCGTCTCTTCGGGGTATTGAAAATAATTACCTCAAAAAAATGTTGATTAAATAATAATGTCTTTGAGTCGGCGTCGCGTCGCTTCGTGTCAGTTATGATGGCGATGCTCGCTCGTGAAGGGGGAATGCTTGGGCTCGGTTCAATGATTAACGCAACGCTTCGCTTCATATTTCGTCGAATTCGAAACCACGAACGCGAACCCTACAGTTGGAATGATTTTTTACTCGTTTGCTGAAAACTCTCGATTAGCAAAGCGTACGCGTCAATATCGCACCTCCAGGGGAATACTGTCGCAATTCTAAATCGTACACTGTATTGGGGGCAATATTGAAAGCTCTTTTATTTGTGTAAACATGGGGAAAAAATGTAAAATCTTACGAAAGTTCGTAACACTGTACTACGAGTATAATGTTGACAAATTCCACTCAATTCTAGGTACCTTTTTCTTTTTTCTTTTTTTTTTGTTCAATGTTTACAGAAATAAATGAATTACTATCAATATTGTCTCAAGTATACCATGATTGTACCTACTAATACGATTTAGAGTTCCGACAGTATTCCCCTAGAAGTGCTACATATAAGTTTTTAATACTACCTTCGCTGAGTTTTACAAAAGTCCCTCGTCTGTCGCCTAGCGTAACTAACATGCGAACATGACTTGACTTGACGTGACGTGACATGCAACCGCAGTGAGTGCGGAGTGGCGACAAGAATAGAATCGCCACTGCGCGTACTGTTTTAATATCGGCGTAGGGTGATGCTTTTACGGTGCACTTAAATTTGAAATATAGCTCGTTTGAAGAGAACGGCCAAACGCTAAAACTTTGTATCAGGAATCATATTAAAAGCTGCTTTGAGAAGGAAAGCGATATCGTGTCGTTTCTTTTTCTTTCCCTTTTTGGAATACGAATACGATAAGGAGAAAGAGGCGAGTTAATAAAGGAAACTTCTCATTTCCTGCGCAACTTTCTTTCTTAGCCATGTGGCGGCGGCAACGGAGGTAGCAGCAGCAGCAGCGTGAGAAAGATAAGATGAAAAAAAAAATCGCAACAAAAACAAAGAATAAAGGAAGAACCAAAAGAGCGAATCGACGTTACGCGGAAGATCCGCAAAACCAATACTTACTGTTTACTGTACATATGCGAAAGGAGCACACAACACACTGGTGTACTACAAGTCACACTAGCGGCGTAATACACAATACGTGTACATACACACCAGTGTTGAGCAGCTCCTAAGCTCTTAGCTCAGAGCTTGAGCTTAGCTCTGAGCGAAGGCTCTTTTTTACGATGAGCTTAAAAATAGCTAGCTCTTTGAAGCTAAGCTCCCAAATTTATATAAGAGCCAAGAGCTAAGCTCTAAAATGAAAATTTCTGATCAAGCTCTAGCTCTGTTCTGTTTTTAGGTTTTTATGAAGGTTTTTGAAAAATTTGATTTCTTAAACTGCTATTACCTATAATTACATCAATTGCATAAGTATTTTATAGAGTTTGGTAATTTTTTTTTGCTGAAAAAATGTAATCGTGTTGAATGCTGTTCAGTGCCAACAAAATCATTTTAAATTTCATTATTTTTGTACCCGTAAATTTCACATTTCGAAGAGCTTTTTGAAGGAGCTTTAAGCTTTTTTAGGAATAGCTCAAGGTCTTGAGCTAAGCTCTTTTTTCAGGAAGAATTGACAATTTTTTTGTTTTTTCTGATATATGGCGTCTGAAAAATAGAAGATAGGCAAAACATGAAAAGAACCTTTTTATTGGAAATTTAATTCTCTATTTATAATACAGTGACAAGCCATCATATTCCACCTCCCCCACCCATCACTTTGGATATAATACCTTTTTTTTAAATATTATAAAATATCTACATAATTCTGTAATTACGAATGGCAACTCGGGTAACTCAGAAATAATTATTTCATTCAAATCAGAACGAAATTCTCTTTTAATGATATCGAAGAGACCGTTAAAAATTTTTTAAAGAAAGGAGTTAGCACCTACCCAATGACCCATCGATTTCACCCATCCAAACCACTATACATAAACGGGTATTGGCCATTGGGTATACCCGGAGTCACGTATGTCTATGGTGATGTAGTCACGTATCTGTTTCGGTATCACGTTACGTGACCGGTGCGTACAGAGAGGCGTCGAGCCGTCGCGTCGTGCTGCTCCGCCCAACGCGGTGTGATGACGATGATTAGGAGTACGACGAATACCCACGACTATCAAGAGTATCGGTCCTAATGCAGTAATGCGGATATTGTACGAATAGGAAATGAAAGGCGTTAATTACGGCGCGACGAAAAGACGGAAGCTTTTACATTACTCGCAACTTTTAATTAAGAATATGTTTTCGTCATCCGCAAAATCATTATCGAACAATCGCGTAATTAACAAAGCTTTAGAGGGGTAACAAGTTTCACGATGCGATGTGACGAAGCTGCACGCACGCTTTTTTCACCTACCCTCGCCAACAACCGCTGCCTGTGTTGTGTATTGCGATATGCCTGCGTACAGCGTATACATTATACATGCAATCAAAGTTGGAAATTTAATCCTTTTATCTGTGTTTTCATCTTAATTCCCTTTATTTTCGTTTTCATTTTCATTTTTTCTCCAATTATGTATCTATCTGCCATCTTGATGGTTCGCTCGATCAGGCGCGAACTGAAGTCAGAATATTGGAGGGGCAAAATCTTGAAAATTTCCAACTCGTTTTCAAAAAAATCCCAACTTCAATTTTTTCGTTTGACTTTTTTTTTTTTTTTTTTTTTTTTTTTTTTTTTTTTATTATTATTATTATTATTATTTTTTAGCCAACGAATTTTTTACCCAACATGGGCAAATTGAGCGTGTTACATTGGCGCACCCAGGATTTCTTTTGGGTTGGGCTAGAAATATGAAATGAGTGGATCTAGGTTAGACACTGAAACCTATTATCAGTGACGAATAGAAGCGATTTTTCGAGTGGAGGGGGGGGGGAATCATTGAAATTTTCTATCTATATTAGAAAGGGCCGAAAGAAATTTTAAACAGTATTCGAATTTTGATTAAAAAAATATGCGTTTTTAGCTTACAATTGGTATTGAAAAAAAGATCAGAGACAATACTGCCCGAGCGAAGCGAGGGCAAAAATTTTGAAATAATTATATATGATTTTTGACCAAAAAAATGAATTTTTAGCATGTTTGAGTTGATAAAATTGCAATTCTTCCAACTTACGTACAAATATCACAAATTTGCCGTTTGGGGAGGGCCCAAGCCCGAAAGCCACCCCTTGGATGCGCCACTGGCGTGTTATATAATATAATCACAATTTTTCCAACTCATGAGTTGAATTTTCCGACTGGGATTATTTTGAGGGATAAATGATACTTAAATTACGTCGTTTGCGATTTCACGTCAGTGGGAAAATTGCTGTGTTATGTAATCACAATTTTTCCAACTCAAGAGTTGAATGTTCCGACTGAGATTATTTTGAGGGATAAATGATAGTTAAATTACTTCGTAACTCGTAATTTTCCGAATAGAAAATTTTCAAGATAAATTTATGAATACGATTGAAAATCTGATTTTTCAGTTGAGAGTTGTGAAAAATTGTATACTTACAACTACAGATCAAGTCGGCAAAATTGCAATTTCAGTTGGAAAATTATGCCTTTTGTAAATTATTGTGATTTTTAATCACAATTTTTCCGACTTGAGACTTGAGAGTTGAATTTTTCCGACTGAGATTATTCAAGGGGATGAATTATTACAATTTCCCAATTCCGAGAATTACTTGAAGCAATTTTTGACTGTAATCTCATTTTTTAAGATGTGGTAATTCGCCTGAAACCAAAATTTTCCAACTCAAATAGAAAATTTCCAACTGAAAAAAAATTTCAAATATTGAGGGGCGAGCTGCCCCCCCCCTGCCCCCCTATAAGAGCGGCCCTGCGCTCGATGTGTGGTGCGAGCTACTCGCGTACTGGGCGTGAATTTCATTTCACTACATTGATTCATTGTACCTAACTACCCATATCTAGATCTACTGGAACGCATCTCAATCATATAACCGCAGCCATCCCTACTGCATTTCACTACGGGTTTGCATAGCTATAAAACTGAGGTCTTAGACACATAAAGTCAAAAGAGAGGTCCTAAAAAAATACCATTTTTCTTAACAAAATTGTATCTCCAACAGGTTATATCGTAAAATTACTCTCGTATTGTTAGTAGGTAGCTCATTGCGAACATGCTGGTAAAGGCGTTCAAACTTGAATTTGCTCCAGGACCTTTCCAATGCTGGGCAAACACAGTGTGTATGTAGGTAAAAGTATTTGTGGTGAGTGTAAAAAAAGTTATAAACCACTACTAGTGAGGTCCTAGCTCGAAACATCAATAAAGTATAGCAAAGAATGTACCATTGGGCTGTATTTTTCGCGGGAAACAATTTTAAATATTAAGATATAAAGAGGTCCTGGAAAATGACCTCCCTAAAAAAAAGACCTCTGTAGTAATATGAAAAGAACCATCGAAGACCTCAAAATTCGCATATGCAAACACACATCATCACAGTGCCAATGCCGTGCCTTTCAACTTGTAATTTGTACAATAATGGTGATGTAGAGAACGTTTGAAGGAAGGTGTTAATTTGTATTATCGCACGTTCGGTCGTTTTTTATATGATTTTTCAATTGCCATCCAGAACCATGCAACCATCTCTTTTCTGTACTTTTTTTTTTTTTTTTTCAAAATCCCTAACTCTGGGTTCGAGTTCGTAATCATAATTTCATTGGAAGTTATTAATGTCGCACCGCCCACCTTCAAAATAGCTACAATGTTTAATGAATATAATGGTCTAAACATTCGAAAAAAGAAGCCTAAAGTAAACAACATTACTTTACGCTGAATGAAATTCTGATACCGCAGTGCGGTAACTCTCATAGGACTAATATACGACGTTGGCGCTTGCCGCTTTAATTTTTTTTTTGTTGAAAAAGTAGGAGCAAACTTTACAAAAAATTCAGTAATTCAAAAACTTGAAAAAAAAAAAAATAATAATAATAATAATAAGAAGAAGAAGAAGATGCTCGAGATGTGTACCTATTACAGCGTGAGGCTAATAATGCAATTTTACGAAATGATTTTTGAACATCGTTCTTGTTTTTTTCATTTGTTTCCAATTCAAAAGTAAGCGAAGAATTGTTTCGACGACCTTATGCTATCCCCTTTGTAAATTGAGAAGAATATAGCTAATTTGCCGGGTGGAGGTGGAATGAGTGCATTCTTCACTTGGATAGTGAGGCATTCTACCTCTTCAGTCTATATACCTTGGAGCTATTTGTTGTGGTAGACTTATACGGTCTGTTCCGAGTACCGTACCTAATATTTACCTATACAAAGACTTACGTGTACATACGTAGATCTAGGTATATGTAGATGTGTACATATCCTACCTATGTCCGTACAATGCCGTGTGTATGTAATGTACTATGTTGATGTACTTGGATGTACGAGTACGTTACCCCCCTTCGTACCTACCTATCGTACGTTTACTTTACGCTACGCGGCTGTATTATTTATTTTATCATAATAAAAGAATACGGGTGGCAATTTCATTTTTTACGATTACCAACGAGGTAACGGCAACGTCGACGAGAAAACTTTTCGAACCGGAAAATTGGTTCGTTTATCGTTAATTCCTGCGCTTCCTCGCCTTTCCTCGTGCTACCCCCTGCCTGCTATACAAAATGGAATTACTCGTAGTCGTAGGTAGCTACAGGTAACTGATATCGTTATTACTTTTGTAACCATGGCACGGTGCCGCGCTCCGCAGTTTTGAATCAAGTACTAAGTAGCGCACTTTGTGGCATCATTCAGTGGAAATATAACGTGATTTTGCTTATCGTTTGGTCGTTCTCACTGTTTGCTTAATAACCTCATCAGGTTCCACTCGGCTCGCACAGCGTTGATCGTTGTCGTTGTCCAAACTGTTATTCATTCGGATATCGTTTTCGAAAGCGGTAGGCACAGCCGAGTGTTTTCGGTCACTACCTTGCCTTGCATGCGTCGAATCGCGTCGCCCGCCGCCGTTTTAACCCTTTTAGACGCGAATAGGATCCAGCAAGCAGATTTTGAAAGTTTTCTGAAGAGAACTCGAGCGCTTAAAGCTACGAGCTATCGATAGAAGAAATTTGAGGTTCGCTTGAAATGGGTTTTCCAATTTCAAAAAAAAAAAAAAAAAAAATCGAAGGAAACGAACAAAACTTACCGATACCGTTTTAAAACCAACTCGGTGAAAATGACCCATCACTCGAGGTAGGTACCTGGTACCTATCTAATTCTGGACAACTCTGCAACCAAGTGTCTTATTTTTTTGCTTCTCAACAGTTCAACATAACGAAATGAACAATTTTCTTTAAAAAATCGATTTTTTGATAAAGAATTGGGAAATCTTGATTAGTTAATAGGAAAATGGAAAGTTAGCAACCCTGCGATGAAAAATTTTCAATTTCTTCTATAGGCAAAATTTACCTATTTTTGCATTAATAGGAGCCATTCAAGCCCAGTTTGTTCTAGTGCCAGGCAAGCAGATGGTATTCCTTTTTGTGTAATTTGAATATCTCGATTTTGCAGCGATCTGGAAGCATAAATGTATACGTTTGTAATAAATTTTTGAAGTAAAACGCGTCGCATCGCGATTTTTCCTCGAAACATATCATTTTGGAGGCAAGAAACCGAGACGTACTAGTATGCATTCTTAATACTGGCTCGTGTATACGGTACGATGTAGAGTAGAATTCCGATATATTCGTAGGTAGTACAAGTACATTTATACCACGAATATGTACTCGTATCGTGTTACAACATTTATCCAAATACAGTAACAATAACTTGTATAGCAGGGTTTAACATGTATAAGTGACAGTGAGCGATGCTCGTGATTCCGAACGAATGGCATTTCTGAGTTGCTAATAGGGTAAGTATAGGTATACCTCTACCTATACTAAAAAAAGAACGAACAAGAAATTCGCATTCGTACAAGGACATAGCTGCGAGGGGAAAAAAATACATATTACGTGCATGTACGTAAAAACAAAATGCGACTACCTACCTACAAATTGGCGGCGCAGCGTGGTAGACGATGGTCGCGTCTGTTTGCCTCCCTAGGTTCAGCGTCCCAGCTTCGTCCCAGCGAAATGTATGCTTATTGCTCGTAGAGGTACGACGGAAAAATTCAACTTTCCATCGCGAATAAGTTACAATAAGCAGTAGATTTAGATACTTGGTAGGTAGATAGGTGGGTAGGTACCGAACCGACTACGGACTACCGATAGATAATTGTGAAAAGACTCACGTTTACGAATTTAATTAAAAGATACTACACTCGTATAGGTTAGGTTTACAATAGAGTGACGAGGTGCGGCGTGGTGTCCGCGCCACTCGTATTTTGCAGAAAAATATTGTTTTTTCCTTTCCTTTCCTTTCCTTTCCTGCCGCGTCTTACTTGCTCGTACTCTCGTAGTGCCCGTTCGCGCGCCGTCTGCAACCCGCCGACGAACGGACAAAGTTAACGTATTTTTATAGTATACACATATATCTCGAACCCCGCTAATTTCTTTTTTAGGTCCTTTTGTTGTTGGTTTTTCTTTTTCCTATTTTTATTTTCCATTTTCGTTCAATCGCTCGACGTGAGTAACGTACTGCTGGCTAACCTAACTACCAGCCAGTAAGTATTATAACTTCCTGCTGAAGGAAGTCAGTAAGTATAAGTAAGCGTAAGTATTGGAAAAGGCAGGAAGGAAATTCAAAGCGGAAAGCTTACAATGCGGTTACTTTTAAAACAGATGTAGGTAGGTAGGTAGGTAGGTAAGCGTATATAAGTATATATACGTAGAGAAAGAGCAGAAGTGTTCTTGTCTCGCATAAGTTACACACATAACGAACGTAAATGACGTGTACCCTATCAACGATATGCCAGAATCTTGATCTAGATTTGCGCGGATGTTTTTGCAGTCGTGGTTGAAGTTATCTAGTTACGTAGCGTAGGTGCATTGCATATTGGTATTACGTTACAAGTGCAGTGTAATGTATGTATGTATCTTTGGTTACAGTTCTTACTTACGTTAGATTAACGCGCGCACTTGTGCATTTTGTTTTTCGCGATACCGCGCACACACCCCCAACCGACGTTATCCTCGACATCGACAATGAGAAAAGCACTCGATTCAAATATACGTTCGTGTCGTTCGTAATGTACGAGTATATTATACGTATGTCCTTCTACTTCTGATTTGATGAAAATCGCAGAGCAGCGAAGTAAAGAATAGGCGATGAAAAATTCCGACTGATGTGAGCTGTTCATTTGTAGATGATACTTGATACACGCACCCAGTGATGGGCATTTCGTGTGAAATAACTACGCGTATTCTACTTTAGACGGTTAATATGTATAGGATAAACACGCAGAATGGAGAATACCTATGTAAAAGTCGTTCTGATTGATTGGTCAATTTCTCGATGTCGTGACTCGACATTAGCGTTCCAAGCAGCGGTATTAAGGGTTGACGTATTCTTCGCGACCTCATTTCGTGTCTCAAACACTCGTGTGTCCGCTCAAGTTTTCAAACTGTTGAAGAAAAACACCGGTCGTACTCGGTAGTACAAGTCATTTCCCATGAGACTCGATGTCGATGGTACAAATCCTTCGCTGAGATTTGTGCGCAGTTACACGGGGTAAAACTGGGGTAAAGCGACAGAAATAGACGATGCAATTGCATTGTTGCATACTATGTAATCTCCAAATCGTCATCAGTCCTACGCTTATTGGTATAAACGCCCGAGTTTTTTTGGTTTTGGTTTTGCTCATCTCGTGAGCGTACGCTAGCTCGCAGTTTCAGATCATTGCCGTTTCCCTAATCTGCGACCTTATTCTAAACTTATAACTACAAACTGAAAGTCTTTTTTGGTACCTAACAAAAATTCATAT
Organism: Balanococcus diminutus; assembly: GCA_959613365.1. Lineage (NCBI taxonomy): Eukaryota > Metazoa > Arthropoda > Insecta > Hemiptera > Pseudococcidae > Balanococcus > Balanococcus diminutus. The sequence continues at coordinate 67,811,656 of OY390714.1, forward strand.
CTTCGGCTATCACTTAAACTAAAGTAACTCTTTCTCTTCTGGGTAGTTTTGTCTTTGTCGGTAGTTGTGAGATGCGCTGTCAGTTCGACGTGTACCCCTTTCCCGTGTACCTACTCGCCACCAGAAGTAAGTCTGATCTCACTACTAGCTGGCTCACTGCCGCATTCGCACTCTTGAAGAGAAAGCATGGTGAATTATCACGCTTGCTGAGCTGACACATATTCATTGACAACAATGTCTTGGCAAAGACAGCGAAAAGCTTACCCCCTTAGACTAGATGGCCAGTCGCGCTAGGCTTCACTGTTGCCCTCATCTCCTCTGGCTGCTACTCTCTCCAGATGGGGACAGTCTAAGAGTACACGTGGGACGTCCTCTCTGGCTGATGGGCTCAGACGGAACTGTAGATATGATCTTAGATTCTCATGTCCAGTTACCTACGTTATGAGCCGAGTTGCATACGAGTACGTGTTAAATACAGATCCTTGGTGCAGCCTTATCTTCGCGTCGGGTACGAATTGCCTCGTGAATTTCGCAGTTTCGCTTATCTTCTGTACGTCTCTCTCATTTCAAATTTTTCTTTTTTTCTAACTTCACTTAGTTGGTAGTTCCTGAGCAATCGTGTTCGTGTCCCTAAGTGGATACCTCGACCGTATGTATTATGGAGCAAGCTTGCTTATAGCTTAGGCTTTACTTAACAGCAAGTACCTCCCCCCCCCCCCGGCCACCGCACGTATATTGGATGTACGACGCAGTGTCGGCGTCGGCATACACCATAATATACGAAACACGCATTTTCAATGAAGTCGACTCGACGACCACGTACGAATGGTTGCCTAGTGCTCACTTACAAATATGTGCATTTCGTAGGCCTGCCGCCTGTCGCCTGCTGCCTATATCTACTTAAAAGCTATTTTGGATAACCGGAATTAGGAAAGACGTGCGCATTTTATAACTGACGTGGTAAACGTGCTTGTGCCTACCTACGTGATGTAACATTTATTAATACATAATACATATTATAATGTAAATATGTTGCGCTGCATTGTACTCCCCTCTATACATACGAGTATACGTGAGTATAGTTTGGTTTCAAAGTCGGACTTCTGTACATTTTTCAAAAATGAGTTGAAGATTGATTCTAATAGCAGCATTTTTAACGCTGAATTCAATGACGTAGTTGGTTTTTTTCTGAAGTGTTTGTCTATTTATGGTTTTTTCATGGTTTGAGTTTTTAGTTGATTTTAAAAAATGGTCACCTGAACGAGATAGTTGGTATCAATAACGAATATTTTACCCCAAAACTTTTAGAGGGTGATGGAGGGGGGGGGGGGGAAGAGATGTGAAATCTCATAAATGACGTCCGATTATCATTTTTCAATTGTTACGTTAGTTAAATTGCATACCCTTTCGCCGTAAATACGATAAGATCGCATTATGCACGGCGCGTGGGTATGCAATTTTATTAACTCTCCGCGCTTACTGGTTTGTTCGTTCGTTCGTTTTGCCCCAAAACTTGTAGATGGTGAAGGGGGAGATGTGAAATCTTATATGACGTCCGATTATCATTTTTAAACTATAGATAAATGTATCTGCGTACTCAAATTACGAGGTATCTATAGAACTCGTGCTTAAGCCTATCTAAAAAAGTTTTTTTTTTTTTTTTTTTTTTTAATTTTTTAGGAAGACCGTTTCTTAAAATCATATAACATTCCGTATAGTTGATACGTATTTGCGAAGAGTCTCGAGGATTTTTTTCTGAGAACTGTATAGTTTAGATTCGAATTGGAGTAAGATTATAAGCTGGGTAGGTTAGGTGTGTAAAGTGTGTGGTACACTTGGAGCTCGAATCGAAATCTTGCGGCGGTTAAAATGAAATGGCGAAAAATCTCTTCAACCGTGGGCTACATTTAGCGCGCGATAGCGATTTATTATGTTAACTTCGCGCGCGCCCGTCTGTGGCGATGTATTCATAGGATGGCGGTGTGGAAAATCGAATGGTACAGCGATACCTGCGGTACTTCAGTATGCTGGCTCACAACACAAATACACACTCGCGTTGTATTTGCAGTTTATAGTAAATGGCTGAATTATGTGGTTTGCAAAATAATACGTATTAATCAATGTTAAAAAACGATCTAGGTCTACCACCAAGTCATATTTCACTGTTGGTTCGAAAGTTAAGCACCGGAAAAGCTGTACTCGTATTAACGCGGTCTCGATGCTGTGGCTGTGGCTGTGGCTGTGGCTGTGACTGTGACTGTAACTGTGGCCAGCACCCTATTTGATTTGGACGATCGTTCGAACGAGAGAGAGAGAGAGAGAGAGAGGAAAATTTACGCCACAGTGAGACGAGACATCGAATTGCCTTCATTCTGGCCCACGCCCACGTACCGCCACTGCTACCCATAGCTATACTTCTAACTCTACCATGTACGCTATACACGCTTACGCTTCTACATCTACAATTGTGGTGGTAAAAGCTAAAGCTACGAGTGTACAAATAGGTTAGGTTTCTCACTCGCCACTATCGTTGCTAATGTCGTAATGTCGCACCAGATTGACGATGCCCCAATTCATTTACTTTATTATTACGGTATATTTTTTTTTTACGAACTGTTGTTTTCTTTCTCGTGTTGTTTCTTTCTTCTTCATCTTCTTCTTCTTCTCCTCCATCTTTCTGTATATAGTATTTGATTCGTTTAAACGCCTAATCGGGTTGAAAAATGTATTGTACCGCGCTGTACAAATATATGTATACCTATTATCTAGCTATATAAGTAAACTTCTTGAAAAAAAAATCACTGCAAAAGGTACGTTATTTTTGCCCATACATCTACGAGATATGTACCTAGATGTACGTAGATCTACCATAACAGAGTGTAGACGATGGCATGTGCAATTAGGAGACTATTTCAGCCAAGTATCCAACTACTAGTACCTAGGGGTTCGCCAATTAGGCGAGCGTATCGCTTGTCGAATTTCCGCGTCCCAGTCCCAGAAATGTTTTACAACTTTCACAAAAGTTTACGTAGGTATTGATAATTTTTTTCTTTTTTTCTCATCTTATTTTTATTTTTATTTTTTTTTTTCGTTTTCTTTCGCTTCATTTTTCTTGGCCCGAATTCATCTTATTAAAGCTATTCGCGTTGTGTAAAATGTTTCGAAGGGTCGCATTGGGTTACTAGCTTCTTCTCAGAGTTTTTATACGCATTTACATAGGCTTATACTTTTTTAAATATTTGCGCGAACGATAAAGGAAAATACCTAGTTTATAGTTTCGAGTGCGAACACGGCCGCGATAATAATTTACGTACTACAGGTTTAAAAGTTTTCCAACAATTTTGACTCAACTTTCGCTAAAAGATGCGACACCTACCACGTGCAAAACCGAACCAAAATGATTTTTTACGCCTGGGTGCTTACAATCAGTTGTTCTCATTTCGTGAAATTTATTCGGTCGAGCGGCGACCGAATCTGAAATAAAATATACGGTACCTACCCACTACCTAGCCTACCTACCTCGCTTTAAATGGCTGCGACAGATACGCGTGATTTTAGAATTTATATTCGCTTAGGAAGCGGAAAAGTACGCGTAAATTACATTGAAAAAGGATCAAGAATTTCGAATTTTCGAAGTACCTACATACATATAAAAGAAATCTGGAGAAAAAGGATCCTGATCCTACTTTCTGCGTAAGAAAAAGTAAACATCGAACTAACAAACAAGCGGTTAGGTACCCGAGTTTATATATACCTATCGAGTCTATATGAAGTACGCAAACATAATATCTATATGCGCAAACGAGCAACTCGATATCTATAAAATACATTATCTATTACCTACATAATTACGAGGCATGCAAAAAAATAGAAGCATGCCATTACAACTTGAGTCGACTAACAATAACTTGCAATAACATCAACTGTTGGATGTTATTGCAAGTTATTGTCAGTCGACTCAAGTTGTAATGACATGCTCCTTTTAGAGTTGTTGATGATCACCAACTCTAAACGGCACCTTACACAAATTCCAAATATTGGAGCCGTGTAACCTTGAATCCTTCGTATGTATCTTCTTCATCTAGCCATTCTTACCCTTTGCCCTTCATATTTTAAACCTTCGCCCTTAACCCAAATTATGCTACGCACTCGCTACATCAAAATTTAAACATTACGTAGCCCCCTCTTGCAGTGGACAGATGGGAAAAGACAAAAAATAGACAGAAAGCCCTCCCCCTACGTACGTGGCACTTAATGGGCGTGGGTACTGTGTATTTTACTTTTTTCTGTTTCGTAAACTCTAATATGTATGTGGGTCATCGTACTAAGTAGCTACAATTATGCATACTTACTTTTAGGCTGTATGGTGGCAAATTAGATAGGTATTTGCTTTAATGAAATAACACTAATCAATTTTTTGTTTTTTGTCTGTTTTAGGTGAGTTTCCAACTATTTTATAAAGATGGCGAGAAAATATGAACGCCAAGTTCGTCACCGCGCGACACATTCATGTAGGTGGATTCTCGCTTTTTCTCGAGCATTCGAATTGTGATTTAAGATTGATTTGAGAACAATAAAGTTACGAGAAGAAAAAGGTTAACTTTTCAAGTTGTCATAGCCAAATGTTCGTAAGACCTGACTCATTTAGGCACAATTAGGTTGCAGTTGGATAGAAGGTTCGGAGAGTAGAAATAGAACAAGCGTGTAAGAAATCCATTCCACTATCAAAGTATAAGTATATCTATGTATACCTAGTTATAGTGAAGGGACGTCTCTCTCCGTTTGATTCAGTAAATTGTTCACTATTTTGGACAGTCAACTTCAATATTAACCGATGAATCTGAATCCGACTATTTCCACTGAAAACCAGCCATTGCATGTTGACTCGTTGTTGACTGGTTATCAGTAGAAAATTAATAATTCAAATTGAATTCGGTGAATTAATGCTAATTTGCCTCGGTGATGTATCGAAAGTATAGGTATTTTCTCATAGGCGTGTTGCGTCGTGTATAGATAAATAGTGCTAGTTTATTGTAGGTAAAGCCTACGCCTAGGCTTATTGTATGCATGATATTTTCTTACATGTTGGTAAGGTAATCGGTTACCATCTACCTGCTATCTGTATACTTCATGTTTTCACTTTAAATTGGGATGCGAGTGGAATTTGTTTGCGAGTGTTTTTGTCTTAATAAATTAGTGCTGGTAGTTCGGCGGACAGGTCTATTACTTGGAGACGTTGTAAAATAGATTTTGTATCATCTCGTAGCGTCGCGTCGCTTCACGACCCAACGAAACGAATGCAATCAACGAATCGTCAGTCAACTTATTACCTAAGGGACCTACAATGCGGTTAGTCTTACGGCGTAATTTGATCGAGTTTTTTAATCGTAGGTATCGTATTTCGTACGCAGCTGTTATATGGTGCGCAAGTATCTGTTGCGTTTCTTCCATTTTGATTCGTTTTGATTATACGTACTTAGTTACCTTCTTACTAAATATTTATGTTGAAATGATGACCATGTCAAACGGTGCTCGTTGAAAAGAGCAGTTTAAAGAGGTGATGATATTGCTGTTTACAATCATAAATAAATAAACGCTGCTGCTACTACTACTACTACTACTACTTGTGGAGCATAGACGTGTTTTGCGTTCGCTCTCTGTTACCTATGCATACTCTATACTGTTTGCCTTATCGCGTTTTTTTTCTCATTGCCTGTGAATTTATTCGTATATATTTCTTGGTAAAGTTTTAATGCAATTTTGAATAAAATAGGTTATTTTCATAGTTCTATTCTCCTAGCTGAATTTATATTTTTGTTCGCGAGCCAAATACACGTTGCTAGTGAAGTAGCATAATGATAATTGATTAACTCGTTATCTCTCGTTGTCGCTGTTCAAATCGTAATCGAAATGCGTATTTTAGACTGAAGTGTGTATTCTACCTAGGAAAAATTGTCTAATTCAATCGTGTATATTTAAATTATTCGAATGTGTATGCTGGTTGAAATGGACGGAGTAATTAGTGTAAAAAGTTGGCCTGTTCCGGCGTTGCACGTTGACAACAAGCAAGTTTGTTCGTAAACGTAAATTTCAATTGCAAAGCTACGTCTCGTCGTATTCAGAGGTGCGTTGTTATCGCTACTGATAACGATCCGGTCTTTTGCTGTAAATAATTTTGCTCGATGCTGCTAACTGTCTCACATCTGCTGAGAATCAACCTATGACGTTTTTATATCCAAATCGGCGCGTGTTATAAAATTTAGGCAGTCGATTATGGCTGGAGACGCTCAGCTGTGTCCGGCGTGTAAAAAGCAGGTCAGTCTAGATACTACGAAAAGGGCGAAATGCTCCGGTTGTCAAGAAGGTTTTCATTTCGGTTCCTGTGCTGGACTCACTCAGCAGACCTGGAGTAGCATGTCGTCAAAGAGGAAAGGTACGTGGACATGCATAAAGTGTCGTGTTTTGGAGAGCGATAACGACGAGGGTGAAAATGTAAATGGAACGCGAACGGCTGACCTGGATGGCGGCAATAAGAAGCGAAAGCTGTCTGCCTCTCCAAAAGGTGGTGGTACCAACCAGGACCAGTCAATTCACTACGACCAGTTTGAGGAACTGATGAGGAAGTATGTTGGTCCGATTACCTTATCGATAAAGGAGATCGACGTCAAGTTGGATGGCGCACTCGATAGGGTGTCTAAATTGGAAGCTGATAGTGATGATCTCTGGCACGAAAACCAGCTCCTGCGTAATGAAGTCGAGGAGTTGAAGCAGTACAGTAGACGCAACAATGTGATAGTCAAAAATGTTCCGTATCGTAAAGATGAAATACTCGAAGATTTAGTCAAGAAAATCGGTGCAGCGGCGGAGTTTCCTTTGGTGGTGAAGGACATCGATGCAGGCCACAGGTTGGCGAAGAAGGACGAAGGCCCTCCTCCCCTAATTTTGAAATTTGTTTCGCGCCTGGTGAGGGACGGTTTTATGGCAAAATGGAAAGCGACTAAACCTTGTCAGGATGCTTTCGGAGGTAGCAAGGAAGTACCAGTATACATTGATAGTCATTTAACTCCACATACATCGCGATTACTTAGAGAAGCGAAGACTTTGAAGGATAGTGGTTGGAAGTTTGTATGGGAGAGGGATTGTAATGTGTATGCCAGGAAATCTGAAGGTTCTCGACGTTTTAAAATAGGTTTGTTGTCTAAGATTGAAGAGCTTAGAAAGTCGAAATAGTTTATCTGTACAATATTTACCTGCATCCATGTTTATCGTATTCGTTTATTTTATTTCTTATTCAAATATGTGTGTTCAATTGAATTATAGGCTTACTAGACTGTGCGTTGGACTTGTAGTGGGGGGTCTAAATTCAGCAAGTTGTAGAAGCAAGAAATATGTGTTTAATTTACTACGGATTAGAGTTTTATTTCCGCCCAATATGAACAAAGACATGACCTCGGTGCGGGTGATTATATTATTTTCTTTGAATTCGTATGTGAAAAATCATTTTTGGCCACAGTCTGGGTGTTTGCAAATACGAGGTCCTTGTTTCACGAAAGTTTCTGCCTTCTTATTACCTATTTGTATTACTGTTTGGTTCCATGATAGTTTATCTGTGCAATATTTACCTGTATCCATGTTTATCGTGTTCGTTTATTTTAACTCTTACTCAAATATGTGTGTTCAAGTGAATTATGGGATTACTAGATTGCACGTTGGACTCTTAGTGGCGGGTCTAAATTCAGCAGGTTGGAAAAGCAAAAAATATGGGTTTAAATTACTACTGTTTAGGGTTTTATTTCCACTCAATATAGACAATAGCATGACCTTGGTGCGGGGGGTTGTATTATTTTCTTTGAATTCGTATGTGAAAAATCATTTTTGGCCACAGGCTGGGTGTTTACAAATACAAGGTCCTTGTTTCACGAAAGTTTCTGCCTTCTTACTACCTATCTGTATTACTTTATGGTACCATGATAGTTTATCTGTACAATATTTACCTGTATTCATGTTTATCGTGCTCGTTTATTTTATTTCTTACTTAAATATCTGTGTTCAATTGAATTATGGGTTTACTAGATTGTGCGCTGGACTTGTAGTGGCGGGTCTAAATTCAGCAAGTTGGATAGGCAAAAAATATGGGTTTAATTTACTACTGATTAGGGCTTTATTTCCACCCAGTATAAAAAATAACATGACCTCGGTGCGACTGATTATATTATTTAATTGGAATTCGTATGTGAAAAATCGTTTTTGGCCACAGGCTGGGTGCTTGCAAATACGAGGTCCTTGTTTCATGAAATTTTCTGCCTTCTTATTACCTATTTGTATTACTGTTTGGTTCCATGATAGTTTATCTGTGCAATATTTACCTGTATCCATGTTTATCGTGTTCGTTTATTTTAACTCTTACTCAAATATGTGTGTTCAAGTGAATTATGGGATTACTAGATTGCACGTTGGTCTCTTAGTGGCGGGTCTAAATTCAGCAGGTTGGAAAAGCAAAAAATATGGGTTTAAATTACTACTGTTTAGGGTTTTATTTCCACCCAATATAGACAATAGCATGACCTTGGTGCGGGGGGTTGTATTATTTTCTTTGAATTCGTATGTGAAAAATCATTTTTGGCCACAGGCTGGGTGTTTACAAATACAAGGTCCTTGTTCCACGAAAGTTTCTGCCTTCTTACTACCTATCTGTATTACTTTATGGTACCATGATAGTTTATCTGTACAATATTTACCTGTATTCATGTTTATCGTGCTCGTTTATTTTATTTCTTACTTAAATATCTGTGTTCAATTGAATTATGGGTTTACGAGATTGTGTGCTGGACTTGTAGTGGCGGGTCTAAATTCAGCAAGTTGGATAGGCAAAAAATATGGGTTTAATTTACTACTGATTAGGGCTTTATTTCCACCCAGTATAAAAAATAACATGACCTCGGTGCGACTGATTATATTATTTAATTGGAATTCGTATGTGAAAAATCATTTTTGGCCACAGGCTGGGTGTTTGCAAATACGAGGTCCTTGTTTCATGAAATTTTCTGCCTTCTTATTACAAGTCTGTATTACTTCATGGTTCCATTCGAATGTTTTTTGTCCTCTGCAGATATTTGTTACGTTTTATTATATTTCGTGGTTAATTCTATTTATGTTCTGTGATTATTTTTTTTAGGATTAAGTTGCTTTATGTATTAACTTTTCTACTGAAGTCTTTGGAGCGAATTTGTGAAAATGCAGGGGACTCGGCGGGGGTGCATAAGATGAAGTTGAGATACTTGTGCCAAGGTGCTGTAGTCTCGAGTAGAGATAAGGCTACGATTGATATAATTTTCATTTTTTTGAGATGGTTGATGCGGTGCTGTGTTATTTATCGGGTGTGCTGTTCGACTTCACTACTTGGTCTCAAAATGGGGGAAAATTCGCTCGTTTATGGCTAATATAAAGGTACTCGTTACAAATGTTAGGTCTCTGAGGAAGAACAATCAGGAATTTAAGGTATGGTTGGATACCAGGGGGGGAGAATTTGATATTATGGTTCTGACGGAAACGTGGATCACAGAGAGAGAAGTGGCCTACTATGCAATTCCTGGTTATTCTGTTGCCCTGCAATCTAGGTCAGGTAAAAGGAGCGGGGGGGTGTTGGTATATGTACGAGTGAAGCTTGATAGTCAGGCTGTCCAACTCAAGGGTGTAACGTATAATGGTTTAAAAGTGAGCCTAAAAATCTCAGATGCCCTTTCCATTACCCTTCTGGCGATATATAGATTTTGTGTTACTACTGCTGTGGCAAGGAGTAACTTTACAAATGAAATTGAGAGTGAAATTGCAGAGATTAGTGGCCCAGTCATTGTCACAGGTGACGTGAATATAAATTTATTGAGTCAGGGTGATAGTGATGGTTATGTATCAATGTTGGAGTCGTATGGATTTTGCTCTTATAATAATGCTCCGACACGAGTGGTGGGCAGCAGTTCGACTTGTCTTGATCATCTCTTTGGTAGAGATCTATTTACTAATGGTGTACTCGAGGGGGTGAATTTAAAGGTTGTTGATGTGCCATATTCCGATCACTCTGCTTTGGAGTTTACAATGATTGGAGTGCATTTGCCAAATACAGAGGAAAAATCCTTCAAATATGTTAGATACAACAGATTGAACCAGTTACTAAGTGTTAGGACGTGGGCTGAGGTGTATGAATGTGATGATGTTGATGTGGCATTTGAGAGGTTTACCTGTTTGATCGGATGTGATGTTGAAAGTTCCACCTCAGTTTACAAAGTCAGAGAGAATATCCGAAAAAGGGCCCCATGGGCCTCTGGTGAGCTTGCAACTTTGGCCAAAAGGAAGAGTGAGCTATACAAACTTACAAAAAAATTCCCCTGTAATTCTATTTATAAAAATGAATTCAAGTTGATCTCAAAGTTAGTAAGAAATAAGGCTAGGACTGACCAGATTGATTACCAGTCAAAATTGCTAGATGAGTATGGTAGTGACCCTAGAAAGTACTGGAGGTATGTTAGGACAGTAGTGGGGAAAGAGACTGATGTTATCAAAGAACTTGAAGTGGGAGGAGAGCAAATACTAGTTAGTGGTAATGAGGCTAGAACAGCTAATGCATTTAATAATTATTTTGTACAGATAGGTGAAAAAGTAGCTGGTAGCCTTGATGTGTGTCCTACAGTGCCTGATGGGGAGGTATTGCCTAGCACCTTTGCTGTGTTTGAGGTAACAGAGTGTGAGATACGGGGGGCAATTGGTGATTTACCTAATAAGACAAGCTATGGCGCTGATGGGGTAACAGCTAGGATGGTCAAAGAAAATGAGGAAAGCCTGCTAGGACCTCTCCACTTCTTGTTCAACAAGTCTTTGGATAAGGGAAAATTTCCTATGCTGCTCAAGAGTGCTGTAGTTGTTCCTATATATAAAGCTGGAGCCAAAAATCTTTGTGATAACTATCGTCCAATATCCCTCCTCTCCACCTTTGCAAAGATTTTTGAGAAAATAATGAAAAAACGCTTCATGGATTTCCTAATGAAAAATAACACCTTGAGTGATAGGCAGTTTGGATTTATGCCTAATAGGTCGGTTGAAGATGCTCTGATAGGTCATGTTGCCGAAATCGCGGGGGGAATGAGGAGGAGAGCCAAAGTGGCGGCAGTCTATCTAGATTTGATGAAGGCCTTTGATACAGTTAACCATAAAATATTGCTTAGAAAGTTGTGGAATATTGGATTGAGGGGGCATGTTCACTTATGGCTTTCTTCATATCTTTCAGGGAGGCGGCAGGCAGTCAGGCTAAATGGGATTGTTGGGGATTTTGAGGAAGTTTGCTGTGGAGTACCTCAAGGTAGTATCTTAGGCCCCTTACTTTTTCTAATTTATGTCAATGACATGCTTCGGTTGAAACTGTCTGGTATGATATTTTCGTTTGCTGATGACACTGCATTAGTTTATGGAGCAGGTTCAGAGGAAGAACTTATTGATTTTATAAACAGGGATATGAAGAAATTATCCAAATTCTTGTATGATCATCGACTTTGTCCTAACTTAGGCAAGTCGAAGATAGTCTGTTTTGCAAATAAAGTAAATTGTTCGATTCGTGAGAGAGTTATTCTTCACCTAAGACCTGATTGTCCAGAAAATTGCGCCTGTACTCCGCTTGAGCAAGTAGACGAAATTAAATATCTAGGTGTGATAGTTGATACGAAGTTGACGTGGGAAAATCATGTTAAATACCTGGAGGGAAAGTTAAAAAAGCTGAACTACCTAATGTACCATCTTAGTAAAAATTTCAAAAAATATCATCTCAGACGAATTTACCTTATGCTGTTTGAGTCAGTGCTCAAGTTTGCAATTATAATTTGGGGGAAAACATCTGATTGGCATCTAAACAGGGTAAAGGTTATGCAGAACAGAGCAATCAGACGAATAGTGGGGGCAAAGCCAAGGGATAATGTCGACGTGGTTTTTAAAAATGTAGGCCTCCTAGACGTAGTGAAATTATACAATTATGCGGCGATAACATATGTGGGAAAAAAAAGAAGTAAATTTGGTTTTGGTGAGGCATTGGAAGACCCTTGGAAAGTTATAGCCCCTGAAAAGGACCTAAATTATATTAATAGGCAGGCTCTTTGGGCGGCACCCACCTGTTTCAATATGTTACCACTAACAATCAGAAGGGGAGTTTGTATGCCAAGCTTTAAGAGAGCTGTGAAACAGTGGTTGCTTAGTGGGACTTGATTTTGATTTTTATTACCTCCCCGAATGTGTCTTCTTGTCTGGCTATTGTCTGCTGCCTTCTTAATGGCGCTCTACAGGCTCTAGAGATTGATGTATTTCCCTTTTGCACCTACTTCAGTTGTCGAGTTCATAAATTGTTTTCATAAATTGTCTCCTGCTTCGCTTTTGCAGCCTCTGTAATTCATCTTAGTGCCTCCCTGAATGGATCTCCTTCATTGGGTATGGTCTGTTGCTTTCTTACTGGCTCTCTAAAGTTCCTTCTTCGCTCGTGCACCCTTTGTCATGCACCCTTTGTGATTCATTAATTCATTAATAGTTGGCAAATTTCTTTGTTGTTATACTGATGTGCTGGCTTATGTATTTTATATATTTCATATTTTGTATTTTCTAGTCTTTCTTTTTTCTTTTGTCATTCTTATTTCTTGGTCATTGCATATCGGCTTAATCTTTTAATATTTACTCTTGTCTGTTCAACTCGTATTAATTGTAGTGATAGTTGTCTACCTAATGCTCACTCGCCCAATTATGGGCACGAGCTGGGTATTTGTAATTGTAGAACTCTAAGCTGCTGTACTTATATTTGAAAATATATACTTTACTTTACTTTACTTCTAAACTTACATTTTTCCATTACGCGAGACTGACATTAGATGTAGTCCATCCGTAGGTACTAGGTAGGTACGTGTGCCTCCTGCCTACCTAGTACCTACTACCTAGTTGAAGTTAACCTAGCTATGTACGCGTGGAGAAGAAAAAGAAAGCAAGAAAGAAAGACGCTAGTTGGCAAAGGCGATGCGGTGCGACGCGACGCAACGCAGCGCAGTTACAATTTTTGACAACGATGATGAAACGACTTGGCGTAAAGTGTAGTTTTCAAATTAATCGATTTGGGTACCGAAAACGTCGACCTTGTTACAGTAAATAGACGACACATTATAGCAATGCGGTGCGATAACACAGCGTCAGCGATAGAATTGTCATTGTTGCGCAGCGTGGCGATTTGATTAAAAGAAAAGAAAATTCGACGTTACAGAGTCGAGATAGGCCACGTTTGCCGTCATCATCGTCAACCGCAACAGCTCGATGCTCGAGTAGAGTAGAGTGGAGGATACGACGTGGGTTTTTAAAGACCAACAACCTCGAGCTATAGTGGCCGGTCGCCAGAGCCACGCCACGCAATGCGAATCATCGTCCGTACGTTCGAACAATATCTAGAACACTTACGAGTATATCAATCTATCTACCTACATAAAATGAGATATGTAGGTACGCGATTAAAGCTTAGCGTCTCTCGTCAAGTGAAAATGACGAGAGACGCGTCGGATTAATAACGATCTGTAAACAAAGTGATGGAAAAACAACCATTATTCTTTGAAATCTTTCCTCATTTCACCACGCCTGTTTCTGTTTACCCAACTTTGCCGTGGCGTGTCATGTCACGCCGCTTATGAAAATATTTACTCGCTTAAATTTGTTCTGTACTTCTTTTTGACCGAGCAAGACGTGTACTTTCACTTTGTCTTATGATACCCAAGATTGGGTGTGAATATGATAGGCGATGGAAACAACAGTGTAAACATGGCCGGACGAAGCGTAAAAGTTGTTGAATTACTACATAGACAAGACATACCTACGAGTAAGAGTATACTTATGGAGCGCTTAATGGGACCTAGTCTCTTACAAAGGGCTGCGAAGCCGAATGATATAAAAGCTTTTGCTTTCGGCTTCAGCTGTTGACCTTGAAGAATAAAGATTCAGCTTTTCAGCGAGCATCTTTCGACTTTAGCTTTTGGATGGTTTCGCGATCGCAGCCCTGATCTGCTAGGACGAATCCAGAAGAATCCTATAAAACGTAAAAGAAGACCAGAACTAGGAACAACCAGTTCGCCGTCGTCTGTTGCGTGTAACCTCTCTCGTGGAAAGGACAACGACCAGGACGAAGACGACAAATCGACAATTATCGCCGAATAAATTTGGATATAATTTTGAAAATAATGCTTAATAACAGACACTATCTGTACAATAGGGTATGGTAGAATACGTTGCACCGCAGAAAGTCAGGAAGAAATACACATTTGCAGGCTGGTAGGAAAACATTCGCACCTTTTGAGTAATAAAATAACGTTACATCTCAACAAAAAAAAAAGTTGACTTTAGGATTTTTGCTGTTTTGGATGTAGGGTGTCTGGTCAACCCTGAAAAAAAATACAGCAAAAACCACGAATCGATTTTTTTTAGATGTAACGTTATTACTCCAAAGGTGCGATATAGCGCGACTCGACGAGTCTTTATAGTTTTAGATATCTACCCATCTTTTCTTTTCGTTCGAGTACATATTACTTAAGATGAATATTCAAATACCAGATGTATTACACTTAACGAATATTTCAACAGTTTGACTCGTAGCACAGCGCAGCATAGCGGCAAGAGCAAGGCGAAAGTCTCGTTCGAAAGGTGCGCACAACCTGCAGTGTACTGTGTAAAACTAGGTATATAAAATTTGCCCGATCTGATACGTGGAGGTGAACTCGCTTACAAAGACGCCATTTCGCGACGCGACGAGTGAAAACAGAGAAGGAAAGCCTTAAACTCGACATGACACGAAGAAGAGGCTTTTAAATGTGATACCTTATAGGTACCTAACCTACCTATTACAAAGTCAAAGAGTATACTGTATAGCGGGCCTTTGGGCAACGATATGCTAGTGGTTGGTATAGCGGTACGTGCTTAGCTCTTACACTCGTAAGTGCTTGCTTATTTATGTGGTAAAGAAAGATACCTATCCATTAGGATTTAGGTTGCACTTCTATGTATATCGATCATCGCACTTGGCCTAGACTGTCCCACTACCTATCGGACAGCCTACCTATCTAAATCTATTCGATTAGTCGATTCGTAGCTATGTGTAAAGAGAGAGAGAGAGAGAGAGAGAGAGAGAGAGAGAAAAAAAAACGAAGGTCGAAGATTACATCCCAGTTTTGTTGGGATATAAGGCTATCGCTATCGCCATTTCGGCTTGGCGTTGGCTGTGTGTACGTAGTACGTTACGTACTATACGTCGTATAGCCTATACGTATAGTAGGTATGATATAACATAACGCTTAAGCGCGTTTTCGTAGATTACACATACACGAACGTACGAGAAAGGCTATAAAAAAAAAGGAAAAAAAGAGCAGAAATGAAAGGGAGAAGAAAAAAAGTCTATCCACTTAGGTGCTGTAAAGTTTATGACCTCCTGCCGCTCTCGTTTAGTCGCATTCTGTACGACTACGAGCGCATTTACGACTATTTTGATAAAATGATTTCATCAGCGAAAGGTCTTGTTTTTAATCGGAAAACGTCGTTCTATCATATTGATTTCTTGTCGTTTCTTTCTCAACTTTCTAAATTACGTTGAACCATCTTCGCAACGTCTTCGGTTCGAGCACATAAATAAATTTATTACTCGTTTAAAAGTTGGAAAACGTTATAAAAAATTTACGTTTATTTAATCATTAGCCGCCGCCGCCGCCGCCGCCACCACTACGTCCTTCGTTGGCGGAGGGTGACGTGGCAGCCTATTAAATATGATCCCACTACCGCGGGATAACGACGGTGTGCCCGCTGTGCCGACGCGACTCATCCTCATCCTCATCCTTACCTACATACGAAGCGGCATCGACAGTTCGGCACTTGCTCGCGTTGAAAATACTAAATAGGTACTTACTTAAGTAGTAAGTATAGAAGTTGATACTGGGTAGTGAGAACCTGCCTAGTGCCTATTACTGCTCGAATCGAGCAAATGACACTCGCACATTCTAGTGTAAACCCGATTCGTGCTATCTTTTCCATCTTTATGTTAGGTACATAGTTTGTTGTCTATTCGATTTTGGTATAAGTAGATGATGGTAGAGGTACCATACCATACCATACCGTACGTGTTTGCGCTAGCTACTATAGCTACGTAAGTCTCGGGTAGAACTAGCTAAAGTGTGCGTTTCGATTGAAAAAGAAAGAAGAAAACCCATACTACCTACTTACCAGGTATTTTCGTGTATTATGGGGTTCAACTCGAGAGTCGAACTTTTTGTTTACCATCTTGTGCGGTTTGCATACGCGAGCGAACAAGTGTCACGTTATCATATCGTAGGTGTCTCGTCTGTCGTCTCCGTTCTCCGTATACCATATTTTTTCTCGTTTATTTTATTATTAGGTATTTTTATTATTATTATTGTATTTTTTTCTTACGCTACGTAAACACGTTCACGACTCTGGTACGCTGTGTTTATGAAACGCAACGCGAACTCGACTAGGTAGTACCTATATAAGAGTAAAAAATAAAATAAATATTATCGTTCGATTCATTTCCATTTTTACTCTGCAACGTTGTTCTGTATTGAAACAAAAATTTCTTTCTCAAGTAAATTTCGAATCGAAGTGCTAAGAAAAAAAGACAAAAAATAACCGACGAAGCGACGCGACGCGACTCGATGACATGATTGTTTCCATTCGCGTCTTGTGTGTAAAGAGCTCGATTTCAAAACGTGCTTAGTCCAAAAACTTCTTTTTTGGGGAATTGAAAAAAAAAAAAAAACTTTTGCGAGCCTAGAGAAATTTGAAAATGACGATAAATGATGTCTCGTAGTGTAATGGAGTGGTTCTTCTACAAAATCATCGAAAACTTGTTGTTGTTGGTTTTTTATTTTTTTTATTTTTTAATGTATCATAGTGGCTCTGTCTGCATCTGAAGTTGAAGAAATCTGGACTAACGCAATAAGCACTTTTTGGAACAGTAATTTCGATTTCTTTTTTTCTTCGTCGACTTTTATGACAAAATCCTCGAATAAGTACCTTTTGAAATGGTAATACAAAATATGATTCGAGCGGATTTTTTGAAAATATTTTTTCTATAATTTCGACTAAGAGGAAATAAAGACGTGTACCTACTATATTATTCTTTTTCCTCGTATAGCGCCTGAAATATTTAAGATAGGTAAAAATAGAAGAGAACCTTTTTGAAACGAAATTAAATTTCCTACAAGTAAGATGTCAAATTTACTTCTTTGGATTATTCAAAATTAGGTACCTACACGTAATCAACTTCGAGCCCAAAAATTTAATAAATTTTGAAAAGAATTGCGACAAATTTCGTTTATTGTCTTATGGCGCCTAAACTATTAAAGCACTTTTCGGAATGGTAAGAGAAAAATCTAGTTTTCGATGCACTTGATTGGGAGGGGAGGGGAGGAGTGGGGTGGAATGCCTTGTCGAATATTTGACGTTCTACACTTTTTTGTAAGACACCATCCTATACTTACCAGAATCAATCGTCAAAAGTTTTTTTCTTTTTTTGGACTATAGGCGCGTTTTGGAATTGAGCTCTTCGTGTGTAGTGATAGTGGGGTACATACGTAGATGAGTAAGTATAGCTGAGTAGGGGGCACCTATAAATGTTTTTTTTAACGTATCGTATTGTATTTTCGCAGTTTATAGCGGAAGTACGAGTATATTACGTAGCTTGTCTTGTTTTTTCAACGCTGGGTACGGTACAAGCTTTTCTCAAGTATAAATGCGAGTACGTATACATATAATATAGGATATAGGTGCTTGAGCGAGTGTTCGAATAGCCTATATATATTTCTTATAATACGGTAGAGAAAAAAAGAGCCCATCGCATCGGTGTTGGATGCGTGCCATAAAGACCGCTGCTTCGCTTCACGTCGCGAGAGCAGAGAGACTACGTATGTGTACATGTACAATACAATACAATACAGTACAGTACAGTACATTAAGTCTCTCTGCTAGCTAGTCAATTGTTTGCAAACCCTAATACGTATGGTAGGTACAGTACTGTAATGCGCGGTGTGTTACAAGTGCAGTAGCTTAGGTGAGAAATTAAACAAAATGAAAACAACAAACTTGGTTAACAAGCGACAACCGATAGCTTATGAAACGGATATTGAAATAATTTCGCACATTCGCTCGTCTCGCTGCAGTCTGTAGTCAAACATGGATAAGCAATTATCTACTGCTATCAAAATACACGCGTGTGGTCCACCATTGAAAATTGGGAAATTTCGATTTTTTTTATAATATTTGAAATTTGGCAACCCTGCGATGGAAAATTTTCAATTTTTTTTTATCGAAGTAGTATTTTTTTTTTTTTTTGCATCGATAGGAGCCATTTGAGTATACAGTTATGAGCTTAGGCCTGCGGAGGAAAACGATAAGATGATGTGTGTAGACTGTGCTAGTGCACTAAGATATTCTTTCGAAACTTGGACAATAAAGGCGAATAATGAGAGAAAATAGCCAGAAGACATTTGAAATACAGCGTTACAGAAGAATGCTAAAAATAACGTGGACTGATTTTGTTACAAACATATCGGACTTGACACAAAAGTGAATGAAAAAAATGGAACAATGGTCGATGATAGCGAGCCCTACCTATGGAGTACTATAATGTTGGCAGTTCGAGAACAAATTCGGATAAAGGCCCGCAAAAAAAAAAAAAAAAAAAGTAAGATCCGACCTGATGATTGCAAATTCAGCGTCCAACCCCATGCAAAATCCAAGCGATACGATCAGATGCGCCGGAAATCGAAGAATAAGTATGTCTAGATGCGTAAAACCTCTTGATACGAGAGATGCGACCCAGACGACGATGATGAGGGTGGTAAAAGTAATATCGATATCTAATTTCAACCTCGATGGTGCAGCAGGGATATTATGTAGAAATTGAAGTGCCGTCTCATCAACGCTGCCCAGTCCAGCCCAGCCCAGCTCTCGGGTACTTGCCTAGGTGACTAGGTGAGTGAGTTTGTATAGACTGCGACTCGTCGGCATGCAACGATAGAGGTCGATTCGTTTTACCCGCTCCTCTGTTTAGATGTGAAAATTTACGGTATTAATAATTTACTTTTGCCCTCTTGGGATTGGCAAGAAAAAAAGAAAGGGTAAAATGTGGCCGTGGTGGTACGTATAAGTGTAGGTACAAGTAGCGATTGCACATTTCGATTTCGATGTGCGGGTAGTAGGTGCGTTAGATGTAGTACCTATTGCCTGTATTACCTAATATCTATTGCCGCAGGGCTACCTACTACAGCAGTACAGCTGCAACCCCAACTCCATCGTCGGATACCTACCTACCTATACTTAGTGAAAGCGTTATACGCGACATTAAAAGACACGGTCAATAAAATAGAAAATTTTAAGGCTATTATCGAGAGCTTTATCGCTAAAGGGGAAAAAAATTATTATTTTATCGCTATTTTAAAATGGATGAAAGAAAATCGAAGCGATAAAAATCAAAAAATAACCTAATGAATCAATAACTTGTCATCGATACGAGTGAACCGAGGAAAGCGAGCAAATACTCGCAGAAGAAGAGAAAAGAGGTGTAGCAGCGATAACAGAAGCGCAACAAAAACGGGAAGGAAGGAAAGAAAGAAAAAGAGGACAAGATGAAGGAGAAGAAGAGAAAATATTTATATGTAGTACCTCGGTTCGATTCCCGGATTCCACGTGAATTTTTTTTTCTCGGCTGTAGGGTAAAAAAAAATAAGGGCATTAGGTTTACGCGATAGAAACTACCTACAGTTTTTTTGTTGTTGTCAAATCCCACTTACACTATGTAGGTATGTATGCATGTATGGGTGTATTACGTATGTCTATGTGCGTAATACTATGTCGCAATTTCAATTTTCATTCTCGTGTTTGTTCGTTCGTTCTTTCATTCATTGGGTGGGTGGGAGGGTGGGTGGGTGGTTGGTAGGTCTACGTATTCGTATAGCTGGCTGATATACCTACTGTCGAGTGTTGATAATAAGTACATACTGTATGTATAGCCAACGGTACGAAATACAAAACTACGCTGCGGCTTACTGCTATTACCATCAACCGTGCCTTACAATTACAACCCCATAATCCAATTAGTATTTGATTTCATCGAAGCGAAAACCCCGCGTGAGGTAAATTAAAATCGCTAGTGTGTCGACTATTGTACGAATACGTAGATATACGCGCCTATTTAAATAGGTATACCTATAGATTTCTACGCGATAACTCGTGCCTCGTTGTCGTGAATATACTATATATTGTATAGGTATAGGACGTGCGTATTCTGCTCCAAACAGGAACCAAAAAAAAACAACAAAAAAAAACACTCGATCATCAACGCTCTTTTGTGCGAGGAAATTGAAAATAAACGAAGCGACAACATACTATACGAGTATAACCAACTAATTACTGGTAGGGGTAATTGTTTCGCTACTCGTCCTTATCCTCTTCCTATACCCGCGCCCTCGCCAATCTGTCTGACACTTACGTTTTTACTTGATTTTTCATTATGAAATAGTCGGCTATGGCTATTAGATTTGACCCGATGTTGGAAATTGCGTTGTGGGAGTTATTTATAATTATCATTCTTATTTGGAACAGAGTGTAGATGTTAGTGCCTCCTCCCTCCCTCCCTCCCTCCCCCCCCCCCCCCCCCGAAGAATCGCGAGAAAAGAATTACCCCGAAATCGAATTTCTCGCGAAAAGTTGATCGGATTTTGACAGCCTTGTCGATTTTTTCCTTCATCTTGCAAAATACACATTGATCGTTAGCTAGTGGGAAGTAGGTATATATACCTACTAATGGAAAATTCGATTGGTTTCGCATAAAATGAAATGAAAGGTTGATATCAATTCGTCGAGTGTTTGGCAAATAATCAGTCGAGCTCTGTCGTCGCGTCGCCTTGCCTCGCCTCGTCTCGCCCTTTATTACATACAATAATACATTCTGTTATTTCGATTTTAATCGTTTCATACTGCTACAACTACGAAGGCGAACGGTGCCTATCCGTATCCGTCGCGTCGCTCCCTTCCTCCATCTTGTCCATTCATAAACCAAACCGAGGTGGCCTTTTCGCTTTGGATTTTCGCATAGATAGTACGAGTACTTTACTAGAAATTATTTACCTGTTGATAGGTAGAGGTACTAGGCAGATTGGTAGGTTGGTAACTTGTTGGTGCTCTGCAAGCAACTACACAGCGTTGCCAAATGGAAATTCGAAAAAATCAGGAGATTCGGGAGATTAAATTTTCGCGAAAAAGTAGTAGATTTCAGGAGTTTTTCGTAAAAAATCAGTAGATTCCATTTTTTTTTTTTTTTTTTTTTTTTTCAGGGGTTTTTCATAAAAATGCAGTAGATTCTATTTTTTCTTTCAAAACAAATAAACATGTACTTAATAAACTTCAATTTTATAGGTATTAAAAAAATAAAAGATCGTCAAACCTCTCACGTAAGTATTAAAAAAAATTCCCCAATTTTAAGTGGCATATTGACATTTTACAAAAATTCAAGATTTTTTTGAAAAAATCAGGAGATTTCTGTTGAAAATCACGCTAAAAATCAGTAGATCAGGAGAAAATCAGTATAGCCGCAAAAAAGTAGGAGATCTCCTGATAAATCAGGAGCATAGACAACGCTGCAACTGCATCACGTCCAACACTACCTACAGTAAAAGGCCAGAGCGCTGGAAATGTGACGTCACAGCTGTTGGGCTGGTAGAATGTAAATAAACATGGCGAGTACATACAAAACGCATATGAATTTCATCCTTTTAATTTAGAAATTACGATTTAATGCTATAATAATGGTATAATTTCGAGTTTTCTTATAAATCAAGGTGACAAAGTGACGAATAAGTGTTGTGCTACAGTGTTCAAATCTATTTACGATCGTACTCGTAAAAATGAATAAGTTTTTAGTGTTCGACTTGCCAAGAGATAAGAACCTGTGGGATAAATGCAATGCGACATTAAAACGAGAAGAGACATTTGTTCCTACTAAAATATGAAAGTAAGTATTTCTCATAAATTACTAATAATCATCTTTTTCTATCACTTGAAATAATTCTTCACTAAAATACCGATTTTAGTGGTCACTTAACAGCTCGTTTTTGAAATGATTTCTTATCACTTACCTTAGTAGCAGTTCGCTCTAAACTTACCAAAAATATTTCATAATTCTTTAATAAAACGAAAAAATACGTGCTTTTTATTTGCGATATGAACGTAGCCACTTGGCTTCGAATTTTGTTTCATCAATTTTGATTTGTAATAGGGTAAAATTTTCATTTTTACAGGTTTGTGAGAAACTTCATTCCTGGAGAACGGAGATATCAGAACAACACATCGCATCAGTGTGAAGACCAGTTGACCATTAACTGCGGATTTTTGGATTCCTCAACTAGTAAAAGGTGCTATTCTATCTTTATCATCAAACTGACTCCAAAACGACTGAATAAAGAAGCTAAAATTACGAAAGGAAGTGCTGAAGAAATACATATGCGAAAAGATCGAGATCGATACGCTAAAACACTCGCTGAAAGTGTCATTTCCTCATTTCTCATTCTCACACAACAGAAGTTTCTTTCTCTTCCATCGCCGAATTTTGCAGTTTATTTTGAAAAAACTTGCACCTTCGAACTCAAAATACACAGTTGTGAAGAGTACCTACGTTGCTGAATTTTTCGTATGATTATTGGATTTTGAAGAAAAAGAAAACATAAAAATGATCGTCAGTCTTGATCGTGGTTGTTTGATTTTACCCTTCACCGCATCCAGATGAACGATGAAGTAGTAAAAATGTTATATACTACTAATTTACATCATGATAAATGTGGAAATCAACGTCAGGTTGCTATGAATCCAGCGATACTGTTGCCGAAGAAAATTAGTTTATAGGGGATGACTCGTTTGAAAATTGAAAATGGTTCATTTGTTGATTGATTAATTTGTTTTTACTTTTAATATTAATATTTTAGGAGGTGTGTTACATATTTAATCTAAAATCGTAACCATATTAAACCAAAATTAATTTGTGACTGTGATATGTTGCTTGTTTTTTGTTAAGTTTGTGCTACTTTTCTTGAAAAAAAAAAAGTTACAATATCGACATGGACGTGTCAAAACCACGTATGTCGGGGTTTTCAGCAAAATCACTTTTTTGGGGTTTCTTATAGGAAAAAAACAGAGAAATCTAATTTTGATCACCTCGTATGTCGTAGTCGAATTCTAACGTTCCAATCGGCTTATTTATTTTTAAAAATCACGTAAGACGCGTGTATTTTTGGCGACGTTTTTTGTCTCTCCTGTAAAATTTTGATATTCCAACATACGTGGTTTTGACACGTCCACGTCGATATTCTTCAATACCTAATTTTTCA
Organism: Balanococcus diminutus; assembly: GCA_959613365.1. Classification (NCBI taxonomy): domain Eukaryota; kingdom Metazoa; phylum Arthropoda; class Insecta; order Hemiptera; family Pseudococcidae; genus Balanococcus; species Balanococcus diminutus. The sequence continues at coordinate 67,835,094 of OY390714.1, forward strand.
TTTCAGGTAAAATGAAATCCTTATTTTTCAGGCCCTTAATTAATTTCTTCATTTCAGAAAAAAAATACGAACATAAACTTCGAATTTTGAGCTTGAAATAGTAATAACATAAAAAATCAACCAGCCCAACAGCTGTGACGTCACACCCCGTTTTTTTTTCTCAGCTCTCTGACCTTATACTATAGGTGGTGTTGATCACGTCTCATCTATAGTATTTACACGTTAATTAAATTGCATACGCTTTCGCCGTAAATACGATAAGATCGCATTATACACGGCGCGTGTTTATGCAATTTTATTAACTCGCCGCGCGTACTGGTTCGTTCGTTCTTTTAACCACTGCATATTAGTGCATATTAGTGCATATTATTAATATCAAATTAGTACTACGTACGGTGGTAGGTAGAGGTGCGCCTATCGAATTTCAAATTGCCTTGAAATGCGGCGTGCGGGTGGTTTGTAGGATGTCCTGGTTTTTCGTTATTTGTTTGTACGGCTGGGATAGATAACTAGGTATTGGCGTTGGCTACAGGTAGTTGTACTTGTAGTATAGATTTCGCTCAAATTGCATTATCAAAAGTAATCCTATACCGCACCGCACCGTGTGCCTGTTGGCTGTTGGCTGTTGGTTGTTGGTTGTTGGAGTTTGGAATTGATTTAAATCCGTAGACGTGTTCTTTCCTGCTCGAGAGGAAGCGAGCGAGCAGGAAAGGATTTTGTGGTGCGGCGTGGCGTATTCCTTATTAGCTAAGTATTGGTACTCGGTTACCGGTCAGATAGGCAGGTATAGGTAATTAGGTAGGTATGTACCTTGAGAAATGAGAATTTTATTTTCGCGTTTATACCGCTTACTCGACGGACGTACGCTACACCAAGCTAAGCTGAGCTAAGCTAAGCTAAGCTAAGCTAAGCTAATTCTACACGTAAAACAGCCAATTTTTAATCGTCTTCTTCATGCCGCAATAGGCGGAAAATTCGTCTCTCAGGTCTTGCGTTTTGTTGGGATTCGCTTCTATTTTGGGCTCTTTGGCGTATTTGATGCGATTTCGGCTGATTTGGTAAATGGTTTCCGGCGTCAACGTGTATTGCACGGCGCATTCGGTACCTTCGACCGGCGTCACTTGCACGAACTTGCGTACCGGATAGCGTTTCAGCGTTTTCGATTTCTTTTTTCCGCTTTGCTTTTTACTGCTTTTTCTTTTGCCCATCCGCAAGCTGGACTGCGGCTGCAGCTGACGTTGCCGTCTCGCTTTATCGTCGTCGTTTGCTCGTACGTCGAATTTCATGCCTGATCCTCGTTGGTCGTTTCAATAAGTGCGCGTATATGCAAGTGCATAAGGATAACTATTGGTATATCTAGCTTTGGACGCCAATTTCGAACGATTGTCTCAAAATGCGCCGACGCCTCGCAACGTCGCGCCAACAAGGTCCGAAATCCGGTTGCTTAGCATTCGCGCGTCAGCTCGTCGCTCGCACTCGCCTTTACCACATCCACACTTACCTACACCGTGTATGCCCATTTATGATTGTACATATACGTAGACCTACCTTTGTGTACGTAGGTACTAGGTGCAAATAACCAACCAAAAGATGGGTTTCGATTTCGTCGTGCAATCTTTTATTTTACATCACCGCAATGCGTGTATTATACCGTATGTATTAAACTAGGTACACGATAGAGTCTGCTTCTGAAATCTGCATCTACATCTGCACCTGTCACAGGGTGGGGGTGGGCTTCGTACGGACGGAGGACGGACGGACGGACGGACGATGGTGTATGCTTCTGCTCGTACCCATACCCGTACCCGTACCGTTACCCACGGCCACGTACCGACCGCGCTACGCTACGCTACGCTACGCTACGCTACGCTACGCTACGCTGCGCTGCACTGCACTGCGTGGCGCGACATTGACGTATTCGTACTGCGCGAGTTGAAGTACTTGTAAACTGGCGATGCGATTCACACGTAAAAGAGCCAGTTTTTGATCTTCTTCTTTTCGCCGCAATACGAGGCGAATTCGTCTTTCAATTCTTGCGCTTTGTTTGCTTTCACTTCTACTATCGGTTCTTCGTTTCGTTTGATTCGATTCTTGCTAACTTGATAGATTTTTTCATCGGTCAAGCTGATTTGCATGATGTAGTCGATTCCGGCCACCGGCACCGTTTGCCTAAATCGCCTCACCGGATACGCAACCTTTTTCGCCCTCCTCGTCTTGGACGATTTTTTCCTGTGTACGCCGCCGCCGCCGCCTCCACCGCCCGCGCCGTGCGACGATTTCTGCGATGTTTTCTTACTTTCCTTGGTTTCTAAGCCTACTCGGTTACTCTTACGTTTGATGACGAACGGCGATTCGGCCATTAGAAAATGCGACGTCGTATGGCCGGCGACCGCGTTTCTTCTTGGAAACTTCATGTCGATGCCTCGATGGTATAGTATAGGCTTTGTACACGTATATCTATCTACGTACTACCTAGTCGCGTTACCTTACGTTACGGTATAGTATGGTATGGTACGGTACCTCCTACGCTACGGATTGCTTTTTGCGAAATTTTCGATCTCGATTCGATCATTTAGCTAATGCGGCGTTCGCGAATGAAATTACTGAAAAATGCTCGTCGTGACGACCATCCCAGACACGACGAAAGAAGAAGAAGAAAAATAACAAATCTCCACCTTTGCTACGCAAGTAGCGAATAAAATTATGAAAATGAAACTCGTACCTACACGACGTGTTTAGACAGCACCTAGGTTAGGGTGGAGTGAAAAAAAAAACATACCTCAGATGTCGACCAAACTCATAGAGGTGGTTTACTTTGAGTTGAGAACCTCCCAAGAAAGGTTTGAGCCCATCTACCTCTCAGGGGAGCGGAGCTAGGGGCTCTCAAAGTAGGGTCACTTTTGAAAAAAACGCAGTTTCTCGCTATTTTCGGGCAGTGACACTCGAATTACCCCCCCCCCCCCCCCCGGTACTCCCCTGAAAAAGTGCGGTTCGAGTTTCTACACCTCACTGGACCATTGATTTTGAAATTTGAACAACTTTTGGTCCTCGACAGGGGGGTTGAAAAGTTGCAGATCGCTAGAAAATCAATAATTTCGGATTACAAAAAATGGAAATAACATCTGCTTGGTACCAAAATTGGACTCAAATGGCTCCTATTGATGCAAAAACATTATTTCGATAGAAAAAGTGTGACAGTGCATAGGAAAAGTGGAGCTTAGGGTTGAAATGCAGTTTTTACAGGAGAGCAGTTTTAAGTTGATGTGTGAATATTGACGATTTTTTTTTTTTTTTTTTTTTTTTTGCAGAAAAGTGTTTCTTGGACCTTGTTCTAAGTAACCAATGAGGTTTCGTTATCATTTTTTTGTTTCACTGCGTAAAAATGACATTTAATACCATTTTTTCAACGTTTAAAATGATCGAAATTGATCATTAATTTCGTAGTTTTTCACCTTAGAGATCAAGTTGTGTTAAAATGGATTTAAAATTCAGAATCTACGTTGAATTTCATATAAGGAACTGTAACATATTCGATATTATTAAAGAAATAGTTGGCTGTAAAGCATTAATGTCAAAAAAACTTTAAACCCAGTTTTCTTGAAAAAGTGATTTTTTATTTTTCCAATATTCTCAACTTCAATCGCGAATTATGAGATGAGTTTTTGACTTAGGATGCTGGAACAGGTCTCAATCGATTCCTCGTTAAAAATACTACTTGAAAAGTGTAAAAACCGATTTTCAAAATGTTAACCCTAAGCTCCCTTTTCCTATGCACGGTCACATGTTGAAAAAATTTCGTAGCACGGTTGCCAACTTTCGATTTTTATAAAACATAAATTTTTACCAAAAAAAAAGGGGAAATTTTGATGTTTTATGAAAATCGAAAGTTGGCAACCCTGCTATGAAATTTTTTCAACTTTTTCTATCGAACAACTTTTCAACCCCACTGTCGAGGACCAAAAGTTGTTCAAATTTCAAAATCAATGGTCTAGGGAGGTGTAGAAACTCAAACGGCACTTTTTCAGAGGGGTGCGGTGGTGGGGGGGGGGGGGGGTTTAACTAGAGTGCCACTGCCCAAAAATAGCGAAAAACTGCGTTTTTTTCAAAAGTTACCCTACTTTGAGAGCCCCTAGCTCAGCTCCCTTGAGAGGTAGGGAGCTCAAATTTTTTTTGGGAGGTTCTCAACTCAAAGGAAACTACCTCTGTGAGTTTGGTCGATTTTTTTTTCACTCCACCCTAACCTAGGTATAGTAGGTAGTAAGTAGGTATCTGTAACTCGATCTAAAGGTATATGCGTATGTAAGTAGCTAGGTAGCTACTAGCTAGAGACTGACTCTGGTTATTTGTTTGTATCCACGTTATTAGTTTATTATAGAGTTGGCCGGGTGCGGCGCGGTGCGACGTTGATTTGGTCGCTTTCAAAGTAAATAGACCATTTTTCTTTCCATTCTATCGGCGGTTGGTAGACGAGAGACGACTGTCTTTTGCGGCTTTTGTTCGTTCGTTCTTCTATAGCGTAGCGCGTCAATTACGATTTTTTTATTTTTCTTTCGCGCGCTGTTAGACGTAACAGGAAACAGGGTAACGCAAAACGATGCGGTGCGGTGCGGTGCAACTCGATTCGCGAACGACACACTTGAAATGAGGATGAGCGAGGAAGCGTAGCCGTATGTTTAGCGTTTGTGTGGCCCACTCGGACTACGCTACCTGTACCTACTACCTACCTACCTACCTACCTACCTACCTACCTTATACCTCTATACAAAAGGAGGAAAGTAATTTTCACTCGCAACAACGGGACGCGACGCGACCATTCAATAGGCAAGTTTTATCCTCCCCTCGCCGTCGCCGTACCTAGTTGGTATCTGATAATTTGTCCAAGATTTCCCGCTCGAGGCTCGACAAAAGGAAATAGTTATTTGTGTAAAATACGCACGGTACGGTTCGCTACGTTACGCAGGCAGGCAGGCAGGCAGGTAGACGGGTAGGAAGGTGAAAAATGTGCTGCGGATAAAAAAGAAAAATAGAGTATTAAATGGCGGCAAATCGAAGATTCGACGCAAAGGACGTAGCGTAGGTCTTTCTAACGTAGGTAGGTATAGGTAAGCGTTACAATTCATAACGCGTAGCGTATTCGCTCGTATTTACCTACCTGTACGAGTGTAGTTTGCTGATGTAGGCCTATACGTATCACACACACACACACACACACACACACACACACACACACACACACACACACACACACACGCAGAAGAAGCGAACATTTTGATGAGTACCTACAGCAGTACAGCCTGAAGATGTTTTGAGAAGCTACGCACCAAAGTGAAATCTTGGTATTCCTACCTTACCTACACCTACCATACCGTGCCCGTATAGGATTATAATACCTACGTAAATAGTAAATGGGCGTAACCGGCTGAAATTTGAATAACAATCCTTTCTAATGATTTAGAGTCGCGTCGCGGGCCCATTTCCGTCAAACGAGTCGCTTCGCGTCCGTATAGAAGAGCTAAAAAAAAGCTGCGGTCGTCGCGTCGCGAATATCATATACGATTTTTTACCTCATTAAACTGTTACTCTATAATCGCGTTGGCATGGCATGCCATACGTAGAGGTCGTAATTCTGTATACCTTCACCTACTTCACCTACCTACCTATATGTACCTTTCTAGGCGGCTTCGTATTGAAAACGAGGCAAAAAACGCGCTCAAACGAGTGGTTCGCCGCAGTATTGTTTTTATATAATTATACGTATAAATCTTACGCGAGTCATATTATGCTAAATTTGATGGGGAGGGAAGGGTCTGATCAAAAATTGTATAATGATCGAAATTATTTCTAGCACTTCTATCTACAACTTTTATTTGGTAATTTTTTGAATTGAGGTGTGCTTTGTAAAAACAACCATATAGTCAAAAAATCAAATTTTTCAGGAGACCGAAATAACGTGTTAAAATCATGTTTGGGGGCAAAAATTTGATTCAGAGGGTTTTAATTGATCATCAAATTTTCCATAATGTTAAGAAATGTAATAATTTTTTTTTCAAATTTTGAAAATTTTTACAACTTTCCCTTTAAAAATGTTGACTTTGACTATGGTTGTTTTTACAAGATAATCAGCTAAAATACGTACTTTTGAAGTTGAAAAAAATTGATGATGGCCAAGTTTTTTTAAAAAACTTTTATCGCCATCGTCTTTCTCGTGAAATTTTAGTTTAGAAAATTTAATCATTTTTTTTTTCTAATTATTGACTATGCAGGGTTCGGCAGATTTTAAATCCTCAAAATCCGGATTTGGATTTTGGATTTTAAATCCCTATTTTGAAAGGATTTCGGATTTTGGATTTTTTTGACTTGGGTATCAAAATGATTTAAAATCCAAAATACTTTTTTATTTGTTTTGTTTGAAAATATGCTCTAAATATGCTCAAAAATGAGAAAATATACCAAAAAATATGCTCTCAAAAGATGGCAATACGGGTATCGTTTTAAAGGACAAAATTGTTGGAATAATGCGTTTCTAATTTAAAAAATGGCAACACTGTTAGAGGAGACAAAAAAATTTAGGAAAACGATGATCTGATAACATTTGATATGCCTATAAATAATTAATTATATTTTCATTGATTTGCATCAGTTCATCAATTTATTGGCTCGGCCTGAGTGTTCGAAAATAAGACAACCGCGGTTTCCAAACACTCAAAAAATAAAGGATTTTTTTTTAGTGAGCAAAAATTTGAAAAATTGCCAGTTTTGAAGAATTTAGGTGAAATACACGTGTATACTCTTATTTCTTCAAAATATGCACAAAATATGACGAAATTGACAATTTTGGCCAAAATACGTAAACTAAAAGCAAAAAAAAAAAAAAAAAAAAAAAAAAAGGATTTTGGATTTAGATTTTAAATCCTTTTTTCCCCGGATTTTGCCGAACCCTGTGACTATGGTTGTTTTTACAAGGGACCCCACAATTGTACCCCTCCTCAATTTTGAAAAAATATCAATTCTATCTGAAGCTATGTGAAATGGGAGTTGGAGAAGAGGGAGGAATCCAATCGAAATTTTTATAATAGCCAAAATTATTTCGATCTTAACCTACAATTTTTATATGATAATTTTTTCAATTGTGCCCCTCCTCCCTCTCTCCTAAAAGTTTTAATTAGTAAGGATAGTTATATCTTCGGAGCGTTATGCGAATCCGGTGGGGAGGTGAAATTTTTAAACAAAAGTTGTAGCTCGAAGTGTTGGAACTAATTTTAGTTATTACAAAAATTTCGATCGGACCCCTCTCTCCCCTCCAATCTTGAATATCAAGTAAGCATCTATGTAGTATTGAACTTGGTAAATTTTACGATGCGATGGTGTCAAAAAAAAAAAAAAAAAAAAAAAAACAATACTGCGGCAATCCACTCGTGGGAAAAATAGGCGTAGAATTAATGTATCGAGTTAATGCGAATGGTAGGTACGCGAGTGAGCGTAAGAAGTCGAAAATTATCGCAATATAATCGAAACGTGGCGCGAAATTGATCGTACCTTCTTCGACTTCGAGATTTCAAGCGGGCGAGCGAAATCTCGAAACATCCTTTCGTTAAATGGCGTGAGAACGAAGCAGATAATTTTCTTATTTTTCGTTATTTTTATTTTTTCTTACTTTTTTTTTCGTTCGGTGTCGAAAAATTTAACGACCCGACGACGTGGAGTAGAGCCAAAGAAAAAGCCCCCCTGCCCACCTCGTTTTGATTGTTTCGTATAAGCGAAGCGACAAAACTTGGATATAACTTTGAAATACGTTATTCGTTAGTAGCTAGAGCTACGATCCTACACGTACGAGGCTTACGTACATACACCTCAAATCAGTGAACCGTGAAAGTAACGAGTTCGCAATTTCGCGTATCGCCATCGCGCTACAAAAACACCTACCTTTTATATGCCTTACCCTACGTCTACGGAAGGTGGAGGGTTTGTTAACAAACTGCAGCGGAGTAGGAAGTGAATAGTGATTATCGATCAACAAGGTTAGCAGAAATACCTACCTAGTTGCGTGGCTTCGGCTATAGGGCTATACTTCGCATCTTGAAAATTCTGTTTTTGAAAATTTCAGCGTAGACCTCCCACTGAAACTACTTTAGCGAGCGGGAGGCGGGAGGGGAGGGGAAGCGGGGGAGGGGAAGCGGAAGCGGAATAGCGGTGTCACATGTCGTATCTGTTACGCATCCCAACGCAACTCGTAAGCGCAAGCTGCCAACTGAACAGAGATGTAAACCCAGGGAAGAACCGAAGTCGGAATATTGAAGGGGCAAAATCTTGAAAATTTACAACTTTTGTCGATTTTCTGACTTTCGACCCATCCAAAATTCAAAATTTCCCAACTTTTCCCAACTCGAACTGAAAATTCCCAACTAAAACAGAAAATGTTCAAATATTGGAGGGGCAAGCTGCCCCCTTGCTCCTCCCTCACCTTTCGGAGTGTCCCTGTGTAAACCAAGCAGAACGTTCTTCATTGACACTGAATTACCTACCTACCGTAGCCGACGCAAAGACCAATTAAAATCAAGTATTCGATAACCGGTTAGGATGCGGTTACTGGTATCGCGAACATCGCGAACAGTTATCGTACGTACAAAGCGAGGCGAGGCGATCGACGGTAAAGCGAATTAAGCGAAAAATTACTTAGCAATGCGAACGGTACCGAATGAACTAGACGAGGATAGTAAGTCGTAAGCGGTGGAAAACGGTCGCATTAGCATTCGCATTCGAAGAACGTATCATCAGCATCTCAGCAACACTACGTACGCGCCAACGCAACGCAACCCAACGCAACGCAACGCAACGCAACGCAACGCAACGTCGTCGACGACGATTCAGCCGAGAGTACCGCGGTATAATCGAATGAAAATACGCGCAGCCGAGCTCTCTATAGCTATACGTACACGTACGTACGAGTACTCGATAGCCAGGCGGCCATGTTCGGTTATCAGGATAGAAAAGCTTCGGGAATACCTACGTGGAACGAAGAGACGTCCGCTCATAAGCCGACCGGGCCGGCCACCTCGCCGGACGAGCTACGAAAAAAGAAACGCTCGCGTGGTCGCAAAGCCAAAGCCAAGCCCAAGTTTAAGGCTCTGTTGACTAAGCACAAATTCGTCGAGCCGGTCGACGACGACCACTACATGGAGTACGGTCTGACTTACGACGAAATAATGAACTATCGTAAACATAGGTTCAGTATCGAAAATCAGCCTTTGGTCGAAGTGAAAATGAACAAAACGGCCGAAATGAAAGAGGAATTCGGCACGTATTGCGGTATCAAGAAAAGTATCAAAAATTGGCTGTACTACGTGTAGCCTTCTTCGTTTACATTTTGCTATCTTGTATCGTATCGTACTCGTGTCGCTCGTACACTTAACGTAAGTATAGGTAGAGGTGTTTAGCGGACCGCGTGTTTATTGTTACTCGTAGTCGTAATATTATACAAAACGTAACTTATACCTAAATCGAATCTCATGTATGTACATATACGTATAATCTTTAAGTATAATCTTAAATAGTCCTATGTACTACTACACCTATAGTATGCTTACTGTACGAAATCTAAGCGTATTCGTTCGAGTCGAGTCGAGTCGAGTCGAGTCGAGTCGAGTCGAGTCGAGTCGAGTCGAGTCGAGTCGAAGAGAATATATATTTCCACGTCGTCCGCAAAACACGCGTTCATTTCATTTCTAAATGCGTACCTACTTAGCTCTACCTGCCTACCCACCTACCTATGTTATTAGATACCTATCCTTTATTCGCGACTACTTGCAACGAGACCACAACCTGTTGGGCCCTACGTACAAAAAAAATCTTTTATGGTTTTGTTTTATCACTTTCGCGCGACAATCAGTATAGATTGCGTTTTAAAAACTAGTCTGCAATCTGCATTTAGGTAGGTATAGATAGGTACTAGGTATAGCACGAGGTAGGAGAATGTTCAGTGAGCGTTTTTGCCTCCGCGTTGGCGTTTAGAGGTGTAAATGCGAACGATGTTGGAACTTTCGCCGGAAAAATCGTTGTTTGCGGCCTCTCCGTCGCCGATATCGTCGACGCCATCGCCATCGCCATCGGCGTCGCCTTCGCCGTCAACCGGCATCGGCATTCGACCATCGGAATCGTCTAAGGACAAGGCGGATGCCGATCTGGTAGCCGCTGCCGAATCAGTCACTTCCAACGATTCGTCGTCCACGTCCGCGTCCGCTTCCCTCTCTTCTTCCAGACCATTTCTTCCGTACCGTCGTCGATGATAATGGTAGTCAATGCCGCCGCCGATGCTGCTGCTGCCACCGCCACCGCCACCGCCACCGTGGTTGTTGTTGGCGTCTTCTTCTTGTTCCTTTTTCGACTTATACCTATAGACGAGTGAACAAAATCAATATAGGTGGCGAATTTGCGTAATCAAACGTCCAGACAAAAAAATGCAGGAAAAATAGATCCAAAAATTTGGACCAATTACAGCCAATTTTGCAAATCTTTTTCAACTCCGGCAGTTGTTTTAAATTTTTTTGTTTTTTTTTAACCCTACAACTGTGGGGTTTCTCGAGAAATTATTTTTTGAAAAATTTCGTCAGTTTATTGGAATAAAATTTTTAGATATGAGTGGAAAATTTTTTTCAATCAATTTGGGACCAATTCTAGCCAATTTTGCAAAAAAATTTCAATTCTGGAGGTTTTTTCTAATTTTTTTTTTTTTTTTTTTTTTTTTTTTTTTTGTATTTTTCAACCCTACAACTGTAGGGTTTCTCGAGTAGTGATTTCTAGAAAAATTCTGTCAATTATTTGGAAGCAGAATTTTTATGAGTGGATTTTTTTTTTTTCAATCAATTTTGGACCAATTCGAGCCAATTTTGCAATATTTTTTTTTTTAATTCCGGGCGGTTTTTTTCTATTTTTAGTTTTTTTCAACCCTACAAGTGTACGATTTCTCGAGTGGTGATTTCTAGAAAAACTCAGTCAATTATTTGGAAGCAGAATTTTTATGAGTGGAATATTTTTCTCAATCAATTTGGAACCAATTCGAGCCAATTTTTTTTTTTTTTTAAATCGTTTTTTCAACCCTACAACTGTAGGGTTTCTCGAAAAATAATTTTATGAAAAATTTCGTCAGTCTGTTGGAATAAAATTTTTATGAATGGAAAATTTTTTCATTGGAAAATCAAAAAAAAAAAAATAATAATAATAAAAAGTCTCGAGACCGTTTTACGGATTGTTCGATTAAAAGTTTTAAGAAATTCACAAAAATTGAGGATGCAACGTTTTTGATGAAGCGACGCACTGTACAAAGAGCCACCAGCCACGTTCTAAGGCCAAATGCGAGGAACGAGGCTCGATTGTGGCAGAAGCGAAATGAACCGCCGTTACAAAGGAGGCTCGGGGAAAAGGCCAGGGGACCGGGCCTGGGCCGAAGCTCCATGGTATTGTAACGTTACAAGCGTACTAACGATTAACGACCACCTCAGTTCACTTACTTGATGAAGTAAACTTCCGGCTTTACCGGAGCGTTCTGAGGTGGCGCTGGAATACGAATGGGAGGCGCTTCTTCCGGTTTCGGATGCAGCACGTATATCAACGTCTTATCCGACTGCGGAGGGAAGGGTGGTATAACCGGCGCCGAAGGTGGAGGCGGAGTTGGAGCTTTGATGAAAACGATTTGATAATTCTTTTTCGGAGCGATTTTCGGCAGTATAACTTTCTGCGGTGGTACGTTGTCTTCTTGCGGCGCCACGTGCACATACACCGATTTGTGAATGACGGGCTCTACGTTGTGATAAGCCGCAGCCGCCTCCGCTGAACTACCGCCACTGCCTCCGCCGCCGCCGCCGCCACCACCACCATGGTGGTCGAAATCGCTTCCTCCGTTGGCGAATGTTAGCGACGAGCCCAGATGCCCGAATGCCGGTCGACCTGAAAAAAGACGAAATATAACACTCGCTCGTACCCGACAAAGGCTACATAATCGGTATTACATAATATAGACATAAGAGGTACCTACCTACACCTACGCATAGGTAGTTGATTCTCTAATCATTACTCGTAAGTATATAGTATGTATAGTACGTAGCTAGTATAGCTATTATGCTGCTTAGAATCGATACCGTACCTGAAGGAAAGGAAAATGACGGCGGAGGCGGAGGTGGTGGCGGCAAAGATGGCGAGAAGGCCAAATTATCGCCGGTTGCGAAGCCGTTGAACGACGCTGCCACGCTGACGCCGTCCAACCTGTTCACATTGAAGGACGCGGTTGTGGCGGCCCCGTTGGCTGCCGCCGCAGCCGCGTTAGAGCGACCGACTGTCTGCGTTTTTGCTATTTTCGTTGCGGCCGCGGCAGCGTTTTCAGATTGGCCGGTCAAGAAATTGGTCTTGTGGTCGCGAGCCACCTTCAGCGGCGACGTTGCGGATGCGAATATGGTGGGCGCCGGAGTTGTCTTGGCTGCGATGGCGGCGCTCGTTCGCTGGTGGTACTTTTGATGCGACGAATCCACGTAAGAACTGCCTTCGTTGAGATGACTGCGCGAATGCAGCGACGCAGGCTGCTGCACGAATGCGTAAGCGTTTTCTTCATCTTGCGGCCGAGCTTTTACGTCGCCACGCCGGTAACAAACTATCTGCGAACACGAACGTCAACAAAAATCAAATCTGAAATTAGGATTCAGCAATGCAATGACGATGATGGTGAAGGGCAGACAATGGGGAAATTACCTAACGTACGTTGACGTTATTTCGGCCAAGCGCAAGCGTCGAGATTGTATCGAGCGCAGCCGATCCGTTGTTCACATCCGATTGTTTCAAAATTTTTGTACTTATTTAAATTTTCGTACCTTATAGTTAGGTACCTAGGGCCTAGTACCTATACCTAACTACAGTACCCTTTTCTTGGAATTTGAATAAATGAGCTAGCCCTAATAGGTACCTGGCATATAGCATAGCTACCTACTACCTAACAGAGATGGGCAGATCCGATCTTTTACCTCATTGGATCTGCAAAAGATCCAGACCCCGATCAGATCCTGCTGAGGATCTCGATCTTCAGATTCAGATCCAGATCCTTTTTTGAGGCAGAAGGGATTTAGTTTTTGATTAATTTCTCTGTTGTCTGTAAAGTATATAATGAAATTAATAACAGGTAAAATCAACTTCGAGAATTTGGTTCAATTATTAATTGGTTCGGGAGGGGGTCCGAGCAATATTTCTATAATAACCGAAATTATTTCTATGATGCCAATTTTTAACTTTCACTTGAAAATTTTAAGAAAATTCACCTTTACCTTCTCTCATAATTTTTAATTAATTATCTTATTAATAAATTAATTAATACAGATCGGAACTTTAAAATTTCATTCGAATTTAATTTTATACAAGTTGGACAATTTTTTTTAGCCCTGAAAAATTTTCATCTTTGTAAGTTCTCAATTTTGCAACATTTAATCTGCGAAAATAAACCAAAAAGTGAGCCAAAAATCCGAAATTTGAGGATTTTTGTTTGTTTGGTTTTTTTTTGTTGTTTTTTTTTTTTTTGGTTCTTTTTCATTTATTTTATTGATTATTGGAGAGTTTAAAACGCCAATGAAAAATTCATTTCATAGGAAAAAAACGATAAAAACTGAAGAAAAAAAAGTTTTTTTGGATCGGTTTTTTTTTTTTTTTTTTTTTGAAAATTTGAGGATCTAAAGATCCAGATCAGATCCTTTCCATAATTAAAGAATCTGATCTAGATCAGATCCAAAATTTTGGATCTTTAGATCCAGTTTTTAAATTTTAGGATCCGGATCTGCCCAACTCTGCTACCTAAGTTCCTACACCTACTGATGGCATGTTTCAAAGTGAAAAGATCGTAGATCGCAGGTGAAGACAGTGTCTTTTTCAAACCTGCGATGACTCGACTGCTGAAATTTTATAGGTATCGAAATTAAAACCGAAAAGAAGTACCAAGTACCTATGTATAGTGGAACTGCGGTCGAGTTGGATAGCGAATGGCAAATATTGCCCCCCCCCCCTCCTACAGTTTTATACTCGTTCGTACGTGTGCGTATTATTTCGAGTCTGTTATTCGTAAGTAGTGGTGCATTGTGGATCGTAATTCGTACTGATACGATGGATGGATATTGGCCTTTGTTTTTGAAACGCGCTCGTACCCTTATGTTAGGGCGACGGCGACGCGACTTGTCGCCCTTAAAATAGTCGGATCCGCAACGATACGATACGGCTTTCGGCTTTTTTTGTTTTCGTTTTTTATTTTTTGTATTTTTTATCGCCAAAAAATGTCCTTACGCTGGCGCGACGCTGTGAAAAATGTCGTCGTATTTTTATACGCCCTTTCGAGATCCGCTTGGCAGAATGCAAATGGAGCAGCGGCAGCGGCACACGTATCGCTACCATTATAAATTGCAACCGACAAAAAATTATACGCTTTTTTCAATATTGCTCCGGTTACGAGTGTATTTGCGTAATACGACTACGAGTACAAATACCTACTTACGAACCTGTACTTGTGACGCGAATCTCCGACACTCTATGTGTAGGTAGGTACGTAATATTTCGATAATAATAAACGAGGCATTCTCTCTCTCCCTCGCTCTTTCACTCTCTTTTTCTCTGCTCTACGCTATAATAGGTCTAATATAGGTACCTCTGCTCTAGTATATTACCTTCTCGCTCTCGTAGTGTCCGTTTGAATGGAATGGAATGGCATGGAATTGAATTGAATTGAATTGAATTGAATTGAATTGAAAGCAAAGACGACGTTGATGTTAGGTACGGTACGGTGCGGTGGGAGTATATAAGTAGGTACCTAATAAAATGCTTACGCCTCGCCGCGCCGCACTGTGCCTACTTACATACTCGTATAGATATATACCTATACATACAACAACGATAGGTAACAATGACCAGTCCGCTAATAAAGCGTGAAATCCGCTTCAATGTACCGTGCGCGTCGCGTCGCGTCGCGTACGTAGTGTACGTCCACGATCCAGACCTATGTACCTTACCTAACGACGCGACGCTCGTTCCAAGTACCCGAGTCGCAATCGCAATCACCATTGCCAACGTCGCGCCGCCCGCACCGAGTCTCGCTGCAGATAAGTGAGTAAATAAGTAGGCAGACAGGCAGGTACTTGGGTATTTGTCAACTTACAGTCGTATTGCAAGTTATGCTACGATTACATCAAGAATTTTATGTCTACGCGAGCGTGCGTGAGAGTGGACGTTGGCAGTTTACATATTTGCGAGATGTAAGTAGGTGAGATATGTTCCTAGAAGACCTGCGTGATTGCTCCGTGTCAGATGCGTTTCGCCACCTGCTCGGAAAGGATCGTGCTAATCGTAAATGCAGATGGCTTCAGCAACATAACGTCATCTTACTGCATGAAGGACTTGGAATCATTTTTTACAAAAATGAAAGCGATGTGATTTAAAGGAAAGGGAGGGGGAGGGTCCAATTGAAAAATGTTTGAAACGAAAGTTGTAGATTGAGATCTGAGAAATAATTTTGGTCATTATAAAATTTTTGATTGGACCCCTCACTGTCGTCTAATTTTGTATAATATTACATAAATACTTGAATTATAGTTATATTATTCAAAATTGGGGGAGAGGGAGAGAGTTATCTGAAAATTTCTTCAAACAAAAGTTGTAGAATGAGATCTTGGGAAATAATTTTGGTCAATTTAAAAATTTCGATCGGACCCCTATCTGTTCTAATTTTCATTTTTCACATCATATTACTACATGAAATGCTTATTATTCGAAATTGGAGGACTGTGAGGGGTGCAATCAAAATTTTCGTAATGATCAAAATAAAATTATTCTCAGCTTAATCTACTACTTTTGTTTGATAGAATTTTCACTCGACTTTCTCCCTCTCCTCCAATTTCGAATAATAATTATAAGTATTTATGTGGTAATATACAAAATTAGACGAGAGGGAGGGGTCAATCAAAATTTTTATAATGACCAAAATTATTCTTCAGATCTCGGATGTTCAATGCACATGTATGTAGTGTAAGTATATACTTACTACGTACAACCGATACGTAATGTGTAAAAATTGTTTCGTGTTTTCTGCGTAAGCGCGCCCGCGCCCTTAGCTCGAGCAATTGCATTTTTGCGAAAAATTTCATCGTCCTAATTTTTCTTAACGTCCGACTGTCGAGAAGTTTACATTTTTCACTATTATTTATCCTCGGCCGTCGCGTCGCGTCGCCTAGTTTCAAATTGCTTCAAAAATTAAACCATTTTGGTACGTAAACGTATATATACGGAGCGGAGCTGCAACTCTTTGGGGATGGCGTAGTTGAAGGAAATAAATGATTTTTTTCTAAAAACTAACCATTTATATTAAACGCGTATAATTTAAGCAAATTCCGTTTCGTATTAATCCGTTAAAATCTCCGGGGCCGTTACGTTACATCGTATTTGTATCAGTTATTTCTTTATTTTTTTTTTCTTTTCTCTCCGGTACGTGCTTCTCCTTTTTTCCTTTTTTTTCTCTTTTTGTTTTTGTTTTCGTTTTAGTTTTCGTTTTTCCAAATAAAAATTCGAATCATTTGCCAACGAATTATGTGACGTACCAATACGTAAGATAGGAACTGAAAAAAATTCGCCCGGTTGATTTTGAAACAATAGTATGAGACAAGATTAATGATATCGATGAAGACGTTACGAATTCTTTCGAGGAGAAATGAAAATCGTATTTTTCTCTCTCCTTTCATCTTTGTTGGATTTTGCGGCGAGCGAGAGTGCGACCAAGTAAATATGTATGAGTAATATTATCGAGCATCGAGTTTGAGCCGATTGCATTGGTATACCTAATTATACTACATAGAGTTGGCGTTGGCGATGGTTTGATACGGCATCGGCAGCGAGCGATACTTGAGGCGTCGCGTCGCGTCGCGTCGCGTCGTATCGTATATACGTATGTACTATATTCTAGTACATTACATTCCTAAATTACCTATTACCTACATACCTACCATCCTGCGGGGACTTTTACAGTAGTTGGATGCCTCGCGATGCTTTCGAGGATATTCGGGCGAATAATGATACGTGTAGTCATATACCTACTTGGACTTACTTACCAACCTATCGTTACGAACAAGTTACCCAAGGCGGCTTTTGCATTATCTATACCTATCTTTTATTTATATCGACACACTCGTAACGTTGTCTTTGGCCAGTGGCCAGCCGTGTTTCGCGTTCGCGACGCGCGATCAAACCACTATAACGACTACCTACCGAAGAATTGGCCAATTTTTGATATCGATTCTGGTAGTCGCTTGATACGACGCGACGCAACGCGACGCACGCTACGCTTTATAATACGAATACGACTTATAGGTACCTCTACTTCGCTATTCTACTCTACCTGATTCATTTTTTCCATCGGAGGGCTCGTATTCGTAAATAGGTAGATACTCCTCTCACTGACCTTCGCTCTTTATCAAGCATACCGTATTCTTTTTCATTCGAAATTTCAGTTTTCTCGAAATTTTCGTTCCAGTATCAGCGGCACGCGTGACGAAACGATATGCAGTGAGGTGGAGTGAAACTCAAATTTTCTCAACTAATTTATCCTATTTCTCAAATTTTTTCAACTTTTTTGCAAAATTACCCATTCTACGTAACTTTTCCCCAAAATTTCTTCCGTTTGAGGGGTGAGACCCCCCTAAATCGCCCGCTCGTCACGTCTCTGAGTAGTGTTTCTTCACTTGTCGTCCTTTCGTTTTGGATGAAAATTTCCAAAATAACGCGAAATTACTGCAATTACAGCCGAGTTGGCATTTTTAGTAGGTACTTAATTCTGTCCTCTGAAAAATTCCATTCGCTTCGTCGCTGTAGCCTACAAAAAAATGGACCCCTATTTACGTAATGGAAGAAAAAAAAAACCATAATAGACTTTGAAACTGATTGAATGAACCCCTGACTTGCAAGTTCTAGCTGACACGGGGACGAACTTAGACGACAGACGTACCTACCACCTATAGCTTCAACCTATAGGCTATATTTTACTCGTGCAAGTAGGCCTACGTCATGCGTCAGTATGATTAGCAGTCGCGCGAGTAGACGACGTAAGTAAGCGAAAGTAATTTGCTAATAAATGAGCGAGCGTTAAAAAATGGCTTCCAATGGTTTTGGCGGAATTCGCGACGAATCTACGCTACGCTTATTCTGTTAGACAACAACTTTTTAATGACTTCTCTCTTCTGTGTACGATGCGATGCGACTGAGGCTGGGTGCGGCCTGGCACCGCGACCCGTATCCGCCTTCGTACCTACTTGGAAATATATTACATCGCGCCATTCCATTAGGCCCCAGCTCGTTCGCTGATTACTTTTGTTTTTACGTAGATATACGATGCGCTTTTCTCGCCCGATTTTTGATGTCGTCGTCGTCGTCGTCGTCGTCGTCGTCTTCGTCGTTAAGTACATAAGTAGGTATGGAGTTTGGCGAAAAGTTTTCGTCGCCACGACGGCGGCTTCGGTAGGTAGTTGGTAGTTCGACTCGAAATACTTAGACGAGCGTCGAGCAACGAGCTAGTTATAAGGATGGGTATCGAAGGAGTGGTACGTGTGCTCGAATAATCTAGGCCTACGACAGGTAGATTGGCGAATCATTCGCGAAATTTTTGTATTTTAAACTTTCAAATTTTCGAGCGTTACTCTATTACGAATACGAGTGATTGGGAAAAGATCGTATACATACGAGTATGTGTAAAAATGTAGGTACATTACGTATACATCGAGTAAGAAAACTGATAATGTGTTGCCAGAATGTTTCATAGGGAATAGATGGAGCTACAAAGTGACGAATTGGTATCTATGCCTGCGAGAGCGAGTGTGAGAGACGCAGACGACACAATTTTAGATGAAAAGAAAACATAAGGTTTTGGGCACAGTTCAGGGAAGCCTCTATGCCAAAGAAAGAGCTTCATTTCGACGACTTATAATGTAATGTATCGCAAATCGTTACTAATAATAGCAGCTAATAATAATAATAGAAAAGAAGCGTTAGATATAGTTATTGAAAAATAATGATTCAAACGTACCAAAACTGTAACAGCTACGCTATAAAATGACATAATTTCGAAACTTTACACGAAAGATCATTTCACCAACAGGCTACAAATGTACACGTCTGTAGGTAGATACTCGTAGATAGGTGAATCACAGAGCTTTAGGGCGAGAGTGTAATACGCTAATGAAAACGCGAACTCGATACGTAGCACGCTTTGCGAGCAAGCACGCAATGTCACGTCACGTCACGTCACGCCGCCGCGCCGCGGCGCATAATTAACACTCGGGTCAAAAAAAAATTTGTGTAGGTAGGTAGGTATAGGTACCTACAAGACGTAGTTTGGTACGAGGATATGCGGTATCTACGACCACTAGTCGTACTACGAATGTATTATAGCAGACGTGGAAATCACCAAACGATCGACGATAACGTACGGTTAGGTTCGGTGCGGTGCGGTGCGGTGCGGCGCGGCGCGGCGAGTATTTCGAAATTGCAACTAGTTAATCGGCAGGCTACACGTACGTGTTTGAAATCATGTACCTAGGCGCGCGAATACGACGCTGATGTGGATATGAATGTGAAAACGCAAACGTACCATGTCGACAATGCGCGAACAAATAACGAAATTAACCGCGAAATATTAGTTTAAATAATATACTTCTAGGTAGGTTGGGTAGTTAATTTGGTGGCGCGTGCGAGTCGAGCCGAAGCGAGGCGAGGCGAGGCGAGGCGTGGCGAGGTGGTATATGATCGACTGACTCGTAGTCGTACGTACTCTCGTGGGTACCCATACCTACTGAATACTCGGTAGCTATGTATCTACCTAGTTAGGTCCTGTCTACTGTCCAGCTGTATCGGAGCGTGCGATGTGACCGAAACCAATTAGATTACAGACTAACTAGATTGCATTGCACGCAAAATGTGTATCTACGTACTACGTACTACGTACTACATAGTTGTCTATATCGGTTACAATAATAATTGGTGAAAAATGAGAAAATTTGCACGATTGAAGAAGGACGGGCGGGGTGGATTCGGCTGTGAAGTGTGGTGTGGTGTGGTGTGGTATGGTATACGAGTATTGAGGAAACTCGCATCTACCGGTCATTTCGTTTCAATTGATAGACAGACGAATAGATATACGATTCGAATTTCCAATAGTATAAAGTACACGAGTATCGCAGGCACGTTGAGTCAATTGCGCACTCATTGACTATATATACTTATTTTTCCAATTCCGATCTCACCATCCATCCGTATCCGTTATACAGCATTCCATCATCCACCGTCCACCGTCCACCGTCTATGGTCTACGTACGTTTACGTAATACCTACACAGATACATACACGGGTACATAGATATTAGACACTGGCCAAAATATAGGTACCACGCTACGGCTACATATGTTGTGTATACGGTGAAATGAACTTACTACATTCGTACCACGCACGTAGACTTAGGCGATGCAATGTACAACATATTTGTCGAGTAGATTCTCTGTATTAGATACAGTAACAAATTAGTTGCAAGTACGTACAGAATACACCTCAATCTACGTAACACTCGCACAAGACAAATCAGCGAGGCTACGGAAAAGACCTGGAAGAACTTGTATGTATTTGAAGTAGGTGGTAAGAAGGGTGAAGAGAAATCTTACCTAATATACATTCCGCATTCAAGTGGACACCCACGAGCGCAAGGAGCGGAGACTATTCGAATGATTTAACACGACGAGTAAAATTTACGTACGAGTTTATTCAGACGATTTTGTTCTTAGTGAAGTCTAAATGTACAGAAATCGATTTAGCTTAAATAGTGTTTTGCTACATGACTCGAGTAAGAGAAGTAAACATACGCGAATCTGGTCCGGGTGATGCGTAGCGTAGGTACCAGACGCTACATATTAATGGTTACGATCTAGGGCAAACCCTTTGCGATAGTCGATAAGTCAAACCCGTGTTTCTGAATGTGATAAATCGTCGAATTGGACCTGCAAGATGGAAGATATAAACAACATCCGCAGCAGAACACAGTATACCTAACTACCTATTCAATCACATGGACAATGAGTATCCTGAGATGATAGCGGAGCTTATGTCTGGAACTTTGGGTCCCATCGATCGAATGTCTTCCATCAATACTTTCAACAGCGTGGCGAAATCTGTCGCTTAACGAGTGTCTACACTGTCTACCGAATTGCCATCCCTCCTCTCGAAAACTGTAAACCTGGGAAACTGGCGATACTTCCAAAACTATAGGTAAAGAGCCTAGAGATTATCACATTAGAACTTATGCAGCGCAGTCGTCAACAAAAAGCAGTTCGACTTTCGAAAAGGAAGAGGCACAGAGTGATTGAATACCTATGTCCAAAAATCGCTAGAAAATTATAAATTAACAAAGTAGTCGTTGACGTATCATACGACATCGAAGGAGCACTCGACAACATCGGCTGGAGGACGATTATTAACGGGTTCGTCGATAAAGGATTTCGGATGTACTTGATCAAGATGATCATGAACTAGGTACTTGCAGCATTGGTCTGTCTACATTTCTACACTGTTGCACAGGGTCGTCGCGGATCACGCAAATTTGATCCGGATCTCAGATCACGAATCACGGTGAAAGTTCGGATCATGGATCACGAATCACGATTCAGTCAAGTTGATCCGGATCCTGATCCTGATCGGTGTTTTGATCCGGATCGCGACGACCCTGCTGTTGCAGATGCCAGGTATAGGCAGGTACATATTTTCTGGTATCTCGTATGTAGGTACTTACTAAACCATTCACCAAACCCTTGGAAAGTGTTTATCTATGTATACCTAGTACCTACCTACCTATAGCTACATACGTTCCTTCTTTTCTTCGTGTACATACGTGCGATAAAGTGTAATTGTAAATTACATTAAGAGCATTCGATCTGTTGAAAATTGTCTCGAATCGAAAATTATTAATGCATTATTGTATCAGCGAGATAGCGAGTACGTGTGCCTGCGCAGCTCGCCCATAGCTATGTACTTGTAATAAATATTGTATAGTCTCCAGGCAATAAGTGTCAACCGGTTGATTTGCGAATATAAATACCTACCTACGTATATTATGCTGCCCAATGCCCATGTCCATGTACGTACATCCATCTCGATGAGCAATTTGTAATATTTTCTATATTTTTATTTTGTTCGCAGGTGAGAGGAACGATGTGATGTGATGCGACGCGACGTACCTATATCTACTCGTAATGTGCGATTACACCTTCTCCGCGTTCACATGTTTGCATTGACGTTGACGTTGACGTTGATAAGTATACGTAGGTGTAGGTACTACAATGTCATCATGTCTTTGAAATGACATTGTATACTTGATTACTTACACTGTGACTACTATGACGCAGCATTGCGAGGGTACGGTAAATTATTATAATAATAATATACCTTTACCCACGCGTATGAAGCCCGTTCACTTATTTATTTATTAAGCACCCATTATTATTTTTTCATCTTAACGAAATTGGCTCGTTGAGTTGAGAGTAACAGTGAGGGCGACTGTACGCATTCGAAACTTCATTGCCTATAGGTACCTACTGCCCACCCAGAACCTACCTGTACCAACCCTATAAACTCAAACACGATCGCGTTCGCGAATTTTATGAGAAAATTTGCTTAAAAAGTTGGCAAATCTCGACAAAGTGAAATTGCGCCGTTCCGTTCGTCCGTCCCCTTTTGAAATGCTTTTTCCAACGTATAAAAATCGAGTTAAACGTCGTATTTGAGAAAAAAAGGTTGAAAAAAAAAATGAAATGAAAAGAAACGTTACGAGCTGTTTTTCATTTCTGTTGAACAATAACGCGGTCTTCATTTTTTTATAGCTTTCATAATTTTAAAACAGAGTTATTACCTTTCGTCGTTTTATTTTATGTCTACCTTGTTGTTGCTGTTCTTCTTGTTCTTCTTGTTCTTGTTCTTCTTATTCTTCTTCTTCTTCTTCTTCTTCTTCTTCTTCTTCTTCTTCTTTGGTTCAACTTTCATTTGCGAAATTACGTTAAGCTGTGCTGAAAGAAAAATTGGCGTAAAAGGGTGTATACGAAAAGATTAGGTGTAGATGCTGTTTATTCGCTGCGTTACGTTGCGGTGTTGTTAGCTATTAGGTAGGGAGGAGGGTAGGTGGATAGGTAAATTTTTACCTGTAAATTTATAAATGTCGGATGGGTGAGTTTGCGTGTTGAATAATCTGCAAAATATCTCTATACAGTTCTCAATAAGAAGTAGGTAGGTGCTAAGTATAGGTAGTTAGGTACAGACTAGCTGCGAATAATAGGTAATTTTGTTTTTTTTATTTAATTTTTTACTAGTAAATACCAAGTACACGTGTATAACTATGGGCGGCTGCGGCTGCTAGCCTGGAAAGTACGCGAAATAGTCCTTATCCTTGTATTTTTTTAAAAACTCGACTCGAGGAGGTATCTACAATCTACATGTAAGGTAGGTATAATCATAAAACGCAGGGTCGTTTAATGCTTTTCATGTTTTACGAGCGCCTACGAGGGAACTCGTCGTTTTATGCGAGTGCAGTTTTTAAAAATTTCATCCTTTTCTTAACTTACGTACTCACCTACCAACTACCTACCTATGTTCCAAATTGGTGTTTCTTTCGTTCGGAATTTATTTTTTATCGTATTAATAGCTTTGTTTTTTTATCGCGGATTATGCACAATTTGGATTTTGGATTGTGAGGGCTTGTGCGAATCCATTTAATAATCTGCTCGACGAGTAGATTATGAAAGTGGATTACGGATTTTACTGTGTTCTTTTGTTTTGTTTTTGATAAACCTTTCAGAATAATTGATCAGAATATTTCTAAACTTTTTTTTAAGAAGTAAATGTTTGAATCCATAATCCAGCTTCTGCACAATCCGCGATAAAAAAACAAAGCTATTATCTTTTTCAAACCTTTTTTATTTTTTCCTGGATACAAGTTGTCATTACGTTACGTCGTAGGTAGCCGGCGATGGTGGGTGCCTGCTTAGTTTTAAGTATTTTTCGTTCGAGTCGCGAGTACCAATTAGTAAAAGAGTGGGTAAATGAAAAACAAGACGAGAAAAGGCGATCGTTGGATCCTATACATGTGTTGGATAGAAAGCGTTTGCTCGCAACCGTCATGTCACGTATACGCAGACACCTTAAAAAACTCGCCTTGTAATGTAGGTACGATGCGTGTTTGTATTAGTACGAGTAAATAGCGAGGCTACTATACGTACGGTGCGATAAGGTGCGAAATACGATTCCAATGACATGGCGTGCCAACGAGTACGAATACGAATACGAGTAACTTTTTTTTGCAAAACTCCAACATTCGACGAACAGAAATTTAAGAAGGAAAAAGAGAGAAGTGTGAAGAGAAGAACTTTCAGCCGAGAATTCGAGAATATTACTAACAAATTCGCGTACCCTACGCGTAAATGAGAAAGGCCTGCCGAATTGGAGTTGAGCGTACTCGTCTGGTATTGTCGCGAGTCTCGGGTCACGAGGCGTGGGTCAGTAAACTGAACACTCTGAGATCAGTTTTCAGTTAGAATTAACAACAACAATTAGGTAATTGAGATGAGAGCCCGTGGTGGTGTTCGGTGCTCGAAAAGCTTCGTCGATCAATAAACAACTCGATAAGGGAGTCGAGTTTGTTTTTCATTCGTTTCATTTTTAGGAATTTTGAAAGCCGGTCTGTCTGCCTATCCGAGTGTTTGTCAAATCGAATTTTCATCGCATATATTATATTACCTACTCTTGGCAAGTAGGTTGGTATTTGGTAATAAGTATAGCCATAGACTAAATATTTGGCCAATGGATGGACGCACGTAGTCTTAGGCTGTGTCATCGTCTAATGCGCTAGTTTGGGTGTGCGATGCCGATGCACGGGGCACGGGACCAGAGGGGGGGGGGGCACAGTGTACAGAGTACATCAGTAAACGCAAAACACTAGTTGCAATTAGCGCAGCGGTCGATGTTGGTGATGTTGGTGATTGATGACAGCTAAAGCATTCGCGACGCGAGTCAGTTTTCAGCGAAAGTTATGAAATAAGTTACATAGGTATTTAACAAAAATGTTTGGCGTTTGGCGTCGCGTCGCGTATCGGTGTAAAGGGCGAGGAGAATACCTATAGAGGAAAAGCGCAGCCCAGCCTGTTTGTAGTACAACGAGCGACGCTACGCAAGTAATTGCCTTGTTCCGGTGTAATTATCCGGATGGAGGCGCGATCGCGGTCCGCATTCTCCAAATAGGTGGGCGAAGAGGGAGAAGAAGAGAAGAAAAACTTGAAAAAAAAAAACAACAAAAAAAACACGAACCGCGTGATTTATTTCAAATACCCTTTTTTGGAGTATTTAATTACTACCGAGCCATTAACTACGAAAGTACCCAGTTTTTCAACCTTTCCCCTCTTCATTCTTCTCTTTATAGACTACAAATATATTGCGAAGTACTAGAGTCGCTGCTCTCGTCCCGCCTCACTGATGGTACCGCACGGCACGGCATGGCACGCGTTTCCTGTTCATTTTTCGACGCTTACTTAAATTGCCGCTGATTACTTCTCGAGCTTAGAGCTTCCCTACCTCCGTCCGGTGTAACGAGAGACGCGACGGGACGCGACCAGCCGTGATCCGAAGCTTACACTTTATTATACTAGTAGGTGGTACCTCCCTCTACCTATCGCTCAGCATCTTTGTTTTCGGAAAGGTTCGATTTGAATAGCTTATGTCGACGTCGCGTCGGTCTTTTCCAAATTCTATTCCGAAAATAATCGTCGGATTTTAGTCTTTGGCGTGCGTAGCGCGTATTTGACGTCGGGTCGCGTCGTTCGTAGCTACGATATTAGAATAGAAAAGCTACGCGCTGATGATTGCCACCTGTACCGTACCTAGACCTACCAGTACACTGCACTCTGCGCATTATAAGAAACAATGACGATAATAATATATAGAATATGCAAGTAGGTACGATAGGCACATGATAGGACATAGGTATTGGAAATTTCTACAAATAAGGCCTATTCGATTCGAGTACGTAGCATTATTGATTGCAATGCTTCACGATAAAAGGTGCGGCGTGGCAATGGCGACGGCGGACTATAGCTTAGCCCGGCTCGTCTAACCTCTTATCGATATATTATTCTTCGTTTACGAGTTTTTAATTAAAATTTCCACGCCACTGGATACGAAAATATTATCCATCCTTCCATCTTTCTATCTATCTATCTATCTATCTATCTATCGGAATCGGAAAAGTTACTTCAATTTTTGGATTGGAATTCGTTTAGCGCCAAAACGTTTCAAAAAGTAACGATGAGATGTGATGCGATGCGATGCGGCCAATAGTAACGGGCAGTGACTAAACTTGGGTCATTGATTCGTGAGGAGGGGGAGGGTAAATCGAAGGAATCGCAAATTATTGATGAGCGTATTTTGGGAGGCTCTTAGACGAACCATTCGCTAGTGGGGTTTTAAAAAATTCTCATCAATACTAATTGGTGAACACTGGGCGGGTGTGTGTACATTTTGTGGTGTGCGTAAAAAATGTAGGTATATTTAAATCGACTCATTTATAAGATCCCAGCTCAAAACGACTGCTGCCATTGGACTTTATTTTTCGTGCAAAACAATTTTAAGCGATTGGGGTCTTAGAAAATGATCTCGGTATATAGCAAGGGAGGAGGGTACGTGACAGGAAATACCTCGCAAGTGCCACCAACATACTTCAGCTCGAGTACAGCCTGGCACATTTGGGTGTGTGTAGGTATGTAATATGTATGTAAGTTGTGTGCTATTGCCTACGTATCCTTCTGTTTACATGGTAGATCCGTCCTCGTACTACATATAAATGCTAAGTAATACCTACGGGCGAATACACAAACCTACGTAGTTGTGGTATGACTTATGAACTATACGAGCATATCGCATCCTGTACTGCACCGCACAGGATATCTTGTACATACGATATGGTATTGGTATTGGTTGGTATACGGATGGTACGACGCGACGTACGAGTACGAGAATACGGATTCATGGCCGAGCACATTTGCTTAAGTTATTGGCGGCGAATCTGCCGGAAGCTTTTACGCAGATTTAGAAAGTTTTCTTCGGCAAAAATATTGCGCACACAAGTTGAAAAACGTCCAGTTGGTTTTTCATTCGTTTATCGGTAATTGAATTACGTTCCATTAAGTTTTCTCACATTTTTTTTCTTTTCTTTTTCTTTTTACCACGCTTTTTTCTCTCTCTCTCTCTCTTACTCTTTCTCTTTCTCTTTCTCTTTCTCTTTCTCTTTCTCTTTCTCTTTTCTGTTCTGTACTTTTTTTTCCATCGCATTTAGGTAGCTAACAGTATGGCGACGGTGCGACGCTACACGCGACGACGTGGCCGTATAGTACAGCATGAGCATACGTAATACGACACGACGTCGCGTTTTGATCCCTTTTTGATTTTTCTTTGTTTTTTCCCAAACAAATGAGAAAAAACAATACGGTTACTACGAGTATAGTATACCTACAAAAGAGTGGAAAATACACGATTGCAGAATTCTCTACGCGTGGCTCCAAAGCCACGCGGCGTACCTACATCTTGATCACTTGTACGTAATTGGTTCTTATTCCGTTAATTTTTAGGCCAAATTTTCGAGAGAAAAAATGATAGCTATTACGTACGTTTGGCCCTAATTTTTAAAGACGGTAGGGAGAAAAGTTTTGGTCACATTTTTCGACGTTTGGGAACAAATTACGATGATCTGACCCATGTTACATACCTAACTATTTCTATTCATACTTAATTCAGCGACCTTTTTGGAGAGGAACATTTACTAAAGTCGGATCATGTTTGGGGGTGAAGCGTATTAATAAATTGTACCTAATATGCCTTAATTAGGTATACATCGATCTGCGTTCAAAGTGACTTCATTTTTAAATATATATTCCTTAAAATTGGCAATGCCACCTTACCTGTAGACGTCCAAAATTGATGATATTAAGTATGTACTGTACGGCTTTAGAAACGAATTTTTAGAAAAAGTATAATTCAAGTGGTAAAACGATCTCTCCGAAATAACTGTACCTACTAATAGCATCCTGACGCGTAAGCTGAGTCCGTTGGAAAGAGCGGTGGTAAAGCGCTTTCGGTGAAATTAAGCTACTTTACTGATAAACATCTAAAAGCGAAGCCACTTTGTACATAGACATCTACCATATACTCGTATAATTATATATATAGATATATAGGTATAATATAACTTTTTCGCTGCTTTCAAGTGTCTGGCGCCGAGTGTAATTGGACGAATGAGATCAAACTGCTGCGTAGGATTCTTCAAGTATGGGAAATGTACCCTAGATTTTTTGGGACGCTAACTCCAAATTGCGGATTTGTCTCCTTTTTCGCTGGGGTATGTTTGAAATTTGCACTATTCGTGAAAACTCGTATGTATCATCTCCAACATATACAAATTTCAGCCTCTAAATCACGCCCACCCCCATTTTAGGCGCTAAAAAATGAGTTTTGGGGTAGTTTTTCGCGTTGATAGGCCGATGAGCTCTTCAAATTGGATTAGGAGGCCAAAGATTTTATTTTATCGCAGATTCGGCTCGTACTTCTGACGTGCCTTGTATCTATAGGATTTCGAGTCGCGCTTTCTTTTGACGGGAGTCTTGTGACAGGTCCGAAGTGACGAACTTGTTTGAAATTTGCACCTGCGATGAGAACTCTTCGTCTCGAATATTTTCAAATTTCAACCTCCAAATTTATCCTCCGGACGTGTCTTTTGTAAGCTTCGACCTTTGCACCAATTTCCACTCTTGCGCGTGGTCGAAAATCAATCATTTTCAAGTTTTAACTCGTAGTTTTGGTGCGTTGATAAGCCTCATCAAACGATCTATGGGAGGTCAATATTTGATACGTATAGTTGGCGAAGGTCGCTGATGTGCCCTTTGCGGTTTTTGACCTTCAAACCCGTCAAAATAAAAGGATTTTCACGTTTTAAGCCACCTTATTGGTGTGTTGATCAGCCTACAGCCCTGATTTTGGGTGTAAACGTTGTTCGAACCTACCAGAGGCCCGACTTGGGTCCGATCAAAGTACACATGTGAAATTTCTAGGGCGTGTCCGAGCTCCGAACAACGTATGGTTCACACATACACCCGAATGCAGAAGTGTGTAATCGAAATCGTGATTGGAGAAAAAGGTAGGCCGGTGGAGGTGGAGGGTTGAACAGTGCCACTACGTAATTAGTACGAGTACGACTCTGCTGTACGCGATGATTCTACAGTTGTTCTACATTGTGAATATGTAGTGAGCTCGAGCTTTTACTCGTATCGCGATCCTACTTGCGTATCATGAATGCAGAGTGCGGAATGCGGTTGCTGTGTCGTACCGTGCCGTGCCGTGCCGTGCCGTGCCGTGCCGTGCCGTTCTGACGTGAGCGAACGAAGAAAAAAAGTTGAAAAAACACGATATTCAATTTTCGTAATAACTCGATGGCGATGGCGTTGGTGTTGGTGTACAACTTTTCAACACGTTCGATTCTATTTCTAAGATAAGCCAGAAAAAGGAAAACTTTTCGTTCGAGTTGGTGAATTTATTTCACTCGTATCTGGAAATTCCATTTTGTACGTGTGCGAGGATTAAAAAAGAAAATTTTTAATGATGCGACGCGACGCCGCACCGCCTCACCACCATCTCAAACTTATCAACATGGGGATAAGTGCAGTACGCGTACGCGATTTGCGATTGCGATCCCCGTGGAGCGTGGAAAAAGTGAAGAAGTAGATCTACGTGAGTAGGTGTGTGGATGGGTGGGAGAGTGAGTGAGTGAGTGAGTGAGTGAGTGAGTGACTGACTGAGTGTGGGTATAGGTACGTACATAATTACAAATATAATTTTTGATACCGATAAGTATAATGGACGGAATGAAAAACGATGGGAATCGCGCGTAGTACGCTGGAAGCCAGGCCAGGCCAAGCGAGGCCACGTGTGTATCATTGTATGGGTGTAAAGTGATACCGGGACTCGTAGATATTCGTAGCCTTTCAATTTTCACGTCAGGTCACCCACGGCGCGGCGGTGTTTGATTTATAAATGAGTGCGGAGCAATAATATTGCTTCGCTTTGAGGAGGCGAGTTCGGAGGGGGCCTGGCCTGCTGGCTGACCGCTGACCGGTGACCGGTGACCGTTGTTTGGGAATTTCATAGACGAGCGACGCTGCAGCTGCCGTACCCAGCCCTCCTCCTCCCCCCCCCCCCCCTCCCCCCCGTACCCTGACCAGTACCTATCACATACGTATCTATTCCAAGTCTGGCGGGTGGTGGTGCGATGCGGTGTAGTGTGGTGTGGTGTGTTATTTTTACGCGAAAAGCCAATTTCCGAACCGCCATCGCCATACTCGTTTATAATGAAACTCGGTTCGCGATGAGATGTACGAGTATTAGGCTTAGGCATCGGCCTCAGGTCTACACGAACACGATACGCACCTCTCGATTCTGTTTGCGGTTGGTAGGTATTCCGTATTCGTTTCGTACGCTACCTACACCGTACCGTACCGTGGACGCGTTACACACTCGGTACCTAATACCTATGGGGTTAGATGGCGAATGAATATCACTCGCACGGGTACGAAACTGCGGATACCTACATAACGTTCGTTATAATTATAAGCGTAAATACGAACGCGACGCGTTGCTGCGTCAAATGTAATAAAAATGTGCCGAATAAAAAAAAAAATCGTAAAATGCGGCGCGGCAGGGCTCGGAATTTACCCAACGAGATGAAAAGTTACAAACTATAGAAGAGGATATTAAAAACGCTCGCTTTGCTTAGGCTAAAAAAAATTCCAGCTTTGTTTTACGAAAGGAGAAAGCCTATCGGTGCGACTATGTGCCTGCAACAAAGGCGTAAGCCTACCTTTGAAAAAAGCTTGTTTAGTGCGTACGCGTATAGTGTATAGTAATGATGTAGGTTAGGTACTCGGTACTAGGCAGTAGGCATTAGCTAGTAGGTCTAGGTACAGGTACACGTACGTTCGCGTCTAGCGACGCGACGTTTCACTCAAAAACGGACACTCTGGAATTTTGTGAAATTACTTGATGAGAATGCGAAATAATTGCGAGTTTTTTCGCTCTCAAAAGTAGTTAAAATTTTTTTAAAAAGAAATTAAAATTTCGGTATTTTTGTACGCCCACTGGCCATCTCATCCTCTAAGAAAACCACGCCGGCCAACACTTTGCTTAGCAGGCAGGGCTGGTGAACAAAACGATTGTTTTGTTCTGTTCAAGAACAAATCATTTCGTGAAGTTAATGTTCCGTTCTGGTTTTTGTTCAAGAAAAATTGAAATTTTTTGTTCTGTTCTGGTTTTTGTTCAAATTGAACTGTTCGGTTCTGTTCGGTTCTGTTCTGTTCTGTTCTGTTTATTTGTTCACAAAAACTATTGCAAAATTTTTCGAAGTTTGGAAATTGGAAATGGTGTCATGAATAGTTGTGCGGGTATAAAAGTCAAAAAATATTGAAATAAGTCTTTGATTTTGGAATTCTGAACAGAACAGAACAGAACAGAACAAGACAAATCGTTTTGTTCTGTTCTGATCAGAACAAAATAATTAACCTACTGTTCTGTTCGGTTCCTGTTTATTTGTTCAGAGAATTATTTTGTGTTGTTCCGTTTTTGTTCAACTTGAAATGAGTTTCTTTGTTGTTTGTTTTTGTTCTATTTTGTCCTGTTCTGTTCTGTTCTGTTCTGTTCTGTTCTGTTCTGTTCAACCAGCCCTGTTAGCAGGTAGCTATCAATATGATTCGAACGCGTTACTGCCTACCTAACCTACGAGTAGATATATCTAGTGCCTGCTGTAAAGGGTGTTCCATGATACGTCCGCAATAGTTCAACTATAAATGCAACATCTCTTCGAGAAGAGTAAAAGCAGTTATGTAGAAAATTTGTCTATCTTTGGAAATGAAGGCGCTACGGAGCTTCAAACTTAGAAAATACTGATTTTAAATGTTCTAGGTAGCGCCTTCGTTTTCCAAGATAGGCAAATTCTTCGCATAACTTTTTTGTTCCTCTCAAAAAGTTGAATCTGTATCATGTATCGTTTTGGTAGATTTTTTAAATTTTATTTTCCCGTCTCGAAAGTGCACTGTGTAACAGGCAATTGAGGTAGGCGATACTTTCAACAAAAATTTCTCGTTCTCATAACTCCTTCAATTTCAAAGATAGGCATCCCAACATGACTGCAATTATTTTTCTCAGGTTTTCGAAGTGCTATGGACTGGCTGGCGTGGTCGAAAATGTTTTCGAATGCAGCATTGCCGACTAATTTTGCTTAGAAATACCAAATTTTCAAAGCTTTATAGCGTCTTCAATTTTCGAGATAGGCAACTTACTGTAATAAAGTTTTTTGTGTGTCTACTCGAGTTGCATCTATGGTTGAACTTAAATTATTGCGGACGTTTCACGGAACACCCGTATATCTGTTTGTGTGGTGGTGGTGGTGGTGTAGGTGTAGTTAGGATAATACGAGATGTGTCGCGGTGCGGTGCGGTGCGGTGCGGTGCGGCGAAGCGAGTTCTAACAGGGCGGATGTGACGCCAAATTATCAAAATTTTATATAAAAACAGCCTTTCGCGCTTATAGTGAGTTGTGATGGAGGCTGAAGGGAAGAGAAGGGAAAGATTTTTCAGTTAGGCGTTCGCTGCTCGCGTTACGCGTTAATGAGGTGTCGTGTAGTGTCGCGTCGTAGTCGTTAACAAAAGTTTGTTAACGCTGTTACGTTTCGATCTTTTGCGAACGTGCCGAGTCGCGTCGGTGCGCGTTTTAAAAACTTACGACTTGATGTAGTTCTATAGGTGTAGGTAGCTCTAGCTCAACATTGCACCTCGTCGCGTCGCGTCGTGTCGCTGGCATAATTATACGACTACCTATTACCTAGTACCTACTTACCTGTCTTACCTATGTAATTGTAAATAGAGTAGTGTACTCGTACTTGCTAATTAGTAGGTATACTGAATACTCGTTCATCTCGGCTAATGAAGTAAACGGCATATTTTTAGGTAGGTACGGTGTCATATGCCACAATACGAGTGTAGTGTACAATGTACATACATTTGGTATTAGGTTACGTCGTCGTAGCGGGTATTTGGTATTTTTATACGATACGATACGAGTAGTTGTAGGCTGTACAGTAGTATGACGGACGGATGGGTATACTCGTCGGTGGCGCGGCGGCGGTGACAGTGACGGCGGTCGCGTCACACCAGACGACGCGACGCGACGCGCGACGTGATGGTGATTTGATTTGTGGCAACGTATTACGAGTATTAAAACGTTGTCTATTACGTGTAACGACGTTTAATTTATTTTATGACCAGCCATCGTAGTACGAGTAATAAGGAAAAAATATTCGACGCGACGCGACGACGTATAAATAAGATTTTTCTCGTATATATTGCTGCTGTATAAAATTCGCGTTACGAGCTATTAAATTTAAAGCCGAAATAATTTCGACGTAAACGCGATACGCGAATCAGAAGCCTCGGTGCGATGCGATGCGATGCGATGCGATGCGATGCGATGCGATGTGCGCGAATACCGAATATACCTAGTTACCTACTTGGTACAAGTGTCACCTACCAACTATATACCTATTACCTACCTCTGCCAATACCGAATCCTGCAGCATACAGCAGCATACTGCAGGCTGAGGCGCAGGTGGGGAAATACGCATCAATCTCGATGTACTCGAGTAACGCCCTCACACACTCCTCCTCGAGGAGCGAATGAGCGATGGAAATTTTGGCAAAAAGTTGGCTAAGCTGGGAAAATTCAAGTCTCGCCCTGGCCCTGCCATTAAACGTGGCCGTCGCTTCGTCGTGCCACTACCTAGAAACATTAGTGGGTACATTACATTACATTACATTGCATTACCTTAACTTACTCGTAGTCGTACTCGTATATTGCTTTACATTTCGGTACGACACGGTATGATATGGTATGGTTAATTAAAAGCTTCGGCTTGATACGTATACCATGGTCGAATTATGAAACAAATTTGCGAACGCTGTTCGAGTGTACATAAGTCAGAGTGACTGGTGTATTGTACACGTACGAGTATGTACTTTACTTACTACTTAGCGTAATGCGAAGGAGAACTCGACCAGAAAAGCTGCGCCTTCGCTACTACTAATCTTACCGCTGCTGCTGTCGTCGCTTTGTCGTCGACGACGAGTTCGTCAAAATAATAAAATTTTAACGCAACGAGCAACCTGTTGGAGAAATTTTGCAGGCGTTGCTCGTTCATCTAGTAAGTATACTCGTAATTACAGAGAGTACCTATATTACCGGCATCGTCACATCGGCACTAAGCTCCAGCTGCGTTGCTGGTTGCTTCGCATCGTTTTCAAATTAATAGACTTTGCGAGATCTCGCGAATGGGACGAATTTAATAATCGCATCGTGTAACGACTGCTTGCTGAAGGACAACTTACGTTAGTAATACCGGTAGGCAGTAGGTGGGTAGATAGGTAGGATAGGTACGGCGACGCGGATCGTTGACGTTGAATTTTACTTAGTCAAATAGGTAGGTACTTGATATTCAAAATTGCAGAAGAGGGAGTGGTCCGATCGAAATTTTGGAAATTACCAAAATTATTTTCAAGACTTCGAGCAACAAATTTTGTTTGAAATAAGTCATATTTTGCAAAATTTTAGGGGAGCGATGGCGATGGGTATAATGGAAAATTTTATAATAACGTAGATTATTTGCAGAACCTCGATGTACAACTTTTGTTTGAAAATTTTTCCAGTCGAACCCCTTGCTCAGTTTTGAAAAAGTACATAATTATTATGTACCCGATGATATGTGATATCAGAGAAGAAGGAAGGATCCTATCGAAGTTTTTGTAATAACAAAACTCAATTTTTTTACGCATTTGAATTTTTTTCAATTGCAGGGTGTCTAACGGTCATGAAAAGTCATGAAATTTGAAAATTGGTCATGAAAGTCATGAATTTTGCTGCTGGAAGTCATGAAATTTTTATATATTAAACAAAGTTTGCCCATTTTTAGCTGATTTTTCATTTATGAAAAAATCCGCTATTAAATTTGACCCGTTGGTAAGAGTGGAAGGTGATCGGTGTGATAACTCAAGTTACGATTGATAGAATTAGTTGAAATTTATATCAGTGGTAGAGGATCATTGGGAATCGAAGCCTATTAAATTTGAGCGAAATCGGTTCGCGGGTTCGCGAGATATCCGCGATCGAAATTTTCAAAACTCTATAACTCCGCAAATAAGCTAGATAGGTGATTTTTGCACTCGACCTTTTTTTATAGTACTCTTCACGATCTATCAGAGTACCAATTTTGAGTGGAATCGATTCGCGAGATAACCGAGATCGAAAATTTCAAAACTGTGTAACTCCGCAAATAAGGTAGATATGCGATTTTTGCACATCACCTGTTTCATGTAACGTTACGATAACGGTATTTTAACGTTTCAAATCAAATGAATCAGCGTTCGAAGATGATTCTTTCAATTGAATCAGTCGTTCGCGAACGATTCGTTCAAATAAATCAGTTGTTTGTGATTCGTTCGAATGAATCAGTCGTTCGCGAATGATTCGTTTGAATGAATTAGTCGTTGCAAACGATTCGTTCAAATGAATCGGTCGTTCGCGAAACAAATGAAAAATCAGCTTTTCTACCGCAGAGTTTTTTCTTTTATAATTGATTCTTTAAAAAAAATTCGCTCTCGCTACGCTCGAGCAGTATTTTGTTTTCTGTTTGATAACAGACTTGAAACTTTCAGTAGTTTGAATTTAAATTTTTCTCACTCAAAATTGCAGTTTTTTTCAAACATTTTTGCCCTCGCTTCGCTCGGGCAATATTATTTTCATCTCATTTGGTAAAATTTCAAATTTTCGGTACTTGAATTTGATATTTTCAGTAATTCTGCCCTTTTCCCTTGAAAAATTCTTTCAGTTTGTCACTGTTTGGGGGTGCGATTTTTTCTCTGCTTAAGGGCGTAAAATACCAAAATACAGCTCTCTTTGTTTTCGAAGAAAAAATAAAAAATTTCATTTCAAAATGACCACCCCTGAAAGCTGACCTTCCCCCCTCATGATCCTATCCTGGCTACGCCACTGGGGGAAAATGAGGATTTTTTTGCTTCCCCCCAATTTTCATTCCAAGTTAAACTCATGCTAGAAGGGGGGGGGGGGTCCCTGTAAATGTTGAAATATTGTTCATGATGAAGGTCATGAAAAGGTCATGAATTTTCAACAAAAAAAAATTAATTTAGACACCATGAATTGGTCCCTTCCTTCCTTGTTGCTCGAAGACCTAGGAAATAGGAATAAGTAATTTTGGTTATTAGT
Organism: Balanococcus diminutus; assembly: GCA_959613365.1. Taxonomy (NCBI): domain Eukaryota; kingdom Metazoa; phylum Arthropoda; class Insecta; order Hemiptera; family Pseudococcidae; genus Balanococcus; species Balanococcus diminutus. The sequence goes on from OY390714.1 coordinate 67,871,535, forward strand.
AAAATTTCTATCTGACCCCTCCCTCGTCTCCAATTTTGAATATCAATTATATACGTCGTATTCCACGTTCGCGTCCGCGTCCCTGTTTGTGTAAGCAAAATTGAGTAAACTAGACACTGGTATAGGTACAGCTTGTGTAACCTTTTACAAACCGTGATCTTTCTTTTGACCACTTCATACTCGACGTTACATCGAGTATGTGAAATATACTTGCTTTACCATATGTCATGGTAACTTAGGTACATAAAATAAATTCCATCATCCCAACCATTCTATGGCTCTAGCCTACCAAACCTGTGTATAGCTTAATTAGCCATAAGTTTATGAATACACTACGAATTGAACCAATCATCATAATTAAACCGATATAGAAATAACTCAGACACACAGGCACGCGACACGATCATCCATCCATCTACACCACAATCAAACTGCAAGACCTTTATCTCTTAGTACATACGTCGAGCTGGTCCTACTTCTTATCAGCTCGGTGCATTTCCTTTTAAATCGCTCTCATTGTAACATACAATGTTACACGTCTTGTTATTAGGAAATTGGGACGCGGGCACGTTCGCACTTCGTATCTGATGTCTCGAGTTACTCGTAACGTTACCTACGAGCATTTATTGTCGTCGTATACCAATTACCAGGGTTGATAATTTACGTAGCTAGGTACTACGTACGCAATTCGACACCACATACGCAACAATCCGTACGAAGCGTATGGTACACCGTACACGACTAGCGACTGCCACTGTTCCCATCGGTATAAATTAAAGCGAACGGATGATTTGTCGTCCAATTAGCTACGTCGCGTCACTTCTTTTCTCGTTTCTCGCTTTTCCACTCTTCCGTTTACCTATTCATTATTTAAGAGCACGAGACGACGCGACGAGTTCGCTAATTTACGATTACGAGACGTTACGAGGACAATTTAAAACCAACTAACGTAAGCGCATTGCCCGACTCAACTTACCAATCCAATCAGGCTCATATTCCAGCGCACGATCTACCTACCTACGGTACCTACGTAGAATAATCGCGAAAAGTACGTACAAGTAAAACGTAACGTAACGTAACGTAACGTACGCATACGCGCGCGTTGTTTCGTGCGAGCCGCCGAAGAGCTGCACTGGTCTGTCGTAGACTCTCGTTTGGGACGAGGGAGATAGCGGTCGCGTTAATAGAATTGCATACCCAGTTTGCCGTAAATACGAACGTGCTCGCGTTAATAGAACTGCCTAACTAGTTTGCCGTTATTTTTGCTTCATACCGTACAGTATCCGTAATATCGTACGTAATACGCGGCCAACATTATTACTCGCTTGTGAAAATGATAGGTAGGTAGGTCTGGGTAGGTACTAGGTAGGTAAATGTGAAAAAAAAAAATTAAAAAGGTAGCCTATACATTCTTGGTACTCTTACACGGTACTTACTCTTCTCTATGGTGTGTAAAGTATAGTGTAGTGTAGTGTAATGGTAATGGTAATCGTAAGCAGTTGGTACGTGTAAAGCTTCATTGGGCCGTAACCGTACCTGCAACCGCGACGTGACTGGAGTACCTACTCGCTCGTAGTCGTATACACAGCCACAGGTACCTTTCGTACCTAGCTGTAGCTACGCGTACCTACTACAACTCTACGTCTCGAGGGAAGTTGCATTAAGGTACCAAGGTACGACTACGGGTACGTGTAAGACTGTAAGTATTATCTCGCATTTTGAAAGAAATTTGGAAAGGAATATACCTACTACACTACACTACCTACACTTACGTGTACTTCTGTAATGTAATGTACTCCAGCTACCAACCAACTAATTGGCTTACTGACTGACTAAGTAACTAACCAACCAACCAACCAACCAACCAACCAACCAACCAAAAGCAACTTACGTATAGCGAAAGGTGGAACTGGACTGTGCTACGGGTGTCGTGTCGCGTCGTGTCGCGTCGGTTCGAGAAAGACGAAAAATACGAAAAACGCTTTTTATCAAAAGTGACGATGCGATGCGATGCGATGATGGCGAAGATAGCGAAGATAACGCGCATCATATATCATCGTACTTTCAACGGGGTAGCGCGGCGCCCAACTTTAGCCGTGGCTTTTAACTTTATTTCAGCACTTGGCGTGAAATTTAAACGCACTTTGCGTTCTTCTCTGCGCTAAACCAGCGAACGCAACGCAACGCAACGTAACGTAACGGTTGACGTGCGATTATTTGCAATGGTAAAAGCGGCGGCTCTTTAGAGTCGACCGTCGACGTCGAGTTAGGTTATTATACTTACGTTAGTCGGCTTCGTTATACCTACTCGTATATATTGTACAAATACTGGGTCATAGGCGCGGGTGAGAGGGTCAAAAGGCAAGTCCAACTCCAAGGTCGAAAGTCGCCAAATGAGCTGTTAATTCGACGATTTCAACTCTTTGGCGTCACTTCGCGACGCGACGCGTCTACAAAATGCCATTTTGATTGTTTTCGTTTTTTCTTTTGTTTTGTTTTCAGATTGATTGTTCGATTGTTGAAGTCGCTTATACAGCTAATTGCGAGTACTTGTATTTGTGCTGAGGCAAAAGCGAAAGTGGAAGCGGAAACGAAGCGAAAACGAAGCGAAACGCAGTCGCCGAATTTCTTCGACTCGATACTTTTCGCATCGTACTCGTACACATGGTAGATCAAGACGTTCAAGTTGATGTGGTAGCCGTAGCCGTAGCGAAAGCTAAACGTCTTTGTCAACGCTGCTGCCGGCGCTAGCTTTTGGTAAATAAGATCGACGAGCTTTCATGTGCAAGTACAACGAGTATTTTGGAGTCTGCAGACAATTCAGAGGTGGCTGTCCTTATGAATTACGATGCGCGACGATTGAAAGTCCGTTTCATCTATAGCCTACCTACAAGTAGGTACATACTCGTATACGCGTATACACGAATATTTACATTCATAGGTATGCAAGGTGTCTACAAGGTCATACAAAAGTCATACAAGTCATACTTTCAGCTAAAAAATTTCTTAATTTTGACCCAAAATCAGCTCCATACTTCGAAAAAATCTCTGAAGAAGGAACCCATTTTTTCGTTCAAAATTTCAATTTTTTCAAAACTTTCGCCCTCGCTGCGCTCGGGCAATAAACGTATTCTTTTTCACTACTTTTTGTTAGCGACGGAATGATGAAGCTTAAATCAAAAAAAAATTAAAAATACTTTTATTGGTGGAGTTGAAAATTTTCAGTTATTGGGATGGAAAATTCCTTCTGGTTCCCGTGGTAACTTGCCATATCGTCTTACAAAAAAATGGACCTTCAAGAAATTTTTTATTGAAGCAGGTGTCAAAAGGTTCAAAAAATTTCTTTAGTTTTGAAAACCCACCCGCTCCTACCTTAACAAAAAAAGTCTTCAAAAATGATCAATGAACCTCTGAAAAATGAACTGCTTACTCCAAAAAAAAAGATTATCGAAAATAAGACCCCCTTACTCCAATAAACTACTAATTTCAACAAAAAAAGTTCTCAAAAATTAACCCCCTCCTCTCCCCCCCCCCCCTCCAGAAAAAAGGTCATACAAAATGAAAAATTGGTCAAACAAAAGTCATACATTCAGACTTTTTAATTCTAGTAGACATCATGGTATGTAAGCGTAGCTACCGCTACAACTACGAACGTATTCGTATCACTCGTGCACGTATATGAGTTCCAGTGAGTACCGCGATCACGACTACCGAGTACCGACCAACTTACGTTATATCAACTTGACCTCACCCCACCCCATCCCACTCCGCCGAGTCCAACCTTCACTGTCACCCCTGACGAGTGACGATAATTAGTGATACGAGTTTCGATAATTTCATTAGTAATAAATACGTAAATGGGCGCTATTGTTTCTGATCCACGTATAGTACGTACGTACGTACGTACCTAGACCTGCCTGCCTGCCACCTACGTTTACGTAAGTCGTATTTTAGTACCTACTGCGTCGCGTCACGTCGTAAAAACTATTCTCAGCTAGCGCGAATACGTCTGAGGTTGTAAAATGCCGACCAGAAAGCTATATTAAAATTAAACCGCGCATTCGAGACTCGTAAAAAGTATTTTATTTCGCTGGAAACGAGCTATTTTTGCCGGTAATTTCTAGATAAAAAGCAGCCGCCGCTCCGCGCCTTGTATCGTGCAAAAGTTTACGTGTACACTCGTCTAGCCCTTCCATCACCATTCACCATCCACTATATACCTGCCATCGTTATTACTTTATTAGCCACTTCTATTACCTACTCGCAATCGTAAGTAAAGTAGGTAGCTAGGTACTTCCGATAGTTGTAAGTAGTAGTCAGTCGTAGGTTAGGTACGCGTACGTTGTCTATCGAAGAGTGCAGTGAAGAAACTGTAAGTATAAATTATGATAACGCCTATACTTACCTTTCTAGTTCTACCCCCTCGCCCCTCCATCAATCCATCGTCGATGTTTGTTACACTACTCGTACGTATTAAAATTATCAATAATTAATATTTTTATCGTATTCGTTGAAATAAAGAAGCCCCCGTCCCTTGCACCCTGGCGACGCGCCCCATAGACGCAGACGGCGTGGCCGTATATACCTAAAATTGTGTGTTGTACGTAAATATTGAAAAAATGTTACTACATAAAAAGAAATTCGTTCGTTCGTCCGGCCGGCCCTGCCCTTTTCTTTTTTTTCTTTCTTTGCCTCCTTCTACAGTACTCTCTAAATACGAATCAGTCATTTTTCACTGATTCACAGTCAAATTTCACTGATTCAAAGACACAAAATTTAGCAACTGTGAAATCAGTGAAACAGTACCGTTAGAATCAGTCATCTGAAACAAACGATTGAAACAGTCAATTTCTACTGTTATCTGCAGTGAAATGATTAACTGTATGATGCAGTGATATTTTAAAGTAACTGATTCGAGCAGTGAGTTTATTCACTGCTCTAATCAGTAGCTTTGCTATATCTACTGTTTCAAACATTCATTTTTCAATATGTTCACCAATTTAAGCATTGATTTTTTTTTATCACTCTGTAGAAAAAAAATTGTGATAATACAATAAAAAATGTATAAAATTTGTATTGTTATTTTAAAAACGAGTACATTTAAACACTTATAATTACGAAAAATTCAATAACGTAACAAAAACAGTCATTTTAAAAATGAGTACATTAAAATACTTATATGTATAATTACGAAAAATTCAATAACGTAGTATTCAACGAGTTTACAGAAGCATACGCTGCAACAGGTTTTTTTAATTTATACAGAAAACAATCGATAAAATTGTAAAAGAAAATCAACTGTTTTGGATACGAAATATCCAGAATCTGGAACGTCTTCCATAGTTTTTCCGTTGCTTCTAAGACCGACGATTTTGATTTTAGCTGTAGTGGTTGGGTATCAACGATTAGAAAGAAATCTAACTGACCATCTGCGATTCTTTCTACAGCAAGGAGGTAGGGGGGCTGGAGCAGTCTTTACTGTTTTCAGATGTTCTTCAATATTGGTTCCATTCTGAAACAAGCGTAAATCATGTGTATAAGTAACATTTTTAGAAAGTCAGCTTGTCAATCTCAACAAATTGGTCATGAGTACTCAACTGGTAATATTTTTAAAAATTGACTGTTAGGAAATTCTTTGGTGACAACAGATACATCTTGATTTTTTTTACGTTTTACAGCGAAATTTTCTTGCGGAAGTATTTCAATTATTAAGCATAATGCTTTCAAATTTTCTGGAAAATTAAAAATTGAAAAATTTTAGAACACCCTGATTGCACTTGATTGAAATTACACAAAACTCATTATCTAAATTTTATCAAATATATTATACGTATTATCTTACCATCAGCGATGTGGTCAAACTCTTTATAATGTACACAATTTTTTTGGCTGTACTGTAAGTATAATTATATTTGTATATTTCACTGGAAACAAAGAGAGTAAACCGTTCACATTCATATTTTCATTGTTTGACATAAGATAGCTTGTATATAGAATAAAATTATTGGAAGTGTTTCAATCGTTAATACGAGTTTTAAGAGTAAATCTATAAGTAACATTCAACTTACCACTTAAAATATCCATAACTTCGGCTGGAAATCCTTTTGGTTCAAGTAACTTCTGTAATTCCGGATCCATCTGTATTGAAAATTTAGATACACAAGAAAAACCCACGATCATCATAAATTCAAATATCCATCATTTCACTTGGACTTACGCGCAACATGCTCTCGAAAAAAAATCACTGATATTATCAGTGATTGAAACGTGAACTACTGATTCAAACAGCGAAAACCCAATTCACTGATGAGATCAGTAACATTTCTACTGTTCGTTTCAGTAAATACGGTTATTTTACCAAGAAATCAATAGTTCTCATTATTACTGATTCACAGTCAAAAATACTTACTGATTGTAGCCGGTAAACATTATAATTTGACTGAGGAATCAGTAGAATTTTTAAAAAATTACTTTTTCTGCAGTCAATATAGAACAACCGAATGAAACAGTAATGAAAATCACTGATTCGATTTTAGAGAGTGGGTACATGAAAACGACATAATCGAAATTCATAAGTAGAGAGGCAGGCGAACAGGTCTGCTTCAGCGCGATATTCTATTTTACTTTACTCGATATTATAAAGTCAAAGTACAAAGTAGGCGTAGTGTACGCGTTTCAGAATTAAGCTCTGCTGGTGGTTCGCGTGTTGAACAGATAGCGGCGAGCTGCAACGCTGCAACGCTACAACGATAAACGTTGGACGCGTGTGGTACTTGACAGTTGGAAAATTTATCGTCGTACTTAGCATCCGAAATCCTAATTGATCAGAAATGAATTTTTTCCATTCGTATACTATACGGCGGGGCGTACCGTACCACCTACGTAATATCGCCTATATACCTACCTATCTACCTACCTACCTACCTACCTACCTACCTACCAACCTATATACTTATTTACACTACCATTTACCACCCCATCACCATCACCGCCTACTAGGCGTCATCGCAGTTCGCATCCGTGTAATTTACGACCCGACTTTTCTCCCAATTTGAAACTTTAACGACGCGACGCGACGTGTATATCGTAAAGCGTCGGTAATCGTAGAAAGAAAAAAAAATTTCCAATCGTTTTTTTGCGGTTTCCACTTTCCATTGCGTCGAGCGAGCGAACAAACCTATACCTACTAGATGTCGCGTACGTCTGTGTAATACGTACCTAACCTACTAGGGTGGTCCAAAATTTACCAACTTTTGAAAAGTCCCGCTCCCAACCGCTTAATATGTTCTGTCTGATGAGAAAACACACCACAATTTTTTTTTTTTGAAATCGGATAATATTTAGTGGTCCCTGGGGAGGAGGGGGGGGGGGGGGTGGTCAAAGTAAAAAATTTGAAAAGTTTTGAAAAATAGACAGTTTTGAAATTTTTTTTTTTTTTTTGAAAAATGGTCATAAGGTGGGTAATACTATATAAAAAGACCATTTTCGATGATTTTTCATCGTTAGCCCCATTTTCATGGGACATGAAAAAACGTCACTTTTTACAATTTTTGAGAAAAATTGAAAAAAAGATTTTGCTTGATAAAATCCTTTTAACATACACATTACTACCCAAAAACACCATTTGCGGTGATTTTTCATCGTTCACGTATCGGTAAGAATTTTTCAAAAACTTTCAAAAATGTGAAAAAATCACCAAAAGTGACGGTTCCTCAACATAAAAGTAAAGTTGAAAAATTGGCTTAAATGATCTTTTTGGGTGGTAATGTGTATGTTAAAACGATTTTATCAAGTAAAACCTTTTTTTCAATTTTTTTAAAAAATATTGTAAAAAGTGACTTTTTTCCATGTTCCATGAAAATAGGCTAAAGATGAAAAATCATCGAAAATGGTATTTTTATATAATATTACCCACATTATGACCATTTTTCCAAAAAAAAATTAAAATTTTCAAAACTGCCTATTTTTTCAATTTTTTTCAAATTTTTTACTTTGACACCCCCCCCCCCCCCAGGGACCTCTAAATATTATCCGATTTCAAAAAAAAAATTTGTGGTGTGTTTTCTCATCAGATAGAACATATTGTTAAGTGGTGGGGAGCGGGACTTTTTAAAAGTTGGTAAATTTTGGACCACACTAGTACCTATACCTACACCTAAACCTTCCATATTTGACGATGGAAGATTTCACGAAATTTCACATTTATTTCGACCAATTTCTATGTACTTATCGGCAGATGTGCGAGTTAGTGGTCGGGACGTACGACGAACGTCTGTCCGTGCCACATCTCTCACATCTCCGTACGCAGGTATAAGACTCGAGGTCGAGAATAGGTACTTATCATTTGGCTCGAAACGACCGCTATAAAATTGACGCGTAGTGCCGTACTCGAATAGATATTAATTAAAATTTTTATTGCCCGAATTTCATTTCTCCAAAAGGTCGTAAAAATTTCCGCCAATCGAATGCGAAAAATAAAAATGAAAAAAAAAAAAAAAAATTGGATGTAGAACGCCGAAAGTAGGTACGGAAATCTAGAAGAGTTATTTGAGCGTCTCGACGCCGCGCCGCGCTCCTTTTGCGAGTTGAAAATGTCTCTAGTATCGTCGCGGTACTTGGTCCAGTGTAACCAACCTATCAAATTTATACGTATAAGCGTAATACCTACGATAGGTACCTAAGTAGGTAATCGGAATACGCTTACAGATTTCGATTGAAATTAGGTACTACTTACGTTGATTTTTTTACTAGAAACGACTTTTTGAAAGAAAAATTTTCAATTTTTTTTATAGACGGCACCAATAGGAGTTGTAGTGCTCGGTTTCCAAACGCGTCTATAAACGTAGTACTTTGCTACTCGCATATAAACTATGGAGAAACCGGTACTTAAGCCCTAGCCAGAGCCGAATGTAATTGAAGACTATCCGACTTGTAATAAAACACAACCTTTTTGATATCTCGTAACTACGTGTTTTTGTTGGTCTACAGTCTTCCTCTAGTGTAGCTCGGTGGCGTCGCCTTGCTCCTAGAGTGTTATAGGTAGGTATACAGTCGCACCGTCGACTTCACCCTCTCTCACCTACCCTTTCTTTAGTAGGACCTCTCGTCCTACAGAGTCATTCGAGTCTGAGTGAGTTTAGTTTTGGTGCCAAGCCAATCGTACATCAAAAGACGTGTCTCCACCTCGAGAGTCTGAGCACCCACAGCTCTGCCGTGTCTGCCTTTCAGCTGCGGCATGGTAACGAAGCCTTTTCCGGACGTTTTCTTCTTTCTTAAAATTCCGGTTAACGAGCCCCTCCCCCCTCCTACGACCCCTCTTATCGGTGATGGCCGGATCGACTAGAATCTGTGCTGCGCTGGTTCTTGTTGTCACGTCATTGGACGTTCCCAGGTTTGCCAGCGGCAGGGTTGGTGGAGTTGCCTTCGCTGATTATCGCACTCGCACTGCCACTAGGTACTCGGTCGAGTCGCAGATTTCACCCTCCTGGCGCACAGGCGCACGAATCTTGATGGCTGGATCGTGATCGCCAACGCCAACTCTCTCGTAGAGTTGAGCTCCGGTCTTCTACCCGGTTTTATTCGAGTGGTGACCTCGATTTTCGGCTATTTATTTTCGATAGGGGGACTGGGCGAAATTCAAAACGAGGTTCTACAAATTTTACGTTGATTTCATTCGTAGGTATACCGATCGTCATGTGTTTGATAGTTTTCCGCATCTTTTTTCGTAAGTATATCGGAAATTTTCTCTTCGGTTAATGGGAATTTTTTCGTGTTAAAAGGCAATTTGAACAGGCGAATTTAAAAATTTGGCCATTAATTTGACGTATAATCTAGAAAATTCAAAGATAAAATTCTCGCACTTATTCCGGGCTATGATTTGTTGCTGTTTGAAAAGAACTTGCGTAGAAGATCCTGCGCACAGGTCAGCCCCCCCCCCCCTTATACGATGACACTCTTCCTCCCACCCCTTATCCATCACTTTGGTATAAGGTATTTATGTAGACAGATTTAGCGCCTCTGAAGAAAACTTGGTCGCAGCGTCAAGTTTCCTACGTTGGATTTCCCTCTGATTTGGTCTAAAATCCAAACGAGGTTTTTCTTTTTTCTTTTTTTTGGAACCACCGTAATCTACGTGTACATTATATTTTATTCGTATACCAGCCCACCAGCACTTACGCTTGTTTTGAGACATAGAAGTACATAGTACATAGGTCGTGTAAGTATGGATGGGTTGGGTTGGGTTATGTGGAACGTGTTGGCGATTTGCGATAACTATTTGTATTTTGTATTGAAAGTCGAAGTGCTGTTTTGCGCGTTTGCCAAGTTCGCGCATCGTTTCAATTTACCTATGGTTGGGTGGGGGACGGGGTGGTGTAGGGTAGGGTACGTACTACGTAGTTCTAAGGTAACAACGTTACGCGGCATTACGTTGCGTTGTTTTAAATAAACGCCGCCGCCGCCGCCAACGACGACGACGTCGACTTTGAAATGGTTGAAAGCCATTACCTAAAACCATTATTAGCCATCGCCGCGCCGCGCCGGTATTTAACGACGAGGACGAGCACGTGTGAATTGCGTTTCGCTGCGTTTTGATTTTGGCTTGCCGAACTGATCGAGACGAACGAACGGACGGACGGGTCGCAGATTTTCTACATACGTATACTTGCCCTACCTCGTACCCTTTCGTCATAATATGTCCATCTACGAGAATACACGCTGTAATTTTTATATGTGTACGTAGGTACCTTACCTAATACATGTAGCGTTCGATCGGTGCGGTGCGGCGACTATTAGTCGTAAACTTAACGTACAGCTGCTGGGCCGCTGATTTTTCAACTCTTTCATGTTTCGTCCGACAGTGGAGACGTACCTACTATGCGCGATTTACCTACTCGGCTACCTACGGCACGTGCCTCTGCCTGTCTACCTACCTACCTACCTACGTACGTACGTATGTACATACGCGTAACGAATTCATACGGATACGTTGAAAAAACTGCAAACTGCAGCACCTAGTGAGTGTATAGTGTATACCTACGTAGACGTACCTACCTACATACCTAGTTTATAACTAATAAGTGTCTGTTGAACTACGAAATGAATTTATTCGTTTGATAATGTACGTATGTAATGTACTTATACTTATAAGTAGGTATACCATACTTAGTACCTAGACCTAGTGTACAAAATAATACATATTGTATAATATGTAACCGCATCCGGCGTTATCTAGATGAAGCAAAACGATGCGCTGCGCTGTGCCGTACCGACCAATCTAGGTAGCCGTGATGCAAAAATTACCCGGTCGGTCCAGATTATAAATTACTTTTTAATGTAGCAAAAAATTAGAGAGAAAATGTGTTTTGGAAAACTTTTTTCAACTTGATTATATATATATAATATTGCGGTGGGCGGACGAGTGGGTAGTGGGTACAAGGTAGATATGAATTAACCGAGCTACCAAATACCATGCGATGCCTTAGCACCGCACTGCAAAGTAAAGCGAAGTAAAGTAGGTAAGGTATGTACGGTACGTACGGTACGATAAAAGACACGTAGAGTTGGTAGATACTGGGAAAAATATACAGCCCCTCGCTGTTTAAGAATGAAAATTTTCAAAACTCTGGCGAACTATTTATACGTAGGTAGTAGCTAGTGCCAGGGCCTATTCTAACGTGCAGTTCCACCCATTTGGTGGAGCTTCAAAACAAAAGGTGTGCAGTTTAAAATTACTTTGTGCAGCTAAAAATTAATTTTTGACAAAAACATCTACAAAAAATATTTTTTAAACAAAAAATCTCCAAAAAAAATTTTTTTCGACAAAAAGTCTTGTAGGTCGGTATTAATTCTTTTTTAACAAAAAAAATCTTTAAAAAATCGTCAAAACAATTTTTGACAAGAAATTAAAAAAAAAATTCTGATGAAAAAAATCTTCAAAAAAAACGCGTAGCAGTCAAGATGCTACTCTCGAGCCAAATTTTTTTCTAGTTAGTGTACTCCTTTAAAAACGTTTTCATTCAAGGTATATTTCAGTTTCAATATCAGTGTAGTGCTCGGTTTCCAATCGCGTCTATATACGTAGTACTTTGCTACTCGCATATAAACAGCCGAGGAAAACACTATATAACCTCGGGCCAGATCCTTATGTAATTGAAGACCAACCAACTCGTAAATAAACACATCCTTTTTGTACATCTCTAAATCGTGTTTTTGTTGGTTTAAAGTCTTCCTCTAGTGCAGCTCGGTGGCTACGCCTTGCTCCTAGAGGTATAGGTAGGCATATAGTCGCACCCGTCGACTTACCCTTCTCTTCTTACCTACCCTCAGGACACCCACTTCCTACATCAGTTTTAACTTCAAATTCAGTTTAAAGATGTCAGGTTTTTGTCTTCAGTTTTAGTTCCTGTCTGCATTGAAGATTTCATCTTCAGATGGGGGCTCCGCCCCATACCCTCATTTGGGGCTTCGCCCCCAACCCCTCGTCACTTTCAGCTCTTCAGATGGGGCTCCGCCCCCATACCCCGTTGAGGACTTAGCCCCAACCCCCTCGTCACTTTCAGCTCTTCAGATGGCCCCGTTGGGGACTTAGCCCCAACCCCTTGTCACTTTCAACTCTTCAGATGGGGGCCAACACACCAAAAAAGGGGTTAAAACGTAAAAATGTCTTATTTTTGACCCTGTACGAGGGTCAAATGGGGCTCAAAAGTCGAAAACCCCAACAGGCACATCAGTGACCTCTACTGACACTACATCCCAAATTTCAACCTTTTAGGTCCTTTGGTTTGGGCTGTAGGCTGTTCAACGCATCAGAAAAGACAGGTTAAACTTGAAAAATATTGATTTTTGACCCTGTATCAAAGTCAAAAGGGGTTCAAAGGTCAAAACCTACAAAAGGCACATCAGGGGCATGAACTCAAGCTACTATGAAATTTTGGACTCCCTATCTCCATTTGGAGGGACTGTAGCCTGATCAACTTGAAAAAATGACCCCAAAATCCACCTTTTGGCCCCTAAAATGGGGTGGGGATGACTTGGGAAGCTGAAATTTGAATACAGTGGAGACAATATGCGTCACTATTGTTGGTAAAAATTTTAAAGTGTTTTGTCACATTGGGGCCCCCTTGGAGCCCCCACAAAAAGGGGTCACCCCTAATTTTGGGGCACAAGGTTCAAAAACCCCGAAAAACACCTCAGTGACCCTTGCCGATCATAAATACCAAATTTTGGCTTCCAAGGTCATTTAGTTTGGGCTGCAGGCTGATCAACGTACTGGGAAGCGAGAAAAAAAAATGAAAAATCGTGAAAAATCTTGATTTTTGACCCTGCACAAGGGTCAAAGGGGGCCCAAAAGTTGAAACCTACTAAAGGCATCTCAGGGGCATGAACCTAATCTATGACAAAAATTTGGGCCCCCTATCCCCATTTGGGGGGTCTGTAGCCTGATCAACGTGAAAAAATGATCCCAAAATCCACTCTTTGGGCCCTAAAATGGGGTGGGGATGACTTAGGGGACTGAAATTTGAATATGTTTGAGGTAATTAGTGTTCTCATCACTGGGACAAGTTTCAAAAAATTTCATGGTTCTGGGGCCCCCCGCACCCCCTTAAAAAGGGGTCAATATCCTCAACTTTGAGTTGGGGCCCCAAAATTTTTTTGGCATCATTTTGCCTCGGAGGGAACCTCACATAGCGAATTTGACCGCATTCGACTCATTGGACTCCCCGCCAGAGCCCCAAAAGTAGCGGCAAAATTACTAATATGTATATATATATATATATATATATATATGTGTGTGTGACCTTTTGCAGATCGTCGTCTTTTGGTCCCAAACGTCGAGAAATATGGTCAAAACTTTTCTACCCCCCCCCCCCTCCTTCTAAATTAGAGTCGGACACAATAGCCATTATTTTTTAATTAAAAAATTTGGCTAAAAATCGTCAAAGAAAATTTTTTGACAAAAAAATCGTCAAAATTTTTTTTTGACAAGAAATTGAAAAAAAAAATGTTGACCAAAAAAATTTCTGATGAAAAAATCTTTGAAAAATATTTTTTTGACAAAAAAATCTTTGGAAAATCTTCAAAAAATATTTTTTCGACAAAGAAATATTTTTTTGACAAAAAATCGTCAAAAAATTTTTTAACAAGAAATTGAAAAAAAAATTTCTAATGAAAAAATCTTTGAAAAATCTTCAAAAAATATCTTGTTGACAAAAAATCTTCAAAAAAAATTTTCTTGACAATAAATCCTATCATGAATTTATTTTCCAAAGAAATCTCAATTTTTTTCTAAAAAATACGTTTGTCTGTGATCAGTATATCTTTCAGAAAAAATTCTCTTGTCAAAAAATCATAAGTACACTCAAATACTTCTATGGTTCTGTGTTTGATAGTTTGGGATCGAGGAATTTGTAACTCGCAAAGAAAAAAGTAATATTTTATTTTTTTTTAATTTAGTAAAAAGCAAAAGCTATCTACCTTATTAAACTAAACACACGTAAAATTTTCATTTTGAAAAACAATTTTTACTTGTTTCCCTCGAGGAATTTTTTTGGGATGATTTTAACGTTTTTGTCAGAATTTTCTGAAAATCCATCAAAATTTCACAAGTTATTGTTTCAACCCCCCCCCCCCACCTCCACCACCACCACCACCACACTACCTATATGGAATATGACTCTGGTAATGGAGCTAAACGTGCAGCTCCAAATTTTCCTTAGAATAGACCCAAGCCCTGGTAGCGACTACAAATAGTTAACCTGAGTACCTGTCTATGGCTATAACATGGTCAAAGTTAGGCTATTTATAGAATTCGATAGGTTACAAGGCACATATCTACCTAGCTAATACTAATTTTGTGTTTTTTTCTCTCTCCTGCCTGTTGTTACAGAGCGTAGCAGCGTACGCGTATTAGACGAATCGAAATCGAAATTGAAGGCAGACGTGGCGAGATAGATAGATAGAGGAAGCGGCGCGGCGGAAATGTATCGAAACGACACGGCGGCGGGAATGTTGTACAGTTCGTCGTTGGGCGGCGGCGATAACGCGACGGTGGCGGCGGCGTACGCCAACAATACGTCGGCGGACGGAGACAATTGTAAAAACGACATGCCCAAGTTGTACTTGTTCGCGCAAATCTTGTACATCATGGTGTGCATCGTGGGACTGTTCGGCAACACGCTGGTGATCTACGTGGTGGTGCGATTCTCGAAAATGCAGACGGTCACCAACATGTACATCGTGAATTTGGCCATCGCCGACGAGTGCTTCCTGATCGGCATACCGTTTCTGCTCATCACCATGCACATGCAGTCGTGGCCGTTCGGCGACATCGTGTGCAAGCTGTACATGGCGTCGACCAGCATCAACCAGTTCACCAGCAGCATATTCCTCATGATTATGAGCGCGGACAGGTACGTGGCGGTGTGCCATCCGATTAGCGCACCCAAAATACGCACGCCCTTCATCTCCAAGATGGTGTCCGTGTCGGCGTGGTCGTTGAGCGCGCTGCTCATGGTGCCGGTGCTCATGTACTCGAGCACCATGACGGACGAGAACAAGGTGCGCAGCTGCAACATACTGTGGCCGGACGAGGAGAACCTGAGCGGGCACGCCGCCTTCACGCTGTACTCGTTCATTTTGGGATTCGCCATTCCGCTGCTGCTCATATTCGTCTTCTACTCGCTGGTCATCAAGAAGCTGCGCACCGTCGGCCCCAAAAACAAGTCCAAAGAGAAGAAACGCTCGCACCGCAAGGTAACCAAACTGGTGCTGACCGTGATCACGGTGTACGTGTGCTGCTGGCTGCCGTACTGGGTCACCCAGGTCGCGCTCATATTCACGCCCGCCAAGCAGTGCCAGTCCAAGGTGACCGTCAGCATTTTCCTCATCACCGGCTGCCTCAGCTACTCCAACTCGGCCATGAATCCCATACTGTACGCCTTCCTCAGCGACAACTTCAAGAAGAGCTTCCTGAAAGCGTGCACCTGCGCCGCCGGCAAAGACGTCAACGCCACCCTGCACATGGAGAACAGCGTCTTCCCGCGCAAACACCGCAACAACGGCGGCGGCGGTGGCGGCGGCTCCGAAAGGATGAGAACGGCCGCCGCCGCCGCTAGAGGCGGCACGACGGCCATCGTGTGTCACCGCGGTGGCGGCGGCGGCCGCCGCTCAGGCAGCGGCGGCAGCTGCGCCTTTTTGGACGACGACGAATTAGGCGAAACCGGACTTCTGGTCAGCCGTGTCGAACATTCGACCGCGCTCACGTCCAGATCCAACGTCACCATCACCAGCAGCAGCGGCGGCGGCGGCGGCGACACCAAAGAAAGCGAAATTAGAAACGGCGGTATGCGCATGAATGTACCGCCCACTCAGTTATAATAATGCTACCTTCTACCTAACATCTACTTTACCCTTACCCTGACAGGCCTAAATATTCGACTCGACACTCGAAAATGAAAATAAAAAAGTATCTACATACGCGTATGTGTGTCTATCTTTATATATTATATACCTATTCGTATTGTGTGTTGTGTGGCGTGTTCCGACTTTCAAGTTCTCCTCTCAACTTTATGAAATCCCCTCCCCCCAACCCATTTATTTATTTATTCATTTTTTTACATCGAAGAATGTTTTTTGCATCGAATGTTACCAAATTCTTTGTTTCCTCCGTACAACGTCAAAAGTCGTAAAAACTCGCTTCAAATGAACTCGGCGACGACTCTTTTATCGCGTACATTGCTGTCCTCGACGACTTGAAAAAGTGTGAGACTGCGACCAAGTGTACGCAATATAGGTACATGTATTTTTTACATTTTACAAATAAAATTAGGATTGATACGTACGTGCCTCTGCCTACCTACCTACAAAACGACAACGATCATTCCAACGCAACATTCTGTCGCCGGCGTCGCGTGCGCCGTCATTTGTCTCGTCCGTTTTTTTTGTTTTTTTTTCTAGTTTTTTTAAAAATATATTATATAAGCCTACCTAGTTGTACCTAAATTTTTTAAATCGTTGTTTTGTTTTTCTTTTCACTCGTTGTTTCAGAGGTATACTTACCCTACTTACCTAAAATAATAATACTCTAGCGTAAAGCTGCATTTTTATCGCTTTTTATTTCTATTTTTACTTTTTTTTTGCCAAAAATCGAAGTAATTACTGTGGATAACGAGAGATACTTATACAGACTTTTGTTAGACTTACGTATGTACATATCATTTTACCAACTTTCTTCGTGTGTGTGTTTATATGTAGTAGATAAGTACCTAGTATATAAAGACTACGTGTAATGTTTGAAAATAATTGGTTTACCTTTACTCGCTGTATCTTCTTTTTTCCAGTACATGACTAGGGACCGGTTTTGATTGTTTGATTAAAACGCGCACCTAATCGCGTATCTTAAATGTAACTTTTTTAATGTTATTCTTATGTATATTCGTGTTGAAGAAAATATTACTCGTATGTACCAGTACCTACATCGTGTTATTCGAATATTTTTAAGCGTTCATTTTTTTTTTGAAAATAAATTTTTACCCTCTGTATATCGCGTAAGAATAGGTATCAGGTAGTAGGTATCTAATACATACCTACTACATATGTAGGTACGTTCGAACAACCCTCTCTGACTCGCGCATTGGGCATTGCGCAAATTCAACGCAAAAACTACTCGCCGATTCGCTATCTTTTCGACGACTGTAAACTGTAAAGTCAACGCTGCAGCTGTGTGTGTACCTTCTGAAATACTCGTAATAAGAAGAGATGGTTATATTCTCGATGATTTCTTACCAACGTAAGTACGAGTATAATTATTATGGTCGTCTCAACGATTACCTACTTCCGAGTATGAAATTTTATCGGACGTAGTTTGTAATCAACTTTTACGCGTCTGCGCTCAGAAAACGAATGTCGACGAGAGGAAAAAAAATATAGTCTCATTTAAAAGTACAAAAACGTAGGTAGGGTATATTTTGTTTTTGAAATACGCGTTAGTTACACGAGTTACATCAGAAGTCGAGGATTTTTTACTGCCAACCACGATATCTGATAAACGTTGTCCGTGACGTGCACCAATTCGTCGGGTAAGCCGGCATCTTGTTCGCCACATTTCGCTGTAAAACGTGAAAAATCTTTACAAACTTTCTTCGGGTCTATATGGTAGGTTCCTACTAACGTAAACTAGCTTACTCACCAATCAAATTATCGAGGAATGCCGGTAAAATACTCAAAGTAAATTTGCCATCGTCTTTTTGGAATGAAATCACTCTGCCGCAGATTAGATCACTCATACTCGGACACATATTCGCACCCAGATACAACATCTGCGGAGATAGAAAAGAAAATATATCAGGTAGGTATTCCGTATTCGTATTGTTATTATTTACCTACTCATCGAGCATCGCTGACGTTTGAAAAACGCACCTGGAATGTTATAGTCTGATTTTCGCGTGGCTCGTCTATCGATTGTAATTTCAAAGAAGCCTCCGTTTCGGATAGAGTATTCCACATTCCGTTGGAATCGCGAAGTAAAACTTTGTCGCCGACGATTTTATATTGGCAAAGCACTTGGCACTCGACGTCGTCGGCGGTGGCGGTGGCGCCGTCGCCGTTATCGAATCGATTCGCTGACTTTTGATTAATAATCGAGCAACTCGCTTTAGTTTGATTATTTTCTCTCGAGTTGCGGCGGGCGTTACTCGAATTACGGGATACGCCGTTGAAACGGGTAAATTGTACGTTGTATTCGACTGGAGTTTGGAGCTGTTTGCACATCAATAAGGTAGCCAACTGGTTAGCGCTTTCCGAAGCAATGTTTTTCGCCCGAGTGTTGTTACTACGACCGTTCGTCATCGAATTAAACGTACTGAAGAAACCGTCGTTGAACGACGACGGTGTCGACTGCGGTTGGGTAGATTTTGCGCGCGTAGCTTGAAATTTCACGTCCGTCGACTCGGCAGCCGTCGTCGTATCGCATCGAGGTTTCGCAATTTGTTTGAACGAAATCGCGCTCGGCTGAGACACGACATCGGGTACTACTTGTTTATTCTCAAATTCGTCGCATTCCGCCATCTCGAAGCTGTGACCGTCGGTGACGTCGGTCATCGCGTTCTTATCTATATCGTTACTTTCTTCCTTTTCGTCGCTGTTCGCCAATTTTTGGACCTTTTCATCGACTAACGGCGTTGAGCAGAACGCGTTGCCCGACAAATTGTACTCGTGCGCGTGTTGTTCAAATTCGGCATCTAAGACGTAGGTAAACGTAGAGACTAAATTTCGTCATTTTAAATTATACTATTATTATACGTACTCTGGTCGTCTTTGCCGTCGAAAAATATATGTTGGCGGGCGGATTTGCTCGATAAACTGTCGACCTCGTTGCTTTCCACGCTAGAATGTACGTACTGGCACTCTTGAGATACTTGGTTCTGGTCGCATTCGAGTTTCTAAAAAATAAATCCCAAGTACACCGGATAATTGCTAATGGCGAATGAATGGAATTAACTAGGTAAACATTTCCCACAGAGTTTTCGGTCGGCACTTACCGGTTTTTTAGAATGTTTTCGTTTACGTTTACGCTTTCTCTTGTCGACTACTAATTCGTCGCTAGTCTCCTCGAAAGAGGCGTTATTTTGGCGACGCGATTCCTCTCCGTTAGAAACGCTTGCTCGCTCAATTACGCCGTTCGTGTTGTTGTTGTTTTCGTTGCGGTCCTCGCATTCCGACGACGTTATGTCATTCGATAAGACGGGCTTATTTTCCGTTACCGATTTGTTATTTTGATTCAGATATCTAATCGTTTCGGCGATACTACTGTAGAATCGTCTACATTTACGGTCGGAGATTTCGTTCGTACGTGATACGTTGTTGTGCTGCTGAGAAATACTCGCCGTTCCATTACTACAGGGCTGGGCAACCGGCGTCGATAATTGTTTCTTTATTTCCGATACCTCGTCACCACTCCCGGACTTCGTATCCATTTGCGCCGGACATTTCAACGCGGATGAATCGTCGCGAACGAGTGCTGCAAATTCTTGGCCAGTTTTCGAAGGAGCGACGTTTCTTTCATTCTTACTCGGTACAATTCTAAAAAAAAAAAAAAAATCGCTCTTAAAAGTTCCATCGACAAAGAATGATAATTCTTTGAAAATCTTTTCTATAAAACACCAACCTTACTTCGGTAGCATCTACCAACACCGCATTATCTTCGGAATTTAATAGACGACAGTCGTTCAGCGTAATGTAAACGTCTTGCGATATTTCGAAACGATCCCTTATGGTGTCCAGCAAGTCTTTAATGGTCGGCGTTTTTGATAAATTGACAAATACATACGAATTCTCTCTATTCAGAGACGGGTCGAAGTTCAATTTGATTCTAAAACCAAGTAGAATCCTACGGCTCTCATACAGCATGGTTAAGACCACTATGCAGGAACTGAAAATATATAAATAGTACGAGTGAATTTAGATTTAGGCGAGAAGAAAAGCACTTCTAGCGGCTGACAGAAGTTACAACGACAGAATCTTTGCACTAAACTATTATAACCAGTGTACAAAACATTTTTTTAGATTTTCTATTCTTGTACCTACCTCTTCGTCTTCGAAGTTCAAATTGTGTTCCGTTTCAATGTTTCCAATACGTACGTGATTCTCCGATTAGATACGTCTTTACTTAGTCTTTACATAATGATTAACTCATTACTTATTAGAGAAACATTGCCAATCACTTCTGCAATGAATCTTTTTAAGTAAAAAATTGTAAAAATTTCGGCTGCTCCTCTGTTATCAGATATCAGCTTATCAGCTACTCGTGATGCCGATACCTCCTAACAAGTACGATATTAAAAAGGGCGCCGTTTTTAAAAGCTCCGGTTTCAAACAATTGAATTTAGGAGCTTGATAACAAAAAAATACTGACAATATTCGCCTACATCACAAGTCAATAGAATCAGATTTTTAAAAAATGAAACGGAAAGTGGGGGGGGGGGGAATGCTCATTGTTTATAAAACACAGATTAATTTTTATTCCGCCAAAACTGGTAAAAGCTCAGGGCAAAAGTTTCTTATTCGAACTTTTGCGAGTGATAATTACAAAATTAGGAATATTATTGTCTTTTGCGAAGTAGATCCACTTCCACGTAAGTAAAGTACACAATTTTAAATCATTGCGGTTTACGTCTTAGCGACTCTACACGCTTGTTTTTAAAAAAGATGCGCTTACCAAGTCGTGTGTTTGCTGTTTAAAATTACAGATTTGGTGTGATAATGGATGATTTGGAAAATTTTTCCTTGAGCAATTTTGATAGCGAAGTAGAGAAAAAATTCGTCGCAGATAGCAACGAAGCGATTCACTTCAAATTAAGTAAGTATCCAAAGTGCATTTCTGTGTTTCTTTAACGCGGTTTCATTCGAAATTATTTGTCGTATATTTATGTAGTACGTGAAACGAACGATTTGAAATCAGAGGAAAATGTGTTTCAACCAGAGATGTCCCATCAAGTTTTCGGAAAAACGTAAGCTTGATAGTTACCAACGTCTTATTCAATTGAGTATTCGTAGTCAGAACCTTTTGAGCTTATATTATGTTCGTGTTCGATGAATTGTTTCAGTGAGAAAATATTTGGTTATAACGATTTAAGAGTAGAATTATTTTATACAGCTGGTTGGTTGCGTACTTACATTTCCATGTCATACAAGGAGAAAATTTTACCCAGTGTCATAGGACTACCGGTAGGTTTTCGTTCACGTATCCGAGTCTAGTCATGCACTATTATTATCATTATTACAACATTGTACACTTTCGTAGGCGGATAATGTGATGAAAACGTTGTCAACTTTTTTGCAACACGACTATTATGAAAATCTCGATTCGTTTGTATCCGCCTTGAAGGAAGAAGTTTCGTTTAAGCCAGCCGGTGTTTTAGTTAACGCAGTATCTGTGTCGGACGGTGAGTACTGCTCACCTGATGCGTGTTACGACCAATTACCTATTGGCTGTGTAACACGATAGTAGTTGACATTTGGCTTAATATTCGATATTTATGTAATTCTACAGAAAACGGAACGACTAAACAGTATGAAGTTTATCACGTACACGTCTCCAACGCGGACAGCAAATATTTCAACGATTATTATCGAAAATTGCAGCATTTTGTAATTTGGTATATCGATGGCGCGAGCTATGTTGATTTCGACGACGAACGTTGGAATTACTTCATAATGTAAGCGATACACTGTACTGTTACACGCTCCGCGGTCCTTCCAACGAATTCGGTTTTCATCGAGCGATTAACTAATCGTCGTGTTTTTTAATTTTTTTTTTCTTTTTTTTTAGGTACGAAAAATATTTGAACGAAAACCGGGAACGCTGCTACGGCGTAGTCGCATTTAGCACAGTTTACGAATACTACGCGTATCCTAGTCACGTTAGACCCCGAATTAGTCAACTGCTTGTTTTACCTCCTTTCCAAAAAAGGGGTCTCGCCGTGCGTTTGATTAATTCTATTTATAAACATTACCTAAGCAACGAATCTGTCGTCGATATAACTGGTTTGTAAGATTTCATTGCTATTCGACCAACTGACTCGACGTGTACGTTGATTTTTGGTATTTCATTTTCTAGTCGAAGATCCCACCGAAAATTGCCAAGCAGTTCGAGATTTCTTGGATTTGTGCAGGTGTGAAAAGTTGAATTGTTTTACCGAGCAAGAACTTAAAAAAGGATTTACCCAAGAAATGGAAAAGGAGTTGAGGACAAAATTCAAAATTCATAAAGTATGTGTTTGACGTGGTCGAAAAATTTAAACTACGAAGTGTCTGTTATTTCACGTATGCGAATGTATTTCAGAAACAAGCGCGCAGAATTTACGAAATTTTACTCCTGCGAGTAATCAACAAAGCCGACGAAGACGAGTACAAAAAATATCGTATTCTTGTCAAAAAGAGACTCAATGCTCCATTTCAGGTGAACCATCGAGTATTTTGAATATAAATTTCCAGTACCTACATATTGATATATTGCCAATCCGATTTCCCTTTTTTTTTTTCACGACAGAAAATGGGGTTGACTATGCGTAGAATGAATTTCACGTTCAAACCCGATGAAGTTGAACAAGCAGCAGTATTTCAAAAGCCAGAAATTCGTTATGAAAGTTTAACCAGACTATACAACGAACTAGAAGATCAATACGAAAGAGTAATCGAGCGATTTGAGAACTGCGCCGTCAAACCAGCTGTGTGATTGTTTAATAGGTCAAAACTTTACATAGACTGTGTACTTCGTTGTAATAGTAAATCATTCGATTTCTGTGGTTTTTTATAATAAACTTTAATTTTTTTAATCCCATTTGTTTAATCGATTAACATTGTACTTAAAATTACGAGAACTCGCCTTCTTTCCAAATCGGTAAAGGTAATTTATCGAGAATCTCTTTCTGTTCTGGGAATATGGGGTCAGAAGGTAAGCATTCGTGGTCAGGTGGCAGAATAATTCTTTCCGAATACGTTCTAGTCCAATGACGTAATCTGCAACGAATATCAGCTTTCTCGCAATTATTTATCTGAAAACGAATCAAAAATACGTACGTACTTGTAAAGTGAAATTATTCCGATTTTTTCAAGATTAATAATAATTATTAAAAAATATAACGAGCATTTACCGTAACAGTAACAACAAAATCTTTTCCCTCCCACTCTAAATTAGGACCTTTTATTGGTTCGTTTGGCAACTTGATGCAATCCTCGCTGGCTACGTGAAAACCTTTTTGTCGCAACATTACACGAATATGCCACGGTTCAACAGTCCACGGTTCATGCATGTTCATATACACGGATAACGTTAAACTTCTCAACATCTTCATAGTCTGCATATCGTACAATCAAAGTAAACCATGCCGATTAGTTGCGATTATAAAATGAATCGACGACGAAGTTCGAATTATCAATGTAACCACTAACTTTGAAAGCAGTTATCGAAGAGTGTTTTCCTATTTCACTTTCAGATAGTGTTTTCTGTTTGGCAATGTTACGAGGAGTTGCGTACAGAGCCTTTCCCGTTAGAATATAATCCATGTAACCGTCTATAGGATCCACTTCTACAATTTGCCCTCTTTTGCCGACATCTAAACAGAAAACAGAACAACTTGATACGATAAAGCACTGCGGTAGAACTACACAGTATAAATAAGTGTCTCGCGTACCTTCGACAAATTCAGTCAAGACAACTTTGATCGGTATTCTAGGTCTATCGTCAGTTTGTTCCACTTCCAAATATTCGTGATATATGTCTTCTAAATGAATATTTTCTGTTTTTACAAATTTTGGCTGCGCTGGAGGTTCTACTCGTCTTTTCAGTATCCAAGCAGTCTGCAACATATGTGAATCTTGACTTGAAAATATAAGCACATCTCTTCCGAACGCATTTCGTACTTACCCTGTGCGGTGTTCTCAAAAGACTAGATAAATAGTTGGCATTCCCACTTAAAATATTGCCAAAGCACGATCTAATCAACATTTTGTTTTCGCTGCAGGAATTGGAATTAGTCGCTAAGAGCTAACAGTGTTTTAAACTCAAAAATAAGAACAGGATAACTAGGATAAATACATACACAAAGACATTGTACAGGGTGAACCTTTATGTTTTCACAATAATCCACCAATAGATAGAGCTAGTTGAGATAAACAACAAACTTGATTGTAGGTGGGGCCTATCTGTTCATGGGAGAGAACTAGGTGTACCTAAAGTGTACCATTCCCCAGGGTTGTAATTTGTAAATAACGAAGCTTTTTTTCGTTATTTCAGTAACGTTATTATTTCGGTACTGAATTCATGTGATTTTTTTGTTATCGTTTCGTTACGGTATTTTGTTATTTTCAATTTTTCGTTACGTTCCGTTATAACGTTACTCAGATCACCAAAATTTCGTTAATTCGTCAGTTTTTCAATTTTGTTACGTTATAACGAAACTATTTCGTTACTATATACGTGGGTACTCAAAATTTGAGAAATTTCATCCCAAATACTTTTTTCTAGCTTGTTTGGAAATTGAACCGATACCGCAATAGCAAAAATAACGAAATTAGGAAAAAAATAAAGTAAAAACTTTGTATGAAATCAATTCTACTGCATATCAACTGGCTTCAACATAAATATCAATAGGTTTTGTACCGAAATAATAACGTTACTGAAATAACGAAAAAAATTCGTTTTTCCCCAGTTTTTTTTTTTTTCGTTTTTTCATTTTTTGTTTTTTGTTTTTTTCCGTTTTTCTCCGTTTTTTTTTTGTTTTTTTTTTGTTTTTATTTTTTTTGTTTTTTTTTTCTCATTCTTTCAAGTTTTTATGGGTAATGCAAGTATTAACTATGCAAATTCACATACAAGTTTTCCATAGATGGCATGGATTGATGGATTATAGCTCAAAAATAAAAAAAAGTGAAAAACAAAAAAACTGAAAAAATTATTTTTTTTTTGTTTATCATAATTTGTGAATAATTTCGTTTTCGTTTTTTATCGAAAACAAAAAGCCGAAAAATAACGGTTTTTTTTTTGGTTTTTGTTTTCGTTTTTAAAGCGTTTTCCAAACACTGGCCAGGGCCTTGTAACGTTATTTTTTCAAATAACGTTACTTTTTTTCGGTCCGTTCCGTTTTTTTTTATTACAACGTAATTTTTT
Source organism: Balanococcus diminutus (assembly GCA_959613365.1). Taxonomy (NCBI): domain Eukaryota; kingdom Metazoa; phylum Arthropoda; class Insecta; order Hemiptera; family Pseudococcidae; genus Balanococcus; species Balanococcus diminutus. Next base: position 67,897,198 of record OY390714.1, read on the forward strand.
CAGAAAGTAGAGGTAGCAACACCACCAAACTTGTAACGTTATGATTTCATATTTTTTATTTTCTTCTTGGTCCTTGTAGTTTATTTTATTCTATTGGACTTGATAGTTATTAATTTACATTGAAAAATTAATGAAGATAACATGAGTACTTAAGTTGAGTGTCTTACAGTTTATTTGGTTTTTCTGTTATTTTAATTTCAGCTTTCTGTTTCTAAATACTAAAATGAAAAATGAAAATAATTTGGCCAAAAAAATCATAAGGGGTTAGTTCACGTTTTTTTTGCCAATTTTCGAGCCTCCAAAAAAATCGCGATAAATGTGTTTTTCGACTAATTCGAGGTCGCTCGTCTCAGATCCGGTGTCGGTTTTGCCATCCGAGCAACCCTTGTTGAGATATTCGCCTCCAAAGTTGAAAAAAAATTCCAAAAATGACTGCACAACAAAACCGACTGCAAATCTTTACAGAACGACCCAAAATTAGTCGAAAAGCACACCAATTTCCTTTTTTTGAGTTAGAATGATTTTTCTCAAAAAACAACTAAAAAAAAGCGTATACGCGGCGAAATGACGAGTCGTACGGCCGAACCGATGGCGCCAATCGATTCGTCAGCTCAAAATACCCCAATCTGCAAGACTGCATTTATCGCGCATGAAAATTTATTCTGACAAAATTTTTTTTTTGTACAAAAATAGCATAAGTGGTTAGTTCACGTTTTTTTGCAATTTTTCGAGCCTCCAAAAAATTGAGATAAAAGTGTTACCGGACTAATTCGACCCTGCTCGACTCAGTCATGGTGTCGGTTTTCCGATCGGGCGCGCCGTTGTCGAGGGAAATGAATAAAAATTAAAAAGGAGAAAGGAAAATAAATGGGAAAAAGGGAAATAAATGGAAAATGAATAGAAAAAAAAGAGAAAAGGGAAACAGAGGGAAAAAAGGAAAATAAATGGGAAATGAATAAAAAATAAAAAATAAATAAATGAGAAATAAATGGAAAAAAGGGAAACAGAGAGGAAAAAAGAGAAATAAATGAGAAATGAGTTGGGAAACAGAGGGAAAAAAGGGAAATAGATGAGAAATAAATGGTAAATAATTAGGAAATGAACAGGAAAAAAATAAATAAATGAGAATATTCCCATTAATTTCCCCTTTTTCCCATTTATTTCTCTCATTTCCCTTTTATTGTTCATTAATTTCACTTTTTTCTCTCTGTTTTCTATTTATTTCCTTTTTTCCCCTCTGTTTCCCATTCTTTTCCCATTTATTTCCCTTTTTTCTCTCTGTTTCCCATTCATTTCCTTAATTTCCCTCTGTTTCCCATTCATTTTGCATTTATTTCCCTTTTTCTCTTTTATTTTTTATTCATTTCCCATTTTTTCTCTTTTTTCCGATTCATTTATCATTTATTTCCCTTTTTTTATTTTTTATTTATTTTTTTCCCTCTGCTTACCATTCATTTCCCATTTATTTGCCTAATTTCCCTCTGTTTCTCATTCATTTCCCATTTATTTCCCTTTTCTCAGCTATTCTTTTTATTCATTTCCCATTTTTTCTCTTTTTTTCTTTCATTTTTCATTTATTTCCCTTTTTTCTATCTGTTTTCTATTTATTTCCTTTTTTTCCCCCTTTTTTCCCTCTGTTTCCCATTCATTTCCCATTTATTTCCCTTTTTTCTCTCTGTTTCCCATTCATTTCCTTAATATCCCTCTGTTTCCCATTCATTTTGCATTTATTTCCCTTTTTCCCTTTCATTTTTTATTCATTTCCCATTTTTTCTCTTTTTTCCGATTCATTTATCATTTATTTCCCTTTTTTTATTTTTCATTTATTTTTTTCCCTCTGCTTCCCATTCATTTCCCATTTATTTGCCTAATTTCCCTCTGTTTCTCATTCATTTCCCATTTATTTCCCTTTTCTCATCTATTCTTTTTATTCATTTCCCATTTTTTCTTTCATTTTTCATTTATTTCCCTTTTTTCTCTCTGTTTTCTATTTATTTCCTTTTTTCCCCTCTGTTTCCCATTCATTTTGCATTTATTTCCCTTTTTCCCTTTCATTTTTTATTCATTTCCCATTTTTTCTCTTTTTTCCGATTCATTTCTCATTTATTTCCCTTTTTTTTCTTTCATTTTTCATTTTTTCTCTCTTTTTTCCATTCACTTTCCTTTATTTTCCCTTTTTTCTCTCTGTTTCCCATTCATTTCCCATTTATTTCCCTTTTTTCTCTCTGTTTCCCATTCATTTCCTTAATTTCCCTCTGTTTTCCATTCATTTTGCATTTTCCCTTTTTCACTTTTATTTTTTATTCATTTCCCTATTTTTCTCTTTTTTCCCTTTCATTTCCCATTTATTTCCCTTTTTCCCCTCTGTTTCCCATTCATTTCCCGTTCATTTACTTAATTTCTCTCTGTTTCCCCATTTTTTTACTCTTTCTTCTCATTCATTTCCCATTTATTTCCCTTTTCCCCCATTTATTTCCCTTTTTTCCCTCTGTTTCCTATTTATTTTCTCTAATTTCCCTCTGTTTCCCCTTTTTTTTCTTTCTTCTCATTCATTTCCCATTTATTTCCCTTTTTTCTCTCTAATTTCCCTCTGTTTCCCATTCATTTTGCATTTATTTCCCTTTTTCTCTTTTATTTTTTATTCATTTCCCATTTTTTCTCTTTTTTCCGATTCATTTATCATTTATTTCCCTTTTTTTATTTTTTATTTATTTTTTTCCCTCTGCTTACCATTCATTTCCCATTTATTTGCCTAATTTCCCTCTGTTTCTCATTCATTTCCCATTTATTTCCCTTTTCTCAGCTATTCTTTTTATTCATTTCCCATTTTTTCTCTTTTTTTCTTTCATTTTTCATTTATTTCCCTTTTTTCTATCTGTTTTCTATTTATTTCCTTTTTTTCCCCCTTTTTTCCCTCTGTTTCCCATTCATTTCCCATTTATTTCCCTTTTTTCTCTCTGTTTCCCATTCATTTCCTTAATATCCCTCTGTTTCCCATTCATTTTGCATTTATTTCCCTTTTTCCCTTTCATTTTTTATTCATTTCCCATTTTTTCTCTTTTTTCCGATTCATTTATCATTTATTTCCCTTTTTTTATTTTTCATTTATTTTTTTCCCTCTGCTTCCCATTCATTTCCCATTTATTTGCCTAATTTCCCTCTGTTTCTCATTCATTTCCCATTTATTTCCCTTTTCTCATCTATTCTTTTTATTCATTTCCCATTTTTTCTTTCATTTTTCATTTATTTCCCTTTTTTCTCTCTGTTTTCTATTTATTTCCTTTTTTCCCCTCTGTTTCCCATTCATTTTGCATTTATTTCCCTTTTTCCCTTTCATTTTTTATTCATTTCCCATTTTTTCTCTTTTTTCCGATTCATTTCTCATTTATTTCCCTTTTTTTTCTTTCATTTTTCATTTTTTCTCTCTTTTTTCCATTCACTTTCCTTTATTTTCCCTTTTTTCTCTCTGTTTCCCATTCATTTCCCATTTATTTCCCTTTTTTCTCTCTGTTTCCCATTCATTTCCTTAATTTCCCTCTGTTTTCCATTCATTTTGCATTTTCCCTTTTTCACTTTTATTTTTTATTCATTTCCCTATTTTTCTCTTTTTTCCCTTTCATTTCCCATTTATTTCCCTTTTTCCCCTCTGTTTCCCATTCATTTCCCGTTCATTTACTTAATTTCTCTCTGTTTCCCCATTTTTTTACTCTTTCTTCTCATTCATTTCCCATTTATTTCCCTTTTCCCCCATTTATTTCCCTTTTTTCCCTCTGTTTCCTATTTATTTTCTCTAATTTCCCTCTGTTTCCCCTTTTTTTTCTTTCTTCTCATTCATTTCCCATTTATTTCCCTTTTTTCTCTCTAATTTCCCTCTGTCTCTCATTCATTTTGCATTTATTTCCCTTTTTCCCTTTTATTTTTATTCATTTCCCATTTTCTCTCTTTTTCCCATTCACTTTCCATTTGTTTCCCTTTTTTATTTTTCATTTATTTTTTTCCCCTGCTTCCCATTCATTTCCCTAATTTCCCTCTGTTTCCCATTCATTTCCCGTTCATTTCCATTGTTTCCCCATTTTTTTCTCTTTCTTCTCATTCATTTCCCATTTATTTCCCTTTTCCCCCATTTATTTCCCTTTTTTCTCTCTGGTTTCCATTGATTTCCCTTTCCCCCCATTTATTTCCCTTTTTCTCTCTGTTTCCTATTTTTTTTAAAGCTCGTGCTCCTTGATGAAGGCACAAAAATTGAACAAATGAGCAATAATTAACGTAAGTACTGAAGAATTACATTCTGCGTACGGGACGAAGCACGAGTCCCAACGTAGGTAGGGTGTCTTTCTTCGATTCCTCAACAGCACGTAGATACATCGATTTTTTAATAGTATCAGATTCGTTAAACTTTATGTACCCGTCCTTCATTTCAAATCTATTCTCGTCATATATTAAGGAGAGAAATTGTGAAATGAAGAAGGAATGACAATTTATGCAGAATCGCAGACTAAAATACGAGTAAATTGAACGAAATATAAACGTTTAATGATTACCCAAAGAAAATAAAGCACATGAATCAATGCTATATAATTATAATGAATCACATTTCTTCAAGTTACTACTTTACTCGATTCACTTTGAGGAGAGGAATTCAAAAGTGTAGAAGGCACTTCAGGTAAATCTGGAAAAATTTAATTGCACAAAGGCGTTAGTATTCAATTTCAAGTTCAAACAGAAACACAGGAGAACTTTGAGTATCCGAATTTTAAAATTTTTTCCTCGATTAACCGAACTTTCTTTCGATAATTGGGTCATATTTTTGAAGCGGCTATCGGCTGTCCATGTCGAACAGACCTAAATTGGCAAGTCAGTATTTTTTATTCTTTGGTTCATCTCCTCCTGGACATCAATTGCTACATCTTCCAATTTTTGGCAAAAGACACATTGCTCGAATTATAACAAAGTGATTTTTTTTGGATATTTTTACAATACTTTGGCTGAATTTAAGCGTAAGATGATAGTTTTTTTTTCCTCATAAAATATTATGTGGATATAAAAATACCCAATTGATTCGGATAACTGAGGTTCTAGCCTTTCTACTATACTGAAAATCAAATGTTGCATTACCATTCCAGTGAATGCCACTGTTTTCCTTATTTCTCCGACCAGGCGAGGGTGGTTGAGGTGGAACCGGTGGTACATCATTTAACAATAATTCAGCCAATTCATTTTCTAATTCAGCTTCATTTTGAGGAATTACAACTTGGCCCAAAGTTTCTTGAATATCGTTATGCAAATCCAGAACCTACGAAAACGATAACAAGCGTTTAGTATTAAATAAGAAATGACACAGAGAGAAAATAATTATTTTTATCCATGTACTTTTTCGATTTCGTCCATTGTATGATCAACGTTGTCTAGATTTAAACCGCCCTTGCATATTCGTGATTTCAAGGCAGTGGAACCGAATTTATAAGATTCCAGAATCTGTAATGAAATTTCAATCATTCAAGTGGACCGATTGAAAAGAAAATGAAAATTTTCGCATGTACTAACTTGTGAATCAGTTTCGGTATCTTGGACCTTGTATAATAAACTCTGAATATTTTCTAGAGCATTTGTGAATTTTGCAATTCTTTTCTCCAACTCCTTTTGTTTGCGTAAAGTGGTTTTGGCCTGAAAATCAATTGGAAATTATAATATAACGTTGTTTATCATTTGCCGTAATTATATAAGTACATATTCAAAACTAAAAAGTAAAAACTAATCAAAACTACAAACCATATTTCTCATTTTCTGTTTCAAATAGTTTTTCACTTCGATTTGTGTATTTTCTTTTTCAGTTTCAAACAATCGCAACTGATCAATTAGCATCTGTTCTTTTCTTTGTAAAATATAAATTGAAATATCAGCTTCGCTTATTTGCAATGTGCTTTGACCATCGGATTTGAATTTCATGAGGTGAACGTGACAGTGCTTATCTTCAAAATATACACATGCTTTACCGTCCAACTCTAGCCAATGAATCAAAAGTTTGATCGTTTTCAAGCTTATATCGGCGTTTAATTTTTTGCAGTATAATTCTCGGATCGTGTCGTAAGTGAAAATATCTTTCGTTCCGTCGCCTATTTTGTACAGATTTTCAGATTGCTCCTAAAAATTGACATAAAATTACCATCGACAGTTCGGCACATGGTTTAATCTTCTCGCATAAATTAATTTCTTTACCTTGAGCGCCTGAATATGAACATATTCGACGTTTTCGTCAATTTCCACAGCAGGAGAACCAACGACATCTACCACTTTCTTCAATGACCATTTGAACGGGCTACCAATCAAAGTTTTTACAGCCCAACCGGTCCATGTATTGTTCGGAGTAGTACGTTCGAAATCTGATAAATGTTGAACAAGTCCTTCTCTAGAGAAATTTGAAATCATCATTATGAACAAAGATATAATAAAAAAGCGATGCGAATAATAAATAACCGTAATATGACGGCAAATATTCACCTGATCATATCTTCCAAAACTGCCGATAAACATGACGGTGTTTTTTCCTTTCGAGAGAAAAACCGTTTCAAATGATTCAAGTTGAAATAACATTGTTTCGTTTGAGTACAGAAGTAGTTGATGTTGTTTTTCCAAAATGACATTTTGTTATCGTAATTCAAAGGATTCAAATCTCGATTACGAAACGGAGCGAACCAAGCATCCATTTTCCCATCATCATCCCAAAATTTAGGTTTCACTTCGCAATCGGAAACATTTGCAGGAGTTTTCAAAGAAGGCGAGGGAGTCGGCATTGTAATAAATAGTTATTATACAGTTTGCTTCACGGGTTCAGTAGAAGTACAGTATCCGTCTTCTGTCGTGCAAGTTGATTTCAAAAGATTCAAAACATTTGTTATTGAATTCTCAGTTTCGCGATCATCTTGAGAAACTCGTTGATTGAAGAGAGAAGAGATTACAAAATTTCACAATCACTGGAAAAACTTTTTAAACACTTGAAAAATTGTGAATGTGAACTGGTTTCATCTTTGTTCGTAGTTGTTTACAACAACAACCAGCCACGAAAAACTGATAAGGACGTAGGTAGGTAAGTACCTACCTATAGTCACGTGTGTCACATGTAAGAAAATTTTATCAATGAGATGGTTTCAACCAGTGTTACCCGATAAAGCACACCACACAATGCACACCAGTATACTTAGGGTACGTGGCGGGAAGGGTCTAATCGAAATTTTTATAATAACCAAACATATTTTTAGGATCCTAATCTATAGAACTTTTGTTTGAAAAATTTTTCAATTCAACCCTTACCTCTCCCCAATTTTTAATAATGAGTAATTGAGTATCCATGTATTGATGTGAAAAATTGGGGAGAAGGTAAGCTTCGAATTGAAAAAATTTTCAAACAAAAGTTCTTGATTAGGATCTTGAGAATAATTTTGGTTATTATAAAAATGTCAATTGGACCCTCCTCTCCCCTCTAATTTTGCATATTAGTACGAAGACACTCAATATTAAAAAATGGTGGAAGGAGGGGTTCAATTAAAAAAGTTTTCAAACAAAAGTTGTAGATTGAGATATTAAAAATAAGTTTGGTTATTATAAAAATTTCGATTAGACCCTTCTCTTCTCTCTAATTTTGTATATTAGGCGTTTATATAGTTTTGGACTTGGAAAAATTCAGCTCAATCACTAACGCCGCAGTGAAAACTAGGAGCTAGTGAATCAACCTAGAATTGATAATAAAAAATAATATAGATAAAAAAATTTGAAATTTGAATTTACTGGTGAACCCGGTGAACCGATTTCTTATGTTTCTAATTTCTATTACTTCGTACTTATAGATACTGGACCTAACCAAGATACCCAACTCGCCGCCATATTGGCCTGAATTATTGAGTTATTCCAATTTATCCCGTTGGGTGCAGATGAGCGCGCTGTTCTCATTTTTTCAAGTGATAAAAATAATAAACGTTACATGTGATTTGAATTATTTGATTTCTTTCTGTTATTTAGTGTGAAAATTTTTCATTTAAATTGCAATAAATAAAACTAATTTCAATTTTTATTGTGTTTTGAACGTTTTAGTAACATTCAGTGCAGTAAAGTGTACGTGTAGATAAATTTTCCTCATACTTAATTAGTAATCTTGAATGTTTTTTGAAAGTTAAATCAGAATCAGATACTTATAACTACCTAGAAATACTTTAGGAAATTCAAAAAATGATCACGTATTACTCTATTGCAGAGCTGGCGCGACTCAGAGTTTCGAGTGTGAGTCGCGAGAGTCGCATGCGAGCGACTCTGAGTTCGACTCTTTTTCACAAGGAGTCGAAAAAAATTTGAAAAAATCGACTCATCACAAAGAGTCGAACATTAAACTGATTCACGACTCTTCTCAATTTGCTACTCTTTTTTACTCACAACTCTTTTTAGCCGAATTTTTTTTTAAAATTTAGGCTATTGTGTCCGACCCTGATTTAGAAGGAGGGGGGGTAGAAGAGTTCTGACCCCATTTGTCGACGTTTGGGACCAAAAGATGACGATCTGTCACATGTCACATATTTATATATATATATATATATATATAATTTTTCCCTACTTTTGGAACTCTAGGGCCGAGCCTAACAGGTCAAATGAGGTCAAACTTGATATGTAGGGTTCCCTCGGTGGCGGAAAGATGCAAAAAAAATTTTGGGGCCCTAACTCAAAATTGGGGATATGACCCTTTTTTGAGGAGGGTGCGGGGGAGCCCCAATATCATGAAATTTTTTGAAACTTGCCCCAGGGATGAAAGCCCTAATTACCTACACCATAGTCAAATTTCAGCCCCCTAAGTCATCCCCACCCATTTTAGGGCCCAATGGGGTCATTTTTTCACGTTGATCAGGCTACAGACCCCCCAAATAGGGCAGGGGGGCCAACATTTTCATCATGGATCAAATTTGTGCCCCTGATGTGCCTTTTGTAGGTTTCAACTTTTGGGCTTCCTTTGACCCCTGTCAAGGGTCAAAAATCAAGATTTTTCACTATTTTTAAAATTTTACCGCTACTTTTGGAACTCTGGGGCCGAGCCTAACAGGTCAAATGAGGTCAAACTTGATAGGTAGGGTCCCCTAGGTGTAGGAATGATGCAAAAAAATTTTTGGGGCCCTAACTCAAAATTGGGTATTTTACCCCTTTTTGAGGGGGTGCGGGGGAGCCCCAATATCATGAAATTTTTTGAAACTTGCCCCAGGGATGAGAACCCAAATTACCTACACCATAGTCAAATTTCAGTCCCCTAAGTCATCCCCACCCCATTTTAGGGCCCAAAAAGTGGATTTTGGGGTCATTTTTTTCACGTTGATCAGGCTACAGACCCCCCAAATAGGGCTGGGGGGCCAACATTTTCATCATGGATCAAGTTTGTGCCCCTGATGTGCCTTTTGTAGGTTTCAACTTTTGGGCCCCCTTTGACCCCTGTCAAGGATCAAAAATCAAGATTTTTCACAATTTTTCATGTTTTTTCTCGCTTCCCGGTACGTTGATCAGCCTGCAGCCCAAACCAAATGACCTTGGATGCTAAAATTTGGTATTTAGGATAGGTAAGGGTCACTGAGGTGCCTTTTGGGGTTTTTGACCCTCGAGCCCCAAAATTGGGGGTGGCCCTTTTTTGAAGAGGGCTCTAAAGAGGCCCCAATTTGACAAAATGATTTGAAATTTTTACCAACAACAGTGACTCTGATTGTCTCCACTGTATCCAAATTTCAGCTTCCCAAGTCATCTCCACCCCATTTTAGGGCCCAAAAAGTGGATTTTGAGGTCATTTTTTCACGTTGATCAGGCTACAGACCTCCCAAATGGAGCTGGGGGGCCTAAATTTTTATCATAGATCGAGTTCATGCCCCTGATGTGCCTTTTGTAGGTTTTGACCTTTAAACCCCTTTTGACCTCGATACAGGGTCAAAAATCAATATTTTTCAAGTTTTAACCTGTCTTTTCTGACGCGTTGAACAGCCTACAGCCCAAACTAAAAGACCTAAACAATCGTAATTTGGGATGTAGGGTCAGTAGAGGTCACTGATGTGCCTTTTGGGGGTTTCGACTTTTGAGCACCATTTGACCCTCGTACAGGGTCAAAAATCAGAAATTTTCACGTTTTAACCTCTTTTTTGGTGTGTTGGCCCTCGTCTGAAGAGCTGAAAGTGTGAGGGGGATTGAGAGCGAAGCCCTCAATCCTCTCCTGCCATGTCCCTATTGAGGGTAAAGTCCCCCAAGAGGGGCATGGGGCGGAGCCCCCATCTGAAGAGTTGGAAGTGACGAGGTGGTTGGGGGCGAAGCCCCCAACGCGGGGGCATGGGGGCGGAGCCCCATCCTAAGAGCTGAAAGTGATAAGGAGGTTGGGGGCGAAGCCCCCAACGCGGGGGTATGGGGGCGGAGCCCCCATCCTAAGAGCTGAAAGTGATAAGGAGGTTGGGTAGGAGCCTCAACGGGGGTATGGGGGCGGAGCCCCCATCTGAAGTTGAAATCTTCAATGCAGAGAGGAACTAAAACTGAAGACAAAAACCTGACATTTTTAAACTGAATTTGAAGTTAAAACTGATATTGAAACTGAAATACCATGGATGAAAACGTTTTCAAAGTGGTACACTAACTTGAAAAAAAAAATTCGGCTGTCGCGGAGCATCTTGACTGCTACGCGTTTTTTTTTACTTGCGACTCTTTTGATTCACAACTCTTCATATCACGACTCTTTTCATCTCTCAAACTCCCTTTTTCCGCGATTCATGGGTAGTGCAACCTCGTGTGTTGTGTTAGTTTAGTTTTGATTTCAATTAATTTTCGAATTATTGTTTCAAAATCATTCAGTGATGAAAAACTTCGAAATCTATTTTAAACACACAAGATCTACAAAAGGCAATGATACTGTGGTAACCTTTTTTTCAAAAATGTTTAGCTTTTCCTTTTTTTACGAGAATATGAAACATGAAAGTTAAAATAAATTTTATTGATCAATTTATAAATTTATAATTGATTACTGTACTTGAAAATTGAAAAATAATAAATATGTCGCACTAAAAAAACAAAAAAAGAAATTAAATTACAGAACATTTTAGTTTTTAAATGAAAATGAAATTTGAAAAGTGAAAAGAAAAATTTAGAGAAAAGAGTTGTAAAAGAATCGTATGAGAACAAAAATAAGAGTTTAGTAGGAGTCGGGGGAGTGAGTCGGGAATTAGTTGAAAAAAAGAGTCGCGAGGAGTCGGAAAAAAAGAGTCGCGAGGAGTCGTTCATTAAAAGAGTCGGACTCATGAGTTTAATAAAATTTGAAAAGAGTCGCAAATTGAAAACTCTTCGACTCAACCAGCAAAGAGTCGAACTAAAAGAGTTCGACTCCCAAAAGAGGTGAGTCGCGCCAGCTCTGCTCTATTGTATCTTTTTCGCATAAAAAAATTACATTCAGGTATCAACAAACATTTTCCTTCAAATTCTTCGCGTTATACTACTCTGAATATTTTTAAATAATCATTTAAAAAAATTATTTCGCCTCTCATGACCAGTGATGCCGGAACGTAACGATAACGGTAACGAAAAACGAAAAATAACTGAATTTTTTTCGTTACAAGTAATGGAACAGTAACGGAACTTTATTTTTGAACAGAAATTGTGTAACGAAATAATAACGTTACAATAAAATGGTCTTTATGTTACGTAACAAATAACGAAAAAATTTCGTTACGTTCCGTTACTTTTTTTCGTTATTTTTTTTCAGTTTTTTTGCATTGCCTGCACTGCCAACCGCAGAAAATGTTCACTAACGTCTAGTTTGATTGTTTTGTTTACATTCATGGGGTGCAACTTCGAAAATTTTTTACCAAGTCCAGTGCTACATAATACTTTATAGTCAAAATTGGAAGGGAGGAAGGGGTCTAATCGAAATTTTTGTAATAACTAAAAGTATTTGTACAACTTCAAGCTACAACTTTTGTTTGAAAATTTTTTCAATCGGGCCCCTTACCTCCCCCCTGTTTTTAAAAATGTATTTGAAGGAGTTGGATTATCCAAAATTGGTGGGGAGGGAGGGATCCGATTGAAATTTTTGTTATCACCAAAATTATTCCTAGTACTTCAAGGTACAACTTTTATTTGAAAATTTTTTCAATCGGGCCCCTTACCCTCCCCCTGTTTTCAATAATGTATTTGAATGAGTTGGATTATCCAAAATTGGAGGGGTGGGAGGGGTCCAATAGGTAGCAACACCACCAAACTTGTATTATTTTCTTCTTAGTTCTTGATGTTTATTTTATTCTATTGGACTTGATAGTTATTAATTTACATTGAAAAATGAAGATAGCAATTTTTTTTATGATTTCTGGCTATTTCGGAAAAAATTACGTTGTAACGAAAAAACCGGAACGGAAAGGAAAAAAATAACGTTACTTGAAAAATAACGTTACAAGGCCCTGTCGGTACCATTTTCGTTCCAAGTAACGTAACAAATAACGAAATTCAGGATTTTTAGTTACAGTAACGGAACGAATACCGTAACGGAAAAAAAAAATTCGTTACTGACATCACTGCTCATGACACAATGTTGGAATCTTTGACTATTTAGCTATAATGGACCGAGCTATGCAATACAAATTATGCCAAAAAAACGTCTGAGAATAAATTCCAGATGGTTCCTTATGCGCATGCGCCAGTTGATAGCGAGATAACCAAAAATATGAAATATTCGCGCGTATTTGTATTGAAAAAATTATGAAAATGTGTGCATTGTGTGCTTTTTAGATTATTTTTTCAACAATTTAAAGTTAATAAGTTCTAGTGTACTCAAAGAATGAAATTTAAAACATGTCAAAAAAGAAAAGCTACAAATATTGTGTTATTTGTAATGCAATAAACAATGATGTGCCAAGTTTTGGGTAAATATCAGTTTCACAAATTTTTCATCTTCAATTCAATTTTGGAGTCGAAATATTGTTTGAGTGTCTTCTTTCTTAAATTTTAGATTTCCAAAAGATGAATCGGTGAGAAACGAATGGATATCATACTGCCAGAAATGTGGTATAACGCCTATGTGTGCCGCTGGCACCAATCAACCTTCGGGTAAATTATGTGCAGAGCATTTTTTGCCAGAAGATATTGTTGAAATTAAAAAACCAAAAGATGGCCCTTCACTGTATCGCTTGAAAAGTAAAAAGTGTAAACCAAGCGTATTCACACGGATGTACACAGCTAAAAAAAAGAAATCGCCAAACACATGTTTCTTATGCGATGAAAGAGACGAAAATATTTCTTATTTCACGTGAGTACATATCATTTTCATTTTTCATTGAAATAGAGTTCAGATGAAACGAATTAAGTGTTTAATTATTTCAGGTTTCCTAGAGATATCGAACTTAGAAAATCATGGTTAGTATTTTGCGAATATCCAGCAAGTGATGCTGAAAAGTTGGGAAAAGAAGTGAAATTATGTGAAAAACATTTCGAAGAAAAAGACATCATAAGGAGAAAAGCGAATGGAAAGCCTGATATTCTGTATGACAATGTCAAACCTAAAATATTCACTCCGGGTAGGCAATTACAAGACATACGTACATGCACATATTATCTCAACGTCAACTTTGATAGACTTTATTTTTGATAACTTCGTTGCAGGAGTTTCACTCACTGTTCTTCCAGAGTTGAATTCTTCACCGCCTCGAGTCACTCCTGCCGCAGAGTTTGCAGAATTAGATTTTCCAGAACAAGTGAATTCCCCACAGATAGACCCTCAAACAAGTAAATAACCTTTTATCTTGAATGATTTACGACCATTTTACTTTTCACGTGACACCTCGACACTAAAAAAAAAAAAATTCACCGATGTATGAGAAGCATTTTCAATATTGTTCACTCCTAGTTTGAGCTAATTTTTATTCAACGGTGATATGAAATTTAATTACTACATTGCGTTTCCCATATATTTTGATGCTGTGTAAAATTATAACAAATGTGTGATTTTTTTTTCTTTTTCTTATCTAGGCTCCCTTGAAATTGAAGAAACTGTTGAGGAAGTGATGATTGAAGATCAGATAGCTGTTATTGATTTATCTCGTTTATCAGAAATGCTTCATGAGAATTGCCCTGAGTGCTTACATTTTCTGCAACATATATCAAACTCGTCTAAGGGAGACATGGTGAATTCCTCTGACAGTACAATGGAAGTGGAATCAATAACTCAGAGTAATTTTACAATTTTGGCCACTAATGGTGAAGGTACCACCTCTTCTGTTACTGATTCAACTGATCAAAATGTTAATGATTCGTCTGTGCCTGGTAAAAGTGGTTTCTCTGCTTAAATAGTAAATTTATTCATGATAAATTATTGATTTTAAAACTTTCACAGAGTCTACTCCAAAATGCGCAAGAAGTACTTCGAGGAAGAGACGTTTACTATTTGTTGGTGATATTAAATCACCCGATCTTAGTACACCAAATCGAGCAAAGCGTAACTTCAGTCTTGCAAAATCAGTAGTAGAACAACAGAGATATGAAATGAACAAAATGCAGAAGAAATTGAATCGTATGCAGAATAAAGCAGAGAAATATCAGGATATAATTAAACAGTTGAGAGATAATAATATGTTGTCTGCGACTGCTTGTGAAGATCTTCTTGTGAGTGCTACGTGTTATCATTGATATGCCTTTTTATTAGAAATTATTTTACATTAATTACATGATAAACTACCTAAAAATTAGTATAAATTCGCAGTTTCAATAAAATTGACGGATAAGCTATCTAAATATTAGTACATAACTTGACGTAACGTTCATATGAACCTTAAATTGTATTGATTACTTACCATTTTTTTAAAGTTATCATCGTCGATGTGAATTAATGTTTTTTTTTTAGATTTTATTTGCGATCGATTCGCCTTTAACGTATAGGTTTTCAACTAGAAATAACTTGCAGTGATAATTAACGGATAAACTTTACAAATTCTTAGTATTAGTGTATAAATTGACGCATCTGCTACAGTATATCGTATTGATTACGTATTATGCTTGGGTGAAAGATGCAAAATCAACGTTCATTTGAACCTTACATTGTATTGATTACCTACTTACCATTTTTTTTCAAAGCATCATCGTTTATGTCAATTTATCTATTTTTTAAATTTTATCTGCGATTGATTCGCCTTTACTGCATAGTTTTTCTACACATTCGTTTAGAAATAACTTGCAGTATCAATTAACGGATAAACTTAGTGATTTCTTAGCATATGAGCAACCACGTTCTGCAACAAGAACTTTTTGAAGATCATAAAATCAACTTAATTAAGATGATTGCAAAAATTTACCTCGAAGTGAGATTTCTACATGAAGCAAGACGACTGAATGCTAAGAACCCAAAAAACTACATACGCCAAAGCTACAACCGCGCGGTGAATATTTATTATCATCAGTAGCTTGCTTTGTATCTTCAAGTTTCAACTTTCTTTGGCTGTTCTTCACAAGTTATAAGTATGTTCTTTTATTTCATCTGAAAATGAATGAATAATATTGTCACAAAGTACCAAGTTCCTTTTTTTATTTTAAGTTATAAACTTCGTAATATTTTGAAAAAAAATACTACCCGTTGTTTGACAAGTTTCTATGTTGTTCACTTTCATGCTAATATTAAAATATTTTGAATTACGTTGATTTGAATTGTTAAATGTTAATACAAACAGAACGTCGTGTCGTATCTATTTTGATTTCTTCAGACGTAAACACTTCAAGAAAAAAACAATTTATACAGTCATTGTTCAAAATTAATAATTACATAGTTCACTCTCAATAACAATTCAAAATAAAAATTTTCAAGTTTTTCAACATTAAAAAGAAATTTAAAGAACAAAATTTATGAATTTAATAAAATTATTTCGTATATTTTCCTTTATCGTTGCTTTATCACACGTACATTCGATGATTAGAGAAGTGTTGACGCATGCGCAGAAGTTATCCTCTGGAATTTATTCTCAGACTGCTGAAATACATTGGTAGTTCGGTCCATTATAGCTAAATAGTCAAAGGTTGGAATATATCAGTTATTAAAATGCAACTCTTTAAATGATATCTTGGACTTCAGGAGTTTGTTTTTATAAAAATTCGACTGCAGCGCCATCATCTGCACCCAACGGGATAAATTGGAATAACTCAGGAATCCGGCAGGGTACGCGGGACCCTCCTACCAGAGTTGGGTATCTTGGTTAGGTCCAGTATCTATATTCGTACTGTATAAAATTTCATCTGAAAAGTGAAATTTCATGTTCGTAGGGTTTTATTACTACGCAGTTGTTTTCTATCATAATGGATATTACTTTTGTGTTAACTCAAGTTGAAGATTTATCAGACGCACTCGCGATTTTGGAAGGACAGTACAACGATCCCAATGATGAAATCGAGGATAAATGTATGGATTTATTTACAAATCTTGGTGCTGTCAAAGAATCTATGGACGCCTTACGAAATGTGTTTGCCAATATGAGAGAGCAGCATCAAATTTCTCTGGTAATTTGAAATTGAAATATTCACAAAGACTGCCATTGATATAACTATACATCACTGTTTTTAATTTTTCCCATTTTTTTCGTATGCCTTAGGAGAAAATTAGTGAACTTGAAAATTTGCAGAAACGCAACTGTTACATTCGAAATAACTTGCCAAAAGTTTTGAATTCTACTCAAGTGGAAAGCAGTAAAGCTTTCTTGAGTGTACGTACCTAGAAATTGATCATTTTCGTTGAATTCGACACTTGGTGAAGAGGTACTCATTTCAATTTTTTTTTCAGGCCATTAACGATACCGTCAACACACAGCATACCATATCGCCAATCCCAAGCAGTTGGAGTCATTTAGGAACTCCGGAAACGAAGACTAATTCGAATAAGCCCAAACAAGGGATTCAAAACTTGAAAAGTGATAGTAATTCGGTTCCATGTCCGAATATCATTCACGTTACCGAAAAAGAATTTGACGCGGTGCCAAAGTACGTACATAATCGTGTTTTCATTCAAGTTCATTTCGAATAAATTACATTCTATAATTTGTCTTTTTCAAATTAAGGTACATGAAAGGAAGACTGAACGTTGGCGTAATCAACCGATTGATTGATTCTTTCAACGTGACGTTTACAAAAAAATACGCTATCGTTAGACAACACAAAAAATCCGTCAAGCCCAAAGACGTAGAATATTATTGCGAATGGAAAAGAGAAGAAAATACAGAACCCAAAGGTGATGGTGATTCGTTATCGTTCATTACATTATTTCCATCTGAGGATTTCATTAATAATTCTACATTATTACCTTGTAGGTATCTTCTTTATCACTGGCAAGGACTTGACTACCTTTGGTGAAACAAAATTGGACAAATGTGTTCTGAATATGATCACAATACTGAGACACTTGAAAAGAATTAAGGAAAGTCGCCGCGTGAATGGTCCTCTTCATTATGTATTGCTGTAACGCACTCGCCTGCAGTAGCTATCGTTACTGATGTAACTTTAAAATATTATATTATGTACTTGAATTTGGTTGTAAAAATGAAATATTATCATAGGCGCGAAAGCTGTATTAGAATAAAACAAGTTTACATCGTTTCTAAAAACAATAATCTTTGATATTCATGTAACATTTCAATGACAAAAACTCACACGTATCACCAGTAATAAAAACGAAAAATAATGTATAAAATCCTGATCATGTTTACAAAACAAGGTAAGCGATTAATGCTGAAATATCTTTTTTCCTTGGATTTTCGGTATTACGAGTACCTTTTTTTTTTTTTTTAGTAGGTATGTAGTTATTCGTTGCGTGATAAAAATCTTGAGCTGTATAGGGAGAAAAGTTATCTTTTCGGTTGAATGTTGGGATCGGGTGTGCTATTGAGAATAAAATCGTCTGAATTTTTCGGTTTCAATTTAATAATCATCCAAATTGAAATCATCGAGTGAGTCGTATTCTTCGCACTGTAAGCTCTGAAAATCTACTTTATATCGCAGTAAGCCTGAAAATGAAAATGTAACTCGATCAATAAATCAAATCAAATAACGCTAAACGTACGAGTACTACTAGCATCTAATCTTAATACTATAATACTAACAACGAATCACTATGAAGTAACGGAATACTGCACGACTCATGCGCACGTATAACGAACCGATCAAAGTAGGTAACCATGCGTGATTTACAAACAGTTTTTTTTTTTTTTTGCCTTATGCCGCGCCGTGGCATGGCAAAAGTCGACGCTATTTGTTTTGTATTGTATGAGCATCAGCGCATGCAAGCGTTTCATGTAAGCCTCAAATTTTCTAGAAAGACGGGCAGCGAAACCTACACTGCGCCATCGCCGTCGACTACTCGAAACACTTTACTGCGATAGACGGCGGAATAATATGAAGTTTCGAATACAGTACAATACATATAAAAATTCAAGCGATAACAACTAATAAGACGTAAATTAAATCATAAAACAAAATTCGTCGTAAATCTGATCAAAAATCGAAAACAAGCGCAAGTGACTACGAATTTGCAATAAATAAAATTGTGCGCGCGATTCTCAAAAAATAAAAATAAATGTAAAACTGTGTGGAGTACTTGTAACTTGTACAAACAAAAAGGAGCGAACGAAAAAAAATAAAATAACTATACATCAGCGATAGGCGATAGATCATTCATGCTTTTTTTACGTTTCCAGTTTTTTTTCTCTACCTTTATTAAGTGGCAATACTGTAATTATTTAATAATCGTCTAGATTGATTTCGTCAAAGGTGTCCTCCACTTGAAGTACTTGAAAATCGACTTTATAACGCAAAATTCCTGTCAAATGTTCAAACAAGTATATTTATGTGTTAACTCAAGATTTTACATATAAATTTTAAACGCCCAACATATCGTATTTTGGTGAAGTGAAAAGGATGCCGAGGGGTAAAAAATAAAACAAACGAACGAACAAAAATACAAGAAAGTGAATTTTCGTAATACGAACTCCAATTTCGAGGGTGGCGAGGTGAATTTCAAGCCTTCTATTCGGCACAAAATTAAGCGATTTTACTTTTGAGAAGGTCATGTCATCAATATGCTGAAATCTTGAATTTGTGAAATATAGCTAAAATTATCGGCGATGCGACACTTACCTCCTATTCCTCCGAATCCTCTGACAAATTGCGAACCTTCCTGAGATCGATCGGTAATAATTTCTAATGTGGCGCCAAAATTCTTATAATTGTTGGCCAACCATTCCAACAACGGTTGATTTTCTACTAATTCTAATTCAGCTCCAGACTGTGGGGTAAAAACAGAAAACAAGACGAAGAGAGAAGAAAACGTGCGTTAGTACTCGTGTTTTGAACGAACGATTCATCGCAAGTAATTCAGTAATATAATATTTACGTCTTTGTCATTGAAATGCGTTTTATCCTTTTCTTGTTCGGGAGTCAAGTGCAATATTTTTTCTTCGCCCGAACTGTGGTTCTTCAAAACGTATCGCTGAATATCCAAATTCTCCCAACAAATCAAAATTTCTACAGCTCCTAATTCTAACGCTTTCAACGTATCGTCGACGCCGAAACAATATTTACCGGTGTCTTGACTAATTTCATCGAAATAACGACCTAATTACGTAACACGATGAGAGAACGTAAGTCACCAACTACCGAAAAGGTACCTTAGTCGACACAGCGCACAAAATTATACCGACCTATTAATTTTTTTTCTTGGATAAATTTCACGTTTTGCAGCGATTCGGATGCTAATTCGATGGCTTGATTGAAACCGTTCTCGCCTCCGTACGACACGTCGACTAATTTGATAATTTTCGCTTGTAAGCGCTGAAACATGAAATTCGAGATAGAATCGAAGTGTGGTAGAACATAAAAAGCAGCTAATACGAGCCTAATCAACATTATTATATACGAACCGGATCAAACATATCGGACTGGCTCAGTTCGGTCTTGAAATCTGCGCTACCGGCTAAAATTAAACCGGCGATATTTGGTTTATCATTAGTAACAAACAACTGAGTTGCCACTTCTGCTACCTTTCGCACGTAATTGTGTCGTTTTTCCATACGTAAACGAGCGAAACGTAAGGCCGATTGACCTCCACGGCCGTGTTTTTTCGGCAGGTCAACCGTAAACTTGTGCAGCACATCTCTCGTATTACCCTGCAGGGTGCCGAACAAGGCTCCGTTACCGTCCATCACGATGAAACCGAATTTATTGTCGTCGGCCAGTAAGGCGGTCAAAGCTTCGGTATGGAACTGAAAACCAGAACAATTTACTTCATGTTACGCACGAAATGCAAAATGTATACTGAAACACAACGACTACGAATGACTTTGTTCCACGCATCGAACTAGAAATCAAAAAGCACACAACTTCGAAAACTTTTACGAAGGTATATACGGAATTCAACAGTTTTCCTAAAGATGATTGCGTTAGGTAGTTCATCGCACTCGAATCGATTCATCAATATACCGAACGTAGCAATGAACCTCGACGAAAGCGAGGTACCGTGTTGGAAAATATGTATGTATTTAAAAATTGAAAATTTTGGCCAACTTTTCTGTAAGTTTCAATTTTCAAACGCGTTTCCGTGAAAAATTTCTCCGATTCCATTTCGCATAGACGACGAACGAAACCGATTCATTAATACAAAATACGGTACGTCGAATAGTGGTAATCCAAACGTACGATTCGAAGAGAAAAAACTTACTTTGTTATCACATAAGTACAAAGAGGTATTAATTGGTTTAAATGGCTCAAAGTCGATGTTGACTTTCTTCTCTTTGCCTTCTTCCGTTACTATTGTTCCACAATACACAACCAATCCGTTGGGTGGAACTAGAAAAACAACGAAGGGTAAAACAACAAGTATATTGAGCAGGAAAAACGGAATCTCATTTTCAACTACCTTTAGTGTACAGTTTCAATCTTTGTTGTACAGACGTGATAGCTCCCAGCACTGATAATCTATTCACTCTTGATTTTATATTTGAAGCTGTACCGTATTCATCGGCAAGCATTTTGCTAACTCTTGAAATCTGATCTTTCGGGGGAATGATTAATGATATCATACTGGTGCCGTTCCTAGAGAAAAAATAATAGAACATAATATTATATTCGTACTCGGTGAAACGTGAATAAATTGAGATGATAATTTCAAAACAAGATATCTAATACCAAATATTAATAGATTAGACTTACCCTCTAGCTAACTCCAAGCTTTTAATCAACTTTTTGATTTTCCACATCTCCACATTCCTATCACTTGTAGTTTCTTCGTTCGACATTTTGCAATTCTTACGTAATTCAAGATTAAGAGAAGGAAAATTAAAAATATATACGGATGTAAGTAAAAAAAGGTATAAAAATACTCAAGCTAAAAAGCTCGTATTTTTCGGAGGAACGACTTGGATAATTAAATTTAAGAAAAACAAAGAGAACACTTTGCTTTGACGTATAGCACCAAAGCTGTACAAAAATCTGGTTATATCCGGATCACTATAGCACGCGTGAAATTTCACATCAGTTCAAACTAACGAAAAATAAATTTTAACCGAACAGAATTATACATTTTTTTGTAAAAGTTATTCGAACGGAAACAATAGTCGAGTTTGAAAGCTTGAACATGCAAATAATTACGATTAAATTGATATTCTTACAAAACTTTCGATAAAAAAAAGGAGAATGACACCTCTCAATCGTTACGTCAACTCAAAAGAAAGTTCAAGCTTCGAAATGCATGCAAGGTTGTAAAACGCAAATTTGTTCCAACAACCATCACACAAGGCTGTCGATCTGCTAACTTTCAGGCTTCTGTAGTAGTGATGGGAACTATACCTAGATAGTTTTTTTTATCGATAGGAATTCGATATCAAAAATATAACTTTTTTTTTTTTTTTTTTTTTAATTTCACTATCGATAACTATCGATAGTATCGATAGTTACTCGATATTTGCTCGATAGTCCACAAAACCACCAATAAATTCATTAAATTTGCCTAGTTTGACAACTTTTTTGTTGTTTGACCTTTTTTAGCGAACGAATTTTCAATCTCGAGTAGTTCGTGTAACATTTTGGAGGTTTTTTTTTCGTTTTTCAAAAGAAATTTGACCTGCAGAAGCAGAAGCAGAACACTGCAGAACGGTCCAGAAAGCGTTGAATTAGACCAAATTGAACTATCGATAACCTATCGATAGTTCGTACGATAGTTTCGATAACACATCTTTGGCAAAAACTATCGAAATTTCCTATCGATAAAAAAAAATATCGATAACTATCGATAGTATTATCGATAGTTCCCATCACTATCTGTCAGAGCTGGCGCGACTCAGAGTTTCGAGTGTGAGTCGCGAGAGTCGCATGCGAGCGACTCTGAGTTCGACTCTTTTTCACAAGGAGTCGAAAAAAATTTGAAAAAATCGACTCATCACTAAGAGTCGAACATTAAACTGATTCACGACTCTTCTCAATTTGCGACTCTTTTTTATTCACAACTCTTTTTTTACTTGCGACTCTTTTGATTCACAACTCTTCATATCACGACTCTTTTCATCTCTCAAACTCCCTTTTTCCGCGATTCATGGGTAGTGCAACCTCGTGTGTTGTGTTAGTTTAGTTTTGATTTCAATTAATTTTCGAATTGTTTCAAAATCATTCAGTGATGAACAACTTCGAACTCTATTTTAAACACACAAGATCTACAAAAGGCAATGATACTGTGGTAACCTTTTTTTTCAAAAATTTTTAGCTTTTCCTTTTTTTACGAGAATATGAAACATGAAAGTTAAAATAAATTTTATTGATCAATTTATAAATTTATAATTGATTACTGTACTTGAAAATTGAAAAATAATAAATATGTCGCACTAAAAAAACAAAAAAAGAAATTAAATTCAGTGATTGATGTCAGTAACGAATTTTTTTTCCGTTACGGTATTCGTTCCGTTACTGTAACTAAAAATCCTGAATTTCGTTATTTGTTACGTTACTTGGAACGAAAATGGTACCGACAGGGCCTTGTAACGTTATTTTTCAAGTAACGTTATTTTTTTCCGTTCCGTTCCGGTTTTTTCGTTACAACGTAATTTTTTCCGAAATAGCCAGAAATCATAAAAAAAATTGCTATCTTCATTTTTCAATGTAAATTAATAACTATCAAGTCCAATAGAATAAAATAAACATCAAGAACTAAGAAGAAAATAATACAAGTTTGGTGGTGTTGCTACCTATTGGACCCCTCCCACCCCTCCAATTTTGGATAATCCAACTCATTCAAATACATTATTGAAAACAGGGGGAGGGTAAGGGGCCCGATTGAAAAAATTTTCAAATAAAAGTTGTACCTTGAAGTACTAGGAATAATTTTGGTGATAACAAAAATTTCAATCGGATCCCTCCCTCCCCACCAATTTTGGATAATCCAACTCCTTCAAATACATTTTTAAAAACAGGGGGGAGGTAAGGGGCCCGATTGAAAAAATTTTCAAACAAAAGTTGTAGCTTGAAGTTGTACAAATACTTTTAGTTATTACAAAAATTTCGATTAGACCCCTTCCTCCCTTCCAATTTTGACTATAAAGTATTATGTAGCACTGGACTTGGTAAAAAATTTTCGAAGTTGCACCCCATGAATGTAAACAAAACAATCAAACTAGACGTTAGTGAACATTTTCTGCGGTTGGCAGTGCAGGCAATGCAAAAAACTGAAAAAAATAACGAAAAAAAGTAACGGAACGTAACGAAATTTTTTCGTTATTTGTTACGTAACATAAAGACCATTTTATTGTAACGTTATTATTTCGTTACACAATTTCTGTTCAAAAATAAAGTTCCGTTACTGTTCCATTACTTGTAACGAAAAAAATTCAGTTATTTTTCGTTTTTCGTTACCGTTATCGTTACGTTCCGGCATCACTGATTAAATTACAGAACATTTTAGTTTTTAAATGAAAATGAAATTTGAAAAGTGAAAAGAAAAATTTAGAGAAAAGAGTTGTAAAAGAATCGTATGAGAACAAAAATAAGAGTTTAGAAGGAGTCGGGAATTAGTTGAAAAAAAGAGTCGTGAGGAGTCGGAAAAAAGAGTCGCGAGGAGTCGGAAAAAAAGAGTTGCGAGGAGTCGGAAAAAAAGAGTCGAGACATGACCGTCTACATTTAACAGGCCAGGAAGGCTAAATTTGACAACGTCAAGACGTAGGCTGACTTTTTGGTTTTTCCATAAGATGTAATGCTAATTCAAATTGCAATAAATCGAAAAATATCAATTTTACGAAAAAAGTCCAAGAGATCTTTTTTAAAGAAAATTGAATAAGTTTTCTATTGATATAGAATTTTTTTGGATTTGGTGAAATTTTTAGTGAAAAGTGAAAAATGCCAATTTCGTCAATTTCACTTAAATTCAAAAAATTTATATATGAATGGAAAGCTCTTTTAATTCTCTTTAAAAAAGGTCTCTTTGACTTTTTTTGTAAAATTGATAGTTTTCGAGTTATTGCATTATGAATTAGCATTGTGTCTTATGGAGAATCCAAATAATCAGCCTACGCTAATCAAAAAATGCGACGTTGCCAAGTTAGCCTTCCTGGCCTGTTAAATGTAGACGGTCATGGTCGAGAGGAGTCGGAAAAAAAGAGTCGCGAGGAGTCGTTCATTAAAAGAGTCGGACTCATGAGTTTAATAAAATTTGTAAAGAGTCGCAAATTGAAAACTCTTCGACTCAACTAGCAAAGAGTCGAACTAAAAGAGTTCGACTCCCAAAAGAGGTGAGTCGCGCCAGCTCTGCTTAGAAGCATTTTCGATGAAAAAATTTTATGAAAAATGTTTAAAAATCTAAATGAAAATTTAAAACTAAATTTAATTAACAATATTCATTAAAAATAAAATTTCATAAAATTAATTTGAAAAAATATAATAAAGATTGGTTGCATTTTGATGAAAAAATTATTATTGGCAAGTTTGAATGAAAAAATAGAAAAAATATATAATTATTTTTTTAAAATGAGTTTCAAGTTGTTTTAAACGACAAACAGAAAAAAATTATATTTAATGAAAAATTTAATTTGAAGAAAAAATAAGAATAAATAATTATTCGATGAGTGATGAATAATTTCTTCAAGAATTTTTTTTTTCAAAAATGGAATGAAAATTGAAAACGAAAAAAAAATGAAAAATTTGAAGAATATAAAACTTGGAAAAATTTTAAATGTCCATTGTCCACGACAACGAGTTTTCAATTTTCAAACAAGAATATGATGAATTCTCGTTCGTTCATTTTGATTACTTGTTGTGGATTTAGCCACTCCAAAGATGGCTTCGCTAGTAACTGAAACGAAATGACGAAATGAGAGACGAGACCATAGACATTGGATAATAAACATGGACGCGCCTTTCTATAGAAGAAAACGCTGATTTTTGTGGGACCCACATAGCACTTTCAGTGTTGTGAAATTCCCGGGAACAAAGAGTCATTCCCGGGGAATCCCGGGAATTCCCAAAATATTTCCAAAATAATACTTTAAATTAATAATACTGGAAACTCAATGCTTTTGATTTGACTCCCAAGAAGAGCGCTCTCTAAGCGGCTCGGCATGAAACTAATTTCAGGTTTTCAACTAATCGTCGCGTGATTCGCCCTCTGATTGGTCGAAGACATGACGATCGGTCGAAAGTCTGAGAATAGTTTCATGCCGAGCCGCTAAAACTGCTAAAAGAGCGCTTTTGTCGGGGCCACTTTTCCCCATTGAAGTTTCCAGTATTATTAATTTAAAGTATTTGATATTTCCAAGGAAAAAGATTCTGATTATATTGAGATTTATTAGACACCTCCTGGTATTAAAATGTACC
Source organism: Balanococcus diminutus (assembly GCA_959613365.1). NCBI lineage: Eukaryota > Metazoa > Arthropoda > Insecta > Hemiptera > Pseudococcidae > Balanococcus > Balanococcus diminutus. The sequence continues at coordinate 67,923,052 of OY390714.1, forward strand.
ATGTTGTTTCCCTCAGCATTAAAATACATTTTAATACCATCAAAATGGTCAAAAATTGATGTTAAAATTAAAAAGAATATTTTAATTGGATCAATCACGTGGTAATAACCTGAAGAATTACCTTGAAATTACCATCTCAAAAAATAAAATATGGGATATCGATATCCCTGAATAATTTTATTAATTTCAAGTATTTCTAGGGTATCAATACCAATTTTCATTCAAATTGACATTTCTAAACATCATTACATCACTTAAATCTTGTTTTTGCTTCAAAAAAATAAATTATTTGAAAACGGGAATTCCCGGTTTTGATGAAGGTGGCAACGTTCCCGGGAATTCCCGGGAACAATTTCCATTCCAGCAAAATGGGAATTTCCGTTTCATGAAGTGAACTTGATTTACATCTGACCAACCAAATAGTCATTACTCTGAATAAAGTAAATATAAATAAAACTGAAAAGAGCTACATGAACTACGAAGCTCGCATCTCTCAAATTTTATTCAACTGCAATACAAATTATTTCTATTATCACTTCAGAGGCACGTTTTTTAATTCACCAAAAACTGAACAATAAAATGAAATAATAATTATGATATAAATTGACGATTCAGGATAAAGTTTGCTAGGAATACAACTTCCAGCCTGAAAAAAAAAAGAAAAATTTCAATTTTTTAGCACCACCGATGCAGTCTCTGTCAACTGTCAAAATAAACCACGCACAATTGCAATCTCAATCATTTGACACGATTCTGATTAGTGAATTTACTCAACTCGATTTGCTCAGTTTGCTATCTACATAATTATCAATATCAAGAATACGGTTGAGCTCAAAAATAATTTAGATGGACAAAATTATAGAATTCAGCGTCAAAATCATAAGGTTGCATTGCACGAGCCAAGTAATTTCATATCTAATGCATACCTGTAATAATAATTACCAACCTTGGATAACGCAGCATCTCTTATTATTATTATCTGGAAGACATTTTTCTTCTGGAAATTTTGAAGTTGAAAAAACAAAACCACAAAAGAAACAACTGAGTAACGAGAAATTTTAAAAATAATCGCAATAATCGATGTCGTATTTAGTAACATGTACCTTTTCTTATGAGCGGATAACGACTCTTGTCCACTGTCGCTATCGCTTTCATCACTTTCGCTAGACGAGGAAGACATGTCCGAAGAATCACTCGAGGAGCTGCTCGATGATGAACAACTTGAACTATCAGACGCTATACCAGTGTCTTGTTTTAAATCTATACTATCGGCGATCGCAGCTAGTTCAGGCTCTTCTTTCTGGGCATTTAAATAAGTACATACAACGATAAATAAAGACGTAGATGTTAGGTAGTCTTGTAAAAACTAAATTTTCAGAATTCTTCACCTTTAAGCGTTTATACCATTTCTTGGACAGTTTCGGTCTACCACGAAGAGTTTTATGCCATACGACAGGAAAATTGGTTCGGCTACAGAAATTTTGAGTAACAGCAATGGTCACGTCCAGATTTAGTACGACATGCCACCATCCACCCGGAACAAAGACCGTTTCACCTGGTCCTTGTAAAATTTCAATCTAAGAATCGAAAAACATAAAAATTAATGTGTACTCATACTATAGACAGACTCATACATTTTACACGATTTATCAAATTCAAGTCGCGTAATTGCCGAAAATATTATCGCAATTTATCGACGTATAAATGTATTGATTACCGGTTGACAGTCTTTAGGCCAATTTGGCAGTTTTGTTCGCGGATAAATAACTTTAAACCATGTGATAGCCTCATCTCGTTGTTTTCCGCTTTCGGCTGAGGTAACCTTGATCAAATCTTTTGGAGTATGCGTAGGAAATAAACACCACCTACGATGAAGAGTATTTATTCGATAAAAGCATTCGATTTATCGATAATGTAAACGACTAAAAAAAAAAAAAAACTTCAATTACCGTTTATGTCCGATTACTAAAGTATTCCACGCGCTAGTACCGAGAGGGTCTATATGGATACCGGTACCAGACCTCGCCGGCCCCATCACAAACCATCTGTAAGGCGGTCGTCTCGCTTCGCCGGCATACTTGAACAAATCATCTTGAAAGTAACGTGGTACGCTGTAGTCTAATAACAATTTCTTCCGTCTAGGGTGCTAAAATTCGTACATTTTTACTAAAAATACGTACATTCAGACCGAATTCATCGGTACATTAATGGTATCGATGCGTGTGTATATCTTACTTCACCAAAACTGCTGTCGAAAATATACAACGGACTATCATCTTTGTTGGTCATCAAATAGGGGATGTAATATTTCATTTTCATTTTTACACTGTACCCTTCGTTGTCTTCTCCGCATTTGAATTTTTGATTGCGATATTTCTTGCGTAATTTCTGCGCATCAACAATAAGAATAACAAGATACAGAAAAACACATACAAAATATTCGAACTGAGGTTTACCAACAGGTATGGTCCATTTTTCAGTCGCTTTCCAATGATCCGTGACACCTTGTATTACAACAGGTTTGTATGGTTTTTCAAAGCGTTCGATGAATTCCTCTGGCGAAACACTTTTAACGGATATCCTTTCGGTGTTGTCGTCGAATTTTTTAAACTCGTCGAAATGATCAACGTATTTCTCCTGGTACCACGCTTCTTTGTCGAGTTCTAAAAAACAGAAGAAAATTGGCATACTATTCGTATTAAGAGTACATAATATTCGATGTTGGTAACAACAACAACAACAACAATAACGAATAACAATCAGAGCGCTTGCAAAATACAGAAGCGGAAGATTGCAATTTCAAATGCCATATGCAAGCATCTACATTTATATTATGTAGATAGATCTTCAATTTGTAAAAATTGTCTGTAAAGAGGCGAATACAACGAACCTGGTCTGGCTTTCCTCTTGGTTTCTCGAATACGTTTTTTACATCGGTGATCATCGTCGAAGTTAACAGCAACACTTTCCATATTATAATTCGAACTACAAGCAACTTCTAGAGATCAATTCGAATCGCGAGAATATCTCTTCCACTTTCCACTATCTGTCCGTCTTCCGTCAGTGATCCACTCCTCAACAGATAGTTTCGATTTCAAAATGACTTAGCACTGCCTGATAACATTAAAAACGTAGGTACGCGATATAGTACGCGAATAGATTATTTCAGCTCGACATCACTATTGCTCATTTTACATAATTGACAAAAGATATTATTCGTTGACGTAGCGAACAAAACACAAGTCTACTAATTAATAATTATTAATTATTTTCATAAATTCGTTGAAAAAGGTTGAACGGTTGGAACGGTTGAAGGCAATAGCAATTTTTTTTCAATTTTTCCGAAAATTCACATTTCACAGAAATGATAGCAAAAGACGAAAACGATTTACCGTGCTCACCGTCACGTCGCTCATCCGTCGTCTGTGGTAGCTGGTGTCTGTGTTGGACTGCGGGTGGTGTGGTCCACCGCGGGTGGTGTGGTCCTTGGTGTGGGGGGTGGAGCGGTAACTGATAATGTGATGAGAATTTTTTTTAAATTTGAAAAATTTGAAATTTGAAATTAATTTTATAAAATTTTTCAAGAGTGGTATGTAGGGTAGCGCGGTAGCGCCGATAAATCAGATTTTGATAATTAACTCATCCATTAAGGCATCTTATCAGGTATTGGGTATTACCGTATTAATTAGTAGTTGATACTTGATAAGTTGATAGTCGTAATTCGTAAACATGATCTTCTGCGTTTGTAGAAAAAAAATGTTTCAATTTGTACGAGTCGGGTTCATACAAGGTGAAAGATAATTGCTTGTTTATGCATACTACGCCTTTTAGTACTTTTAGAACTACGAACGCGAGAAATGACAATGAAAGCCATATTTTTCTTCTATTGTTTTGTTTTTACAGAAATTGGAAAAGTTTCTCTCACGAACATGAGCAGTGAAGTTTTGGATAAAATAAAGGATGTCGACATTGACCCCAGTGGACGATTCAAATACGTTCTCATCGCAGTAATTTCATTTCTATTTAAAATGAATACATCAAAATGATGAAAGTAAAACAGATGAACCTTATTATTTATAAATTTTCATTGCATTGCAGGTTAAAGATAAAGATGACAATAAGAAAATTATTGTAAGAGGAACTGCGCGGTGCAATTACCACGGTAAATTAAGAAAATCAATATAATTATTATAAATATCTATTCTTAAAAAGCGCATCAATTGTCGTTGACTAGCTCGTTGGCTCGTTTATAAATTACTATTTACTATTTCATTTTAGTGGAGATCTACAATGAATTCTTGAGTTCACTGCCATCCTTCAGAAATCGCTCACACGTTCCTGGTGGAGGAAGAATTTTTCATTCGCCCGAAAAAAAAACCATACACATTTATAGCGAATCTCAAGTGAGAGAAACTATGTAATGTACTTGTTTCACGAATAATGCGTTCTACAACAAGTTGCTTTCTACATGTTTTAGCAATTTGGACAAGCTGATCACAAGATAACAAAAAATTTACTGCAAAAGTATTACACAGATTATAAAATCGCTATTACGAATGAAGAAGACGAACCTTTTGCATAACACCAAAATACTAAATTGGTTGAATTGAATTTGAATCAACTAGTATTCGGTTAGTCCGGTTCCGGTAACACAACTGTTCTTCAATCGATAGTTTGTAAAAAAAAAAACAAATCGCCTTATGCCAAGGTTCGTTTTTGAAATTATTTTAAACAGAATGATATCATTGTAATTTTTGTAATAATCGCTATAAAAATTAAGATTGAAGAATTGTATTGAATTATGTCCATTATTGGGTTATTTTTTGCAATTCATATTATTTTTTTCTTGTTCATCAATTACCATTTACTACCATTCATCTGTCAATGTCATCGAATCAATATTCAATAATAAATCAAATTCATCATTTCATCTGGTACATTTGGTACCATAGATATGGATATCTATGTTTGGTCATTGGTGTGGAATACTATAGTCAATGGTTTGGTACAGTCCCAGTCCGCATCGTCTGTATGATTTAAAATTAAAAATTAAAAAAAAAAAAAGACTCCGGTCTCCAGAGCGGAATCATGATAGAGCGCATGCGCGTTGCGTTCTACATCCTTATCAATTCAACCCCACCGCACAGGTATACACGTGATAACGTAAAACATAAATTTTGTCGATTGAAATAATTTTGTCGAAAATTGGAAATTAAGTACAGAAACCGCTGAATTAGCGAGTTAGTTTTATGGTAGTGAGAATGCGAAAGCGTTTGTGACTCGCGAGTGTAATATTTTTCACTAAATGGTTTTACGTACTGCTTTTCGAAACAGTTGACCATGGCTAATTTGACGGAAACAGTTTTGAAAATCGTGAATGACAACGAAGAAGTGGACACCGTTCGAATATCAAGTTTGCTGAACGAGGATCACCAGAAAGTGGTCGGTGTAGTGAAAAGTTTGCAAGCGTTGGACGATTTCGTCGTTGTCGAACCTTTAACGCACAGGAAATGGGTATTGACCGACGAAGGTTCCGAAGTCGCGATGAACGGAAGCTACGAAGTATTGATATACAATGCCGTTCCTGCGGAAGGCATAGCGCAAGCCGACCTCATGAAAAATGTACCCAACGCTAAGATAGGATTCAGTAAGGCCATGTCCAAAGGTTGGATAAGTATAGACAAAACCGCCAACAAAGTCGTACGTAAAGTAGATTCGATAGTGGACGAAGTGCAACAGCATTTGCAACAATTGAATGTAAACCAAGACTGCGTTCCTACGAATTGTAAGCAAGATTACAGCAAAAGAAAGCTGATCCGAGAGGTGATTACGAAAAGTTTTTTGTTGAAGAAAGGCGCTAAATTTAGCACGACGATAAGCAAATTGGAGACGGAACTGACGCCGGAAATGATCGCAAACGGTACGTGGAAGAACGTAAAATTTAAAGCGTACAATTTCGACGCTTTAGGTCTGATTTCGGCGAGCGGTAATCTGCATCCGCTGTTGAAGGTGCGTTCCGAATTTCGTCAGATATTCCTAGAAATGGGTTTCACCGAAATGCCGACCAACAACTACGTAGAAAATTCGTTTTGGAATTTCGACGCTCTGTTTCAACCTCAACAACATCCGGCCAGAGACGCGCACGACACGTTTTTCCTCAAAGATCCGTCAATCTCGGACGACATGCCGGCCGATTACCTACAGAAGGTGAAAACCGTACACAGTCGAGGCGGCTACGGTTCGGTCGGATACAAGTACGACTGGTCGATCGACGAAGCCAGAAAGAATCTACTTCGCACGCATACGACGGCGGTCAGCGCTCGTATGCTGTACAAACTGGTCGCCGAAGACAAAGAATTCGCGCCGGCCAAATATTTCAGCATAGATCGCGTATTTCGTAACGAAACTCTGGACGCTACGCATTTGGCCGAATTCTTTCAAGTCGAAGGCGTGGTCGCCGACTATAATTTAACGCTGGGCAATCTCATCGGCGTGCTGCACGAATTTTTTAACAAATTAGGCATCCGAGAGTTGAAATTCAAGCCGGCCTACAATCCGTACACCGAACCCAGCATGGAGATATTCTGTTACCATCGTGGATTGCGAAAATGGATCGAAGTCGGAAATTCGGGCATGTTCAGGCCCGAGATGCTCTTACCCATGGGTTTACCTAAAAACGTCAACGTTATCGCTTGGGGTCTTTCGCTGGAAAGACCAACTATGATTAAATACGGTATTAATAATATAAGAGATATGGTAGGGCCGAAAATCAATCTTCAAATTGTACACGATAGTCCTATATGTCGTTTTTGAATTCAATAAACTCTTTTTATCCGCTTTCTTTTCCTATTAATCGTATCGAGTAAGTAATAAAAAACTTTATTTCGTATAAAAAAACAAAAAGTACAAAAACAACGCTATAACATACGAGTAGATAGGTAGGTAGGTAGGTAGGTAAGTAGATATCTGCTCGAGTAATGAAAAATGAAAAAATATCGCGGCAATTTTTAACTACGCGAGAGAGTACCTGGCGTGGCCGGTCGAGTTGAACAAAAAAAGTAGGTATACCATAAATACGTGTGTACTACTGTGTAGCTGATTACGCGCGAGAGCAAGTTAGCGCAAGTACGACCGAAGAAGCGACGCGACGCGACCGTACCTCGTAGTCGTAGAGTCTCTGGTCAGCAAGCGCGTCCGCGTACCATTATTTTACTATCTACCGGCGCGGCGCGGCAAAGAAACAAACGAGCAAAGCTCGGAGGTAAGTAAAGATTATCAAGCTTAAGCGCGAGTCCAAGCTGCGAGAAATTTGAACGTGTAAGTGCAAATTGAAGTCGCTAGAATGACTCGTCGTACGCTGTCGAAGCTGGATGCGGCGTTTCGCTCTTGATCCGGCGACGGAGAATACGTAAAGGGAAAAGACGACGACGACGGCATTGTGGTTTCAGTTTCGTTGCACACGGTTCTCGCTAAAAACTTTCGTTTGAATTCGCTCAAACTTATCGAGTGGTAATTGTTGCAGGAATTGTGTTCGATTATCGCGTCGAAATTGGTCACATTATTCAACAGGCCGGGAAATACTTCTTTCACCTTGAGTATGCTGGTCTTGCGAGGAGTACAGTCGCACGTGATTTTATTTTTGACGAAGTTGATCTTGTCCAGCCTGGTATTGAGTAGGAAACCTCCTAAATCTACGTCGCGTATCGTGTTATTGATGAAATTGATACGTTTATCGCTGGCGCTGGTCAATTCGACGTTCGCGAGCAACAGGGACGGTAACGATTCGAATTCGTTGTCGTTCATATTTATTTTATTCGACTTGAAACGAAAACTGTCGGACGCGATCGCCGCTCCGAATGTGCTTCGAATTACGTCGATAGTGTCGTGCGCCACCACCGATATACCGCTCGCCTCGATAGCGTTGATATCGGTGTCGATAATCTCCAGTTTTGATACTTGCAACGAGATACCATTCGAGTGGACCGTGCCGATCTGTAACATTTACGTAGGATATAGATACCTGGGCTACATAGTATAGGACTAGTGTCTAGTTTACTTAAATCGTTGCTGAATTTTACCAAGTCCAATACTAAGATACACGATATTATTCAAAATTGGAGCGAAGGGAGGGGTCCGATCGAAATTTTCGTACCAACCAAAATTATTCCTAGGATTTCGAGCTACAACTTTTATTTGAAATTTTTTTAAATTGGACCCCCCCCCCCCCATCCTCTCACTGATTTTGCACAACTCTTCGGACATGCCTATAATTCAAAATTGGAGGAGCGATGGAGAAACAGGCCAATTGAAAAAATTTTCAAATAAAAGTTGTAGCTCGAAGTGTCGAATATAATTTTGGTCAATGCACAACTTGGTAAAATTCGCATACTTATAGTAGGTACCTATATGTATGTCGTACGTTAGCTATGCACGTGCGCGTACGAGGAGTGGGTAGGTATAAGATGAAGCGACTGCTTATCGAGCTTACCTTGCAATTTACAAATTTGAGCCACGGCTTCGTTTTGTTGGTCGGTGAAATGACCAGCGACTGGGAAGTTACGTTATGGATGGTAACGTTGTGAAAGCTGAGCTTTTCCAAATTGTTGGCGTCTTTGAGAGAGCCTTTGGCCAACTCGGACAGAACGGAATTCCTAACGTGGATCGAGGCCAAGTTCGGTTGACCTTGGAAGCCGTCAACGATCAGTTCACCAACATCCTCTACGTTCAAACTAACCAAGTAGGGGAATATTCCGGAATTCAGATGGAATAAATTCATCAGCTTGATATGAACCGATTTCAGCCTCTTGGATTTCGGAAAACCATTGGCGGGAAACGATACAAAATTGCACGACGAAATATTGAGCATTTTCGTATTCGCCAATGTGTCGCCATCTTCGTCCTTCAATATGAGTAACTAGAACAAAGGATAGTACGTAGTATGTAGATGTACGGTTATAGCTGTTCGAACTGACGTCAGCCGAGCCATGGCATGGCATACAGCTCAGGTAGGTCTTGGACTCTTGGTCTCGTTACGCTATACTCGTATCAACGCGAGTATACGTACAATTAGGTAGGTATATTTCGTAGGTTAGGCACCTACAGCTGGCTCCCTGGCCTGGCCTACCCCGTACAAAACGTGCTGCATAGTATTAGCCCTGGGCCTGGGTAATCGGATACCTACGCTGTACCTACCTATACCTACTAGGTATGTACCGCGTAACGTACGTCCACCATCGCAGACCGCCAACCGGTGAATTATATAATCAAATAAATTACAAGCGCGTACATCGACGATGCGTGTAAGATATGACTGGAATCAAAAATAGCGCTGGAAATATTCCAGTATAATATAATGGCAGTTGCGCTCGACTATTCGAAACATTAAACCTCGAACGTATCGCCTCGCCTCTTGGAATGACACGAACTGCGTAGCGCGGTGCGGAGCGCCGTGGCGAGGCGAGGCCGAGGCGCAACCCTCGTATAATTTCATCTTTTTTAAACGAACGTATCTACCTACTTGGTACCGAGGCCCCAAACCGAACCGAACCCAATATATATACACTCGAATATACTCGAGTTTATCTGGTATCCTGTATTGTCGGTGGCGCGGCGGACTCATCTTTTGAAAATACCCTACCCATAATAATTATACATATTTAGGTAGGTAGGTAGAGTGGAGGTACCTACCTACGAGTACATACAAATACCTATACCCAAGAAGGATAGTATGTATAAAGTTTACAGGCTCCGTGTTGGTGTTAGTGTAGTACTCTGCCGATAGCGGTACCGGTAGCTCCTAGCTACCCCGTACGTAGAGTAAATATAAGATAGAGATGGTAGACGACATCCTCAAAAAAAAAAGAGAGAGAGAGAGAGAGAGGGAAAGACGATCGCGTTAGAGAAAAAAAAAATTATTTGCGTCTGCTCGCTCGTCGTTGTCATCATTTATAACATGTTACTCGTACATGCGAGATTCCATCATACGATAGGGCTACAAGGTGACGCTACAGGGTATCTTACATAGATCACACAAAGTTACACGCTGTAATAATATTATAATGAATGAAATTCCACGACTGGTCGACTGATGACGCGGATTGCGTAAATAAGTATACGCTCATTCGTCAATCTGACGTAGGACATACGCTGCTCAAGTCTAGGTACCAAAAGTACATACATATTAATCCACTATAAATTTCTTTCTTCGAGATGATACGAAGAAAAAAAAAAATCGTTAACGACTACGCGCGTGGTTAACTACCTACTAGCAGTAGCAATACCATTTGAATCTACTCGATTTTTAAGGACGTTGATAGGTATTTCACCGATTCGACATATTTTTTTATGTACTCGAATGTACCTACTACCTTGTACCTACCTACTCGTAGACCTATACTCGAACGAACGTACTTACTCGTACGTATGTACTTCCTTACGTAGATAGGTGTAACGTAACTTTTGCAAGCCCATTAATCACATTGGTACTACGCTGATAATTGATAAAATAGCAACCCGTCTAGTCGTAGGTAACAGGTAGGTACGCTACGTACGACGTATGTACTTGTACTCGTAGGGTAGATTGTACCTACCTGTTCATACAATAAAGTAGGTAAATACTAGGCGTAGATACGTAGGTTAGGTACCTACGATACGTAAAAAAAAAGTATATAGTTGAAGGTAGACGCGTTTATCTACTTACTTTGGTTTTTTTACAATTGCAATTGACGAAGGTCGGTTCCGCGAACGATGGCGTACATTCGCAGATATCGCAAAGATTTCTACTTTGAGCCGACGAATTTCTAACGCAAAATGTAGCAAAGACGCCGACAATGCAAAAGTAACTTATTTTCGACATATCGCGTATTGAAAAGCGTAAAAAAAGGTGGAGAGGAAAGTGAAAAGAAACGATAGGTACTAGGTAAACGAGAAATCAAGTTAACGATCCGAGTCACTTTTTAAACGCGTCGATTCATTTCGAAAGAAAAATAAAAACGCGATTGAAAAAATTCGACAATCGAACTAATACTGGCGTGCGTTGATAGAGGAGAGGCCTGCCGGTGCTCCGAGTGAAGATCTCTGCAGATTGTAACTCTCAACTCGCCTATCATATCAAACTAAACAGCTCAGCGGCGGCGCGGCGCGGTTTTAGGCGCGACGGCGACTGCGGTGGCTATCGAGACAAACACGACACAACGTGCACAAGTATTTGCGGGTAGGTATCTACGAATGCGCGATGATTCGACGAAACTGAACAGTGCTGCCAAGTGTAATACAGTACACGTATTTCGATACGTCCGTCGAATCGAATGCGAATGTGAAACTAACGAGTGTACTCGCGTTACGGTATCGGTTAGTATACCTATGTAGATGCCCAATAAAAGTTTAGTACACCGCAGCCGCACCGGAACAAATACAGTACACAGGTACTCGGTACCTAGTAAACGTACGAGTACGAGTAGGTACGAGTAGTTAGATACTAGGTACCTACTAAGTACAGTACACTACAGCAGATTGGACTGAAATTCGTGAATTCGATATTATGAACGGCGGCGCGGCGACGCGACGTGATAAGTCAAAAGTCGAAGACGCGAACGCGGACGGGATTAGCTAAACTAGGTAGAGCTACCGCCGAGTACGGTCTACGTAAATACCTAATGCGTGATGCGCCGATAAAGCGTAAAGCTGCATGGTGCAAATACCTAAACCGCGTCTACCTGTACCTATGATAGCACTATAATTTTGTCTTGTCAAGCCAAAGACATCATTGGAGAAAATCAAATCAAACGGCAGGCTTTCTTTATGGCTACTGGCTAGCATTTTTTCGCTCCGCTCCGCACCGGGCTTACGACACATAGCGAAGCTTTGTCGAAACTGAACGTCGCATCGCGTCGTCGGGTGCCTACTCTCTACTCTCTACTGTCACCCGGTTACCGTCACCGTCACTGTGTAGTGTAGAACAATAAACAAATTCACGTAATTAGAACACGCTTTGATAAAATATAATAATATTATTCACTTCCCGTCGAACGCATCCTCCTTTACGTAGGTAGGTTTTTGTTATCTGCGTTGCGTACCTATCTAGCCGCGGCCGCGTATAGCGTGTACGAGTAGGTAATACCAGACTGCCATTACTGCCCAGTCGTAGGTTTACGTGTACGTCCGTCGCGTCGTTCCTATGTACCTAGACCTACCTACCTATAGATATCTAGGTATAACGAAAGCACGTCGGTGCATTCAACATTCAACCTACGAGTACGTAAATAGCCAACTTGGATTTTATTTTTACATTATTTCGCTCGAGTTGCGAGGAAAAACAAAAAGAAGACGCGGTCTCCAATCGGCAGCGCGCGGCGAAAGAACAAACACGATCAAACGTGACCCTGGAAGGAGGAAATCATCAAACATTTTAGTACGTACGTGGTTACCGGACTAGGTAGGCACTAAGCAGTGCAAGTGGAGAATACACGTAGGTACGGCTATGTAGATGTATTTGTACTTACTTTTACTTACTACTTGCGTACGATCGATGAATAGAAAATTTTCAATCGCTTCGCGCACGAGGTGCTCAACGATTTGGTACGCCGTGGCCGTGCCGTACGCGCTTGGCGCTTATTGACAAATTAACAGCCAACGGCAACGACCAGTCACCAGTGACCAGTGACCAGACGACAAGTTCCGAAGTTCGCTTTATTCGTACTCGCACTGCTTGCAAGGAGGCAGCAGACCTGGAGCTCGTGTTTTTTCTTTTTCTTTCTATTTGTGGACAATTAAAAAAAAAAAAAATTCTCGCTCGTTTCGGTGACGTACGAGTAAGTAATAAGTATAGTGTAGGTAGGTGGTATAGGTATACTGTGTACATTTATTTTGTGCCAGTGCACAATGCACATGCATTATTACCTATTACCGCCGGGCCGCGCCGATTTTATTAATTTCTCGCTCGATTTGGCGTGATTATCGTCGCTGGCGACCGATTTTTTTCACACCTTTCTTTGTCACCATACCATACCGTAACGAAATAATGTGCCGTGAAACAACGCCGCGTCCTCGCCGCCCCTCTTAGGTACGTACGTAGCTGAAGCTGTAGCTGTAGTACGTTACACTACACATACGACGCGACACGCCGCTTAAACGTCCATTCAAGTAAGAAGAACGTGGCATAGCCCAGCAGCCGTATAATATGCCTATTATTAGGTAATTAAAACTCGATTTTAAACCTTAATCGGAAACGCCGTCGCGTCTACCAACCCGCACCGCACCGCCATAAATGACACACGTATTATCATTTGATCCGGCTCGGCGCAGTGGTCGCGTGCCTGTACCATACCTACCTGTACCTATGTAACGGAGCGGCTCGTACACCATCGGTACATTGTAAGTATGGACCAGTTCGGTATCGGTAGGCAGTAGGTACAGGGTACGTTTACATCTACGTCTACGATTGTACCGTATCTCGTAAGAATATGTCACGTGGAAGCGTGTTAAATTTTACACTAATCGAATTTCTGCCTCGAGTGCGTGCTCGTTTAATCCAGCCGCAAGCCACACGCCACAGGCAGTTTGGTATAGTTTCAGTTTTCTCAGCCTGAGCGTAGTTGCGATGAACTAACCGCTCCGCTCCGCGCCGCGCTTTCGCGTCCGCATCCGCGTCATTTACCTACGTCATCGGCATCGGATCAGCTACTCTCGTAGACAGAGACACCGACGGCGACAGACACGCAGGCAATCGCCTAAAAGTGTTTTAATTAGATACGTAGAAAAAGTAAAACATTTCGCATTACGATCGGCCAACTGCGGCCGCCATTTACCTACTCGCTATTGTTTGAAACCACCGCACCGTGGCGCGTATCTAAAAGGTCTTAATTTGCGCTAGATGGATATTTAATATTTATTTACCGCAAATATAAATACGTATCTTTGCAAGTATCGAGTAGGTATACACCTGTAGATCGTAGGTACATAAATACAGTACCTCCTATTTACAAAAATACGTATGTCGAGATGAAAGAACGAGCATTAGGCTTTTCGACTTATTGCGCAAATCAAAGAGAAGCAAACGAGCCCGACCTACCTAACAATACTACAGCGACTGTAGTCGCGTCGGCGGTACATACGAATACCAGCTAGGTACGAACGTTTGTATTTCAAGCAGGAAAGAACAAAATGCAATACAAAAATATCACAATCGCAGCGCCGATACGGAATAGGCCTACCTACTCGGTCCGGTCGCGTATCCGTAACGTAAGCGTGCGTCAGTCGAAAGACGAGAGCACGATTCATTCGCACGTACATCGATGTTTGGGACATTGCGCTCCGTACACGATGCACTGATCTTGGCAGTATTCGTCTGCTCCGGGTTCGTCGGCAATTTCCCCGATAGCCGAGCATTGTTCGCTAAAAAAAATAAAAATAAAAAAAAATGTTTAGAAAATTTTTTTTCAACTAACTAAATTTTCCACTTTTCCAAATATATCGTTATCGTTACTTACTTACCTACCTTACCTATAATTAATTAAGGTATCGAATGCGGGCTCTACGCGTGCCCAATGAGAGGGCAGTACAAGCCAGCGCGAATAATATTTTCACTTTCGATAGTCGAACGTGAAAAAAATGTCAACTAGAAAGTTTTCATTCTCGGGCCGTGAATGTTGGCGAGCAACGCCCTATCGTAGTAGGTAGGTAGGTAGGTAGGTAGGTAGGTAGGTAGGTAGGTAGGTAAACTAGATTAGTTGTACGGAAAACGAGAAAGATGCGGCGCAACTTACGGACAAGTACAAAAATCTTTCGGACACACCGACGGAAAGTTTACGCAGTTGGACTGGCACCACTTATCCATTCCCCGTATTATTTGATATCGTTTACTGGCCGTGCATACTTGAGAGCTAAACAGGTGATGATAAAAAAAAAAAAAAAAAAAAAAAAAAACAACAACAAGATAGAGAGACTTATTGAGATTGAAGATTACAGACGAAAAAAAAACACGTCGCTTATGGAGCGGCCCATTTTTCGTATTATTACCTGACGACGCTCGGATACGACAATTGAGGGCCGGATTTCGAAGAAAATTCCCTCGACAACAAGGCAGCGGAATTGGAAAATATATTAACAAATTGCGGAGGTAGTCCGGACGAGCTGCTCACTATGCGAATATCGGCGCAATTTCTAAACGTTTCCGGATGGCCGCAGCCTAAACCTTCGGAACCGTTGTCGCACTTGCCCCACATATTACCTGTACAATGAAAGCACGTTAATAGAATTGCATACGCGTTACTCGCAAGGAAAACTACCTACTCGCGATTAGCGAATACAGAATACGTTTGTACGTCTACGTAGTAGCGTCTAACCGCCCCGCCCCTGTCGCTGTAGTACGTTTACGTAGCTGTAAGCCTGTGTAATGTAAAATATAGTACGTGTCCCTAGACCAACCTGTGTAGTAAGTCCATTGAAGCACGCATTGCGAACACGTCAAATACGGCGGTAACCTGACTTTATAGTAAAACGTTTCTTTTTTACTCGAATCCGGTGGTATCAGATATCTAACTTCTCTGGTGCCATAAACGTACAACGGGTATCTGAGAATCGAGCGAGAAATACGTAAACATAGCTGGTAAGGTATTTATAGATACGACTAATGAAAATTAATAAAAACGAAAGCGAACAAAAGAACAGACAAAATAGATAGATAGGTAGGTATTTGGTAGAGGTACCTGTCGAGACAATTTTGTGTCGCTTCGTGTCTCGGATTGTTGTTGGGACAGAGATAAAGTTCGAATCTTCCTCGATGATTGGAGGTGAGTTCGATGACTATGTCGATAACCTGCGCAAAAATACGATACAAATACCTAAGTAATGGCACGCCGCCGTCTAATAGGTAACACTTTTCTAATGGGCGATACGATAGTAGCTCGTAATACTCATCGTTTAGTATAACTAAGTACCTAACCTACCACCTAGTTAGTAAGAAAACCAACCAAGAACGTACGAGTATGCGACAAAATATTCCAACAATGCGATTAAAACGCAACGTCTAGGTAACTATCGTATCGCGCTATCTAATTAGCCTAGCCGGCGGCGGCTCTATATAATATGTAATAGGAAATCTGCACCTGCACCCTGTACCTAAACTTGCTCGCATCCTCGATAACACTCGATTTATTTTAGCGCTTGCTAGGATAGTAGGGTAGCTAGCTAACTACCTACATACATAACTAGGTAGTAAGTATCTATACTAGGTGTACGTACGTACGTACGTAAATAATACACACGTATACTCGTATAGATACATTACATACGTCTACGTACGTTCGAATACGTTATAAATAAATTAGGTAAATAAGTGATGAGAAGCGAGGCGACGCGACGCACGTACTTGTCCGGAGAAATAGTGCCTGCTGATGATGCCTCTTCCGAATTCTCCGCCGGCTTCGTGCGCTCTGGGCGTCTGATGGTGGTAGGGATCGCCGCATATACCGCATTTACCTCCATTCTCCAACCACTGCACTGAAAATAACCGCCAAAGTGTTTTGTACAAATACCATACGTCAAATTTTCACGCGTTCATCTTTGTAACGATAGTACGTAGAGGTACTAGGTAGGTATAACACTTGGGTAGGTAGGTAGGTAGGTAGGTAGGTAGGTAGGTAGGTGGGTGGAAGCCGGTCGTAGGTATAGGTACTAGCTAGGCGTAGGTACCTTAGAAGGCCGAGTTGAAATTGAAACGAAAGACGAATACCTACACCCTACACCTAGCCGATTAATACGGTATTAACATTAGCCGAAGAAAGCGAAACAATTTGCCAAATTTAGCGTAACGGCGCGGCATCGGCTAAAGGCCATTCATCGTCAGCTCAGTACATGCGATAACACTCTGGTACACTCTACACTCTTCTCTAGACTAGATGCGTATTGCGCGTCAAGGTTGGAAATTCGTCGCAGCCTGCAGGTTCACCAGTCAACCACCCGCCTCAGCTGGGCGGCGTGGCGCGGCGCGGAGTAGGCTCTAAATCTACGATAAGTACGATTACGAACGACTGTACGGTGTACGCGTACGTGACGTACACCACTACGCGAGTAGTCGGTAGCCGATAGCGGTATAATAAAGTGAAAAAGATTACAGACCTGAATAGCCGCCGCAGTACAACTCGTTGTCGTTATAATCGACCGGATTCGGATATCCGAACCTCCACATACTGTTTCGAGCCGGAGGCTCCATTAGCCTGCCATGGGCACGTACGTAATCGCATTGAATCTGAAATTAAATACCGACCATTCGATTTAGAAAAAAGAAGAAGAAGAAGAAGAAGAAGAAGAAGAAGAAAAAAAAAAACGCACATCGCGATTGCAGCGTTACAGCTATACTCATTCCCTCTCCCCTCCACCCCTTCCCTTCTCTTCCCTTCCCTTCCCGATATCTAGATACGTCCAGTAGGCTGTTATTCTACGCTCGCGCACGCTCGGGCCTAATTGCGAGTATACCTATAGGCGAGATAAGTAATTAAGAGATACATAAGGCGAGCTGGTAGCTCGACGCGACTGGCGACTGTATGCAGTCAGCAGGGCACTAACCGCACGTCTTTCAAAGTTGGTTGGTGTAATGGTGAGCTGTAGAGTAGCGGCTGGGTAGAGGTGCATGGTGCATCTGCATACGCGTATGTGACGTCGCAATTGTAAAGACAATTGCTCTCTTTCCCCACGTCCACTACTCAAAATACTTACACAAAATCAGCTTACGCAATCCGAACAGGAGGCAGATACGAATATACAAGCATCCGCTTCGCCCTACCTAAGTAGGTACATACTACCTACCAAGTACCAACCTAATTACATTACGTCATTGCATTACAATAGGAACGCGGTACAACTGAAGCTACCTTTGCGAAATTGCAGACGCAGAGTGTCACGTGTCAGTTAACGAATAAATGCTCTTCGATAGAGTAATCGGACGAATAAGTCGAGTCGACTAGAGGGACACGTCTTATTTCAACGTTGCGTAGATACGTTTGCCTAACTCCGCTGTCGAAGGGGTCCAGATACCGGCTGCAAAAGATGCGAAAACAAAATTCGCATCCGCATCCGCATCAGGGGCTCGAGTCTGCTCGGGAGGCGAGAAAATTGTAACTCATAAAAGAAGTCGCTCGAAAACGATGGAATTTGTAATCGTTCTCGTACGATCGTAGGTATGTATCGTTTTCCAGTACACTAGCACTGCCCTTAAGTACTGCCATCTTCGTAAGGTTCACGCCACACGCCACACACCACACGCCTCGTTTAGCTTTCGAGATAGAACGTGTAAAAAGGCTATGCTATGCTATACTCGTATGTACTTAGCTACTTACTACTTACGACTAACTGTACGTTCGCTGTTTGTAATTACCTAGTTAGGTATTAGGTATTTGAAAATTCAAATCCCATTTATGCCCATCTGTGAACTTGAAAAAAAAAGAGACGGTCGCGGTCGCCTATCCAAATAGTAGGTACATCTACAAGTACTCATATTACCTTAGATATTACCTACGAAAACGTATACCTAACTCCAACTATACCGATTCGCGTATCTACGAGTATACCAGCTTACGATGATTATGATACAGCGATGACGATGCGACGCGACATGATAATTGAATTTTGCAAAAGTTGCGCGACCTTGACGTAGGTAAGAGCGACGTGACTCGTACCTACTGAATGGTATAGTCGCTTAGTCAGTCCTCATCAGTCGCAAACACAATCATCGAATCGAAGCTACAACCTACGCTAGGCTGGGCTGGGCTGGGCTGGGCTGGGCTTGGCCGGACCATTACATATAGGTAGAGGTACACGTTGTACGCTACGTACCTACGAAAGCTATTTCCGAAAGTCATCGACGAATCGTTGACACGTGACATAATTACGATGCGGGAGGAGGGGTTGGTAGGTATGTGGTATATCTCGAATTCTAGATCCTCCTGTACGAGTCAACAGCCGAGCACGGAGCCGTACCGTCGTCTACGTGCCTGCATGCACCGTACAAAGTATATACTTACTCGTACATACTTATAACTGTGCTCGGCTAGTGGGTAGATTGCGTTAACAAACATTTATAAGTAATTATCACCGCATTTATAAGGTACCTTATGTATACGTGGGTAGAGGTAGGTAGGTAGGTAGGTAGGCAGGTAGGTACCTACTCGGAGTCATACACGTCGCGTATCTATCGTACGTACGCTACGCGTGTAGGTGTACCTAACCTACCGAGTACATACATACGTAATTATGTATTTTGCGACGTACGCACTCACTTGAAAAATTAAAACACTAATAAATAAGGTGGTGCAGGAAAATCCGTGTCCAACTGCTAAACAACAGATCATCGTTTTACGTCAGGTAGGTAGGTAGGTAGGTAGGTAGGTAGGTAGGTAGGTAGGTAGGTAGGTAGGTAGGTAGGTAGGTAGGTAGGTAGGTATGTTCTGAAACAAAACAAAAATAACAACACCGAAGATGAATTAAAAAAAATTATAGGTATATCGAGGATATACGAGTAAGTACGTAAGTACGAGTATAATACGCGTAGGTACTTTCGTTCTGTACACGATAGCCTACTTGGTTAGTTGAAAAGACGTATCTACGGATCTACCATACCATACCAGCATACCGTACCGTAGGTATAAGAGAATTACCTAGCTAGGTACCTGCTCGTTCGGGTATCTCTATCTACCTTACAGCAGACACCGAGCTTTAATAAATGTACGAAGACGTACGTAGATGTAGATACGCGTAGTAAGTAGCAACTATAGCAACTGAACGATTTTCTCAGAAATGCGTCTGCCCTACGCTGCGCTGCGATTGCTGCGAATCTTGATAATCGTGCACTTTTAAAACTCGAGTATCTTCCAGTTTTGTTTTCTTTCGTATCGTTTTTTTTTTTTTTTGTTTTCATTATTTTATTTTTTCAATTCTTCCCGCAAACGAGAAACCAGTTCTTCGTTTATTCGTTTTATTTGTTTCGTTTTCAGCCTATGCGAACTAGTTTTCGATTGGCATGGGTCAATGGTCGGAATTTTTACAAGCACGCCGCGTTACATACAGAAAATACAAAAATAGACGTCGCGTTGTACCTATACCTACCTAAACTAAAGATGGTTTGGTTTGGTTTGGTTTGATTTGATTTGATTTGATTTGATTTGATTTGATTTTACGTCGCATCGTACTATTAGGTACTCGTACCTACTACCTATGTAGTTAGCTCGACAAGCGGAGTGTGTAGGTCGGGGATGGCGCTGGCAGTGGCACTTTCCGTTCCCAGTCATCCTCGATACCCTTTCCATACTATACGTACCTACGTTTCAGGCTGCGGACGCCGCGCCGCGCCGAAGCTAGGTCATTAATCGCGCGGCAAACGAGCGCCATAAAATGTTTTTGTTTTCAACCAAACGAAACGAAAAATTTTCAATCGAATTAGACTCGTCGTCGCTTCGCATACCGAACTTTGATGGAATTTTAATGACGATAAAAATACGAGACTCGGGCTACAGCTACTGCTACGCTCAAACTACCACCTCGCAAGTGCGCACTCGATACTCATCTACATACGAGTAGTATACAAGTAGTGTGTACCTTACCTAGTAATTAATTACTCGTATTACTGCGTCTTGCTCGCCAACTAACTTCATTTACTTAATGAAATGAAGTTATCACAAGGAAGGGAGAGAGAGAGAGAGGTGGAAATACGAAATACTATATGTACATAATAATAATATATCGTAGCTATACTTATTCCAGAATGCTATAGGAATCTACAACTGCAACCGGAAACATTTTATTCCAAACTATTCGTAAGATGAATTACCGCTGCCTGGTGTGTGGCGTGTGGTGTGCACTGTGCAGTACATAAAATGTGCGAAAATTCGACAACAAGGTGATGGTGGCGGCGGCGGCGGCAACAAGAAGCGGCGTCGAAGGTGAAAACTAGTTGGAAATTCGTATAGCTAGCGTAGGCACGGATCGGTGTGGCTTGGCGGGGCGGGGCGGAGCGGAGCGCGACGCGGTGTTGAAGCCAGACTTGTCCATCCGTACCCAATAATTAGGTTGTTATACTTCGGCATAAACTGCATATTATTACGGCTGTCGTCTGTGCCTAGGTGCTCCTATACTTAATAGACCTAGGTAGTAGGTACTTCTACCGAAGGGTTCAGCTTCCCAGAGTTGGCAAAATGAGCGCACGCATTTTTCATTTTTATTACGCCCATTACTCGGTGCTTTTTTCACTTTTATTCTACAAAATGCGTACCTACTACCTAGACCTACAGGTACACAAAGTTCCTTCGTAAACGAGATTTCGTCAAATAAAGTCGACGTTAAAAATACGTAAAACTAGGTATATAGTAAAATTGTAAATCGGTGTTGCGAGACGAATATTTTGAAATACCTACGTATAAGTATAGGACATCGTTTTTCGAATTTCTGAAGAAAAAAAATGAGAATTTTCAAGATTTTGACTCGAGAGGGTATGCTCGACGCTCGTTCCAATGCTATAAAATCGTTCGCATTCGACTCGACTCGACTCGACTGCAAGTTTCGAAGAACGAGGAATGAACGAGAAACGAAACACCTTCGTTTTCAATCTCAATCATGCTACACGCATTACATCAGCAAATAGTTACGAAGAGTACAAAACGAAACAAAACAAAACAAGCTAACGCGCGTAAGG
Organism: Balanococcus diminutus; assembly: GCA_959613365.1. Taxonomy (NCBI): domain Eukaryota; kingdom Metazoa; phylum Arthropoda; class Insecta; order Hemiptera; family Pseudococcidae; genus Balanococcus; species Balanococcus diminutus. Next base: position 67,944,731 of record OY390714.1, read on the forward strand.
AACCAGCTGAACGGCGATAATGGAAAACACGAGTGCCATCGTTGATAAAATGATGACAGATCGCCGATAACTGGTAACAGGTACAGGTAGCTGGTAACTGGTAGGTAGTAGTTGGGTAGAGGTACATACTACATATAAACACGGTTGAATGTACCTACAAGTCGAGTCGCGCACGTTGATTAAAATTCTGTCACGTTCCGCAATCAAATAAGCCAATTAAAATGGAAACGATTAATCGACGCGTATACGTAGCCGCTCTACCCCCGGCACACTCGCCGCACCCTGCCCCGTCGCATCTACATAAGAATACATTAGACATTATACCTACGTACGTTTACGTCTACGTAACGTAAAACGTATCTCTATCAACGTCTCGTAACGTAGTATACGTATTTTGTTCGGAAGCCTTAGACGCCGAGTTACGGGCATTTGAAATTGAAAGTGATAAGCGCAACCTATTAACGTATCTATGTACCTATACCTAACTAGCAATTAGGTTCCAAGTACCTCGCTCGTCCTCGTCTACGTCCTCGTCCACACCAACAATACGTATCTGTATTATACTCGTAGGCAAGTATACGTGCACGTATCACAGCCAACCATTCCAGGATGGCGTTGCGAGCTGACTGTGCATCTGCCTATCTGGATTGGCTTGGGCTCGAAATCGACGGCGTTGTGTTTGTCTACAATGTAGGTAGGTAGGTAGGTAGGTAGGTAGGTAGGTAGGTAGGTAGGTAGGTAGGTAGGTAGGTAGGTAGGTAGGTAGGTAGGTAGGAAGGTACGTAGGTAGATAGGTAGCGAGGTAGGTAAGTAGATGCTAGCTAATTGAGCGGCATTTCCGATCTATTTCGAGGTATTTTGCGACTTATCCGCGCTGAATCTCTTTCGTCCAACTAAAAATCGAACTCGATTCATCCACCTCCACTCATTATCTCTTACGCGACACGAGGTGCTAAGCTGTTGTTCGCTGGCGGCAGCGTCAGCCAGCGGCCGTTCGGCCAAATCAATTACGTAATGGTAATCGCGCAGAATGATTACTTCTCACTTCTCGGTAGGTAGGTACTAGGTATACGTACTCGCTTCACGAATTTTGTCGACCGTAACCAATTGTAAAACGAACTTAGCGAGTTCAATGTATCGCAATGTCACGGCGAAGGCGAAGGCGAAGACCATTTCGACGACGGCCACAATCGACATCGCCACACGATCTGCGACCATTGCTCATTCATATTCCTACCACTAATACGACTTTACTTTATAGCCATAGCGACTAGATTGTAGATTTAGCCAAACCCACATTACCTACCCCTATACGTATTAGTAGAATAATGGTAAGCATCACGGTAGGTAGGTAGGTACTTGAATATGTAGTCGCTAATTTTATTCGACATTCGACGTCGCGTACCCGTAGTCGTAGATACAAAATTTACTTGTTAGGAAAATGCGAAATGAAAGAACCAAAAAAAAAAAAAAAAAAAAAAAAAGATATATACCTATACTCACTATATCCTACCATCCGAATTGATAAAGTACATTACGTACGTTGCGATATTGGTGAGATTCGAGATCCGTAATTCGTATTCGTAATTAAATAAAGTAGGTATAAAATTAATAAAAGTACATACGCTTACTCACTATTGGTAACTGCGCTAAAACATGAGTATCGAGTAAAACACTAAAAATCACAGAGCACGAACGAATACGAAACGTTTAGGTATTCGTACATTTACGTTCGCGTACGAGAAGCGGTGGCGGCGGCGAAACGAATCTGCTGGAGCAGGCGAATGTACTCCAAAATTGAAAGAAAAATAATGTACCCAAGTGCGAGATAATTCGCCGATACGAAACGATACGATGGAACGCTTACGTACGAGTATAACGAATAACTACGACGCGACCAACAAACTAATCCGTGGATCAAGAACAAATGCATTGAACATGTCCAACAAACCGATCAAGCTATAAATGAATCACGACCAGACTGGGTATTCGCAGTCGCAGTCGCAGTCGCAGTCGCAGGATCGCACGAAACTTGACCTCATCTACACGAGTCACATAAAAATAATAACTACGTTAAGCGACGCGACGCGACACGTCAGTCGCGAGTAATCGCGTGCTAGTCGAGTCGAGTCGCAATCGCCTTTTTGTTTTTCCGCCCGACTCGACTCGACTCGATTCGACGCGATGCCCTGCAGCTATATTATATTCTTCGCTCTGGTTCTATCTGCACATACGTAGAAGTACGTGCATAGGTAACTCTAAATGAGTATAATATGTATTATGTACCTACTACCTACACCTACTTATCGCTTTTCGTCGTTAGCATAACGTAAAGTCTGTCTGTATGTCTGTATGCCCGATCCTCCGATCGAATCGAATCGAACGCGAGTCATTTTCTTTTCCCACGAGTCTGGAAAAACATACTGTTCATCGACATGCCAGCATCTATCTAGTATCTACATAACACGTCGCGTCGACGTCATTTGCATAATCACGCTTGAAATTCCACGAAAATAAAAATCGCGATTCGCGACTCGCGCGACTACCGCTCGGCCATTAACCAGCTAACCGCGCACAGCGCAGATCTACGAATCGATAGCGCAAAAATTACCTTCCTACGTACTTAAGTTGCATGTACCTACGACACCTATATACGAATTTGAATATACTCGTATTCGAGTATATTTCGATTTTTTTTTACGCGATATTAAGCGATTTGAGCGAGTGACGTGTGTTCGCCGTCTTAATGGATTTTATAATTAGACGCCGCGCCATCTCCATCCCCATCCCCATCAGCCAGTTTGGCCATTAAACAGATAGGTAGGTAGGTAGGTAGGTAGGTAGATAGATAAATAAATACGAGGAAAAGAGCAAAAAAAAAGCTGAGAGAGATCGATCGTGTCGTGTTCAATTTTAGGCGTTAAAAAATCGCTGTCACGTTGTTGAAAACACGTTTACGTATCGTCACCAATTCATCGTACGCGATAACAAAAAATTCGTTCGAAATACCTTCGTTCGAGGCTTCGAGCTGGTTTATTAGTCGTCAAATTCGGCAGAAAATCTTTGCAAATTTGTACGCCGGAATACTTGTTTTTTTTTTAAATTTAATTACCGTACAAAAATTACGTACTCGGTACTTTACCTACTACCCCTACGCAATCGTTTAAATACGAGCTTTAGCGAAAAAACTCTCTCTTTTTTTGTAGAATTACTCGCAAAAAAATAGTACCTAGCTACCTACGTACTCGAGTACTCGTTCAAACAGCAATAAGCTAATTAGTTCAGTTCGGTTCGGTTTGGTTCGCGTACTTGGTAGATAAGTAATTTATAGCTCGTCTGTTTACATGTAAAAATAAGAAAAAATGGAAATTTCTTTCGCGTGATTCTGGCAGATGCGAGTAGAGATACGTTAAATCCGCTCAATTTAGAATTTTAGAGACAAAAACAAAAATCAAACGAGAAAAATATGAAAGAAAATACCTATCCCTCGTAAAAAAAAAGTTGCCAATTTGCATTCGTGTAGGTAAATTGGTAAAAGGACACCGGACAGCCGCAGCATACCTACCAGTAGTTGTTACTCGTAGAATAAAATTGATGGAGGAGATACTTTTAACTACATAATTCGACGAATATTAAATAGGTAGGTCTAGGTACTAGGTAGTGGTAGTCGTATAATTTATGTACGCTCGTCGCTTACAGTACCATACATTCGCGCAGTTTCGCCTCGTTATCACCAGTTTAATAATTGGCGCGATATACCAGCGCTGATGACAATTGGAAAAAAAATGTAGGTATTCTATACGTAATAGGTTAGCTACCCGACCTAGCTATATATGTATGTAGATGTACTTCCGAACTTGGATGCTGTCCATCTTGTATAGCCTCCTAATAATACCAATACCTACGTAGGTCTACGCAGTACGCACCTCTGGGTATAAGTACTTCATACGAGCGAAATACAGTATCAGTTCAGCCGTACTCACTACTTAATCGACGGTGCTATTCGCCTCGCCATTAATTACACTCATCGACGAAACAAAATATCGGAGGCTGCTGGTTGCTTCGTCGAAAGTTCATTGGCGTCTACGTGTATATATAATAGACCTTCGTAAGTACGCCACGTACGGTACGTTACGTAGGTATAAGGTATATACATATGTTGGCAATGGCAAAGCTCGCTTTTTAGCATAAATATTTGTTGATGGTACGATTGCGGGATGAGACGAGGATGACGGGGCAGGGCAGGGCTATAGGGTTATAGGGCTATACAGTATACACACAGTAGGTGGTAGGTCTAGGTTAAAGGTAAACGAATTGTCCGAGTGTAACGGCCAAACAAAAACAACCTACTCGTATGTAGGTAAGGTACTGCTGGGTAGAATAATTTACGTACCTAACCAGCGCAGCGGCGTGTAGCTCTCGCCAATTCGCCATCGAGTATTTACGCTAAGATACCTACCTACTGCCTACTCGGCAGCGCAACAGGTGTTTACGTACGCAAACGCCAAATACCTACAACTACATACTATAGCTAGCAGGCAGGTAGGTAGGTAGGAGGTATGGTTCGGGTATCTAAGGGCTAAGACTGGTACAGTATCAAATTTCACGAATATTCTTACACTCGTCGCTCGTCGCAGGTCTCGCAACTCTTAGGTTAGGTATATTACCGCATCTAAATAAGCGGCAAACGAACGGGGCTAGTCTTTCCTATCCGATTACCGCTCATTTTGTATCCGATATACGATATCAGGTCGTTACGAAGGTTCGCTAATTTCCATTTTCACTCACCCCCTCCCCATCTTCCTCGTCTTAAAAATAGTATCTATTTCGTAGGAATGATTCTACCGTCTAAAGTGCATGCTGGGTTGTCGCGTCCTCCATAGTCCATTGATAACTGATATCGTACGATTGATGCGGAAACGTTCGCGGTCCTTTCACGTACGTAGGTAGAGTGGGTACAGGTAGAGGTGCCGGCTAATGGCTAGATAAGAGATACATACTAAACTCGAGAGTTATACGATCGACGTACTCGTCTAGCTAGTATCGCTAGTATGCATCAAATTGCACCAATGCGTGCTGCGTGCGTTTCGTTACAAGATCAACGGCTAAAGTAGGTATCCGTACCCTACCTACCTAAGAAGTACATAGATTCTTTTACAAAAGTGTGCAGATCCTGTGACCGGGACCCATATAAAGATAGGTAGATCTAGATATGTTATGGACCAGCGTCATTTCTGTTGGTAAAATACGAAGTAGGTGCCTATTTAATGTTTGTACCTACCTACCTACCTACATACATACGGTACCTCCTCTACGTGTTGTCGCAAATACACGCCCGACGCCTATCGCAAATACCTAATGATCGAAGGATCGAACGAGTGATTGATTGAAAAAAAAAAAACACAAAAAAAACAAAAAAAAAAAAAAACGTTAAGATGAAACATTAAAATCGAAAGACATTTACATACGGTAGAGGTACGTCTATCTCTATGTACATAATACCTATTCGTATTTACAAAGTGCTACGTTACGAGTACGCTAGGAGGCGGCGGCGGCGGCGGCGGCGGCTGTACTGTAATCGCGATGACGAAGTGGTACTTGGCACGCGTTCAACAACTCGACGCTCGGCCCGTACCGCTCCTTTCCACTTTCCACCGTGTGCTGTGTGCTTGTGCAGAGTAGCCGTAGCCGACGCCGAGGTACAAATAGATTTTATTCCGTATTAGTAAGAGCGAATTACTCAGGTATACACGCGCTACGCAACTACCCAATTTAAAAGGGCAATTTTTTTTTTACGACCATTCCATCTATCATCTATCGATTCTAACGACTATACCAACATTTTTGATGTACGTACGGATTAATGCGAGCGAAGGCACCTATCTATCTATCTATCTATCTATTTATTTATCCATCTTCCCAAGTACACGTCTTATAGTTAGGTTAGGTACCTCAACATCAGCCTAAACTAAACCCAAACCAAACCGAATGAGAAAATTTCCAAGGCTGTTCGAACGTTAACCTTCTCTCTTTCTCTTTTTTTTGAATTAGCACTCGTATTACTTAATCTAACTTGATCGTTTATCTAGATACGATCCATCCTAGCCGTCTCTTTTGTTTTTGTTGCGCTGAAAATGTGGAATAGCGCGGATGCCGATGCCGATGCCGATGCTGACAACGACACCGATATTGTCATCTGCCGTATCGAAGTAGGTGTGTGCAATGTGCAATGTGCATTACGGCGCAGAGCACACTCGTCTGACGTCTGACCATCTTGCCGATGCGTTATCTTTCAACACCAACGCGCCTGAGGCCTCAGGAAACTGCTCCGGCTCTAGCTGCAGCTCGAACTTGCGCCGACTCGTATAGTAGTAGACGGTGCATAATATGGGGATGGCGCGGCGCGACGCTTTCCACCCACGTATCAGAAATACTCGAAGGTGCATAAATGTGGGTATCTACGCGTATATAGAGCACCCTATACCTGTACCTAGACCTATATACGTACGTGCTTAGATATTACGCGGCATGTTTCCTCAGTGCCTCAGTGGACGCCGATATTCGCGAAGAATCGCCATAGTAATTACATTAGGCAATATAGGCCTAGGGCACTCGTATTTAGTATTTACGAGTACTCGACAACTGTCAAGTTTTAGGATGCGACGCGACGACCTTGCTTCTCGTAAACTCGTTGAAGTCACGCTTGCGTAACCTTTGGACGCGGGCATATGGCCAGATTCTTCGACAGTACCTACATATTATACACACATAAACGAGTAGGCTCTGCTCGACCTCAACGAACGCTTTTCGTATTGCGAATAGCAAAATAAAGTCCTACGCTACGTAGGTATGCACGAGTATCAACATAACTCGTTGGTATTTGGTCCAGAAACTGGCGAGACACTTGACAAAAGGTTGGTCAAATTGGGAAAATAAATTCGCATCTTCGCGTCACTGGTGGCAGTAGCTTTACGCTCAACCTCGATCGTGCGTAAGTCAGCGCCAATGCAAATCAGCACGCAGCAGTGGCCAGTACACATATTCGTATACTTACCTACGAGTATACCAACCTATCTCTATCTACGTATGTTCCAGTAGCAGCCTCGGAGAAATATTCGCATCCCATCGCGTTCGAACGATATGATATTCGCGAATGAAAAATACTACGTACGTACATACTATGTACATATAACGTATTTCCTAGGTGTAGGTACTCGTAGGTGAAGGGACGACGACACCAACTGCACGTGTATTGTGCACAAAAGCGCACACGGCGACGTGACGCGGGCGGTGCGGTGCAGCGCGAGGCAACAGTTTACAAAAATACGACGGCGACAAAGCGACAGGGCCACGGCCACAGCCACGAAAAATACGTATTACGTAGCTGCCGCTGGTAAATAGGTAGGTATATATATTATTACCGAGTAATTTTATTACTTTGCCAGAAAACCCGACGACAACACCGTGATCGCGGGTTATTTTACTCGTAAAACCGCCAAAATCAACAGTTCAACACTACCTAACCAGCCTCGTCGCGCCGCGAATACGCGCATAAAAAAAGTGATTTGCAATTTTAATACACGATCGCGCGTGTATCCAATTAGGCGGCCAAGAGTAAGGTACCTACCTACGGTTAAGGGATGCGCCGCACGATATTCGACCTCCTCGCCACTTTCTTCGCAATAAACAGCTTGCAATAGCAACCAAGTTTGTACGTACGAGTACGGCGTACCTACGTTACGTAGGAATTTGGTTTTGCATCGAGCAAAGAGGCCTACTTGGCATTTACTTACGTAATCGATACACACGTACGTACGTATGTACGTCTACGTACTTGGGATGGACTATTTGAACGAAATTCAAAGATAAGATACGATTTCTTCCCCCCCCCCCCCTCCCCCATTTTTAAAAATCGCATTCGACGAAAAATACTAACTACGCTAATCGTTTTGCGATCGACTAATGGCGTAAAAGTTACGCGGAGCGGCGAAAATGAGAAGAACGCGGGTATAATAATATGCATCGTAGATCATTCGTAAACGCGAGGATATCTAACATAAGAGGTAGGTGGCGCCATACGCGACTACGAATGGAACCGACACGACTCAGCGCGAACATATAAAATGCAAAAAAATGAAATAAATAACATTTACTAATTTTAAACAAGACGTGTTTTATAAATAGCGATAATACAAAATAAATACACAAAATACACAAAATTAAAAGAATTACGTACCTATTTAATAAATAAAAGAAATAAATAATCGCCATCGGCGTGGCGTGGCGTCGCACACGATCGTTTCAAGATGCCCGTCGTTTGATTGAAAATTTACCTTTAATCAATTGAGAAAGATTTATTCTTACTTTACTGCCGTCGACTGTTTTCTTCACCCATAACTGCGAAAATAGAAATCACACGCTGCAATTTATACGTAAGTAAGTAAAGGTATGGGATACTGAACTGGTTAACTCTGCGATTACGGCACGAGCGCGTTATCGACTATCGACAATCGACAATCGTCGTTCGTACACCGTACACCAATCGATCACTTACCGCTTCCGTCCTAATAGCGGATATAATGGCGGGAAATTTAGGAGTATTTCTGCCTTCTATAAATACAGTCTGGCCTCTTAGGAACCATTTTTTTTCGTACATCAATTTGCCGTCTTCGATTCTGCTTTCGAATAAAGGCTTGTCCGTCGCGTTGCCACCTGTTGAAAAATCGGAAAATTAATATCCGCTACCGTACCTAGAGCTAGACCTACGTAGTCCGTCTGTTCGATAAATTTTACTCGCCTTTTTTCGCGCAACTATACTTGGCCGCGTTAATTTCTCGTAAATCGTCGTCTATATCGCGGTCGTCTAATAAATAGTTCAACTGAACGGGCGGATTCTTCCTTCTCTTGTCCGGCACTGGTAACGGATCGTTCGGACGACGTCTCAACTTACGCGTCATCGCCGGTTTAGGTTCCGTTTGATCGCCGCTTATATCGATCGATAATCTTTGGTTTTCGATATTTTTACGCTTTTCTTCCAAATCGGCTATCAAAGTATCCTTGAGTTCTATTTTCTTCTCTTCGAATTCCTTACTAATAGCTTTCTTCTCGGCCACGTATTCCTTATCGATGATGCCTAACATGTGGTCTCGCCATACCACGTTCAATCTCAACCTGCAATCGGTAATCAGCCACATGTCACATCCGTGTCGCCATTGCTCGGCACAACGTTTTATAAAAAATACTTATACGCATCGTATTATCGTACGTACGTACGTACGTACCTTTCCTTGTAAGCGTTTTCCAACTTTTTCAACTTTCTATTGTATTCCGGATGCGTACCTTCTTTAAGCTGTAGCAACTGTTTCTTGAATCCGGCCAGTTTGTCTTGATACACCCTGCGAACGATAAAGGCGATTGTAACATTATTACATTACATTACGAGATTAGATAGATAAACGCGAGTAAAGCTCGTACGATTCCGAGCTGCCAACTTACTGCTCTTTCATTTCCATAAAACCGCCGGATTTTGTGAAATCGATATCTTGTTGCGCCATCTCCGGAATATCTACGACAAAAGGTGTATAGGTTTAGGTTTAGCTAACGGTATCAGTATCGGTACCTTCACTCGTGTACTCACTTTCGGAATTTTCCAGTTCGCCGGGAGACGCCGGCAAAACGGGCTGGCTGCTATCGTCTTGAAACTCATATTCGTCCTTATTTCGTTGGACAGGAAGTATGGTTTTCACCATTTTGCTTCACATCGGTCACTCGGATTTATCGATAATCATTCGCGATCGCAATTACGATAACGCTACGCTACGCCACAGTCTACGCGGATTCTGCGACAAACGACGAAACGGCGGCTAGCCAACCATCCATTTTACGTTACTCGATGCCAAAGTAGTACGGTACAAGCCACCAACTCACTAAAATTTACTACTACTGCAGATTACCGTTTGAATCGAATTCAGCCCGTTAAACGCGTCAAATATCGCGCGTCGATTTTTCGAACCAGTTATTCCGCGATTCTACGTAAATTTTACTCTTACCTCGTCGTCGTGACGCAAAATTTCATCATTAAAACCCGAGAATTTGAAGAAAAAAACTACATATTTTACTAACTTACTACTCGTACGCTCGTTGTTATCAATATCAACGCACTTATCCATGAGAGAAAGCGTCATTTATTTTCAAAACAAATACTCCATCGTGATTGGTCCGTAACGCGTGTCAGTGTTGCCTCGACAGTAAAATAAAAGTTAGTTAACAACCATGTTTACTACAGTAGTTTACACTTATACCGCTGCGCTGGGGGATCGCTAGCTGAAATTTGATTTATTTTTTTATTTTATTTTTTTTCAAAGTTCGAGTAATCAAAATTCAAAATTCAAAATTCAAAAATCAAAATCAATCACCTCGAGATCGATCGTTTGAATTTGAATATTGAAATTAAAAAATTGACACCTAACAATAGTAAGGATCTAATAAGCCAAGCGAGGCACCTATCCTATAGGCTATAATGAATTATTAAACGCGTTACTCAAGTTTTCATTCGAAGCGAATGAAAGAACAATTTTTTCAAAATAATAAAATCGGATCGTGCTAAATGCAGATGGCTTCAGCAACATGACACCATTTTATTGCATGAAGGACTTGGAATAATTTTCTACAAAAACGAAAGTTGTGTGATTTAAGGTGGTTCTTCGCGTCTTGCGTTTTTTAAATGTAGTATTCCCAGAGCTGCAGGGGCTATTTTTTCGAAATTATCGAATTTTGCTCATTTTTCAAAATTTAGTATTGTATGGCAATAAAAAATGATTTAATATGAAAGTAGTGTGTCTAATTCATCGAATGAGATAGTTTGAAAGCGTTGAAATACATTTTATATTAGAAATTTTCGCCATTTTAAGTGAAGTCAAAACGTCAAGAACTCCTCGTCTTATAAATAAAATTTCTCGGGGTATACTTGATGGAATTTGACGATTTTTGGATATGTTGTACATGAATACACCCACGACTGTCAAGGGTGTATTCATGTACAACATATCCAAAAATCGTCAAATTCCATCAAGTATACCCCGAGAAATTTTATTTATAAGACGAGGAGTTCTTGACGTTTTGACTTCACTTAAAATGGCGAAAATTTCTAATATAAAATGTATTTCAACGCTTTCAAACTATCTCATTCGATGAATTAGACACACTACTTTCATATTAAATCATTTTTTATTGCCATACAATACTAAATTTTGAAAAATGAGCAAAATTCGATAATTTCGAAAAAATAGCCCCTGCAGCTCTGGGAATACTACATTTAAAAAACGCAAGACGCGAAGAACCACCTTAAAGGAACGGGAGGAGGGAGGAGTCAAACTGAAAAATTTTTCAAACAAAAGTTGTAGATTAAGATTCTGACAATAATTTTGATCATTACAAAAATTTTGATTGCACCCCTCACACCCGTCCAATTTCGAATAGTAAGTATTATTTATTCAGTATTGTGATTGTGAAAATTGAAAATTAGAAGAGAGAAGGGGTCCGATAGAAATTTTTAAAACTACCCAGATTACTTCTCAAGATCTCATTCTACAACTTTTGTTTGAAAAAATGTTCAAATTGGCCCTCTCTCTCTCTCTCTCTCTCTCTCTCCTCCAATTTCGAATAAAAGGTATTTTATGTAGTATTATACAAAATTAGAAGAGAGGGAAGGGTCCAATCAAAATTTTTATAATAACCAAAATTATTCTTCAGATCTCAATCTACAACTAGCTGTAGCCTGAACCTGAACTGAAAAAATTATCAATAATTAATAATTTTCGATTCGAATTCGAATTTGAAATTTTACACCATTACACACGGGTAGATAGATAGGTAGGTGACTGTTTATCGAGTTTATCAATAGGTACGGCAAGTAGAGGGAACGCTCGACTTATTCGAAATTCGAATTTCGAAGGAACGCAGGCAACGAATACGAGGAATGCATAGACAATGGTAATTATGACCATCGCGGGTGTCGCGCGTCGCTTCGCGTCCTATTCCGAAAGGCGAATATTATTTTAATGTTTCAATTTCACATTCGCGTAAGGTAAACGATCAAAATACGCGGACAAGAATGCACACAAGCCTCTAGGTCAAGGGGTAATCAACGAATTACGTATACATTTTTCAGCAACCAGTTTGTTCTGTGTCGAAGTAATTTCTCACACGCAACACTGTGGAGAAGGAGTTGCGAGGCGCGACGCGACGCGACGAGTTATCTCGTTGCGCGGATTATTCAGTTTTCTTCGACAAACCGGTTGGTTGGTCGGTTTTGTTTTTTTTTGTTTTTTTTTGTTTTCGAGAAGGTAATTTGTTTACGCGTTGTTTCCATTTCCGAAATTATGTAGCAATAGCAATCTTAATAACAAAATATCGTAGCTGACCTGCGCTGTGTTATAGAAAAATGTGTTGTCGATTCCCTACGGGTATCCAATTCCATCTACTTCGTATCGAGCGAAAAGAATAAATTTTGGGTGGCCACTCGCCGAGGAGTTTTATATTGTAAGTAAATTGCTTTTTATTCCTACTAGTCGGATATCTATTTGTACGTTGAAATAACGTGTAACAACGAACGCGCACCTTGAAATTCTTACAGAGGCATCTACGAATATTAGAAATGTTGTTTACATAAATAATATAACTCGTACCTTTACCTACGCGTAGATTACCTATAGGTAACCCGTAAGATGATATAGGTATGTAGGTAAGGTACCTACGTACTCGCATCTCAAGACGCGCCGGCGCCATTTTCGCGGTCAAACAGCCGTATCCGTCGAGATCGGATCGCGTACGTACGCTGCGCTGATAATTGGGTATTTCCATTCGCGTTCACGGAGCCACCATCTACCTACGAGTACCCACCTACCAATCAACCATCGTATACGGTACGGTGGTGTGTTGTGCTGTGTTGCGCATTGGTGTGAATAAGCGTTTGTACTTGCGAACACGACATACATAATATTATGTATTATTGTAATGTATTTTGCAATTTTCAAATTTGCCAAATTGAACGGAAATGCGCGAAATTCTGACGTCTAACCGAACGATAGCTCGTGCTCGTACCAATCGCGTCGAATGTAGGCATAAAGGTACACCAGTCTATAAATAGATTCTAGGTGCTAGGAGCGACGCTTAATTTTTAATCTAATAGACGCGAAGCGAAGTAAAGAAAACTGATTCGCCTTGAACGCGAACGCTGCGCTGCGCTGACGATGTTGGGCAAATTTGTATTTGTACTTGTATGAAGGTAGGTAGAGATGGGTTTAAGTTAGGTACATATACGCGTTGATCTTCTTTGGTCGCGTACGGATGTCCGCGATACGTAACTCGAGCAGGTACCCCGATCGAATCGAAATATAAATTCTAATTCTACTCGTATACGACGCGACGCAGAGGTAACGTAGGTACGAGTACATATTATTTTGCAGAGGTTCCATTCGCTTGAGGCGTACATAATGCACATGCAGATACACGTTGTATGTACTATGTACCTTGTAATTTAGGTACCTAGACCTACTAGGTAGTGGGTAGTGGGTGTGCGTCTGTGTAGTGTGTACTCTCTAAAAACCACTTTATTCATCCGCAAAGATAGCTCGATGCTAGTTCTTTACAAACATACCTACACCGTTATTGGCCAATTAGACAACTAAGTTGCTTACAGAATTGAGTTATCTATCAAGTACGTGGTATACGTGGTATACGTGGTATTTGGCTCTGGCTAGTACCTAAGTGTACACCAAATAGACATACTCGTAGATACGATACGATACGATATTACACGTATGTATTTGCCTCGGCGGTCACTCAACGTGGTCGTGGCTACTCTAATCGTGTAAGTAATACTTACCTTACGTATACCTACGTTTGTACATTACATACTACTGCAGTGCAGGGCATACCTACCTACTACCTAGTACCTACTCGTAACCGTAAGTGCCGAAATAAGCAGTCAAGGAAATATTGCAAAAGCATTCGTCCGCCATAAGTTACACCAACGAGTGTTATTTGTCGCATTTTTATCCGATTATAACGACGACGCGACGAATGACGATTAATTAGGTAGGCTAATCGCTTCGCGAATTGATTATTACGGTGCGACGCGGCGATTGCGTTCCCGTTATTGGTCGGTTGATAGGTAGCCGTCCCGTCGGTAGGTAATTTCAACGAGGGGCAGTAGGCTACCTCCGAATATAGAGCCACAGCCGGGTGCGCTTACTTGGTATGTGCTCGCAGGCCCGTCAAGAAGAGGGCAGATGGGGCACTTTGCCCCGGGCTCAGAGTTTTGCTAGGGGGGCACAAATTTAATTTTTATCAGCATAATTAGAAAAATCGCATAATTTTTGGTCAAAAATGCTCTTGGAAAAGGGCCCAAAATAATTTTTGCCCCGGGCACGCGCCCGCTTTGGCTCTCGACGGGCCTGTGTGCTCGAGAATACAGCTCGCCCATTTCCATCCGCAATTGTCCACAAAGGCGCAAGCACACAGAACGAGTGTTCAACTAGGTCTAGATCTAGGTGTAGGTACGTTACCACGTTTCGTACGTAACTCGTTGCATGCATCATGCATCATGCATCAAGCACCATGCGTCGACAAAGTCAAGAGTAGAGTACCACCTCTACCCGTCTCTGAAACCATCGCCGTATTATTTTTGAGATCGAATCGAAATGTTATACTCGTACTCGTAGGTGTCGACAGAGAGGACTTAGGTAGGTGACTAGGTAAGGGGCTGGTTCTGCGCTCCAATAACTTTCGTACGACTACTTCCGAAACATTTCATCTGCCCTTTCAGTACTTCTCAAATCTCAGCGCGTTGCGTTGCGTTGCGTTGGTGCGGTTCCGGTTCGCAAAATTCAAGTTGCTCGGCGATTGTTCTCTTACGTAAGGCACAAAATCAAACGAATACATTACATACGTCGAAACTACGCTTATTTCGTTATTGTAAGATGAAACGTGAAAAAAGTTTTCGAAAAATGGCGAAAAGGTAGGTAGGTACAGCTACCTACCTATACCTACTAAACTGATACCAGGTATGTTATCGTATACCGTATACCATACTCACTGGTGTGGTGCGTGCTGAGTGGTGGTATGGCATGGTACGGGTGGGTGGGTAGTCGGATACGCAGCATGGGCGTCCTATTCCCATGCTAAGGCTAACTGATGGGACAGTCGTCCGTCGCGCCGGACACGGGACATGGGATTCCATTTACGTAGTACGTACCATTTATCATCGCTATAGTCGAGATACACGTCGCGTCATCGGAATCCTACCTACATACCCATACCCGGTACCCATTTACTCTTTTATCACTTGTCAGTATCACTTCTTTATGTTCGTGTACCTTATGTTTAATAGGTCGTAACTCGGACGAGCATATTTTGCATAATTTTACGTCGCTTATGACCAACTATCGACGACGCCGCCGTTATGTAACCAAAATTTATTCGCGAGTACCTATAAGTAAAATATGAAATGATAAGGAAATCAAACGAAAACAATACACGCAATACGTAAGCATTTTCCAGGGAGGGGGGAGGTAGGAATAATAAATTTGCCAATTTGAAAATTCAAAATTGTCAACTTTTCGTTATTTTTGTAATTATCGTTCGATTTCCAACTTTTTAATCCTCTCTCCCCCCCCCCCCCCCCCCTCCTCCCACGAAACCCTGATTTATATGCAGGTGGAGACGTTCAATTTTCGTAGTTGCACCATCGCCTTTCAGCCGAGAAGATGCTCGTTACAAGATTACCGGGTGTCGGATAAATCAGTCTATCGATTAAGTAAGGTTCAGTGTTCACCTAGCAACTACCTCTGCATACATGTATGCAACATTAGATAGGTAGATGAGTAGGAATTACTGAATTAGGAACAAGGTAGCAGCAGATACCCGCAGTAAGAAGGAACCCCTTACTCGTTTACGTCTATATGGAGATGGGCAATTTGGGCATAGTGTTGTGGTTTTTACTTGTCCAAAGAAAATCCTGCCCGAACCCTGTACCTAAACCTAAACCTAAACCTAATTCAAGCGCACTAGTGCAAGCTTCGACACCGAACGCGTCGCGTCGCGTCAATTCCATCCAATTCGACCGGATATTACAAAAACTCATTAACACGTTTGTAATAATTGCTAACGAGACAGCCGCAACGCAACGCAACGCAACGCAACGCGTAGCGTCGAGTAATCGCGGAATAAATTTAACGTTCGAATAATTCGACGGCGCCGCGCTATCTAAGGTATTAGTACACATACCTAATACCTGCCTATACCTACCTGGTACTTATCTGCCTATCACTTGAATCAGATTGCGACTCACGCAACGCAACCATAGACGCGATGCGAAGGGGACGGGGGTCGGAGTTACAGTACCGCATCTTATACCGTGTTATAACAAACATTGCAAATATTTGCGCTGCACTGTTCTGTTCTGTTTTGTTCAATGTTTGGAAAGACGCCGCCGCGCCGATACTTAAGAAGATCGAGTGACTCGCAACAGAGCCGGATGACAAAGTGGAATCTCCCACAAACGACACGGTCAACGCCACCTGATATTTTTACGGCTTACGCAGGATTACGCAACATTCGTACAAAATAATGACAACGACGCGACGCGACGCGACTGTGTACATATAAATAAAATTAAAATGTCATCGCGAATCGTTCAAATGCAACGCTTTTGGCCTAACCAGTGTGTTAGGCGGACGATTCAACCTGTAATGATCCAACAATACCGCGACAGCAGCAGCAGCACCACCACCACCGACTAATGTTACGATTACTTATTTAAAAACATCGAGTTGACAATTACTTACCAAATCCATTATTCAATGTGCCGCCGGGATGGAATCGCATTCGCAACGCGACGCGACGCGACGCCGCGTTGCGTCGAGCCAAAGCCAATTTTCGACGTGCGGTACGCGTTCGTCTAAAGAAACACGCAGAAAGATATACACGTATAATTATCAAGTATTCGAAATCAAAATTAAAATCATTCGGAACGTGTAACTAACCTATCCGGCTACCAGTACCAATAAAAAATATGTGCATCATGCCTATTGCCTACAGCATCGAATATTGGAGTAATATCGAGTCCGAGGTAATACTCCTCACGTCATTGGAAAGCCGGACGATAATTTACGAGTAGATACTCGCGGACAGGAAGTGACCAAAGAACGAGGAACGAATACATTTTATGTACCTATACCTACGCGTACGCAGTACGCAAATCTACGTACCTACACCTACGTAGTATACTCTCAAACACCTATTCATTCATGTCTACAGACACTTACGTACGTATTTATTTACTACAGCACTACGTTCGTAATCTCATCGTACCGCAGACTCGAGTAATGTATCCGTACCTTACCTATACCTAATTCCTATATCCACTTACTATACGTGTACCTACTCGTACATACATTATGTATAATGGACGACACCAGATATCGATACTGCACAAACTCGACTTGTGCTCGAGTAGGTGCACTTGGCCTGCAGTGCAGTGCAGTGCAGTGCAGGGGCAGTGCAGCGTACAGCGACCATTCTACAATGCGGCAATTGAGACTCGAGTTCGGTTCGCAATTCACATAACAGGTCGCCATACTCGTTTGGTGGTTTCAATTTCAATTACACATTACACGTACCATACATAGGTAGCATCGCATCGGAAGCAGGTACTCGCGTTCCAACTTACATAATTGACGACTCGTCGCGCTGCGCTGCGCCGCGCCGGCGAAACGCAAACAACTCGCTCAACTTGCCGCAGCCGCAGTTTACTACAGTACTCGAGCAAACGAAGAAGAAAGAATCGAGAAAATGAATAGTCCGGGCCTACGTCAAACGACGAAGAATGAAAAACTTTTCTCAAGCCAAATCGAACAGCCACACCGTATACGAGTACGAGTATAACGTATCTCTACGCTTCCGGTTACCTAGTGCCTCTACCTACCTATGTAAATAGATATACAGATACACGTAGGTATCTCTGGTTCCTTATTGCGTATTCGTAGAAGATAGGTACTTTGAAATATGCGTCATTGCACCTAGCCTATCTAGTATCTACGATACTCGACGCGACCACGCTGACTACCTATATTACGATTCGAGGGTGGAAGGCGACAGGCGACGCAGGGCTGCGCTGCAGGTATTCGGTAACCTGGTTTCACGCGACCTTTTCTTGCTGTAAGTGTCGATTAGAAGAAGAGGATAACTCACTCATTTTGGTGTTATGTAGGTTAGGTAGTATGTAATGTAGGTAGTAGGTACCTGTACCTACTTATAGCGAGTTCGAGTTCGGGTTACGTACTGTTTGGCCTACGCGTTGAACCAACGCCATCAAGGTAAGCCCAAGCCTGCGTGACGATCGACGTCGGCGCGACGCGACGTTGCGCGTTGGCCAAATTTCAATCATACGTGTAACGCAACGACGCGACACGATGCAGGGTATTACAAGTGAAATTTTGTCTGATGTACAGATGAAAATGATAATACATCGAAGGGGTAAAATTTAAAGTTCAGTCTTTCGATACGCCTCGACACTAGACAGCTGCCTCGCAAAATAACCATGTTGAATTCTCGAATCGTCGGAAAATTTGAAACTAACCGCGGCGCCACAGCTACAGCTGCCCAACTACATGCTTGCCTACCTGCTTACCTATCTATCTTTCATACTTGCGTAATGAGTGTATAGTATACCTACGTAGGTTTACTACATTGGTTTCCTACTCAACTCGAAAACAAAAGAAAAAACCACGGCTTACGCGTGTAAGTAAAAATTTAATCCGTAGGATAGCCTAAGGCGCGAAGGAGAAAGTTGAAACCTGTAGCCGTACTGTACTGCACTGCACCGTACGCCAAGTACGAGTAGTAAACCTTCGGGATGAATCATCCAAGTAGGTAAGTCTAAATATACGAGTACGAATAAGTACGAGTCTATCTACTAACGGATGGATGGATTCACATCATTGTTCGGATTACTCAATCGTGTGAAAATACGCGTCGCGTCGCGTCGCGTTGCGCTGCGCTCGGTTTACCATTACATTACACTCTCCACGCCGCTCGCGCCTTCTCTTTCCATGACCGACCTAACCATAAACCATCGGCCATCGTATCGCGTACGGAATGTCTACCGTGTCTGATAGTCTCATCGTCTGGTGCAGTGCAGTGCAGTGCAGTACATTACAGTATCTCTCTTCCACTCCTCCCGTATGCAGTAGACTTACTGACTAAGACTCTGGGACTAGACGTACCTACGCTAAACACCCAGACCGAAGGTCTGTTCTTTCTTTGCCGAGTAGGGTACGATATTTCGAGCGCCAGCTTTCGTCTCTTGCGTATCCTATCTAGGTACCTATCTATCTTTCACGGCTCTCACCAACAAAATCCAACCAAATCACGCATATTTTCTCGATACTGCTATCTATCTGGGTCGTTCCCAGCACAAATATTTGTAGAATAATAGTCGATTAAAATTCCGTAAGAAATGACCACTTTCGATCTACTGACTAATTTTCATTAGCTAGCTGCTGAAATATCTACATATTCTTTGCGGCCGTGTAATGCAACTTCTCGCAACGAAAATTTTCATATCGAGCACTCGTTTCATTTTCATCGCAGGCTAGTAGACAAGCTAGCTACAACTGAAACGGTAGCTGCAGATGCTACTCTGTACGCAGTTATTTATGTAATTGGCAAAATTTCGTAAAAATTGTAAAATTCCAGCTAGGTAGTAAGTCTAGGTACCTGTAGGCCTACCTCCTTGCTGCGGTTTTTGTCGTCGTCGTCGTCGATGATTTTATTCGTTTCTTTTCATCTTTTACGTTACTCTCCAACTTTTTGCCCGCATGTTCTCGCTTAGACGCTTACGCGTAGACATATTACGTACCTAGGTCTGCGCGTATTTTTACGTAATGAGCGATAGCATAACGGAACCTGGCCCGGCCTAGTCCAAGTTCGTAGTTCGCATACGTTTTTTTCTTGCATACGCATCGCATGTAGTACTACAACTTCGTGTACCTGCGTATAGCGGCAAGGAGCGGATCCATCGTAGGGTACGTACACGTACAAGAACCGCCTACTACGTCGCCGTAACGGATTCCACATCCGCCCAACGAATCGGTATTATTACTATTATTATCATTACCTATTATCCGTGTTCGATGGTACGCGGGTCGCGGGTGTATTTTCGCATTCGAGCCGATTGTTATGTATGTAGCGTCTGACTCCGAGTAGATAGACTGCTAACTGGCAATCTATCTATCTATCTATCTATCTATCTATCTATCTATCTATCTATAACTCTATAAATGTGACGAATTTAGGTATACCTACTTATACTATCGATCTATTAAAAATGTAATACCGACGGGTAATTTAGACTTTGACGCTTGGCTGTTTCAGATGAGCGAAAAATGCGACCGGTGCTTCGCGTTTTATTGTGCTGGGTAATCTTGGCGACTAGCCGGGCGCTGGAAATAAGTCACCAAGCTTTGGAGGATCCAAACGGGTAAGCAGACGAGAAAGAGAGACCAGTACCTACCAACCTACCTACCTACCTAGAAATATTTACTCGAAAGCGATACTACGAGACGAGAGTGATTGCGATTGCGATTGTAATTTTTCAGAAAGCTATGCGGTCCGAGCGGATGGTGCGACGAGAATACAAACATCACGCACGACCTGCGAACGAGAAACTGCATGTGCGACGACAAGTGCGACAAGTACGGAGATTGCTGCCTGAATTCGAGATACTTTAACGCGGCTCAGCAGCGCAGAGCGGCCTCTTCGTTCGCGTGCACGGCCATCGACCAAGACAAGGAATACGTCTACACCAAGGTGGACTGTCCGCCGCACTGGCGCGACACGGACGCGCGTCGAAAATGCGAACGTTCAGCCGGCGCGTACGCGCCCGACGATCCGCTGCTCATGACGCCCGTCACCAGCA
The DNA here is from genome assembly GCA_959613365.1 of Balanococcus diminutus. Lineage (NCBI taxonomy): Eukaryota > Metazoa > Arthropoda > Insecta > Hemiptera > Pseudococcidae > Balanococcus > Balanococcus diminutus. Next base: position 67,965,711 of record OY390714.1, read on the forward strand.
ACCGCACCAACGTCACGTACGGTAATATTTTCTGCGCCGTCTGCAACCGAGACAGCGACTCGAACTCGATCGTCTATTGGAACATAAACTTGGACTGCCGAAACGACGACGGCCAAAAGCTGACGGACCGATACGGCGGCGACGTTGCCGTCGATTACGTCGAAAAACGTTTGAGCTTCAACAACGATCTCAACTACTGGCAAGTGCGGCTCGACGACGACGACGACGACGACGGCGACGGCGGCGGCGGCCAACACCGACGTTACAAATGCGATTTGATACTGTCGATTAGCGAGTCGCTGAAGCAGCGCGTTCGACGGTGCCGGCCGACCATCAAGACGTGTCCGGCCACCTGGGGCAAAGACGAGATCAGGCAGCGCTGCGAATCGTACACGTCGATGGTGCACAGAAATTTGAGCGCCACGTCGGCCGACTCGTTTCGCAACATTCACTGTGCCATCTGCAACAGCGTGCCCGTCCAGTCGGTCGGCTGCCAAGCCGCCAAGCCGCTGCTCGACGTCGAACTCAAGATCGAATCGTTTTCCATTTTGTTCGACTTTAACGGCGGCTCGCTGGTCGGCCAGACGGTCAACTGTACCGGCGACCGGCGCGTCTACGACCGATTCTTCCGCCGATGTCGAAACGTGGTTCCGGCCCGCGGCACCGACGACGCGGACGCGGAAGCGGACGGCTCCAACGCCGAGCGAGACCGAATTCTGCGGCGCGAATCTCTCAACTGTTCCAAGGTACGTACGTTTGCGCTAATTAAAATTACCTACATACGTAAATAAGCTCTTCTAATACGTTACCTACGTTACGTTACAGGTGATTTTCGACCGGAGCGAATTCGAGCCGATGAACGACGGTAGCGGCAGCGTTTACCTGCCCAAGTACGGTAAAACCGTGGAACCGGGCAAATACGTGTACGTCGACTACTACGACACGACGTTGGAGATATGCAAAGAGTATTACGCGGCGGCGGTGGCGGCGACGAGCAAGGACCAGGACCAGGACCAGGACCAGGAGCAGACGACCAACGCCGCCACGTACCGGCCGTACTACAGCGTGATCACGTTCGTGGGCATCGGCGTGTCGGTGGTGTGCTTGTGCGCGCACCTGATCGTGTTCGCCTTCGTCAAGGAGCTACGCAACCTGTCCGGCAAGAATCTGGCGTCGTTTTGCGCGGCGCTGCTGGCGGCGTACTGCAGCTTCGCGCTGGGCGACCTGCTCGACGGCCGGCTGTGCTTCGTCAACGCCATTTGCACGTACTACCTGTTCATGGCGGCTTTCACCTGGATGCTGATCATGTCGTTCGACGTGTGGCGTACGCTACGCATCGCCACCAAAGAGCTGCGCGTCAGCTCGGGCCAGCAGTGGCGCAAGTTCTTCGTCTACTCGTTCTGCAGCTGGGTGCTGCCGGCCAAGATCGCGCTGATCGCCGTGCTCGTCGACCTGTGCCCGACCGGCCTCATCGCCGACCGCTTCCGGCCGCGTTTCGGAGCGCGTGCCTGCTGGTTCGGCCAAGGCCCGCCCATTCTCGTATTCTTCGGCGCGCCCGTCTTCGCCATACTAGTCTGCAACGTCGTCTTCTTCGCCAGCTCCGCCTACATGATATACTCGAGCCACTCGATGACCAGGTACTCGGCCAGTCCGGCCACCAAGCGCGACTTTCGACTGTACGCCCGGCTCGCCGTGCTCATGGGCCTGACGTGGATATTCGGCCTGCTGGCCGCCTTCGCCGACAACGAGCTGCTCTGGGTTGTCTTCATCGCGTCCAACACGTCGCTCGGCGTGTTCGTTTTCGTCGCCTTCACCTGCCGCCGCAAGGTGCTGCGCGCCTTGAAAAATCTCAAACGAGACAGCGTGCTGAATTTGCCCGCCTTCAGCTGGTCCATCAATCCCAGCGAAATGGACGCCAAATCTCATCACGTACACTCTTCTTCGTCGCTCGCTTCCGCGTCCGCATCCACCTCCGAAAAGCCTACTTCAAACACTTACTATTGACGCGCACGTTCGCCGGCGTCAAATCCGCTCTCCGTCTTCTCATCTCATCTCATCTCATCTCGAGTACCAATATTTTCCATTTTCCATTTTTCGTTTTCTTTCTCACGTCAGTGATCGCGCTAGTCTACCCGACTAGGTACAGTCCAAGTATGGAGTAAAACGCGACAAGCTACCTGCGTAGCTACCTATACATCTATGTGTAGACCTAGCCCTAGAGCCAGACTCTGTAGACGGTAGACGAGACATTTATGTAAAATGTGATGTAAATATTACGAGACTGTAAATCTTTCGTTTGTTTGCGCCTGCGAGTAGATATACGTTTACGTACATGTACCTAGCTACCTACTACCTACTAGGTGTAGATAGCAGGTAGTAGGTATTAGGTAGTAGGTAACGTCGCGTCAAGTCGTAATATCTATCGCGTGTAGCGAGCGTATAGTGCCAGTAAACCCCCCCCCCCCGCCTGTATCTACCTACCTGCACAAGTAGGCACTAGGCAGCTAGGGGTAGGTATCCTAATTATATTGTGTTCGTTTGTGTATTGTGACGTAATATACCTAGGTACCAATGTACAGTAGTCGCGTAAATAAGTAAAATAATAATACCAGAGTATATGTAATGTATATTGAATGTAGTATAGTAAGTATAGAACGTCCAAGTCTTTTTCGTCTCGTCGTAATTTGTAATTATTCGCAATTTGTAGATATAAGTATTTCCTACTCTTATACTAGAAAATCGAAATTGATAAAAAAAAAATTCCATTACCAGTGTAAAAGTTACCATCGTGTTGCGTCGCGTCATCGAGTACCCGGACCGTACGTCTACGTATCTCTACCGCAAGATGAGAGAAGCAGGGAACTGTCGAATCAACCTAAATATTCCTCTTGTTTCCTTTTTCTCGTTTCATTTGGCTGATCGAGAGCCATCATTCCTTCGATGCAACCACCCAATTTTGTATAAATACGCGCAAAAAATTTCCGTGTCAATACAATTTTGCCTACGTGCGCGTTGTTGCGAACGCGACGCGACCGTATTTTAGCCATATACGGTACCTCAACCTACCAGGTTACCAATACCAAAGAAAAATCACTTTTTTTCCTCGCGCACTCCGAACACGTATTGGCGAATTATTATCGAGTACTTAATACCTACTCGTATTTTTGTTCAAGTACGAGTAGGTTAAGGTAGGTACAGCGACAGCAATAGTATCGTATGCATGGTGTTACCTTCACCTATGAACGCGTTCGTCTACGTAATTCGAAAATTAATTAATACCGCGTAAGTTAACCGTCGAGTAGTGGAGGAATGGGATAAGATTGGATGGGATGTGATGGGATTGGGGGGGGTGGGGGGTGTGGATACTTACTACTTGGTGTTCTTTATTTGCGCAAAAGAGCAGAGTGACCCATATATTATGAAGTCTCGGATTTTTTTTTTCTTTGTGGGTATACCTATTTTGAATCGAACCTTTCCAGCGAGTACTTAGTACTTACGTAGATAGGTATCTCTATCTTGTATTTATAGATACTCGTAATAAGTTGAAAATCAAAACCGTTCGAACTTTCAGCGATTAAACTTATCATATTATGTGCTTTTGAAAAAAATAATGAATTTTTTCGACGGAACGAAATTATAGTTTTACAAAAATCAAGCGAGCCTTTGTATACTGTAACTGTACCTATGTACTCGATTAGGGGCAGAAAACTAAATATATAGCGGTTACGTACCGATTAGCTTTAACTATATTGTAATAATTATGTAATACTCGTATCAATGTACAAATATGTAAAACGTAGACGTACTTGTACGTATCGTATATCTATTTTATTACAAGTCCTTACGTGTGTATAGATTTGTCGACCAAGGTGAGATCCGTTATTGAATTTGATAACCGAGATGAGATGAGATGACGCAGGGCTGGTGGAACGGAACGGAACGGAACGGAACAATATTATGTTCGGAACGAATCAGTGTGAACAGAACCGAACAAAACGTTTGAAAAATGATTTGTTCCGTTCTGAACGGAACAATATAAATTTGTTTTGTTCCAATTGTTCCGTTCCAAATTTTCATCAAATTTTATACTCATATATTGCAACTTGCAAGCAGCATTTACTTTAGTTTTCCCTTCTGGCTTCTGGCCTTTTTGTTTTCAAACTGAAAATTCAGAAGGCAATAAATTTCAATTTTTAATTTCATCAAATTTATAATTTACATTTCACAATCACAATTATTGTGAATTTGTGATTGTGAAATGTAAATTTGATGAAATTTAAAAAATAAATTATTTTATTGTGACACAATAAAATAAAAAAATTGAATTATCAGAATTCAGATTGTGTTTTTTCTCAATTTTTCTCATTTTTATTTTTTTTAAATTTTATTATCAAATTTCTAAAAGTTTTACTTCTTGCTACTTGCTAGTTGCTTGTGACTTTGCAGCCTACAATGAAATTTTAAATTTTAAGCAAAAAATTACATTCAAAAATTCGAAACTGAAACGGAACGGAACGGAACGGAACAAAACAAAAGTGGAACTTTTACTACAAAACCAGAACGGAACAATTCATCGTTTCGTTCCACCAGCCCTGGAGACGAGTAGGATTTTTCGAAAAGTCGCGAATGACCGGATCTCGACGTCAACATTATACGCGATGGGCATTCCCATCGCTCGTTTCCCAACTCGGAACGGGCTCGACGCGACGGCTCGGGAAAGCGCCATTTAGAATATACGTCCGCGCACTCGCCTACGCCTAAACACCTCACCTGGTTGTCATCTACCTGTAAAGGATCTCGCCTAGCCCTTAATTTATCCTTGTACGACTGTGTTTTTTTTTTCTTTTTTTCTTTTTTTCTTTTTTTTTGCGTTATCGTTTTATTTGTAATTTTCAAGTGTAATTTCCTTTCGATTTTTTTTTATACCTACTCGTGTACAATGTACATACATACCAATCAACATCGTAGTATGTTGAAAAATACACTTTTTGTTGCTATTGAAGAGCCCAGCTCGCGTGGTTTTCTTTTCTCTCCCGATAAACGGGATAACGTACGTTACGTACGAGGATCTACCACTACCTACTTACCTAGTAGGTACCTACATCTACTTCATTTGCGATGCCAATGCCAGTTGTTCATACGTCGAGTGTTACCAAAGGTTCAAAGTACTACATGGGATAGTCGGAACGAAACCTTGACGGGCGCGCGCATTTCGATACGACGCGCGATGCGATTGCGATAGCGATACGAAGATGATCGTTTCGATAATAGATTTACGAGTAGGAATAGAGAACAGGCAGTAAGTAATAAGTATTGGGAACGTACTCGCACACGCTCTCGCATATCTAATTACTACTCTACGAAAAGGAATACTTTCGAATTAAATTTCTTCGATTACGCTGCACCGCGCCGAGCCGGTGTTTACGTACGTACGTACGTACGTACCTATACACTTTTGATGGTTTGATTTACTTACGCTCCAGAATTTCTAAGAATCGACCAGATGAACCCTACATATTTGTGAGTATATACACATATCTACTACACGTAATCGAATATATACCATATAGGTAGTACATACGTAGACGTACCGTAGATGAAGGTACTAGGTAGACAGCTAGAAACCCAAAGTGCAGCTTCGTTAACCTGCAGTGCACCAAGTTCTTTCACCGTACCATACAGTAACGAAATTTAGGGTAATTCCTAATTTGATCGTAGTTAGCTATGCCAAGTTTAGCCGGAGGTCGTGTCACGTCGTTTTGATTCTGTTTGTTTGGTTTTTTTTTTTTTTTTGTACAGAAGACGAGCTTGGAATCGCGAATGAAGACACCTAGAACGACGCGAAGGGACGCGACGCGACGTAGCGCAACGCTAATAAACGGAATTGCATTGGCTTAGCTTGGTCTGGCCTGACCTGACCTGGACTAGCCGAAGGAGGCCGTGGCTGCGGCCGCGCGCGTCGCAAAATGGATTCGCAGAACGGAACGATGCGGACGCAGAACGCGACGACGACTCTGTTGTCCAACGGAGCAGCGGCGGAAGCCGAAGTGAACGTGCAGACGTGCACGTTCGAGAAAGCCATCAGCGTGCTTCAAAATAGCGGATACCTGGTATCGTTGGTCTACCTGCTGCGGGTGTACTACTATTTCTGGACGAAAGGCGTGTACACGCTGCAGAAGAAGAATTTGCTCTCGTTGTGCGTAAATCTGTCGGCGCTCTACTCGCTCATCATCGTCGACATGTTCGTCAAGATACCCAATTTTCTGGTCGTAATATCGTGCTGCGAAGTGACCACCACCGCGCTGCTCTTCATCATGTCGGCCGACACGTGCGTAAATCTGCGCCGTCGCGCCCGCAACCGGCTGCTGCCGCCGGACGACGCGTCCGAGTGTAAACTGTTCGTGCTGTACACGTTCTGCGCTTGGATTCTGTCTCAAGGCGTCGCCTACACGCTGGCGTACGCGTACGACAATTTTCTCATCATCTTGATCGACTTCCATCTGCTGTGCTACACGCTGATACTGATCATGTTTTTCGTCTCGCTGTACAACATAAAACCGGCGGCCACCGTTACTCCGGGCGTCGGCGGCGCCGGCGCTTCCAGCCGCAATTTCACCATCTTCGGACGAACGTTGATCATCGCCTTCGTCACGTCCTCCATCAAATTCGCGTTCGCCGTCATTTTCTACGCGACCGGAAAGCAAGTCGATTTGCTGCTCTTTCTGGACTGCCTGATGGCCTACGACGGCGTATTCATCTATTACTGTCTAACCTTTAACAACAAAAAAGTACCTTCTAGACTGCGTCGCGTTTCGCAAATACACGTCGTATCCGACCATCGCGGTCGCGTTCGTACCAATGCTTACGCCGCGACGTCGCACTATCATACAGCTCGCGATCGCGATAATAACACCGACCACAACCGCAATCACAACCACAATCACAACAACGATAGGTCCGATTCTAATTCGAATAACGTTCGTCTTCAAAACAGTCGTCTAAACGGGCACGCCGAGACGCCGCCACCGCTGTAGCAAATACGAATTTCAATTCCTCGTTTCAAAGCTACGCTCAACGTTAGTCGTATAATAGATGCGTAGATTATGCAGATGCACCCCACCGTCCCCACGTAGGTACGAATCCGTAATGTGTTTCGAAAATAAAGTCAAATCTGTCCCACTCCGATTGTACCCTCACTCGTAGGTGGGCAATCGTACCTACTTGCTCGTTTGTGTTTTACTCGAACAACGAGGTTTCTCGCCGTACCTTCCTTGGTCGGATAGGTACACTCAAACTCATCCGCGTCGTGTCTAGGATCGAACGCATAACGCATTGCTCTTCATCACGCGTGTCGCTGTAAGGCTAGTTTTTCCATTCCAATTTTTTTTCTTTCTCCCTCTCAACGTAGGGCCTATGCGACTATATCTAGCCTTCAACTCTTCAGTCCAAGATGATTAAATGTAAGACGTAAACCTAGTACCTATGTAAATAATACTACGTACATATGTATCGTAATGTACTTTGTACGCTTATCAAGTAAGCGTGTGTTTTATAAGTATGTGTAAAATATCAATCATCGCTCGTTACTTTTTTTCTTTTTTTTTTGTAAGCAGTAAACTTTTGTAAAGATTTCGAGGTATGTTTTCTTTTTAATTTGTAGTATAGGTATATATATACGTAGATAGCTGAGTACCCAGGTAGAGGGTACTATAGTCAAGTCTATGTACATCTTAAGCATACTCGAACATTGGAATTAGTATCGTTTTTCCATCGACGAAATTCGATTAAAAAGACGAAAGCTATCTATCTTTTCTGCGCTTATCTACTCTACTTTACCTACCAAGTACCCGTAGAAGAAGAAGAAAACATTTAGATAACGCTCAACCATCTAATTAACTTATCCGATAAAAGCTGAACGAGATTTCTTAACGCTTAAACGCACACATCACATCCACATCCCCATCCCCATCCCTTTAGTCTACATACTATAGTACTCGTATAGATATAGCTATACGAATATACTGCCAATACGTGGAACGTACAACTTAGTACTCACCCGAATGACTGCCTGCCTACCTACCTACCTACCTACCGATCCATCTACAAGCAAATAAACAGCGGAGAGAGTATTATAATAATATTGCTCGTGTAGGTTGGTATCGATTCTGCGTTTCTACATATACATACTACTAATCGTAAGTATTACTACCTATAGACCTAATTACCTACTCTTTCAGATGATGATGATGATGATGATGATGATGAAGAAGGCTTATCTCCTCATCTATCTACTCGATTCGTATAAATAGGTGATTCGTATAAGTAGGTATAGTTAGGTGCCAAACTGAAAATATTAAGGAGCACAACATGGAGTTATTGGTAAACGGTTCCCGCCAACATGTCTTGTCCGTGGAGGAGGAGGCGGCGGCGGCGGCATCAACGACGCCGACCCTACGATACGACTACATTATATTCGTACGACGCGCGTCTTGGATGAGACTTTTTTTCGCCGTCATTTACCTATCGAGCAACTTGGCTTCGGCCACGTGTCTGGCGCTGTTAGTACGCTTTTATTTTTCCAAAAAATACCGCAAACTGTACGAGAAGAATTTGAATTCGGCTTGCCTGAGTTTGCTGGCGATAAACGTACTAAAATGGGCCAATTTCTTTCGCAAAACCAGCTACTTGGAGGAAATGTTGCTACAAGCGAACCTTATCACGACGTTTTTGCTGTGCATCGCGGCCGCCGATTTGTATTTAACGTTGAAACGCATCGTAAAAGACGTATTCGTCGAGGAAGCCGCCAATCGCAGAAGATTCGTGTTGTACTCGATCTGCGGATGGCTACTTCCCGTACTGGCGGTGCGCGGTATCCGCGTTGGCGTCGGCGCCGGCGCCGGCAGCGACAACGCTTTTATCCGACTGCTGCGCGAGTACTTTCAACGAGATTTCGCCTTTACCTTGATACAAACGCACTGCGCCCTCAACTTCGTTACCGTCGTTTTGATTTACGCGGCTTCGCGACACAGCACTTACGCGGCGACGACTCGGACTCGCAATTTCAATGCCGGCGCCAATACCGATCCGGATGCGTTCGAAGCGTACAAATACTACTCGGACGAAGAGTACACCTGCGACATCGTCGGTCTTCTTTCGTCGGTCAGATTCGTTTTCCACTTGTTATTCCTCGTCACTCGTAAATCGGTCGTACTCTCCATTCTAGATTTCTGGCGCGCTTACGAAGGAATGTACATTTACTACTATTTAGTAGTGGAACGACGTAAAAAGTGGTCGTGCAACGGGCGCGGCGCCGATCGCAGTCGCAGCGTGGACGCGTAATCGCATCTAACTTGTCGGTAATGCGCGAATCTGAGCATTCTGGGCTCCAGCCTTAGCCTTAGCCCCAGTCATAACCCGAGCACGAACGTCGGTGCACCTATCCGTAATTAGAGTATGTACTTTGCCGTTCACTCGCCTCTACGTAGACCTACTTGGAATCTGTACCTCGATCTATGCACTAGTACGTATGTACGTGCCTTCCTATTTCCTATGCCTACTTACGTTGCTTCAGCGCTTACTTAATACCTACTCGCTATTAGCCACTACTCCGTCGTCTGTACTCCACTAGCCGTACATTCGCGATATTGGAATAGATAGGTAATTGATAAATCGATTAGATTACGCGAAAATACGAGTAGGTACAGATTAGAAAATTGTCGATAACGATAAGGACAAGTGAACGTTATTATTGAGATTGATGGTCGATTCGATTGCGTTCTACTCCATCTCCATGCATGTACGTAGTATTAGTTTAGGTATAATAATAATTATGTATACTATTATAACGTTGCGGTGTGGTGCGGTGATATACACGTGTACACGCAGATTCGTACGTACGAACGCTTAGCTTAGTAAAGTAGCTACACATTTTTACGACTACGACTACGAGTGCAAAAATCGCACCTAACCGAGTCCAGTCGAATCGAGTCGACCAAGCTTATGTACTCGTACCTATGTACTTAGATCGAGACCGCGATCGTGTACATTAAATACTCGGCGCAGCGCAACGCAACGCAGGTGTAGGTAGCAGCAATAAGGTACGTAGGTCTACGCGTGTATGTAATGCTGCGAATATTGGGCGTTGAAACGAACGTGGACGCGGACACGGTCGTGTACGACGCAGCGTGCTTGCTGTCCGTCGTCTCGATTCTGGTGGCATTTTCGAAAAGTCGACTGAAGCGGATGCTGGAAGACGACGCGTTATCCGGCCGCCTGGTGACGCTGTGCGGCCTGTCTCTGGCGTACGAGTGCAAATTCCGGCTCGGCCAACAAATTTCGTACTTTCGCCTTGCGCGCGACTACGGATACACGCTGATCGCGATCGCTCAGACGGCGCACTTTGTCGCCTTGGCGGCGCTCGTAGCGGACGCCTTTTGCTGGCTGGCGTGCGCCGAACGACGACTGCGTCTGGGTCGCGGCCGCGGCCGCGGCGGCATTATCGCGTCGCGAATCGCGTGCGCCGCCGTCGTATCGTCGGCCATCGGCGTCGTGTGCTACGTGCAGTTTTTTCGCGGCCAAAAAACCAAAATATTCGCGCCGAAGCAGCTGGCTCAACTACTCGTCGTGCCGTCGGCGCTGCTCTTCTTCGTCGCGCTCGTGTTTTCGCGCTCTCGCCGACCTACCGCCTGCTATCGCCATCGTACCACCGAGGTCGTCTTGAGCGTCTACATTCGAACGATCGTCGTCACCTTTGCCGCCAACTGCCTGCACCTGATACTGCTCATGACCAAGACCGAATGGACGGTAGTGCGTTTAGTTCGCGCTTCCAACGGTTGCTTTTTCGCTCTAATCGCCTGCAAGTTGGAACGTCTGGACGTCGTTTCATCCTCGCCCTGGACGTCGACGTCGTCGCTATCGCTGCCTCTGTCCCCCATTTCAGTCATCTCCGGCGCCACCGCCAATACGTTGGACACTAACGAGCCGCGTCCGCCTGCCTGCGATTCGTAATACACGAGTTACCTAGAACGTCTCGTAGTCTATCCCACCCCACCCCACCACACCAATCGTACCTACGACTACCATCTCGACAACTACCTCCTTCGATGCGTCGAATCGGCAGCCTGTTTCAACAAGCTGTCAATGCGTTTGCCTAGCCCCGCTACCGAAGGAACGAACATACACCGGCAGTCGCCGCACCGCCGTACCAGTCGGTCGATTTTCTGCAAAAATTAGCTAGGTTGTAAATTTTTTCCGAGATAGATGGAAATACGTACTCACGTAATATGTACGTAAAAATTACGTCTCGCGTTCTTCACTACGCACTAGGGCACTACATATTCGTGAGGAATCCTTGCTCGAAAATGCAGTCAACGTCGAGGCAACAGGCAACAGTAAAAGTGGATATAGGAAGACGAGCGATGCGATGGTCGATGCCCAAAGGCGAGCGATATTGCCTGCGATTATTTTGTGCGACGCGACGTGCACTCGTAGAGAATAAATTTTCAACTATTTAAAAATACCCACCTTTCTAGCACACCGCGTTGCGTCGATTTTCGATGTTGGGTTACACGCGTATAACTAGGTACATATTGATATTACGTAGCCCGGTGTTTTCGATCTTACTTCGTTAACTAGATGATAATTATGTAAATTTTTTCAAAAGATATTTTTCAAAATATTAAAATAAAAATTCAAAAATTAGTAATAAAAAGTAATGAAAATAACGCTCGACAATTTGTACCTATTAAAATTTCAGTTGTTATACCTATCTATTGTTGTTGGTTTGTCGACTGCGAATGCGATTAAAAATTTCTATAAAAACAAATTGGTATTCGTACTTACGTACTAATAACGAGTAGGTACCCTACGAGTATAATGGCGAACAAAGGCTAAAACCGCTGTATACCTTGTACTATACAGTACATAAACGTAAGTAAGAACAAATACATACGTACGCGTAAATTCAATAGTCGTCGGAACAACGATTAGTGAGTATTTTCAGTTTTCTTCAAAGTTTCAAGGATAATACTTATAGGCGATGTTAGTATGCGGTACGAACTTACGTTAGTAAGCATTGCAATAGGCGTACTAGTCGCAGCCAGTAGTCACGAATAAAGCAAACTCTCGTACCTACCCAACGCGACGTAATTGTTCTCAAAGCGTAGCGTCGCGTCGCGTCGCGTCGCGTCACCTTTCTCGCTCAATACCGATTCTGTAGTCGTTTAATGAAAGTAAGTAGCCAAGTACAAAGGGATCTTGGTCCTTCGTTCATTCGTACATACATACGTAGGACTTGGGTATGTAGGTAAGAGTGCTTACAAGAAATGTACGTCGGTACGTACGTAGACGTACATATTATGTGTATTGTGTATTACACGTAATGTAACTTGAATTGGAAAGCGACACCGAGATTGAGAAGCCACAGCGATAACTATTGCCATTTGCTATACAGACTACAGAGTATACGCTTATCTACGACACAACGCGACCGACGGCGACGTTAATCAATGCCATGCCCCACGCCATTGGTAATTGTTATCGAAAATAAAATAAAATGAACAATACGAGTGAATGCGGTATCATTTACGAATATAGTCTTGTATGTACATACGTATTCGTTGTTTTTGATAAACGCGAACGCGTGAAACGTATCAAATACGCCTCCGACTCCGATAATGCCTACTCTCAATACCATTACCGTATTGTACTGTACCATCGCATCGTATCGTATCGTGCCCGTACTTACTACTTACACACTTAGTGACTGTGTAGCGTGTGGGAGGCGAAGAACTACGATAGTCTGCTCCACCGTGTTTGTGTTCGTGTATATACATATGTCGCGTGTGCTTCTTCGTATACCTACGCAATATTCACCCCTTCGTAGGTACGTAACGTAAACGTACGCAGTAAGCTCGTAATCATATTTCTCCATCTGCCCCGAGATACTTACGCGATGATTAGACGATACTAGCAAAGGAAGGAAGGTAGGTAGGTAGGTACTAGGTACTTAGGTAGGTAGGTAGCGAAGAGTGTGCGTGCAATGTGCATGCACTGTGCACCACACCACAACGACATCGGGCTAATTGGGGTTTTGTCTTGCAGCGAAAATCGCGCTTATTCGATCGTTGAAGCTGCAAAACTGCACAGCGCAGCGCAGCGCAGAGCAGAGCAGGGCGATTGCGACTGCGACTGCGACTGAAAAATTGAAAGTTGGGAGTAGCTGGCAGATTAGCGCCAGCGCGTTGTGGCCGGTCATCAGAACGGCAGAAGATATGAATGCGACGACGGCGACGTACCACGACCATCGTTCCAACTATCTGCCGAACGTTGCGATAAGCGCCAACGTAATCTCGATAATCGGTTTCGGAATATCCATACTGCTGCTCTGCACTCATCTGATCGTGTATTCGATCACGCAAGACATGAGAACGTTGACCGGCAACAGTTTGGCGTCGTTTTGTCTTTCGCTGCTGCTCAGCTACTGCGCCTACATCGGCGGCATGGTGGTGCACGATGCCAGTTCCAGTTCCAGTTCCAATTCGTCGCCGTGCCTTATCGTCGCTCTGTGCGCTTTTTACTTTTTCTCGGCCAACTCGTCGTGGCTGCTGTCCATCTCGTTGCAGCTGTACAACGCCGCAGCCAGCCGCCATCGCCACGACCACGATAGTCGAAACGCCGCCGACGTCGCTTGCCAGTTCGCCCGGTACTCGGCGTTTGGTTGGTTGCAGCCGGCTCTGTTTCTGGGCGCCGCTTTGTACGCGCAAAAGCGCCACCTCTTCGGCATGCCCAAGAACCTGCGAGTGGATTTCTTTCCGCTCGGTACCAACTGCTTCAACAGCAACACCTCCGTGCTGATTTGGTTTCTCGTCCTGTTTAACGTTAATTTGACCGTTACGTTCGCCGTGTCCGCGCTCACCGCTTTCGCAGCCGGTCGAAAAAGCAAACGGACACGGCCCGACCACGAGGACGTCTTCCACTCCGACGAGCAGCTTTTTACGCAGCTGCGCTACTACATGAGGTTAAGCCTATTGGTAGGATTCGTATGGATCGTAGGTATGGCCATGATTTACTTTAGAGTGCTCCTTCTACAAATCGTATTCGCCGTATCCAACGCCGCGCTCGCCCTGTACATATTTCTAGTCTTCACCTTCAACAACAAACTGTCCATCGTCGTGTTCAGCGACCAACGCAAATCCTACGACATGGACACCATCGCCGTTCGTCGCGCTGGCAAACTCTCCGACGTCCAACATCATCCTCAAAATGCCGCCGCCGCCGCCGCCGCCGCAACCTCCATGTCCGACGTTTGAAAACTCATCGCCAGCTAACCGATCGCACTGTCCGCCGTAACGACGTAGCCGCCGACGTCCTAGAACAAATGCTCATCCGACATCCATCTACACTGCCTACCAACTTGCTTGCTGGCTCACTCCCATTTGCGATAATTAGAGCCTACAGCATACCTATCTACTTGCATATACGTATGTACGTAATGTAATGCACCTACTACGGTACGCCGCGCCGTCGATTGGCGTTTGAGGAGGAGTGAAGGGCAAATTGAAAAAAGAATCAGAATTCATATTTTTAGTATGCACTCGTACATTATGTACCTACTTATATAACTACTACCTACACAAGTATCGAACTAATCGATTAAAATTTATTCGTATTACCTATCTACAGTTAGCTATCTAATTTACCTACTCGTATATGCGAAATGAGATTTTTTTTTTCAATACACGTTTTTCTACGTTTCGACGTTATTCATACGCACGTGCAATGTGCATACGTTACGCTACGCTATCGCATCTACGAGCAATGCTATTTCGTACTGCCAGATGCATACGGCATCCGTGGCGCCCCGCCCCGCCCCGCCGCGTCCATGGTCGAGTATTTTAGAATAGTACGATTTTCCATCGCTTTGATCATTCGCTAGGTAACCGTAACGGCCAACGGCGTACAATTTTGTTGCATCTTGCAGCGCAAGGATGAAGAACGCCAAAGAAAGTTACCTATCGTAAGTATTCGTAGATAGGTACAGGCAGCAGTGAAGTAGGTACGTAGGTAGGTATTCATAACGTTAGATAGTTGGTACTCGACTATTGGCATTGGCGTTGGGTTGGTAAAAAGCGAGACAACGATGACCGAATTGGTATTACACTTTCCACAGATCGTCAGTTCGTCACGCGATTAGCGACTGCAGCTGCAGAATCTGCCATACAAAGTGAAAATGGAAAACACCACCGAGCGCGAACATCGAGACATCGAATAATGTTTCCTAAATTTGGTAAAAGGTAGGCGTACTCGGGTAGCAATAGGTAAGTAGGATACGTAGTAGAGATAAGTGGCGATGAAGACACGAATATTACAATAATTACATATACGACACGAGATGACACCATCAAAAGGCGAACGCGTATGTATACCTATTCCTATATCTAAGTAACTCTAATACGAGTTGATAAGATAAAAAAATTTACCAACTTCCATTTTCTTATCGTTGGTTTTCAATGTAAATAATAAGAAATAAATAAGCGCGTGCGACGCGACACCATTCGCCGTGGCAATGGCAATGCCATGTGTACCTGCTTACAGTGCTTACCTTACTTATCAATCGCCGTCGCGTCGCAAACTTATATTACGTAGGTAACTAGGTACGTGTAATATACCTAATAGATAATATAGCGTGTACGTACGGTAGAGATACGTTGAGATTCCTAGACCTGCGAGCGGGTAATTAATTAATAGGTATCCGTCCATCTACAGATAGATTTAGATACCTCGTGTACGTGTCGTGTACCTCCAGCGGCCGCGAATGGTATTTAGCTATTAGCTAGCTGTTCAGGATTCGCGTTCGCGCGACGACGGTACGTAAACGCAACTCTGATAAGACGTATTTGATGCTTATGTGTATACGTAGGTACTAGGTAGGTCTAGGTACGGCGTACGGACTATTACCTACGCTTACGTTAGACATAAGGATTTCGCAGCGCTCGTTGCTACTACTACTAGTGAAAAATTGAAAAATACCCTCGAACGCGGTTAAAGACTAGTTTCGCTATTCGGCTGCACTCGAGTTTTATAACCTACAGAAACGAACGAACGAACGAACGAACGAACGAACGAACGAACGCGAAAAATACGTACCTATTAGTATTATTATATATTCGTCGATTCGAGTGAAATGCGGTTAACGCGACGACGACCGCGTCCGCGCCGACCAACAGACCGCAACCGCCATCAAGCCAACCGATCGAATTAGATACGTAGAGGTATCCGTGCAGGCGTCCGGCTGCGGCTGTTGGGGATATGGGTGTGGGGAAATCGGTCAATTCGACGTTCGAGGGAGGCTTCATCTACCCATCCAAGACGTCGTCGGCCAATCGAACCGAGCTGGCCGAAATGTACGTGAACGTGGCCACCAACACCGGCCTATCGGTCTCCATACTGTTGCTGTGCTTCCATCTGGTGGTGTTCGCGCTGGTCGACGATTTACGCAATTTACCCGGCAAGAATTTGGCGTCGTTTTGCGCGGCGCTGTTGCTCGAGTACACCAGCACGCTGGTGAGCGGCGTGCTCGAGGGCACCGCCTGCTACGTCAACGAGATAACCGCCTACTACTTCATCATGGCGTCCGCCTTTTGGATGCTGACCATGTCGTTCGACGTTTGGCAAACGTTACGCTCGTCGGCCACCGAGCTGCTGCTGTCGAGCAGCGCTGGCGCCCGCCAGCAGCGCAACAAATTTCTGCTCTACTCGCTGTGGAGCTGGCTCATGCCCGCCCTGCTCACCGTGCTCGTCTTCTTCGTGCTGCCGCGCGTCTTTTCCGACTTCGATCTCGACTTTCAGGATTTCGATCGCAAACGGTGCAAGTTCGTCGAAACGGACACCATGTACGTGTTCGTGACCTCCGTGTTCGCCACCATCCTGCTGGCCAACACCTTCTTCTTCGCCAGCTCCGTCTACTACATCTTCTCGACGCAATCGGCCGTCAAAAGAACGGCGACATCCGGCGGCGGCGGCGGCGCCGCCTGCATCAATACCGCCTTCGTCAATCACTTCCGACTGTACGGCAGACTGTCGCTCATCATGGGAGTGACGTGGACCGCCGAATTCATAATATACTACTCCGATTTCGATATTCTCAGCCTTACTTTCAAAATCATCAACACTTTCGAAGGATTCTTCATCGTGCTTGCCTTCACGTGCAGAAAAGAAGTACTGCATAACGTCAAATCTCTTCACATTGCCAAAAGTTTACGAGATACGCCGTTCTATCATTACGTTAATTTAAGAAGATTATGAGCGGCTAACTGCAGCTGCACCGAATAAGGGGCCTGTATATGTATTAACTGTAGGTATATATCTACAATATACCTACTTCACTCGCGCGTATGTAGTTTACATAATATATAAGGTATTAATTTCTTTTTCATTTCGATAAGCCTAGCTAGGTATACATACGAAACGAATACGAGTAGGTAAAGTACACCAAGCAAATTGGTACGTACTGTAACGAGATTCTAATCTGGTGTGCCTAGTAGTAGATTTATAATAATATAGATATGTAGGTAGGCTAACTATTCGTACTCAAGTTGGTCATTTAAATTTGGAATGATCGCGAATAATCAAATAAATAGTTTTTATAACTTTTTCGACTTTCGCTCAATTTTCAATGTAGGTACTCATATACTGCAGATACTACCAAACCTAACTGGCTAACTACATATTATAATATACCAATTGATGAGTAAGTACTATGGACACTGGACCTAACCCAAGACATCCAACTCCGGGCTGGAGGGTCCCGCGTACCCTGCCGATAACCTGTGTCTTTCTAATTTATCCCGCTGGGTGCAGATGATGGCGCTGCAGTCGAATTTTTATAAAGACCAACTCCTCAAGTCCAAAATATCATTTAAAGAGTTGCATTTTTCATACATGATACAATCCAACATTATGTCTTGAGAGGCGAAATATTTTTTTAGTTTTATTTATTGCGAATTGCAATTTAAATTGACAATTTTCACGATAAATAACCAAAATCAAATAATTCAAACCACATACAACGTGTTTTTCCGCGTATTTTTTTGTTTATCACCTTGAAAAAACGACTACAGCGCCATCATTTGCACCCAGCGGGATAAATTGGAATAACGCAGGATATCAGGCCAATATGGCGGCGGGTTGGATGTCTTGGGTTAGGTCCAGTGTCTATACAATAATCGAATCATTAGTTTCCTACGGCATATATATATCTACTTATACATACCTATTAATATTAAGTATTACATACAGACTTATCACGCGTAGAATTAATGTACCTAGCTCAAAAGATTTCCGATGACTCGATATATCATCCTTAAACCCCTCTCGTCGCTTTTCGACGACATTTACCTAATAAACGGTGGGTTGGCTACGGTAGTTGGTAGATAGGTACGATCACGAATCAAAAGTGTATTTCTTTTTCACGTACGAATCAAAAAATATCAAGAGAAAAGACTACTGCAGTTTACATAAAATGACGTTCGGGATGCTATGCGGTGTTCGCGAGGGTGTTACCTAAGTGTTACCGTTATGTTACGGTTACGGCGGTGTTGCGGTTGCTAGGGTTTCACTATCAAAAGGGATGAGGGAAATTAATGTCGAGGCTATGTTGCGAAGACTGGTATCTACGTAGCTGAAGAAAAAAAATGATAAGGACGGCAACTCTAATAATTGTATCGTCACTCATTTCTTAACAAAATTCCGTAGGTAACCTGTAATTCTCATTTCATCGACTCTTCGTGGTTGGGTATACATACGTATATATTATATATTAATCGAATAGAAATATAGGTACTTCCAGTCGTAGATGATTAAAAACATTGGTACGTAATCGTCTCCCGTTGAAAGAACGCGTAGGTATTTTCTGAAAATAGCGAAGCGTAAACGTAAACTTGAGTGTTAGCGTCAGACGTAATCATGACCGAAATACTACAAGGTAAAAAAGAAGACGAAAATCGTAAAATGGTTCACACGTATCCTCTAATAAAAGTGAGTCGGTTACGATTTCATCATTTTTTTGGTCCGCTTTACCTAAACGTGAAAACACGCGTTAGTAGCTTCGTTTGCTGGTAGGCGTTTGATTGTAGATCTTACCTACTTACGTTAGTAGTATGTAGTAGATGCAGTACTTACTTAGCAGGTAAGTACAAGTAGACACCTAAGTGTATTAACGATAGGTATGTGCGAATACGAATCAGCATTTAACGCAAAAACTACGAGTACATCGCTTCAGCCTTTCAAGCACTAGCCTTGCGCGTGTATTGCTGTCTAGCCATGAGATACGTACCAACCTCATACTAGGTTAGGTAGGTATAGGTGCTTTCTCATCGCTCGTATACAACTCATTACGCACGTGTAGATACACCTTTATCTACTAATGCGATCGGTTCTCTGAAAAAGTTTTCAGACATGAACGACGAAATGAAAGCCGAAGCTGTGGAAACATGCGTCACCGCTTGTGAAAAGTTCTCCAACAATAACGAAGTAGGTACAACTGTACAGATATCGCATCTATCGATTTTGTAGCTCGTTGTTAGGTGTAGGTGGTACTAGGTAGTAGGTAGGTACCTCGACCTCGAGTGGACTTACCCACTTGGCTTGGCCAACCTTAGCCTACGTTTCTTCGTCTATTTACCTAAGTATAAATACTGTTACTTTACTTTTTTTTTTATACTCGAAGGCGGCCGCCAAAATGATCAAAGAAACGATGGACAAGAAATTCGGAGCTGCTTGGCACACCGTAGTTGGGGAAGGATACGGCTTCGAGATCTCCTACGATTGCAAATCGTTATTGTACATGTTTTTCGGTGGCAACGTCGCCGTATGCACGTGGAAATGTTCCTAGTAGTACGTGAAGCACAAGAATACCACGCCACGCACGTATCTACCTAGTCCGCTAGTCCTAATCCTAATCGTGTACCAGCGTCCAAGTGTCCACGAATGCGAACAAGCATACGTAGACTGCGAATACCAATCGCAACTCTTTTTCTTTTGAGCTTTAAACGAAGACTTTCGACGTTGAAATTTTCTACTCGTATATAATTATGTAGACATACGTTGTACCTTGTCATTGTCATTACTTGTGACAATTTTTATACGTACGTCGCTAATAAGCATTGCTACTTTTAAGACGTTCGTTACAAAATAAATATAGATACGTAGTCAACGTACCAGGTACCTCTACCTACGTACATCAGTACGCTGCAGTTGTTTGTTTGTACCTTTGTGCCCAAGTATATTTCTATCTACCTTTTACATGGTTTATTGCAAGCCGTATTCACTCGTACGCTGCAAGCGAGTATAGTAGATGTGGTATATGTATGTATATGTACCTAAATATAATATGAATTAAATGAACGAACACCCTTCCACACGAGCGAGCTCTTACATAGTTGCATCGATTCCGCAATCGCGAGCAACTCTCATCGCGTCAGTCTCTTTCAAAAAATACTAAAAGCAGCCAGTTCCGAATCAAGCTTCTATCTTAAATAGGTACGTACTTTCGACTCGACGTATACATTAAATCAACATTACTAGCTTACTCGTGACACTACCCACTAATTGGAATGGAACATAATATAATACCTTTACGTTCCGAGAGAAGAGAACGATAGTCGGTAGGGTATAGCAAAATGTTGAAACATGAAATCGATTCAGCATCGAGCATCGTTCAACTGCAACCGCATTCGACGGGCATGGGCAGCGCCACCGCCATCATCCGAATAGGGTAAAGTGTACAAACACCCTGCAGTTGGCAAAATACACATAACAATCATGAATGTAATATTTCATTTCCGACCGGCCGAGTAGAAAATTGAAGTATGTTGGAGAAGGAAAAAAAAACGAGAAACGAGCTCGTGGTTACCCACGTATTCGAGTGACGATGACGATTCGTCGCATGGGGGAACTGGGCTGGGGTGAGCTTGAGCTTGGCGACAGCGCAGCGCGGCTACGAAATACAAATACACGCGTAGATAATACGAGTAAGTATGTAATTTTTTCAGCTCTAAAAACTTGTAACTTATAAATGGGGAAAATTGTACACGGTACAAAAATATTCGTAAATAAGTAGGACAGCTTTCGTAACTTGAATGAAATTCGTACGTTTATCGCAGTTTGCTCCTCCGCCAACTTGGTAACGAGTAATACGTAGTACATCTACATAAATGTACGAAACGAAACGAGTAGCATCATCACGAACTCGGCGAAGCTGAAGCGGAAGAATCCGGATCCGGGCACGACCATTTCACGTGAACTTGAGGCGTTAGATTAACTATTTTAACGTGAACCGCTTGGTTTTTCTCAAATTTCGGCGGTATCGGGCATAATCTATATTTCACCTCGTCTCCGGGCAAAGGAACGTATTCGTCTTCGATACTGCAAGAAATGAAAAAAAAAAAAAAATTGTACCGCGTGTACGCGAGTGTCGGCTAATCGAGTAATAGTACGTAGTGTAACGATACCAACTCGGAAATATGTACGAATAAGTCGTTGCCTCCTTTCTCGGGTGTTATGAATCCGTGACCGCGAGCTCTACAGAAGTACTTCACTTTGCCAGTTTCTTCCGGATTACTCAAGGCTTTTGCCGAACTGCGAGTACGTACAGAAAAAAGATAGCCGGTAATTATTTTCGCAAATGTACCATACCCAACACTACTTTGTATGTAGATGTACTCTTGTACTCTAAACGAACGACTTACGTCGACAAAGTTCTCGTTCTTCTCGTAATAATGGGACTGGGCAGCTGTAAAATCGGAGATGCGCCTCCTCCGTCGCGAGAGTTCGCTGTTGAATTGAACATTATGACGCGAATACTAGACGTTAATCTGTAATCTGTTCCACTTGCACCGAGGTACGCGCTCCGCTCGTATTCGTATACTTATGTATCTACCTAAACAACACCAACAACAGCATAGCATTCAACACTGGACTGGGACTTTCGACTTTGTCTGGGTCTGGATCTGGGTTTGAGACTCAATTTCCGAACAAACGTTCCAAGTCGCAGGCAACACTCAACACCTATAAAGGCTACGCGGCTACGATCGAGTTACGTAGCACACGCTACACGCTGACGCTACAGCCTGCGTTTACAGTCTCGTACAAAAACGCAATCGCGATGCTAATTTCCAACACTGTTAGGATACATACGGCATATTATAGCAAATCCGAACATAGCATATAAGAGACCGGCATGCAACTGATCGAATCGAACTGATCGGTTTACAATCTCACTACAACGAAATGAGAAAATGAGCAGACGAAACGCTATCGACGTCGTTTCAGCTTGCTGCCTGTCCAATTTCAAAAAACTAACCTTTTTCAATTTTCAAATACCAAGTTCAATTTTATCACACAACGCCTCAACTCCAGTCTCCAACGCCAGTACATACGTAAAACACAAACAGACTGAAATGCGACGCGACGTGCTTTATACTCACCACTATACCATACACCGACGACACTAGTCCGGTGCAATATTTCAAATTCTACTTTCTACGTAAGTATACGCGACGACAACGAAACTTCTACAAGTGCAATCTGCAATAATCGGTAAAATGGTAATCGGTGGATTGCGAATAATAATATGTACTCGAATATAATAAATTTTTGGAAAAACAAAACAGCACTTTTCTAGCTTCTAGCACCAGATAACTGTCAGTGTCCGTCTTTCTCCTCTCTTGCACTAGTGATGGAAACTATAGTTATCGATATTTTTTTCTATCGATAGGAAATTTCGATAATTTTTGCCAACGATATACTATCGAAACTATCGTACAAACTATCGATAAGTTATCGATAGTTCAAAGTTAAAAAAAAAAGCGTGGTATGAAAATATGCTGGTAACTGTCGAGATACGACCAGTGATGCCGGAACGTAACGATAACGGTAACGAAAAACGAAAAATAACGGAATTTTTTTCGTTACAAGTAATGGAACAGTAACGGAACTTTATTTTTTAACAGAAATTGTGTAACGAAATAATAACGTTACAATAAAATGGTCTTTATGTTACGTAACAAATAACGAAAAAATTTCGTTACGTTCCGTTACTTTTTTTCGTTATTTTTTCAGTTTTTTTGCATTGCCTGCACTGCCAACCGCAGAAAATGTTCACTAACGTCTAGTTTGATTGTTTTGTTTACATTCATGGGGTGCAACTTCGAAAATTTTTTACCAAGTCCAGTGCTACATAATACTTTATAGTCAAAATTGGAAGGGAGGAAGGGGTCTAATCGAAATTTTTGTAATAACTAAAAGTATTTGTACAACTTCAAGCTACAACTTTTGTTTGAAAATTTTTTCAATCGGGCCCCTTACCTCCCCCCTGTTTTTAAAAATGTATTTGAAGGAGTTGGATTATCCAAAATTGGTGGGGAGGGAGGGATCCGATTGAAATTTTTGTCATCACCAAAATTATTCCTAGTACTTCAAGGTACAACTTTTATTTGAAAATTTTTTCAATCGGGCCCCTTACCCTCCCCCTGTTTTCAATAATGTATTTGAATGAGTTGGATTATCCAAAATTGGAGGGGTGGGAGGGGTCCAATAGGTAGCAACACCACCAAACTTGTATTATTTTCTTCTTAGTTCTTGATGTTTATTTTATTCTATTGGACTTGATAGTTATTAATTTACATTGAAAAATGAAGATAGCAATTTTTTTTATGATTTCTGGCTATTTCGGAAAAAATTACGTTGTAACGAAAAAACCGGAACGGAACGGAAAAAAATAACGTTACTTGAAAAATAACGTTACAAGGCCCTGTCGGTACCATTTTCGTTCCAAGTAACGTAACAAATAACGAAATTCAGGATTTTTAGTTACAGTAACGGAACGAATACCGTAACGGAAAAAAAAATTTCGTTACTGACATCACTGGATACGACTTGCTGCTGCTGCGACTGCGAGAAAAAAAATTGAAAAAGAAGCACGTTTTATACTCTATAATGGTTTTCGTTTTTTTATTCAATACCAATTGTTCGATTTATTTTGTTTAATTTGGTGCTGTCGTTGAGCGTAAAAGCTCACGAATAAAACGAACTTTAATGATTTAAACGAACTTTGGAACTTTCAACTTTATGCCATTTCAATGTACAAATGTGATGTCACGAATATAGTATGTAATTAACGAACGTCTAACTCACTGAACTACTCCTACGAACAGGAGTCTAAATCTCGACTCGTGGAGTATCCACGACACTCCCGGCGAAAAGAAAAAAATGAAAAAAAATGTAAAAAAAAAATGTTCTCTACAATCTAAATCATAAACGAAAATAATAACGATAATTGAGTAAAGGTTAGGAATAATAATAAATGCATACAAATAAAAGAGTACAAAAAAACGACGTTAAATAAAATTTAACACTATTCGATAGAAATAAGTAATAATTATTCATCGACTTCTTCTACGGATACAGTGAAATCATCCCATTCGTCCTCCGGCTCTGAGTTGGGTTCGGTAGCCGGCTCAAGTTTTGCTTCGATTTCTAGCGGGTATACTTCTTTGACCGGACGTACAAGAGTTCCATTCTGCGTTCGTACTGAAACTGAGCGAACTTGCCCATCGCTACTACGAATTAACTTGATTATACGACCAAGTTTCCACTGCGCTCTTTTCAGGTTCTTTTCAGCGATTAGCACGATCTCGTTAATTCGTGGCACTGATGTCGATGTTTTTCTGGGAAAGGCTGGGTTACGGTAAAATCCCTTTTCACGAAGATGTTGTAAATAAGCGTGTCTCCACACTGACCAGAATCTTTTCTTCAGTTCCTCGCTTCTTTTTGCAAGCGAAATGAGGTGGGCAGCGATCGACTGTTTGTTTTCAACTTCATCGAAATTCGACGAATATTCAACGGTGTAAGTTTTCAGGAAGTAATTTGGCGTTAGTATTTCACCTTCTCTTTCTTCGGAAATGTAGGTTAGTGGCCTATCGTTGATTACAGCGACTATCTCGCCTAGCGCCGTTCGCAAAAGTGAATTTGACATTGCGACATTATGAAAGGTTTTGAGTAACGCGTTTTTTAGCAACGCGACCATTCGTTCGTACACACCTCCCATCCAAGGCGAATGTTCGGGAATAAACTTCCATTTCCACTCATGAGTAAACGATTTCTGGAAAAGTTGATGTATTGCTTTGAATTGCGGTGCATTATCGGAAACAATTAATGAGGGCTTGGTACGCCGCGCTATGATTCGACGAAACGCTAGAAAAATTTCTTCAGAGGTCATATTCTCCAATACCTCGCAATCAACCGCTCGAATAACTAAATCCGTAGCCAGGAATACGAACCGCTTTGTATTGTTCACCCATATGGGTCCAAACGTGTCAATACCAACGCTAGTGAATGGGATTTCTTCGCATAAACGAAAGTCTGGTAAAATAGACGAGTCTGGCTGTTTGTAGGGACGAGCTGTGAAACGTTTACATGTAGCGCAGGACTTTATGCTCTTATAGATTGCTCTTCGCCCACCTATAATCCAAAATCTGCGACGAATACTTTCTAGCACAGATGACGTACCGGTGTGAAATGCGCTTTCGTGTACGAACTGAATTAACTTCTGTACAAAAACTGATTTCTTCGGATGCGGAAGTAAGATAGGACATTTTTCATCAAATGAAAGCGGTGCGAACTTGAAACGACCTGCGCATCGAATAACATTGTTCGAGTCACAGTACAGATTGAATTTTGAGACTAGATGATTGGGCTTGTGATTACGTATGGCTTCAAAAATATCACAAAAGTGATTCCTTTGGACGTATTTAATCCACACCAATCTAGCTTCGTGTATGGTAGGATTTTGAAAGATGCCACGACGACGAGCTAATTGGAACTTTGATAAGAACTGCATAACGTACGATGTTACTCGCAAAATCTTTAGGTATGAGCTGTACTTGTCCTCGTCTAGCAACGGAGGTTCAATTTCAGGTAATAATACAGGAGCTACGGTTCTCGTTGGTGTTTCTGGCTGCTCGATTTCGACGAATTCCTGTACAATAGGAGGCCAATTTTCTTCAGATTTACAAAGCCAAGGTGGTCCTACGAACCAATTCGATGATTTTAGTTGCTCCAGCGAACAACCTCTCGATGGTAAATCGGCCATATTTTCTTTCGACGATACGTAACGTTTCTTCAGGTTAGGAACATTTTGAATATAATTAACGCGTTGCTGAATAAAAACTGGTAAAATTTTATCACCAGTTATCCAGTGTAACGTGCATTTCGAGTCGGACCACAGCGTACGTTCTTCGATGTTAATTTGTAACGAGTCTTGAACAAACTCCAACGCTTTTACCCCCATGAGGGCCGCTATTAGTTCAAGTTTAGGGATGTTATCGATTTTGGCTAGCTTTGTGGTTGAAAATATGAGGTGAGTTGAAACTGCGTTGTCGAGTTCACGTCGTAGGTAGATTACACAGGCGCAAGCTTTCGATGACGCATCTACGAAAACATGCAACGAATAATTCGCCGAGTCTTGTACATTGCATTGGAAACGAGGCAACTTTTCAAAGGTTGCGGCTTCAATTTCCTTCCGTATGGAGTACCATTGGTTACCGTGTTCGTCATTTAATTGGTCGTCCCAATTATAGTGACTATGCAATTCTCGTATGAATAACTTCGATAATAATAAAACCGGGGAAAACCAGCCACAAGGGTCGTAGAATTGTGCCGTCGTACTCAATACTGATCGTAGAGTTGTAATCTCCGAAATTTGAATGCGCTGTAACTGGTAAGTATCTTCGTACTGATTCCAAATAATACCCAATACTGAGATAGTAGCTGAAGAGTCTGCTTGTTGAAACGTGGCTCTCAATTCTTCGTTATTTGAAGCCCAACGTCGTAAATTCATCGAACATAATTTAAAAACTTCCACCGCAAAACGATAAAACTCCAGCGCCTCTTCCGATGTTTTGAAACCAGTGATAACGTTATCAGAGTAGATATCACGTAGAATTTGTAAAGCGAACTTGTTGTTTTTGAATCGGCGTAGTAAGTGGAAACGAATCGTAGCATTGAGAAGAAATGGACTGGCAATAATTCCAAACAAGACGCGCAGAAAACGAAGAATTCTCAAATTATTACCGGAAGGTGGCTTTCGAAAATCTCGAACCCATAAAAAACGTACATAATCTCTGTCTTCCGGCGCAATTGATAAGGCGTGAAATGCTTTTTCTAGATCCGCCAGTACTTGGATGAGATGAGTGCGAGAACGAATTATCAATTTAACACCGTGCGCCAATAAATTTCTTCCTTTATAAACAGCATCGTTGATACATTTTTTATCTTTTGACGTTTTTGCAGTACCATCGTAGACTATTCTTGCTTTCTCTGGCGTGATAATGATATGATGAGGTAAATAGTACGATTTGGCATCAATGTTGGATTCGACCTCTTCTACAACGCCCTCTGTTATCTGTTTTTCGATGATGTTGTTATACTCTTGAAAAGATTTTTCGTCCAGTTTACGTAGTAACGATTTTAATCGACCTAGCGCTAATCCAAAATTGTCAGGCAGGTCCGGAGGGTATTCTCGCCAAGGCCATCGGATTTGATAACGATTATCAACGAATTTCAGGTTGCTGTAAAATTGATCCAATGCTCGTTCCTCCTCTTCGATCTCCGAAAGAGGAAGCTCTTTAATACCCAACGTTTCTAAACTGCATAATTCTTTGACAGCTTGATCCGGAGACATTTGAAAGAATGCTGATTTTCTCGACGATTCACTAGGTTGTCTACCAACTAACAACCAACCAAATTTCGTAGCGTACAGAAATAAACCATCTTCGACTGTTATTTTACTTTCAGGCTTTAGGATATCGTAAAAATAGTCGCTACCGATAAGTAGATCGATTTTGCTTGTAGGATCTGGATCGACGAACTTTTTATTTGAGTGTTCAGGGTGCGTTTGTTTGAAAGCGTTGTAATCAAACAAGTGTACATCTTGAGGAAGCGAAGGTACCGTATCTGCGACTATATTTAGGTGGAAATCGTTGTCATTTGTCAAAACAAATGATGTCGACGCCGTACGTAGGTTGATGGGGTTGCTTTTTAGAAATACAGACACTGGAATTGTTCTAAAAGTTGATAAATGTAGGCCAAGACGACGAGCTGCACTTTCGGTGATATAGCTTTCATTACTACCATTATCAAACAATGCTCTCACTTGGTACTTTCGATTTGACACTGGATTTTCTATTGTTAAGAGAGCTGTGATATGTGCACCGTGCTGAGTGCGAAGGAACGCAACTGTTCTAGTAGAATCGCTTCCAGCTGCACCATCCTTCGGCTCTTCTTTTTTGAATTTATCAGCTGCTGGCGTTGATGGTTGTTTTTCTTGCGGCGAACTCGAACTCTTCGGTTTGTCTAGTTGCTGACAGCAGAGCGAAGAATGATGCACATTAACTTTCTTACAGAACCGGCAAGTGACCGACTTGGTACATTCATGTTTTTTGTGATATTTGCTCAAGCACAGGAAACAACGATCTGGTATTAAAGCTCGTCTCTGCTCCACGGTAGTGTATTTTGTACATTCGTTTGAGTAATGTTTCTCCTTACAGAAGACGCAGTTTGGGATTATAGGCGTTGTTTTAGGATCATTTGGCGACTGATCTTCACCAGGTTTCTTGTAAGTAGGCTTCGATGCGACTAAAGAAGTTGTTGCTGCTCGTTGAGGCTTTGAATATGGCACTCCTTGAGCTCTTGCAGATGTTTGTAACCCATGACGTACGTTCAAATGACTCGAGATACTTTTCATAAAATCTTTAATCGTTGGCTTCGTTGGACCGCACACCTGCTGCACAAGCCATAATGGGAATTTTAAAAATACCTTGTCACGTAACGGAGGGAACGAATCAAGATCCTGATTATGAGACTCCAGCGCATTTAATATTCCTTCTAGCCCTGAGAATGTAGCACTTAGACTTTCATTTGTGTTGGCTGCCCGTGGTAATCGTTCTAATTTATAATACAGCTCCGAAATAACCTCTTCTTTGTTAGCGTATTTCCCATTCAACTTTTCTAAGGCGAAGTGGTAATTTTTATCAGTTAATTCAAGCGAATTTATGGCATTTCTGGGTTCGTCAAGAAGATGTTCTTTGAGATGTTGAAGTCTCTCCTTATCAGATATCGGAAGGTTGCCATATTTCAACTCAAAAGCGGTCATAAAGCTGTTATATTCGGTGATATCGCCTTTAAAAATTGCTACCTTCATTTCAGGAATGGATCGTGTTGTGTGTAGATTTTTCGACGACGGTTCTTCTTTTTTAGCGGTTTTATTATGGGCAGCGAGGATGGTCTCAGCTCTAGCTGACAAGCGTTTAGCGGTGGCTAGCGGTTTTAATGCATGTTTGAAGTCGTAGGTGATTGCTGCTGCTTTTTTACTGGTGCTGGGACGAAAATTTTCTAGCTCAGTGGAGTCGACAGACATTTCGTCGTATTTCTCTTGTAGCACGTTGATGTTGATATCGTCTGGTTTCTCCAAAACTGCGGAGAGTGCTGTGCTGGATGCGGTGAGGTTGTCGAGCCATAGATCGAACTCGGCGTGCAATATTTCTGACAATGACATTGTGACTGCTTGTGTGATGGATTGTGTGAAACACGTGATGAACAAACGAACGTATTTTTCGCGAAATAACCGCAATTATTTCACAATGTGAATCGAAACGTCTCTGCTACCATGTCGTTGAGCGTAAAAGCTCACGAATAAAACGAACTTTAATGATTTAAACGAACTTTGGAACTTTCAACTTTATGCCATTTCAATGTACAAATGTGATGTCACGAATATAGTATGTAATTAACGAACGTCTAACTCACTGAACTACTCCTACGAACAGGAGTCTAAATCTCGACTCGTGGAGTATCCACGACAGGTGCAATGAAAAAATCAAGAAAGTGAAAAGGTTTTCATCAAGAATTTTAATTTTATACTATTCAATCACGTAGATGGTTATTCCATTATGGCAAACTACGAATTGTTTCAAAATGTAGTCGATGTAGAAGTAGAAGATGACTTTTTTTTGTTGAAATTTTTTACTTAGATTAAGGTTTTGGTGTGTTCATTTTATTCGAAGAGAGAATAATTTTTACTGCCTTTTTTAATATATATATATATATATATATATATATATATTTTAAAGAAAGTAAACTTTGTTAACTTGTTTAAGCTTTCATGTGATTTTTTGAAAGGCTGAGTAATTTTTAATACTGAATTTTATATTAAAAAAATGTTCTAAAGAAAGGGTAGTTTTTATTACACTTTTTCATAGATTTTATTAGGTAGTTTTAAGAGCGTTCATAAAATTAAACATGTTCCAGTCCAGTTATTCTATTCTATACTATACTATACTATTATAATGATAAAAACGAGGTTAATTTTTTTACTAAAAAATACATTTTTTTCATAAATGGTTTTTTCAATGTGTTATGTACTTATGTATTTTTCATTCATCTTCAATTCTTCATCTCGGTGTATTTTAAATGGAAACATAATAAAATCGCCAATTTTTACTTGATCAAAAGTCAAAACCTGAGAAAATCAGAATATTGCTATTGTTTTCGTGGTATTTTATTACTTTTCATAATTCGTATTAATTTTTCATGAACAATGACACTGCGCTGCAAATTAAATTAATAGGAACAATACGTACAAAAAAGAAAAAGTGTATCTCACCATCGATAGTTGAAAAAAAATTTACGATAACAATCGATAGTACTATCGTATGAACATTTCTACTATCCAGAGCTGGCGCGACTCATCTCTTTTGGGAGTCGAACTCTTTTAGTTCGACTCTTTGCTAGTTGAGTCGAAGAGTTTTCAATTTGCGACTCTTTACAAATTTGATTAAACTCATGAGTCCGACTCTTTTAATGAACGACTCCTCGCGACTCTTTTTTTCCGACTCCTCGCGACTCTTTTTTCCGACTCCTCGCGACTCTTTTTTTCCGACTCCTCGCGACTCTTTTTTCCGACTCCTCACGACTCTTTTTTTCAATTTATTATTTTTTAATTTTTAATTTTCAAGTAAGTAAAAAGTTTGTAACGTTACTAACGTTAATTTAAAATTAAATTAAAATAATTATAAAAAAATCAAAATGCAAGAAATACAATTTTTATTTTTCACATTTTTATAACATCAAAAATGTCATTGTTTAATGTTTATGAAAAAAAAAAAACGGAAAAAATTTAAAAAAAGAGAGGAAACCTCCTTCTCAACTTTGTAATCTTAATTAAATTTAAATTAAAAAATTAAAATATAAAAAATCAGCAAAAAAATAAAAATAAAAATTTTCAACGATCTGTCATCTTTCACATAAGAAAAAAACTGAAAGAAACCACCGTAAGTTCGCGAACCTAGAATTTTTAAAATATAAAACAAAAAAAATTACCAATCTGGTTTATGATTGGTAAAAAAACTACGTAAAATCAACGTCTTTTCAAAATTTGAGTCCAACATTGAACCCCTTCTATCATTTAAAAATTATACTTACCACAGTATCATTGCCTTTTGTAGATCTTGTGTGTTTAAAATAGATTTCGAAGTTTTTCATCACGAAATTGAAACAATTCGAAAATTAATTGAAATCAAAACTAAACTTACAACAGTTACAATACAACACACGAGATTACACTACGCATGAATCGCGGAAAAAGGGAGTTTGAGAGATGAAAAGAGTCGTGTGAGTCGTGATATGAAGAGTTGTGAATCAAAAGAGTCGCAAGTGAAAAAAGAGTCGTGAGTAAAAAAGAGTCGCAAATTGAGAAGAGTCGTGAATCAGTTTAATGTTCGACTCTTAGTGAGGAGTCGATTTTTTCAAATTTTTTTCGACTCCTTGTGAAAAAGAGTCGAACTCGGAGTCGAACTCCGAGTCGCTCGCATGCGACTCCCGCGACTCACACTCGAAACTCTGAGTCGCGCCAGCTCTGCTACTATCGAATTACTATCGATAAAAAAAAATATCGATAATTCCCATCACTATCTTCCACTTTGTCTTCCCTTCCTCCAAACTATAGACAGTCAAGAGGAAGACGGAAATCTTATATGGGAGAAATAACTGATTTCCGTACCCAAAGTTGTCCCGTCCATGTAGAGCGCGCTGCTTTGCAAACACTCCCGTGTACTTAATGCGTTTTATACGCGTTTATATGGGGAAGGATTTGAAAAACACGTAATTTTTCATTTTTTAGGGGTTTAATTTTTTTTTGAGATTTTTTTTCCTTCAAATACATTTTTAATGCAATGTATACTAGCATTTACAGCAGAAAACTCATTGAATATGATTAATTTGTACATCTATATCCGTATTAAATAGTACAATACCACATAGGTAGGTACTTGATATTCAAAATTAGAGATGAAGGACATGTCCTATCTGAATTATTGTGATGACCGAAATTATTCCTACGACTTCAAGCAACAACTTTTGTTTGAAAAGTTTTTTAATTGGACCCTTTCCTTCGCCTATTTTTAAAAAAAATAGCATATAAAGTATCCAAGGTCATGTCTATTATCAAAATTGGAGGGGAAGGAAGGGCCTAATCCAAAATTTTATAATAACCAAAATTATTCCTAGCACTTCAAGCAACAACTTTTGTTTGAAAAGTTTTTCAATTGGACCCTTTCCTTTGCCTATTTTTTTAAAAAATAGCATAATAAGTATCCAAGGTCATGTCTATTATCAAAATTGGAAGGGAAGGAAGGGTCTAATCGAAAATTTTATATTGACCAAAATTATTCCTAGCACTTCAAGCAACAACTTTTGTTTGAAAAGTTTTTCAATTGGACCCTTTCCTTCGCCTATTTTTTTTTTAAATAGCATATAAAGTATCCAAGGTCATGTCTATTATCAAAATTGGAGGGGAAGGAAGGGTCTACTCGAAAATTTTACATCGACCAAAATTATTCCTAGCACTTCAAGCGACAACTTTTGTTTGAAAAGTTTTTCAATTGGACCCTTTCCTTCGCCTATTTTTTTTTAAATAGCATATAAAGTATCCAAGGTCATGTCTATTATCAAAATTGGAGGGGAAGGAAGGGTCTACTCGAAAATTTTACATCGACCAAAATTATTCCTAGCACTTCAAGCGACAACTTTTGTTTGAAAAGTTTTTCAATTGGACCCTTTCCTTCGCCTATTTTTTTTTAAATAGCATATAAAGTATCCAAGGTCATGTCTATTATCAAAATTGGAGGGGAAGGAAGGGTCTAATCGAAAATTTTATATTGACCAAAATTATTCCTAGCACTTCCAACGTATAAATTTTGGTTGAAAATATTTTCAATTGCACCTCTCCCGCTCTCCCACCCCACTGATTTTGCACAACACACCGAAGATACAAATTAAAAATTGGTGTTGGGAGACAGGGTGGGTCCAATTGAAATTTTTTCAAAGCGAAAGTTGTAGATTAAGGTCTTGAAAATAATTTTTGTTATTATAAAATTTTCGATTAGACCCTTCCTTCCCCTCCAATTTTAATAATATCAAATATGACATGATTATGCATACTAATTATCTATAATATTATGCTATTAAAAATAAAAATTGGCGGGGGGAAGGGTCCAATTAAAAAACTTTTCAAACAAAAGTTGTTGCTTGAAGTGCTAGGAATAATTTTGGTTATTATAAAATTTTGGATTAGACCCTTCCTTCCCCTCCAATTTTGATAATAGACATGACTTGGATACTTTATTATATGCTATTAAAAATAAAAATTGGTGGAGGGAAGGGTCCAATTAA
Organism: Balanococcus diminutus; assembly: GCA_959613365.1. Taxonomy (NCBI): domain Eukaryota; kingdom Metazoa; phylum Arthropoda; class Insecta; order Hemiptera; family Pseudococcidae; genus Balanococcus; species Balanococcus diminutus. The sequence goes on from OY390714.1 coordinate 67,999,494, forward strand.
AAAACTTTTCAAACAAAAGTTGTTGCTTGAAGTCGTAGGAATAATTTCGGTCATCACAATAATTCAGATAGGACATGTCCTTCATCTCTAATTTTGAATATCAAGTACCTACCTATGTGGTATTGTACTGTTTAATACGGATATAGATGTACAAATTAATCATATTTAATGAGTTTTCTGCTGTAAATGCTAGTATACATTGCATTAAAAATATATTTGAAGAAAAAAAAATCTCAAAAAAAAATTAAACCCCTAAAAAATGAAAAATTACGTGTTTTTCAAATCCTTCCCCATATAAACGCGTATAAAACGCATGAAGTACGAGGGAGAGTTTGACAAGCAGCGCGCTCTACATGGACGGGACAACTTTGGGTACGGATTTGCTAGCACGAAGATTTCCGTCTTCCTCTTGACTGTCTATACCCCAAACCAAACAAATACAACAGAACAAAACATTCAAACGGGAAGACGGCAGACGGGCATACTCCGCGCGGGCCGGCCGGGCAGCTGTCTATCAGTGTGCATATATCGGAAACTCCAGCTAGCAGCACGACATCACGCAATCACGCATCTCCCCAACACGAACACGTGCCAACTTGAGCCAACTGCGGAACTGCCAAAGCCAAATATAATATTTTATGGGATTATGACCTTATGGGAATTATTGGGAAATATTATTTATGTATTATCGTTCTTTGTTCTTTCTTCCTTCACACTATTTTTCAATCAATTCAATTTTCAATCAATTTTAATTTCATTTATTTCAAATTTTCAATGTTGGGTTGGTTGACAGAACTGAAACTGAAACTGAAGTTTGAATTGAAATAGGGAAAACTCAGAAAACTGGTAACTAGAAGTAGAAACTGAAAGTAGAAAGTATCAGCATGGTATCAGCCAACAGCCACCGGAGTGCGGCTGCCGAAAGGCGAAATGTCATGCCAGAATGAGTGATGGAATGGAACTATAATGGAACTGTTGGACAGCAGCAAAAATGAGTGAAGGATTAGATATGAAGTGGAGAGGGGAAGGGAAATTTTGTTCAAGGCATTTTGCGACTCTCAATGGGGGAAATTTTTTTCGAAAATTTCAATATTAAAATTATTGATACTTTCTAGAGCCTAGTTAGAGCTACCTACATATCGAAACTTTAGGTTTAGACCATACTTTGCGTTTCATTTCAAGTCAGAATATTGTTTTCAATTTGGACACCTCCTATCCGATTTCGCAAAACATTCGATAGATAATTACTCAAAGTTATTGTAGGGAGGGAGTAAGGGGTAAACTGGAAAATTTTCCCAACAAAAGTTGTAGAGATAATTTTTAATTTTAATATTATAAAAATTTCGATCGGACCTCCCCTTCTCCTCCGATTTTACAATTCACATACTATTCTGTAGGTAGGTAAGGTACCTTAAGGGACGTGTCAGAAGTGCCATGAACCGATTGAAATGGAAACATGTTTAAATTGTTGTACTACTCGAGTAAGTTACAAAACCAAATTTATAGGTGCCCGTTCCCGTTAGAAAATTTTTTATGAATTTTTTAAGCGTGAAATTTTGAGGAAATTGAGAAATTTCAAAAAATCAAAGATTTTAAAAATCATTTTAAAAATTTTCTTTGCACACCACCTGATAGAACTTGAAAAAACAAACAAAATTTGTTATAACATATTTTTGCCTATCTCTGAAATTGAAGGTGCTACAAAGAAACATTCTATTTTAATTCACTCAATAAAATTCAATTTTTCTTTAATGAATTAAAATAAAAATTTTCTCTCATAGCACCTTCAATTTCAGAGATAGGCAAAAATATGTTATAACAAATTTTGTTTGTTTTTTCGAGTTCTATAAGGTGGAGTGCAAAAAATTTTTTAAATGATTTTTAAAATTTTTGATTTTTTCAAAATTTTACATTTTAAAAATTCATAAAAAAAATTCTAATGGGAACGGGCACCTACAATTTTGGTTTTGTAACTCACTCGAGTAGTACAACAATTTAAACATGTTTTCATTTCAATCGGTTCCTGGCACTTCTGACATGTCCTTGTTAGGTACTTTTACTTACCTATTTAAAATTAAGAAAGTTCGATAACGTTGGGACTTGGGAAATCGTAAATTTTAAAGCGATTAAACGCTCAGAAAAACGGAATAATTGTAAATAATCAAAATTTCAGAGTGTTTGAATTTTTTTTTTTTAAATTGATAACCAATTAAAACACCTTGTAAATGTATCGGATAGATGAAAAAATTGAATCTTGAAAAATTTTACATTCGGAAAAAGACCCACAAAGAAGTGGGAAATTTGAAGGTAGGTAAATATAATACCTAGTGACTAGTGAGAAGACCTTTTATTAAAAAGAATTGAGATTGTAAAAACACTCGCAGCACCTGTGTGCGTGTACATACCGGGTGAACCATAATATCTGGCACATCCATGACATTTTGTTCATAAGTTGTGTATAAGTTGGTAACATTTGATACAAACTAGCCAATGAGTGTTCATCTTATTTTATCAATGTTACCAACTCATGAGCAAAATGTCATGAGGTGTGCCACATATTATGGTTCACCTGGTGTGTGGTGCAATGGTATTAAGGAGATTACAGAGTATGCGTAGAATAGATACGATATCATTTTGTACCTACTTATTGAAAGAAAATAATTTCCAAGAAAAACTGGAGATGAATTGAACAGAGTTGTTCCAAAAGCGATCGAGTTACATCTACTCATACATATTATATGAAAACCCAGTTCTTAGGTAACTGCTTTTTCATAAGTAGGTAAAGTAAATACCACTTGGTCGCTTTTGGAATAACTCATGTCAGTTCCATTAGTGGGACTGGGTCCTGGGTACGTGTAATGAGATACCTACTAGACTAGGTGCTTCGACCTACCAAGGTATTTGCCCGCGTAATATTTTTTTGGATTGCGATGCGACTACGTAGACGAACTTATAATGCATATTGCATACGCTTATCTACTGTGATAATGCACCGCATGCCTATTATACGAAAGTAAGTATACCACCTATTTACCTATAAATGTGTGTATTGTGTACTTTTGAGTAGCCGTGTGGTGGTAGCAGCGATAGCGACAGGGACACAGTAACCAAGCAACGAAACATTTCAAACACGCAAGAAACTGTTTGAAAGTAGAGCCTACACTACCCCTTCCGAGCACCCTTAATGTTTTATTTTTGTCAAATTTAAAGTAAGTACAGTCGCGTATTACATCGAATAGGTTGATGTACGTATTTAATTACTTTTTACGCGATAGTCGAAAAAGAAAGCGACGACGACAACGACCACAAAGACAATAAAACAAGAAATACAGCCACCAAGCCAACTGCGCACAGCAGCTGTACGAATAACGTACAAAGATTTACATTACTGTTCGTTGCAATGACAGTATCGTCGTCGAAATCTGTGCCAAAAAAGAAAAGCTGCGCGCAAAAGTTACACCTGTCCGGATCGCAAGTAAAAATGCCTACGATTACGTATCGAATACCTAGTACATAGCTAGCTTAGCTACATACCTATAGTACGAATAGCTAAACAAAAGTCTCCTGGAAAACTGACAGTGAAATGGCCTGGCTCGAACCACAACCAACAAAAGCGGTTAATTCGACGAGCCGTCAAACCAAAATTCAGCGTTTCGTTGTGATATCCTCAGTCCTCACTTTTCATTTCGCCAGGGGACTTCTACTACATCTCACATCTCCCTCTATAGGTTTTCGTACTATAGGATAGTAGTATCTACCCTAGTACCTACACCTACTCGTACTTCAAACGCTGTCTACGGCGCGGCACTTGCTATAAAAATGCTGTACTTCTACCGCAGATAAATCTGTCTCCGCGTCCGCGTCCGATGCCCATCGCTCACATAACGTGGTCTTCGAGTTATAGTAGTTACCCGATCAGAAGATCCGTGTCAGCTTTTGGTTTTCAGCGAGACCAGGTGACGCCTTCTTTTTGGCCGGTTTGGTTACCGCACCGCCTTATCGCGCAAATATGCGACAATATTGTAACGCAAATACGCGCCCGTATACGGTATTTAGTATGATTCGAGTATGAATTTGCAGGAAATGGACGATGGCGGGCAATGTCTAAAAGCGAGCGCTACCGGAGGCGGCAGACCACTTTCAGCGGACAACATCCGATACATGAGACGACTGAATTTTGCCGACGATTATCGCAACGAGATCGCAATATCGTCTCCCAGTCCAAGTAAAGAAGAAGGTAAGTGCTGATGGCTGAAAGCAACACTCGAGTGTCGAGTACCACCTACTCGTCAATAGTGCGAATTACGAAAGAAAACCGCTATAATAGCCGAGTCGGCACGGCTGCCATTTTAATACTTTTTCTCTCAATTTTCTTTTTTTTTTTTTCGGTTCGTTTTTCACGGTTTTCTCCTCGTGTACCTACGACTACTACACAATTGGCAGATTTCGCCGAAAGATGCGCGCTTTCAGAAAACGTATACGAAAACATCTTGAACGGATACTCGGAAAGTAAACGAATGGAGTTTCGTGAGAAAGCGCAAAATAAGCCTACCAACAATTTGAAGCCGGGTCTTTCATCGAAACCGCCTTTGCCGCCCGCTGCAGACAACGCTAAATGCCACCTCAGCTTGATCAACAAAAGCGAAGCTCAATCCCAAGGCCAAGTACCAGCAGAAACTGAAAATTTCGGCGGTTGCGAGGAAAACATTCAGACCGTGGCTGAAAGGGAAGCTTTCGACGAAATCATCGCTTTGAAATTTCAAAGATGGTTCCCCAACACAAGCAGGCATAGCCACGATCAGAAACACGATCATTTGTTAGATTCTGGCTCGGAGGATGGCGACGGTGGTGGCGACGGAAGCGGTAGAATGGCCGACGTCGAGTTACTATCTTACAAAGAGCGTAATTATAAAACGTACGAATACAGGTACGAAGTGTTTCGGAAAAATAGTACCACAAAAACCAAAGCCAAAAGCGAAACCAAACCCAAAACGACGACAGGCAGCTGCGACAAAGGTGCGAGTAAGAATGGTCTTAAAAAAGCGCCCCCTTCGAAGTGTAAAGTCGCTTCGACGCCTCCAGCGTCAACGAACGCTTCCGCATGTGCGACTAGTTTGATACCGATTACCCACGATTCGTTCCACTGCATGAAAACGATAGACGATCAGACCCAGTGTAGCGCGAACAAAACTGAGCAATTTGCGTCTCCGCAATTATCGAATAAGGACATCGAACACGACAGCCTGACATTTACGAGTAGCACAGCCATCAACGGACTTCAAGAACAAAATTGTAAACAGTCGAAGGATAGAGCGGACGAAAATTTAAATAAAAAACCGAAGAACACGACGACGACGGCGATATCGGCGATTGCAGAAATACATTCAAAACCCGCGGTAAAGCTGCAAAAAATCAGCTCGTTCAAGAAGTCAAATCTTCAATCTCCTTTCGCGAGTCCGTCGAAAAAGGCGAAGAAAATCTCTTTTTCCACCGATAACCCGACCGTTGTGGAGAAGAAAAAAATGTGTGGCGACGACGACGACAACTGCACAGAAAACGACGATTTTGTTGAAACGTATTTCGCTACCAAGAATTCGCTCAGCTCGTCACAGATAGGCACGGCGAACGATGAGAAGAGCATCAGCCACCAATTACCCATTTCTGATGCGTTGAAAAATAACAGAAACGCGACGTCATCTCCGCAGCAACCAGTAGGTTCACAAATCGACGATGTACTATCTTGGATGTGTACTCATCGCAGTGTCGACGTCCAATCGGATGCCAAATGTAAAACGGTAAAAATCTCATATTCTTGTACATACTTTGCCTACCTACCTACCTACCCTATCAGGGATAGCCATACGAGTACTTACATACTTCTGTACCTATTCATGTATAAATTTTTATTTTTATTTCAACTTCGCTGTTTTCGACGAAGGGATTGGTGTCCGAAGTCGGAACAAACAGTTCGATGTACGAAGAAATGATAGATATTTTGAAAGACATCGAAAATGAAGAAATTAAAAAAGGTGAAGAAGCTAGTATAATTATAGTCTACCTACGGTATATTTTTTCAAGTGCAAAAATAACGATAGCCTACTCCGTGGCATTTATAGAATGTGTAGAGTACCTAGACCTACTACATATACTCGACTCGTACTAACTGTGAGGTGGTTCTTCATGTTCGAGAGAAGTACATAGTTAAATAGATAGATAGATGGATAAATAGATGCGCTTCAGAACACTTTATTTCGCGTTGGAGCGCAGTAAACGAAAGGGAATAAGGAAGCGATATAGGCAACGCTTATTTTATGTTCAATTAAATACTGGTGCCAATTAAAATTGTCGTTATAGTGTTCACGTACGAGCAGGTGATTCTCTTGTTAGATTTTCGATGAAATTTTACGATGGTTTTGGAATTTGAAGTCTTACCAAAAATGAAACATCACTGTGACATGTTTTGAAAAAAATTAAAACTCGCGAGCTTATCGAGGTTGCATCTCTTCTACTAGTACAACACATTCGGAATTTATCAAATCTTTAAAAACAAGGTGACATCTTTTTGAATTTTCAACACCACCTATGCTGAAAATAGCAAAAATTCCAAATGCAGAGTAATTTCAATGATTAGACATGGCCTATACTACCAATTTACACTTACCATGATGTATCACCTCATTTGTCTCAAACTTACAGTTCTATACCTCGAAAAACAAAATTCAATAGTGGTGCCAACACCTACATGCACCTAATATATCTCCTAATAGGTAGCAGCGGGATGTGCACCGCGTTGGAACGGAAAAAGCATAATGTGAAGAACCACCTAATACAGTTTAAGATACAAATACCTATAAGTACATCAATTTCGTATTCGTTCTTATAGATGATTCCAAAGGAAACGAAGCAGCGATTAGACCTACTACACCTTCATCACCAGCCAAGTAAGTAAAAAAAAAAATAGTTACGAACAATATTAGTGCGCTAGGGCAGGTACTACATAGGCCCGCTTATTGTAGGTAGCTCGATTCGCAGCGTTGTGAAATGTGAACCTCTTGCGGTTCACTTACGCCATACTTCTCGATTAGACGTTGTCCTTATGCATTCGAATTTCCTCGATGATTAGGGTTTCATCAGTGATATCCAATGGTTGCTTTATTTTTTTTCTTCTTGAAAATCTGCCGTTGCATCGTTCATTGCAGTTTTTCTTTTCATCCACAATGTGTCAGCCGATTTGTCTTTTGTAGCATTTTCTTCAAATTGGCTGTAGAGTGACTTTCACTGCTCCTTGGTCATTATTTCCTGGGAACTGGATACCAGCGATTATCAACATCGCTTCTAGCCAAGTATCGACTTCCCGAGTTCAATTTGGTCACCTCTTGTCTTGCCTACCCTTAATTGAATTCACTACATATACAATACTAGTTTCGTCGCATGATGGCAATTGTAAAATTCCGATTATCTATCTAACGAAAAAAATTTCGCGTTTACTTTTAGGGCAATATGGTCGCTGATTGAAGAAGCCGAAAAAGCCAACGATACAATCGAAAGCGCCGATTACAATGATGAAACAATCTACAACCAATCGCGAATACCAGAAATTTCGTTAAGGTAGGTAGAGGTACAACACGTAAGCGTACGTTAAGGTGCTAGTGTTAGTTAGTAGACTTGAGTAAGTACAAGTACAGGAAATCCTGTACTAGCCCTTAAGTATGACTTGACACTTACTTAAGTAACACTTGGTGACTATGAAACGAAATTTTAACGAATTTTCTTTGTTTTTATAAGTGTCACTTGGCCCTAACTTATCCAAGTGTTACATGGTACTCAAAGAGAGAACTATGAATTCGGTCCTTAAGCTAGTACACTTGGCAAAGTATTACTTAGTACTTGAGTAACGTCTATGAATTCGGCCCTAAGAATCCCTGGGTTTGTTTTTCCACTCTCAGGCCGAACAGACTATACACTATAGTTGGTTAAATTTTTACGCAGTGACAGGCAGCCATTGTCGAATGCGCAAGAAACAAACTGGAATCGTTTATCAGATTTGTTACGACTCTCGAGCACGGATTTGGCTCAGAAAGCGATGTCATTGCAACTATTATTAGATGATCGAGAAACGGCGCTACAAAATTTGAACGTTCGTTTGAAAGCCATCGAAAAAACGCATCAAGACCAAATGCAGCAATACGAATATTCCATTCAGAAGCAACGCAAACTTATAGAACAGGTCGTATTGTATGGTTGTTGTAACTATTCGTATCTGCTTCCCTATAATACCACTTCAGAAATTTATATAGGCCTGCAGAGTGCAGAATATTAGGTACTTTTTCCCTTTGTTTCATTGCTTGCTAAAATTGACGCGAATCGACAAAAACAAATTCGTGTAGTAGGTAATTGCCCTATATTTTATCGAGTTTTTTGTATTTTTTTTTCCACGCACTCGTCATACAGTTGAAAATTGAGAAGAAATCCATCGGCGAAAAAATGCAAAATACTGTTAATGATTTGGAAAAAAAACACGCAGCTGCTTTGGTAGCTTTGGACGAAAGACACAAAATAGAACTGAAAAAAAGTCTGGAAAAACAGGCCGCTACTGACAAACTAGAGAGAGACAGATGGATCGAGACTAAAACTCAAAAAATCAGGGTGAGCCGCTACCCGCTATTAAATGTATCAACTTACTCTCGTCGTTGGGTCGTTGGCCAACAATAATAAGCGTCGTCGTGTTGCCTTCGCATTTCTTCATTTTGCAGGATTTAACCATGAGAGGATTAGAGCCAGAGCTGAATCGAATGACAGCCGCCCATCAAAAGGAAATAGCAGAACTTCACAAATTTTACAAAGAAAAAGCGCAAGATGCGGAAGAAGTAACAAATCGACGAATGGCCGTACAAAAAGAAAAACTGGAGGCCGAAAAAGAAAAAGCTCTGGCAGTTGAACGCGAACTATCGAGACAAAAGTATGTTTGATTCTGGACGTATCATCTACCTACTTAGGCTACATAATCGTATTAGGTATTCGGATCCGCGCCCTTGTATTGACCACTCTGAAAGTGAAACACGTCACCTTCACTATCATTGGCAGATTAGCGGACGAGATAGGAGAGTTGGAAAAACGCTATCAAGAGCAAAGAAAACGGCTGCTAGCAGAAGTTCACGTCGAACGAGAAAACATGGAACGAGAGAGCGAAGCGACGCTCGCCATAAAGGAAAAAGAAAACGAAAGGAAGTGGGAGAAGAAATCAGTTGAAATGCAGAAGAAAATCGAAGCGCTCAGAAATCAGCACCAAGTTTGTTCCTCGTCGATTAATTATAATTGCATAAGCGTTTACCACTAAGACTAATCACTAGGTACATATATTATAATGGTTTACTTTACTAGGGAGATCAAGTGCTACTTTATACTTATATCTCTCGCTGATCTTTCGGTAGTATAAAGAAACCTTTTTCTCACTCGTAACGTAAAATATTTTATCCAACTAGGGAAATAAACTACTATTTTACAGGAAGACATGAAAAAAATGCAGCAAAATTTCGATAGTGAAAAACAAATTTGGATGAAGAATCAAATACTCGAATTATCTGACAAAGAAAATAAAATCAGAGAGCAATGCAGAAAAGAAAGAGATAAACATATCGAGTTGATTGTTCAAAAATTAGAAAATGAAAATACAGAAAGAGAAATGGCCAGTGAACAAAAAATCAAGTGAGACATACTATCTACTAATTAGGATCAAATTTAAATCGTGATCAGGGTACAGTCTGTCGCAGGATGTTGTTCCTTTTCACAAGGAGCGTCTAACTGCTTATTCGGATGCGAGCGCAGATGGTATTAAATTTTTACTGAAAGTTACTAGTTGCGACGAGCCCCCCCCCCCCCCCCCAGAATTTACGTAGTAAATATGTAATCCAAAGTTTATAATTTTTGTGAAATGACGATTTGATTGTGCATCCAAGTGTAAGTAGATAGTTAAAGGGAGACGAAACACATCTTTAAAAAAAAGTGAATTAACAAAAATTTCAATCATTCTATTTCTTACTTCAGTTGATCGATAACTAAAAGTTGAGCTTGAACAATTTTGTAAATCCATTGAGAAAAAAAAAATGGTCATTTTAGTGACACGAAGGCACGCGAGCCCTACTCGTCGGGAGGAGAACAGGTTGGTAAACTTTGTCTCGAACCCGACCAGTTTAGGGGCTCGGGCATGATAGCTACGTGCGAATAAATAGAAGAAATGTCGATTTTTAATGGCTGAAAACTTAAAAAAAAGGCTCGAAATTTTTTTTGTCGCCTGGCCCAAAATTCAATGAGTAGTGGCTGGTGGCACACACTAGGTCTGCTTTTACTCGTAAATATTGTATATACTATCCGCCAGCACCTATACCTATTCGTAATTCAATTTCCTTCAATCGAATCGTAGGAAGTTGAAAGACAAATACGAAACTGAAATTCGCGATCTGGAAGCCGTTAGTGAAAATTTGAAGCGGAAATGCAACGAAAGTAGAAATGAAATTGAAAAAATTGAAGATATCGTATCGCAATTGAGAGCTCAATTAAACCAATCTCAAACGGAATACACCATTTTGAAAGAGGTACGTTATGTCTACCATTACTGATTACTCACGCAACATATTATATTATGTGCTTACACATCTACACGTACCGGTACGTAATAGGGTGCAGCAAAAATGACTTTTTTCAAATTCGAAAACGGAACCGGGGATTTTTTGCCTATCGTAATGAAAATAACGTGTAGGTAGGTAGCAAGGTACTAATTTCGGTTAGAAAAATATCAAGGAATAGGATATCTCGTATACCTACATCGTGTGTACCTGTTAGGTTAGGAACCTACTTACAGTTACAATACCGCGTAGGTGGTGACAGGTAATACCTACTAGGTAATGTAAATACCCAGGTAGATGGCACAGATGCTCACTATCCAGTATATCCATACTTCAAGTGTACTGTAAATTGTTACAGAAATACGACCGCTTAATTACCGAACAAGGCGAAATGCAAAATGTCGCCAAGTCCGAATTGACAACCAGAATACATATTTTACAGAGCGAATTAAGTCAAGCTCAACTGACGTACGAGTCGCAAATCAAAACGTTGAAAAGTGAAAACGATCGCGAACTTTCGCAAATGTACAACAAGTAAATATGACAAATGATGTTTCAGTCTCATACCTTTATACCATTTTACTTGGCAACTGGTTGGTACAGTACAATCATATAATATACCGACACCGTTCCATTTTTGCTAAAATACGTAGGCTACGGTGGGTAATTCATTTTATTTATTTATTTTTTTGCACTTAAAAAGTCCGAACGACATTTTGTTTGCACAGTCGAAACGGCTGGGATTCCTCACCTACCTACTACCTGCATCTGCGAGTAGATACACTCGTATAAGAAGATGCCACTAGATATAGATGACAAATAATTACTCCTTTAATTGCCTAAATGTTTTTGTTAACTTGGAAAAAACCTTTAATACGTAACAAAAAAAAATTGAAAATCCATCTAATGTTGTTTCTCAATTTGAAAGAAAAATGACACGACACATTCTACCTACTCTTTCCTCATTATATCTACTGGAAAGAAAAAAATTGTTAGAATTTCCAACCTTATCGGGGCGGCGTGGCCTCGTGGGATAATTCGACATTCATTCATCTGGAGCAATTTTTCAATTTTATCCAAATTGCGCGGCGCTTCTCGCGAGTATGAAAGGGCGAGTTGCATCCGTCGAGGGCCATTCGTTACCTTTACCTAATAGTTACCTATTTAGTTTTTTCATTCCGCATGGTTTTGTTCTGTTTTCAGAGTGAAAGAGATGATCGATAAAAAAGATTACGTAATTAAAACGTTGAATAAGCAAAAAAATGCCGCATTGAAACAATGCAACCAATTGGAAGAATTATTGCAGCTTAAAAGAAAGGACCGACCAGTAATAAGTTGATCGGCCGTTTGATTTTTTTAATACATATTTGTAACTTCAAATTGTGGACTAAGCAATATTAGGTATGTGTATTTCACAACGATGCCATGTCATGTCGATTCAGATTGTAGTCATTTTCAATTTCTTAAAGTCGCTATATATACGTACATGTATGTAGATGTAGATATTATGTACATACTGTAATACACGTACGCTAATCATATCTAATCTACCCAAGAATTACATATTTATACCAAGACGTATTTTTTCTAATAAATTGAATAATAACTTACGTACCTACGTCGATTTTGTGAAATTTGACGTTGAAAACTAGGAAAATAAATCTAGCCACTTACTCGTCATAATCTGAAACAAAAAACAACGAGAACAATTCAGAATAATTTTACAAAAGACTCGAACAATCGCGAATTGTACAATGTAGGTAACTAGGTAAGTACCTAGCTACCTATATAGCTAGAGCAACATACGTACAAGTAGATAGGTTACCAAGCAGGGTCAATATAGAGACCAGAGAGGCTGCAAATTTGCATATTTTCAGTCGTCTCGTCGTGTCTCCGTTAATCATCATCAGTTCATTATATTCTGCTGTACTTACGAGTAGTTAAGGTGTAGTGCGGTAATTTTATTGCAAAACAAAAATCGTATAATTGGACTTTGACACCATGTTTCTCCTAAACTAAGCACACGATTGGAAATTGCAACGAAATTTATGCAGTACTTAGTTATTTTATAGGGTGTTCTGTAACATAGTATATTAAAAGCTCGTTGCTATATGATGATTCAAATCCGAATGACAGCTGATGTACGTTTGTGAAATTCGTTCATATATTCAGCTAATGACTTTTTGACACTTTTGACTAAGCGACCGTGTTCCTCGCACCATATTACATATTATTATTATGAATCTTAAAGTACTAAAAAATGTTGGAAATTGAGGAAATTGACACCACTTTGAAAAAGAAATCAACATGAAATTCGTGAAAAACTTAGTTATACCCCATTCCATTCAACTTGAGCTCTCAACAGTACTGGTACTTACAAACGTGTAAATACACGAACTTCTGGCCACCGGATTGGTGCATTACGCTTTGTTCACACTTTTACATTTGCAGTGAGGGCTTAAGTTAAGTTGAATGGAATGGGGAATAGTTGATGTTTTTTGACTATTTCAAATCGAAGCAAAAGTGCTCAATTAAAGTTCCCACATGAGCAAAAAATCGTTTAAAATGATTATAAATTTATGTAGTTGGGGCTAGTTAGGGTGGTTGCAACATCGTATGGGTACTTGGAGCTGGGGTAAATGCGAAATCGCCCCATGACGACCTTGAAAATGATGAAAAAAAATGAAATTCATACACTCGCCTGAAAAAGTGGGTTTTCAACTTCATAAAAAACTAAATCGCTGAATTTTTGCAATTTTTTCAAATTTTTTCTAGACATTTTATTTCCGAATGTGCGTTAAATTTCGCAGAAAAATTGAAAACGGATGTGATATGAATTTGTGTCACAACGATCGACCGGAAGATAGCCCGGACCTGTTTTTTTGGGTTTTACAAGCCCTACTAGGTGTCGGGGTTCAAAAGTGAACCCAAGGACAACAAGGCCCTGATTTTGCAACTACCCCACTATACCTTATAGTCTTTTTGTGAAGTTCTGTTGGCTGTAGTAATGAATAGAGTGGCTCGCTCGTTATGAGACGACGCGACGCGATAGCGACAAGAGTAAGCCTTCAACTTTTTAAGGCTGCGCATGTAACTAACCCACCCAACCAGACCCCTACATTTGCAACAACGCTGTTATACTGATGCTGACGTATGTAAAATTGCCTAGATATGCTACGCTACACGTTTAATATAGGTACGTAAGTACTGGACATGGGATTACCTATAGGTAGTATAGGTAATGATACTGGATATGGATACTACGTCATCACAACGCGGATAAAGTACAGTACGGTCGCATCGCATCCCATCTCACCGAGTGTTTCAACTTGAGAGATGGCAAGTTGGACCGCTTACCATACCATACCATACCATACCATACCGTACCTACCATGACCACCATTCACGATTATACATAGCTCAACTCGATGGAGCAGTAGCCTTTCATTCTTCGAGGCAGCGTGTTATACGTCTTGTACTTGTACTTGTATTTAGTTATGTGCGTGCGTGCTACGCGTTAAATTCTCTCGACTAGCGGATAATTTTTTGTTCGGCGAATATACGAATAAGTACATACACATACGTAACGTATCCAATTTCTACCTTTGTTTTTCTTTTGATTTTTGTGCGAGGTCGTTGTTGGATGCGCGCCGCATACGTAATTCGCGAGCGTTAACTATTAGTGGTAGTGGTGAATTGAAGCGGTCCGGTTGACGTTACCGGTAAGTTTGGAATTTCAAATTTAATCTCAACATAGACATCCTTATCCTAAATCATAAAATGATAAACACGAGAGTGCGCAATCGACTAGTGTAGTTCACTTTGAGTACGGGGTACATATACCAATACTTAATACTTATACATACACATACACAAACCACATAATGTCTCGAGTAGTTGTGTAGATAGGTACCAGATAGTACAGCGGCGTATTTATTCGCGAATCATTCGACTAAAATACCGTCTACGTACTTTCTTTATGCAACGCGCCGCGCCGTGCTGCCAGAGGCAAGGTAATGCAATAAACTGCAGCTACTATGTAGCTACGAAAGTCGGCTAAGTGAGTGCGCATCAGTATACTCGTACTTACGCGATGCACCTCGAATAAGTAATTAATTACGTATACGAATTGCACGACAACTGATTATTGCTCGAGTAAATTTTTCAAACAAAATATCTACGCAGGTATATGAGGTACTTTGTGTAATGGTACGCAACGCATCTATCATCATACTTTTATACGTTACGTTAGCTATGATTCCGACTACCTAAGTACGATCAAGACTGCTGTGATGCGTAGCAAGTAGTAACCGCCAATTACTCCCCCCCCCCCCCCCCTCCCATCAAAAAAAAGAAAAGCTCGCAAATGTCGGAAATCAAATTTTCTTTTCGCGTATATGTTATCAACTTATTAAGTAGGGTCATAACGAAGGTGAACCACTACCAGACAATAGTGTTTTCATTTACGCTCGCACGTAGAGTGTAGATTCACGACACTTTTTTGCATATCTTTACCCGCCATATGCAGCACACTCGAGTATATCTAATTTTTCGCTAGACCAAGCGCGGTACGGTGGGGTGGGTGGGTGGGTGGGGGTGTGCAGGTGTGTGTGAACGTGAAAAAGGCAAACGCTGCGAAGCAAGCAAGCAAGCAAGATGTCCGAGTGCGAGTAAGTAAAATACCAAAAGTTATAGATACAAAGGTATATAGCCTATCTACAGGAATACGTATTGTTATACCAGTGAAGCAATTACACTACGGCGTACCAATGTACCACACACCAATTTACAAAAAGTATACGAGTATACTAGTAGAATAGATACAAATGTTCGTCGTACTTTCGGCTTTGCAAATTTCCACCGAATAGGGTATACCTATCTAGTACCTACTACCTACTACCTAACTACATACGCGACGCGAACATTGAGATAGGTACCAGCCCAGGTCCGCTGGTCCAGATCCGCCTTTCTTTCGTCGTCCTCGTATATGCGATTATATCGCAATACCTTCGTTCAAAGACCCCGAGGAAGGAAGAAAGACAAAAAGAAAACCTTAAAGTCGCGCCGCGATTCGGTCGCTCGAACTTACAAAAGACATAAAACAAAATATGTGACAAAAGTAGTCTCGGTGTCTCGGTCGAATGTAAGCATAGAGGTAGGTCTACCAGTTAGGCGTACGTACGTATACTCGTAATCGTAAATACTCGAGCTTCGCATTCAGTTGAAACTACAAAGATATATACGTACCTACTTCGTTAAGGTAAGTATATAATATTGAAAAGATTTAACCGAAGTAATTAATTTTCTCGGTTTATTTTCTCATAAATAATGTCGATCCGTCGCGATTTCTTCACATTTTCCCAGCGCAAGTCCGAGTCTTTGCCAACATTTACGAACGAACGTACGCCATACGCCGTACGCGTACCTAAATCTATAATATATGTAAAAGCGATGACGAAACGACAAGACGTTAATTTTTTAATCATTACGATTATTACTTATTACTTATTATTATTATTATTATTATTATTATTATTATTATCATTTTCATCATCATCATCATCATCATCATCATCATCATCATCATTATGAAGCGAAGTACCCGCAGGTATTACCATCGTCATCGTCATCATCATGTTGTGTTTGCTGTGTTGTAGGAATACGCTATCTAATACAGACATTTTGACAGTCGTTCAATCGTATACAATAATGTGTACATACGAGTATTCCACTATACGTGTTGCCCCGTTCATCTACTCTAGTGATGAAGTACGTAGTACGTAAGCAAATAGGTAAGAATTACCTATACGCGTAATTGATACGCGCAATAAGAGACGACAGCTAATATAAAACAATATACCAAATACCTATGTCTGGGACCTGGGGGACACGCTGAAGTATAGATCCCTATTACATATGCTTATGTGAGATTCCGTACACCAATACAATGACTTTTGAGAATTTGGCCAAGAGATAATTGATGGTGATGGTATAGGCAAAGATCTGTCATCATCTACATGCTGTTGAAATCTGAATCGCAACAAGGCCTCAACCTCAACCGCAACCGCAACCGCAACTAGTGTGGGTGATAAGAATAAATACCTATACACTTATGCATGTACCTACACCTAGTACCTACGTATAATATGCGTACATAATAGGTATACGCGTGTATACAGGTTGACACGTATGCTGAACGTACATGTAACTTACGAGTACGTTAAACTTGGAGTTTTTATACGCATTATAAAAGGTCGGGTTGATTTTCTTGTGCAGATTAGGTAATTGGGTAGGGTATAAAATGGGACCCGATAATATCCTCAATATCCTCATAAATAGTGCCAATCCACCACTCGACGGCGCGACGTCTGTTTGCCTTTTTCGTAGGTACCTTACATATTATGGCATTGACAACAAGAGTGTAAACGTTAAGTCCAATCAAATCAGTAATCAGGAAGACGACGCGTTATTCGTAGGAAACCGCGTATCTATCTACAATCTAAATACCTTTAAGTATGACATAAGCTCGATTACCTACTAGGTAAGGTATAGAACGACTCGTAGTCGCAATTTCGAAAACTATAATGTAGGTAGGCCCAAAATCCGAGGTGACAAGTTAACGCGTGTATTTTCATTACAATTTGAGAATCTTTTTAACCGGTCCGGACCCGAGTGTCCGATTCCGATTCACCACGAAATCCGAATCCACGTATCCGGGTACTCGCACGTCGAAACAAGTTAGGATAGGGTAGGATAAAGTGACATACAAAGAGGGAGAGGGCGATCAGACCCATGGCTTTGCCGTTGAGGTTGAGGGTATAGGTGCGAGATGATAAACTGGGTAAAGAAGTCGGGAAGAGTAAAAAAAGATGTTCGCGGCATGGCATTGGCATCGTACCGTCGCGTCATGTCGTGGGTAACTTTCGCTCGGCGTCAGTACACACGATAGCGTGTTGGCAATATGTACTTGGGTTGGAATGTGTACAAGTCTAGCGCGATGTACTCCAACTCGCACATAACGCGCGTCCTATGACATAATTCAATTTCAATAACACGGGTTAGACGTCACTCTTCGTCGAGAGGTTAACCGCGGTCTGTGGACCAGAGAGAGATAGTGAGAGAGAGAGAGAGAGAGGGGGCATCAGCATGAGTACCGACTACCCAGTTCGCGTTCGCTTCAACAGACGTTCGATTGGTGAAAAAAATTCTGTGACCGCAATTGCGGTCGCTCCATATAGCATACGTACAGAATACTACAGCATACAACTTTCAGCCTACTGCAGCCTACACCTAAAGTTGCTTCGAAAGCCTTACATAAACACAGGATCGACGAAAGACGCGATGCGATGCGATGTGGTTCGATTGTGTAATACGCAGAAGCATGCGGATAATGAAAGCGAACGCGGCACAGCGTTTTAAACTACCTGTCGTTCCGAAAAAGACCGGTTATGACTTCACACGATATGGGATACCAAAGTAAATAGAACAATTTTTCAATTCTTTCAACTGCGATAGGTAGAGGTACCCAACTGCATACCTATCTACGAGTAGTACTACTACTACTACTATCCGTCGAACATGATGTCAACAGCCATAAATACTGATATCGAGATCCAGCCCCAGCCAGGTCCCAGATAAACGGTGATTGCCGGTCGCTACACTCGAGTTGAGAAATTTTTAATAAAGAATATTATTATCCATTCGTACGTGTCTGTATTCGTGATTATCGGTGGCTATTGGCCGAGCTCGAACTTAAGGCCCATTCAGAAATGTTTAAAGAATGATGTAAATATGGATAGGTCGGGAGGTAGGTAGATTGATGCAGGTAGTAGGTGCGTGTGACTGTGAGACCAGACCGGACGGATGTTCGAGTATAAGTACTTATTACTTACAAAGAATACTAATACGCGATGAGACGCTACGCATCGGCACTAGGTAATCGTAATCGTAATCGTAATGGTAGTAGTTACTAACTATACGAATACTACTACACGTACACGCTACGTAAATGTTTGGTTTAACGGTGAAAGTTGATAATCAGGAAATGTGCGGCCATTATCTCACTTATTCATTGTACGCGCGTATGTGTGCGCATGTGGAGTTGAGAAATGATTATCATATCTATCGTTTAACGTTTAGCCATCTCGACTCGACTATTGCCATTGCCTCGTGGCTATGGCTGCGGCTGCGGCTGTGGCTGTGGCCAACGACAAACAGCCAAATCGAACGTAATCTACAAAGCTGGAGAGACTCGAGACTATAATATGAATAATAATTATGTATAGGTATACGTGTAAGAGTATGCACTTTGCATTGACCTCTATGACGTATCGCAGCCAGATCACGATATACTGTAGGTAGTAGGTACTCGTACTACGAGTACACCCGTAATGTACGTATTCCGTCGCTGCAGACTGCAGAGGTCTGGAATGGCATGGCGTGACGCAAGTGGAAGGAGGGAGGTAGGTATTTCCATTTCGAAGCATTCGAACCAATCTGTGGAATTATTGATGGCGCTGCTCGTTCTGTTCTGTTTTCGCTCCGATGCAAGTTTTACAAGTTACGTACTAACTACGAGTACTACCCTCACAAGCCGAAATGCCTAAATTAACCCCACGGAGAGCGCTAAATCTTACCAAGTACATGGACTGGACTTGGACTCGAATTAGCTTGACACAATACATAATAAATCGAAACTGGAAATGCACTAGTAAAAGTAGTAAGCACGTATCTGTGGAAGATACGAGTGACGTCGTAGGTTCGCGCCGGTTCGCACACGCCACTTCACCTTATCAACGCATTTGAATTATGTGAGAACACTGCAACATAGCCGTATCCAGTATCTACTGTACTTCGATGACGACATCACAAGTCAAAAGATACTCAATAAACAAGTACAGCATTCAGCACCTATACACATATAATGTTGGTATGAAGATTGAAGATATACATATATGTATGACGTACTATGTACTCGTCGATTGGACGAAAATAGGTAAACCAAAACAAAGGCGAAAAACTAAAACAGAAAGAGAAAAAAAAAAACGTAAAACTTTCACTAACCTATCCGGCTTTAGTACAAAAATTATATAACGACTGATAAAATTTTAACGACCTCGTAAATGAGATTTTATGAAAAACTTGGGTTGTTCCTCTCTCAGAATACTTCATTGTTTTGTTATTGTTGCTGGTACTCTGTTGATGTTTTTGTTATTGTTGTTGGTGTTGTTGTTGTTGTTGTTAGCAAACGATTAAACACCAATTACGCGTGTAATACTGTAACAGGAACATCATCCGGAGACGGACCACCTTAATTACCTACCAGCGTGTTATCTTATTCGTCAATTATACCACGTTAATTCGTTCGTTCTGTCTCTCTTTCTTTCTCTCGATCTTTTTACGACTACCTAGCTATCTAAACCGAATTATTCACAAGTACCCACACACCTATTACAAACACATACATAAACACAAGTAGGTACAATTACTTCACTACTGCGAGCCCAAACTGCAGGTACTACATCTTTCACTCGCAATACCTATTCAGCTGTATGTATGCAAAAATGTCAAGGTACGAGTTCTATCCCAAAAATAACGTAGCCTAAGTGAGAAGGCGGCACCTCACAACTTGCGCTTATGCACGACAATAGGAAGGAACACATTATTGACGGTTGCGTGTGCCACAACGATAGCGCTGAAGGTAGCTCGAATCCGTTTTTCTTCGCCATGTTGTGCTAGACACTTATACTTCCAACTCCTACTAGGTGTGCGGGTCCACAATTGAAAATTACCCCCTTCCCCGATAACTTATATATAAATATGTAGGTAGCTTACCTTTTTACTATTAATCCCAAACCTTCAGCTACGCCTAATGTCCTGAACTCCTGATCCCCAACAAAAG
Source organism: Balanococcus diminutus (assembly GCA_959613365.1). Lineage (NCBI taxonomy): Eukaryota > Metazoa > Arthropoda > Insecta > Hemiptera > Pseudococcidae > Balanococcus > Balanococcus diminutus. The sequence continues at coordinate 68,020,017 of OY390714.1, forward strand.
AGTACAAACGCGTGCCTATGCACATGCAATATGCACGTCTAAGTACATTTTGTAGGAATTAGACTTCTCTTCATTCCCTCCTCGCACCTGATCGCAACCCACATCGCCATTGTCTTCTTGTTGGCGTGATTTCAGACGGCGAGGCGACGGTGGTGACGCGGTTTTAACAATATTCAAGGCCGAAATGGAATCGACGACCGAATTGTTTCTGCAGCAACGATTGCAAAACAAAACAAGACGCGTGCAAAAAGGTACTAGGTATACTGCCGTACTCTGTTCTCGTTGTATCTATATGAGTATTGTAGTGCACCACATAACGCATCACGCAAGCAGGTACACGGCAATTCACTGGTACTCGCATCCGACGCCGACATTCTCAATCCACGCACGTACTTGCGTTCACTTTAGATTCGCTTCAAAGTCGCGCACCGCAGTATAGTATTTTGTAGTAGTTGAGCGTAAGTATGTATGCTCAAAAACAAACACTTATCTACCTACTCGATACAACTACAGTAACTGGTTTGGTGCACGGTTTTCCTTTAGCAGGCGTGGTAGGTACTTGGTGAGGTAGAGGTACGTAGGTCTACTCTATACATACATCAAATCAATCTAGTCCCTAGGCCTACTATGAAGTACATACTAGTACTACCTGGCAGTAGCAAGTGGTAATGAAAATGAGCTTACGTACGAGTAACGAGTATACAATATTTATGCACATACCTATAGTCCATTGCACTGCGTGCGTCCTCGCGCCGTATTGCTTTTTTGTTTCGGTGCCTCGAGCGCCAAGGATTCGCGCACAAAAATGAAAAATAAAACCACCTTATCGAAGTCGACCGAGCGAACATCCTGCCAAACAGAAAATATAATATTCCAATTACTTAATGCTGGCATAATCGCTAGATCTAATGTTTGTACCTATCGTACAGTTATCATCGATAATCTTTCGGGTATACGAATATAAGACGAATCGAATAATAATTATAGTACTGGCTAGCTCGTTTGTATTGTGCCACCCGCAAAGCCTAAGTACCTATCTATCTACATATCTCATCAACTGCTAAAGTTAAAAGTTTTGATAACTCCCAAGATAACTCCAAGTCGTGGGAGTAAAACGAAACAAAGCGAGACAAAAATACTAGGACCGAGATTTAGTCGACCATCCCATGAATTGTCTAGGGTAGGTTCGTGTACTAAGTAGATGGATACACTTCAACTGTAGTTGTTCTTGTTAAGAATGAAAGTGCCTACCGACTGGCGTGGAAACCGGCGGTGTATGCAACGAATAGATTTTCAAGGTCGATAGGTATCCATACGCATTAATGTAAGCTATACCGTACTTACTTTCATACCTACATATACCTAACTCTGCCTACTCGTAAAATGAACGTTTCCAACATACTTGTTGAGGAAATTATTCGTAAAAATTATAGTACAGTATAGGTAGCTAAATAACTATTTTAAATGATTACAGAACCTCCAGAATAATTCGACTCGTTTAAATGAATCCTCAAAAGAAGAACGTCGCAACATGATCAATCCTGTAAGTATTCGTTTCTTCAGCAATAATAAATAAATACACGTGCTTATTGATGTAGTTATAACGTTTATGGGTATATAAAGTACAATCTTTTTCGCACAATAATTACTACGTAGATATTCGTATATCTAACGATAAGTAGACTGTACCTACCCCGTAAATTTTGAACTGTCTTATTGAAGATGAAGTGAGCCTGTACTGTACGTAATGTGCTCGTAGAAGTCACTAACTCACTATCGCACGTGGTAAATTATCCCACCACGTGACGTAACCATGTAGTACAGTTGAGTATAGACTCGACATCTGTGTATCGTACAGAGCGTAGCGCGATGCCGCTCTCTGAGCGCGAGACATCGTACTCGCTTCGCATTTTTGCGAGTACGATGTTAAAAAGCGAGTAAAAGTATCGCTCCCTGCGATGCCGATACCTGCGAGTATGGCATCGCGCCTAGTACCGCGAGTATGGCGAGTACAGTATTAGAGCACTATTCTACGCGTTGCGTTTAAGGTAATAACTTGAGATTGAGACAAGTTAGAGATTTCGTTGTTAGCTCATGTGAAAGAGGATAAGATTTCACACATTCGCCTCGCTTACACTACATATCTACGATCATTAGTTTTTTTGATATTTTAATGTAAAGAAAAATAAAGTTGACATTAAAATAACGGAAAAACTATAAGTCCTAAATAGGTGGTGTAAGCGAGGCGAATGCGTAAAATTTTATCCTCTTTCGAATGAGCCAACAACGAAGTCTCTAACTTGACTCAATCTCAAGTTATTACCGAGTTAAAATATAAAATCATGCGTAAATGAACTAGTTCGATCTGTCATTCGGTTTCCTACGGCTCGGCTACGTAAGTACCTACGAGTAAGTAACGGGTTGACGCGTCGCGTCGTTACGTGATCAAGTCATTTATTTCTTTTTAATGTCATAAAAATTTTTTAATTTATCTAAATTCTCTACTCTGAGATTTTTAAACTTTTTAAATTACAAAAGTACATTTTTTTCCATTTTGTAATTTGCTATATTTTAAAATTATTCGTCAATTTTTCCTCTTCTTACAAAATTTTAATTTATTCATATCTTTTAGTTTTGCTGAATTTTTTCAACCTGAATTCTTCTCTTTTTCTCATGATTTTTTTTATGATTTACTATTCTTTCAATGTCTTCAGAAGACCAAAATTGTAATTTTTTTTTTTCAATTTATAAGTATTTTTTGAATAATTTATTTGTACAATAGTAAAAGTAATTTTAAAAATTCATTTAAATATGAATGTTTATCTTATAAAAAATGAAAATTTGAAGAAATAAATATTTTTCAGGGTTAACACTTTTAATGAATCCAAAATTTTGAAATAAGGGCCACCCTAATATTTGTGTTGTAAGAATACATTTTTTGTTCCTTTTTATTATTGTATACATGTTATACCTTGTTTTTTCACGAATAAATTTTTTCCGTTTTCTAGTAAATTTTCATTTCAAACGGTTTTTCTGGACGTCAATTCGACAAATACTTTTGAAAAAAAATTCAAGGCTGAAATTTGCAATTAAATTTTTGGAATTTTTCATAATTGATATTACAATTTTTCGCAAATAAGTTTTTAAAGTGTTTTGCAACATTTTTATTTTGAATTTATCCATTTTTTTAATGCTCAAATTACCAATTATTTTTATGAAATACGTGTTTTAAAAATTTTTTAATGGAAGAATTGCTAATAATTTGAATTTTTACAAAATTGATGTTTACAACTTTTCGTGAAGAAAATTTCGACAACGCATGGAAAATTTCAATAGGATTTTTAGATTTTTTCAAACTTCATTTTTGGTCACTTAATTCAAAATTAAAACATTTACTTTCACATAATATATTCGAATACAGGTACTTCTACCTATCAGTAATTATTTTCGGACAAAGGATTTTGAAAAAAGTATTAGAGAAATGAAATATTGAATGAAAATGCGAGTATGGCATCGCGCCAGTACCGACGAGTATGGCGAGTACAGTATTAGAGCACTATTCTACGCGTTGCGTTTAAGGTAATAACTTGAGATTGAGACAAGTTAGAGATTTCGTTGTTAGCTCATGTGAAAGAGGATAAGATTTCACACATTCGCCTCGCTTACACTACATATCTACGATCATTAGTTTTTTTGATATTTTAATGTAAAGAAAAATAAAGTTGACATTAAAATAACGGAAAAACTATAAGTCCTAGATAGGTGGTGTAAGCGAGGCGAATGCGTAAAATTTTATCCTCTTTCGAATGAGCCAACAACGAAATCTCTAACTTGACTCAGTCTCAAGTTATTGCCGAGTTAAAATATAAAATCATGCGTAAATGAACAGTATAGCCTTTACGTAGCGCGAGTACGAATGCGAGACTCGCGCGTAACATCGCTACTCGCCCCCCACTATTCGGCATCGCAGGCATCGCGCGATGCCTCGTCAGAGCGAGTACGAGTATACTCGCTTCGCGTTTGACGCGAAGCGAGTAGCGATGCCAAATGTTGGCATCGCGCTATGCTCTGGTATCGTACAATTACGTTACCTAGGTAGAGGTACCTCTACGTATACTATATGTTTATGTATGAACGTACTTTTATTAGGGTGGAGTGACGAGTGAAAAAAAAAACAGGATTTCGACCAAACTCACAGAGGTTGTTTACTTAGAGTTGAGAACCGTTCAAAAAAAAATTAAGCCCCCTACCTCTCAGGAGAGCTGAGCTAAGGGTGCTCAAAGTAGGGTCACTTTTGGAGAAAAAAAAACACGCGGATTTTCGCAGTGACATTTAAGTGGCAATGGCACCCCGCGCATCTATCTTAAAAAGTGCAGTTCAAGTTACTGCACCTTTCTGGACCATTGATTTTGAAATTTGAACGACTTTTGGTCCTCGACAGGACGGACGGATGGTTGAAATTGAAAAGCTGAAGTTCGCTGAAAAATCGACATTTTCAAGTTACATACAAAAAAACCAAATACCCTCTGCATGACACTACAATTGGGATTAAATGCCTCCTATTGAGGCAAAAAATTATTTCACTAGAAAAGACTGACAATTTTTCATTTCAGGGTTGCAACTTGCGATTTCATTAAAAAATTCATTTTTACCACAAACAATACAGAAATTTTTTCGTTTTTGGGAATTTGAAAGTTGGCAAACCTGAAAGGAAAAATTGTCAATTTTTTTGTATCAATAAGAGCCATTTAAGCCTAATTTTGGTGCCATGCAGAAAGTATTTTTTTTTTTTTGTAACTTGAAAAATGTAAATTTTTCAACGAACTGCAATTTTTCAACCGCCCTGTCGAGGACCAAAAGTTGTTCAAATTTCAAAATCAATGGTCCAGGGAGGTGCAGAAGCTGTGGAAGCAAGACAAATGGCCCTAGCAGATTGGCACATTTGTCTTGCTTCCACAGCTTCTGTAAATCGATGTTTGTAAAACAAGAAAAAATGCAGACTGGCTCTTTTGGCTCTAAGCCGTCGATATGCAAAATGCGCCTACTACACACCACCCTACAGTACACTTCGTGACGTTGCTTCGCTATAACTATGTATGTTTACGTATAAATAATATAATAATAATAATAATAATAATGATAATTTACATTGTACTTACAATGTATGTACCTACATACATCTACTTAGTACATGCTACATACATTTATATCACATACTCGTACGACGAGTACCTTACTTACATGATTATTATACCCGGTCAACCTGATCTGACTCGTCAGTAAAGTACTCCGCGTGTCAAGTATTCAAAGACAAACCTTACACATGCAAAAAAAACAACAAAAAAAAACGTGCGTATCTCTATCTACATATGTTTACACTTGGTGTAAAACTGAAATACAGTCGCGCTATTGGCCACTGTTGTTTGTAATAGGGGAGGCGTGCGTATCCAACATGCTCGCAGCTTGGCAATTAATTACGTTTAGGTTTACGTAGGTATAGGTAAAGGCACTAATGGGCCAATTTGCGAGCGTCGTAACTCGCGACTGGTTTGAGATACCTATTGGTTTCAAAACTTCCATTTAAAAAAAAAATGTAGGACACTATCTGCCGTACTGCCTACACCTTTAATATTTGGTTGCATAACGATGGATAGGACCGGAGATATATCACCTCCACAAAGGCCATTTTTACACTTTTTGTGATTCTTGTTTCTCGGTTCTTACATTCGTACGAGGATATCTCTGTTCTCCTTCGTCAAGTCTACAGCTTCTGCTAATGATCAGATCATCTTCAAATTTGCAGTAGATACGGCTTCACTTCATCTTAAGGAAGTGCCTTTTGATAATTGTGAAAAAAATGTCTCTCCCCCCCCCCCCAAGCCTCAACTCTTTTCATCAATTTTCAAAAATATGCCAATTTTAGTGAATAGCACAGCACGCTTCTACATAATTATGTAAAATTTTGCGCTGAATTTGAATCTGCAATTCTTTTCGCTATACGATGCTCCAACCATGAAAAATATTGTAAAAATAATTATGAGGTAGGTACTATTCGACGTTACCGCAATTTACTAGCCGAAATTTTTTGAAAAAGTGCGAACAAACTGCAAGAAAAATCCGCTGTCCATATTAAAACACGCTCCCTCTTTCCTATCTGTACTTAGTGCCTACACCTAGCTACTAGCTACTAGCTACTAACTACTAGCAAGCTACTTACTCGGTTAATCGAACGAGTGCATTATTAATTACTTGCACCGTCGCATCGTTCGTACTGTACATACGTACGTATGCGACGCGTGTACATTACATACATCATACAGACAGTGAACGCGACTTACCTATACATTTACCTACTCCACTTCCCATTACGTGGAAAATGAAATAAAAATGAAACGAATAACTTTCACTCTCCTCACCTGCTTACTGAATAGGTTGCCTGAAAAAGAATGTCATTATGGGACGACGAACGTGCCCGGTGCCATGCCATGTCGCTACAGGCCATTCGCAACGAAAAAAATTAGAATTTTTAATCGTCGCGTCTTATTCTCATTTCCGTATCGTACCGCCACATCGTATCGCCGTCAAGTGTCTAATTGGTCAATTAACATTTTCATCTCTACGTATTTTTTTTTTTTTTTTTTAGTTGTACCTATCGTTATACGTATTTTCCATTTTCCATTTTTTTTTTTTTTAATGTTTACCTACACGGCTACACCCCTATCCAGTGGCTAGCACAACGTTCTCGAGACTCGAGAGAGAGAAGCAAATTCACGCAATAGGCTACCAATGATACGTGATCGTCTCACGTTAGTTCCAATCACAATCCCGCTCCCGTAACCTTGATCTCGACTTTTCAAGTTTCCAATTCTTCGTACTTGTACCGCTACCGCACAAATCGCCGAGCTATCCACGCGTAGCCGAATCATCTAACAGGTGTATGAGAATTGAGATGGAGGTGCATCGGGTCGTTGCCTCGCTGTCTCGTTGGTGTCTCCGTAAAGACTACGAACTACAGACTTGGACGTTGACAATACAATTATAGACAGAGGACACAGACAGGGCAACAAATTAAAACTCATCGTACTTGTCGCGAAGAAATTTTAGCGATACCACGCGAGCGACGTGACGCGACGCGACGTGGCGGTTTTACTCGCGAGATGAAGGGAAATCAAAAAGCGAGATGACACGCGTACACGCGATCGAGATCGTGTCGTAAGGCGGAATATCTACAGATCAATACCTCGACCTTGAAAATGATTTTTTTTATTTCACCTAGGCATTTTAAAAATTACGACCTCTGAGCATTTGGCTCGGCGAAGACGACGCGATGGTGATGGTGACGACTGACGATGCGACAGATGGAAGGGAAGAAATGTCGTTTCTTCAAGGATAACCGCGCAGAACACGAAATTCAAACATTTTTTAATGTTAATTACTTCTTACTTCGTACCCGAACTAGCAGTAGCAGATGACCGCAGCGCAGTACACTACGTCTACCTTTACCTACCTACCTACCCACCAGTACCTACGTAGACGAACATATACCTATACAGTACCGAACGGACCTGCCTTTCTATACTCACATGCCAGATGATACTAGATACTACTACTACTAGATCTCAACTAACCAGATTATTTTACGCTAATTTTCTAACATTAAAATCCAGCTACCGTACGTATAGGTATATCGTTGTTGAATCAGGTGGACGCGGACGGGCGGGCACCAGTATTCGACTTCTTATCGCATTCCGCATTCCACATTCCGCATTTCCACATACCCCTACCTATACCTACTCGTATATATAGAAACCTGAAACCTATACGAATATCTACAGATGCACACTGCAACTTGTACTAATAGTTGCATATGCCTACATCTGAGTACATACGTACAACGTAGGGGCAGTAGGTGTAGGGTGTAGGTAGGTAGGTAGGTAGGTAATAGGTATACATATGTATATAACATATATACCTAGGTAGACGTACATGTAGTTAGGTAGAGGTAAATGTAAGGCACATACATACTAGTATATGATACTTGAACGAGGCGGGCGACTATATACATAAGTAGATGATTGTATACTCGTAGGTATAGGTAGGTAAGAGTCGTAGCAGCCAACAGTTGCCTGCTGCCTACCTGTGCCTATTTTAGAATCTAGCTCTGAAGCACGGTTTTATTTATCCATATTCTGTAGTACGATGGCAACGTATACCATAATATACTCGTACATATTTGTAGGAGAAATTTATAAACGAGAAATGTAAAAGAGCACCATTTCGTATCTGGATGTGGATTGTGGATATTCTCTCTACGCGCGTAGCGTACATAATATGTAATGTACCCACACCCAGCTAGTAGCTACTACCTAATGCAATTTAACTCGTCTTGTCGAACGCTTCCCGAGAGATTATTTTTCCAATATAGATACCTAATTATTTATACAGTACCTAGGTATAAAAGTGTAGTAAAGCAACGCACTTGTAGTTTACGTTAGAGCCCTACTTACTCGTATATTGGCTTCGTCGAGTCAAGCTACGGTGCGCCGCACCAGAACGCATAGAACATTCGCATTAGCATACGAGCATGTAGCAAACGTGCGAGTAGGTTCGATGGTTTTCGTCTATCATCGCATGTGCAGCATCCGTACAGTAAAAAAAAAACTAACGTAATTGGATTACCAATTTACGAGTTACGATGACGAATAAGAAACAATTTCACTTTGCAAGCGAAATTGAAAGAAAGAACGAAAGATGAAAAATAGGTAGCGAAAATCCATTTTAAATTTTTGCAAGGTTTTGAAACAAAATTTAGTGCATTTTGATTTCAAGAACAATTTAAGTTATTACAAAAATGATACAATAGGTTAGGATTGGATGACATAAAAAATAAAATTTTTTAGACATTCTGAAACTTCGATTTTTTTTTTTTATAAATTTCATAGTTTGGATGAGATAATTTTATTATTTCAAATTTTCAATTTTTATATTATACCTGCCATGGAAATTATTATTTTTTCAGACATTCTGATTTTCAATTTTTGTTGAACTTTTTATTAATTTTTACAATTCCATGAAAATTAATTTTTTTGTAATTTAACGAATGAGTTTTAGACATTTTGTAAGACATACTGATTTTCATTTAAAAAAAAACAACACATTTTCATGTTTTACAAGAGTTTTAGACATTTGGTTCTTGGCACAATATTAAACGTTTATTTATTTACATACAGGGTGTCCGGGGAGTGGTCTGACAAACTTGAAATTTGGATATAACCGAGTACCACTAAAAAAAAAAAAAAAACTTTATGTACACATGGTGCCTATCTCGATTTTGAAGGGCAGTGGTCCACAAAAATTTCAAAATTTTGTCAAGACAATGCATGAAACTGGTGTAACGTTTTGAAAGAGACAAAAATTATCATATAGAAAATTTGCCTATCTTCGAAAATGAAGGGGCTGCAAAGCTTTGGAAATTGATATTTTCGACGTTTGATGCTCCATAGCGCCTTAATTTTCAAAGATAGGCGAAATCTTCACATAACTTTTTTTGTTCCTCTCAAAAAGTTACACCTACTCCATGTATTGTTTTAATGGAATTTCGAAGTTTTGGTGTATTACCAGTGCACCGTTGAAACTGAGATAGGCAATATTTTTGACAGGAACTCCGTGTTGCTTCAACTCCTTCAATTTCAAAGATAGGCATCCCAACGTGATTACAACTTTTTTCCCATTTTTAAAGTTCTATCCAGGTATCCACTGCCGGTGTTGAAAATTTTTTTGGACGCAGTGTTGCCAACCAATTTTGCTTGTAAAACACAGATTTTCAAAGTTATGTAGCTCCTTCATTTTCGAAATTAGGCAATATGTGTACATAAAAGTTTTTTGTTAGTGGTACTCGGTTATATCCAAATTTCAAGTTTGTCAGACCACTCCCCGGACACCCTGTATAAACGTCGAAAAAACTGTAAAATCTTATGAAAGTTCATAACATTGCACTACAATTTTGACGATCTTCCCATAATTCTACTCTTTTTTCAATGTTTACGCGAATGAACGAATTCTTAATGTTGTCCCGAGTACCATACAATCTACCTACATATATCAGGCCTGTCAAAAGGAGGCACTTTGACCCGGGCCCGAGTTTTGCTAGGGTACCGAATTGAATTTTCTCAGCTCAAATTGGAAGAATCATATAATTTTTGGTCAAAAATGGCCTCGGAAGAGGGCCCAAAATAATTTTTGCCCCGAGCCCACTTCGGCTCTCGGCAGGCCTGATCGATATGTATGTACAACGTCGACGTAGCGTACGGTATTTTATCAATATTTAGTCTACGTTTACTACGATAATATGTAACCTGCCTACCTAATCAAAAACATGGTATTTTGTTACAGGTAATTACTTTGAAATGGACGTTGCTAGTAATTACATTAACACGAGCCAACGCAGACGATACGCGTAAGTATCTAGACCTACGTACGTAGACGTACCTAGTACCTACCTAGTACGTTACGTACTACGTAACTATACATACGTACCAGAGCCCTGCACGGGTTAGGTGTTTATCCGGGTTACTCGGGTAGACGGTAGATAACCGGTCTACGACGAGGGCGATTCTACCCGGATCGCAATGCGGGTAACCCCCGGTACTAGGGTACTATAATAAACAATGGGTATGATACAGGGTCGCCATTTTGGTGCGTGTTTACATTTTACGTGTGCTTATCAGTGATTGAAAATATTTTTGTTTCTCAAGTTTTGAGCAAAGACAAGTTGAATTTATTTAATAATTTTGGTGGTCAATTGCTATTAATCTCGCTGTTTTATCAATCAAAAAAGGTAGAATTATGCTGTTTTATCAATCAAAAAAGGTAGAATTACTGTAACAGGACGGTAATGAAAAATACTATGAAAATAAATAGATACTGAAAATAAAAAAGTTATCAATGCAAACTTCTTACATCACTTTTAATGAAAAATTTATTCGGTACTGCGTTTGGCTTTGGTTTTATCCAATGATCTGCCCTGTTCAGTTCCAATTGCTCATCACTAAAATGATCCTGAAAGAAAATAAATACTAGATCAGTTCATCTTGAAACAAAATTTATTACAATGTCACAGTATTAAAGTATGATTATATACAATATACATACTCTGCATATCCTAATATCATCGTTAAAGCGATCGAGACTTATGTCACAAGCAGCAAGCCAAGCTTTTCTTCTTATTTCATCAGTGGGAAAACGAAATAGACAAGGTGGATTTTTCTTCTTATATTTAACTTCACAACCATCTATGACACACCTCGGCATGATTACTTCAATTTTTAGAAAACATTAAAGAGCACGTAAAAACGCCTTAACAAAGTATGCGTAATTAATTAAACATTTTTATTAAAATTCAACATTCTCTTAAAATTTAAAAATCAACAGTTATTTCAATCACTGATAAACACACGTAAAAATGTAAACACGAACCAAAATGGCGACCCTGTATCATACCCATTGTTTATTATAGTACCCTACGGGTACTAACCCGTAGAAGTACCTAAATCTACAACAATGCATGTACCTACCTAATACCTATGCTGTAGATTAGATACGAATTTCATTCCCCTCTCAACAGTCATTATACGCTTATCGTTACCTTACGATGAGTCACATTGATTTGATTTCAAATGTCAAGTCCTTTCTTCACCACTCGAACTCGCTCGATAGTCGATACGGGTGTAGGTAGCTAGCTAGCTACGCTAGGTACGCCACGCCGTACAGGTGACGGTGACGGTGACTAGCCATTCGTATAGTCGACGGATGAGTTAAAATTAATCACCCGTGCAGGGCTCTGGTATGTAACTAAACTACGTACGTGTATAAATAATACAGGGTGTCCGGTGGGTGGTGCTGCCAAACTTGAAATTTGGATATAACCGAGTACCATCAACAAAAATCTTCATGTACACATGTTGCCTATCTCGATTTTGAACAGCCAGTGGTGTACAAATTTTTTCAAATTTTGTTGTGAAGACAATGCACGAATCAGATGTAACTTTTTAAAAGAAACAAAAATAGTTACGTATGTATGTCGAAAATTTGCCTGTCTTTGAAAATGAAGGCGTTACAAAGCTTTGAAGATATTTTCGAAATTCATAAGGCTCCGTAGCGCCTTATTTTTCAAAGAAAGGAAGAATTTTCACATGACGTTTTTTGTTCCTCTCAAAAAGTTACACCTGTTTCCTGTATTTTTTGAACGAATTTCGCTATTTTCGTGTATCACTACTCCACCGTAATAAACTGAGGGTAGGCAATATTTTCGACTGGGAAAGTGTCTTCTCAACAGATTAATTTGTCGTTCATCCCATCTCCCGTCTCCAAACTTCAAATCCAGCCCCAACCACCTGACCCTTTTTGCGCGCTGCATATTGAAATGCTTTTTATTACCACGCTTTTATATACTTGGTATGTATGTATGTGTGTCTCATGGAACCAAGAGTATGTTTTCGACCAATCCTCTCTCATTTAATATTTTACTGGAATTGAAAGAACATAGTGCTCACATTAGGGTGTTTCGAGGTCGCTGAATTCGATTTTCGAACTCAAATTTACCCCCGACCCCAAATTGAGCCCCTATGAGGGGGTTCAATTTTGAAAATTTCAGAAAATCACAACATTGGATCGAAATGTAGGTTTTCGAGGTCGCTGAATTCGATTTTCGGACTTAAATTTACCCTTGACCCCAAATTGAGCCCCTATGAGGGGGTTCCATTTTGAAAATTTCAAAATTCACAACATTGATATCAAAATGTTGGTTTTCGAGGTAGCTGAATTCGATTTTCGAACTCAAATTTACCCCCGACCCCAAATTGAGCCCCTATGAGGGGGTTCAGTTTTGAAAATTTCAGAAAATCACAACATTGGTATCGAAATGTAGGTTTTCGAGGCCGCTGAATTCGATTTTCGGACTTAAATTTACCCTTGACCCCAAATTAAACCCCTATGAGGGGGTTCCATTTTGAAAATTTCAAAATTCACAACATTGATATCAAAATGTTGGTTTTCGAGGAGTAAAACTATGAAATTAAAATATTTTCAACGACAACAACGACAAAAAGAGTTGAATAAAAATGTAAAAAAATTTTAAAAACCACGCTTTTATATAAAATTGGTCACTTTGTAAAATGTTATTCATAGGGAAAGAGTAATGCCTTAAAAAACAAAAAATAAAATTTACTTGAATACAAAAATGTGTCATGAAAATTTTTTTTTCAAAAATTTTAATGATGAAAAGCGTGGTGGGGTGTGCGAGGAGCAAACGAATACCTTTTCGATTAACGCCCCACCACGATTTTCATCATTAAAATTTTTGAAAAAAAAAATTTCATGACACATTTTTGTATTTAAGTAAATTTTATTTTTTGTTTTTTAAGGCATTACTCTTTCCCTATGAATAACTTTTTACAAAGTGACCAACTTTAAATAAAAGCGTGGTTTTTTAAAAAATGTTTACATTTTTATTTATTATTTTTTTTTCATTCATTACGTATTCAAATAAATAGGCGATATATCGAGTTACCTATGTAAACAGTAACGAATTGAGACGAGAAATGAGAAAAAGCAGGTAGGTAGTTAGGTAGGTAGGTACTTACGTTAGGTAGACGGTGTGGTTAGTCGCTATAATGTTAAATAGCTAGTTCGTTATTCGGCGTACTTATGGGAAAAAATACATTAACCGCAACATTAATAGTATTACTTAGTAGGCAAATACCAGTATTATTTTTATAATGTCGTTACAATAATTTCTCGACTCATTTACAGTAGGTAGATATAATTTTCACTTCCATTGTTCCCATGACGAGCATTGTCTGGTTACTCGGGGCGCGACGAGGCACGACTACGTGTGCTTACTCGTATACGCGACTAGGCCAGAACCATCCAAATATTCGCCCATTACAAAATAACACGCAAATAAGCGCGGCGAATTACGTAACTTTTATGCAAAAATGAAAAAATACGTACGTAAATTGCCGCATATGAAAAATAAAATAACTATAGGGACCGTACGCGAGACGCGAACTAGATAAGATAGGAATCAAAAACAATATCATTCTATCAACGACGCGACGTGACGCGACGCCGTGAGAACGTGTCAAGGTCCCGCAACGTGCTACGATGCGATGCGATGCGATGCGATGTCTACTATCGTTTATCTACTACGCTGCGGCCCGCGATTGTAGTACGATTGTATTACTTTAATTCTGCTTTCAATTTTACACGAGTTATGACATTTTTATGGTATGCCTACGCCTATTGCCTTGAAGGTAATAGGTAGCAAGAGCTACCTGTAGGTACCTGTACCTAGACCTACGTACTCTAAGTAAGTACACATTCGTAATTTTTGCAGATGGAAACGAAAGGCGCGCTACAAGCGCTGACGGCGCAAAGAAAATCGTATGTTATTACACCAACTGGAGTGTGTATCGGCCAGGAACTGCCAAGTTTTCACCTCAAAACATAAATCCGTATTTATGTACGCATTTGATTTACGCGTTCGGCGGGCTCGACAAAGAAAACGGACTACGGCCATACGACAAATACCAGGACATCGAACAAGGTAACGTTGACGGTTGATTTTCTGCATATCTACGTAGAGTACCTACCTACGTATAAATACGAAAAGGTACGTAACGTACTTAACCTACGTATCTATGCACGTATTACTCGTAAGAGTAAGTAGTAAGTATGCTATATTCGATGAGAACCTCAACTCCGAACAAGCAGATACAGGAGGAGGAGGAGGCGTATCTCCCCACCAAGTAGATATCGCAGTACCTATGTACATAATACGCTAGAAGTACTCGTTTGTTTACTTTGTCGCTTACATAGGCGGATACGCCAAATTCAATGGTCTTAAAACTTATAACAAGAATCTGAAAACGATGCTGGCCATCGGAGGCTGGAACGAAGGTTCGGCCAGATTTTCGGCTCTAGTCGCCGACGAAGAAAGACGCGCTATTTTTGTGAAAAACGTTGTCAAATTCTTGCGACAAAACAACTTCGACGGGTTAGATTTGGACTGGGAGTATCCAGCTTTTAGGGACGGAAGCAAACCGGACGACAAAGAGAATTACGCTTCGTTAGTCAAGGTAAGATGAATGCGGCGCGGCGACGCTCATCTAACAGACAAAGAGCAAGACGCTGCATTGCTTGCAGTCTTGCACCTTGCAGGCAGTCTGCAAAGCGAAGCGAGGCGAGGTGTTAGACAACTAGATATTTATATTGCATTTTATTTACTCAGGAATTAAGAGAAGAATTTGAAAGAGAATCGTCAAAAACCGGAAGACCTCGTCTTCTACTTACGATGGCTGTGCCAGCTGGTATCGAATATATAGATAAAGGTTACGACGTCCCCGAATTGAATAAGTAAGCGACTCGCTATTCGTATCGTATTTCATTTCATACTTATGTTAAGAGTTGAGATAGTGCTGCTTTGGGTGATCAACTGTCGACACTATCGATAGTTTGGAGTAAGGGTAGCCGGGGGTAGGGGGGGGGGGGGGGGTAGCTCAAGCTGTCGGATAAAACCAAAATAACTTGATATAATACACAATTACACATTTCAAAAAAGCACTAATCATTACCGCAGAATCGAAAAAATATAGGTACTAGTGTAAAGTGTACTACCGATAGTTGAAAAAAAAAAACTATTGGTGCATAGATAGACAATTTTTTTTTCAAAACTATCGACAGTTTCGATTGCTCACTGTGAGTATCCTATAAAAACGCTAACGTTCAACCCATCTTTCGCAGGTATTTAGATTTTATGAATATTCTAAGTTACGATTATCATTCGGCTTACGAACCAAACGTCAATCATCATTCTCCATTATACTCGCTACAAGAAGAGTCTGAGTATAATTTCGACGCCCAACTGACGATCGTAAGTAATAATAACTTTCAAATAATTGTAACAGTGTCTTACCTACAATGGGTAGGTAAGTAATATTGTACAAAATATTAATAGAATGCATTTATACCTACACCGCTACACAGATGCAACAGCAGTAGCGTGCATAGTATAGGACGGTATGTGAATACTTATACTCTGGCGATCTGTGGTCAAAGTGCTCTTTTTTGTAATTTCCTTAAAAGTTTAAAACAGCTGATGACCAGTTTAAGTACTTAAATAGGTAGACATCTGAAATCGATGTGAGGAAGACCTCAAATACAAAATTTGTAATTAAACTAATAATAATAAATATAATGGAAGTGATAAAGTGCCTTCACTAAAATAACTGTTCCAATAGCATCCTAACACTATAAGTAGGTATAAGGTGGTAAATGGGTTTGATATGCTTTTTACATGGGAAATTTCATAAATTTAATTTCTTTGAAAAAATTGCCCAAAACTTTTTTTTTCATTATTCGAGTCCATTCTGAGACATTCTGATGAAAAAAATTTGAATTTTTCAATTATCTCCATTTTTGAAAAAACCGGATATTTAAAATTTTCCTTAAAGTTAATTGCTTTGAAAAAATTGCTCAAAATTTTTTTTTCTCACTATTCGGGTCACTTCTGAGAGGTTATGATGAAAAAATTTTGAATTTTTCAATTATTCGCATTTTTGGTAAAAATTTTTACATGGGAAATTTCAGTTTCCCAAAATTCAATTTTATTGGAAAAATTGCTCAAAAATATTTTTTTCTCACTATTCGGGTCACTTCTGAGAGGTTATGATGGAAAAATTTCAAATTTTTCATTTATTCGGATTTTTGGAAAAAATTCATTTTACATGGGAAATTTCAAAAATTGAATTTCTTTGAAAAAATTTCCCAAAAATTTATTTCTCATTACTCGGGTCCATTCTGAGTGGTTATGATGGAAAAATTCTAAATTTTTCAATTATTCGCATTTTTCGAAAAAATTTATTTTTGTCATGTAAAAAGAACCGGTTTTTTCGCGGGGCTTTTTACATATGGTTCTTCGATCGATCTGATTTTATTTTGGGAACTGAAAAAAATGTGGCATCAGCCATTTTAACGAATAGACGCATGAAGACACTTTGACGGGAGACTACGACATACCTATGCAGATATATTCGAATCGAATATTATGCTGTATAAAAGCGACAGCACGCGCCAAATATGTCACTTGACTTTTGGTTGAATTTTCAGGATCACACTGTCAAGCACTATCTGAAAAAGGGCGTCGATCGCGAGAAACTGATATTGGGTATACCGACGTACGGAAGATCGTATACGTTATTCAACGCAGATAGCACCGATCTCGGTTCACCTGCCGATGGTCCTGGAGAACAAGGAGAATCCACAAGGGAGAAAGGATATTTGTCGTATTACGAGGTACACCGTGATAAGAAGAGAATTGCTCCAAATAATTACACGCGTTAGGTTACACGACTAACTAAGAATTGCCACCAATCTTAAACTATTCTCTCGCGCAGATTTGTAACAATATAGAGAACGACAAACAGTGGACGGTGGTTCAACCGAAAACAAGTGCCATGGGTCCGTACGCATATCGTGCCAATCAATGGGTTAGCTACGATGACGCGGATATAGTCAAATTAAAGGTAAACCTTTGTAGCAGTAGTATACCTAGACTTACTAGTACCAGTAGCTGATGTGGTCATGGGGTGTTATCTTATAGGATAAAATTTTGAACTGAGCTTTCAGTACTAGATGAAGTCACAAGAAGCGCTGTACTTCAAAACAAAAAATTTTTCGTTCAATTATTGTTGGCTATCTACTTTTGTCGTGTTTTGAGTTGCTTGGATCAAGACTTACAATAATCACAATTATTTTAAGTTTCCAAAGGGAAAGAACACAACACGAAGCAGCGCTTTCGAATGCAGTGACTTCATCCGGAATTAAAAATGCCATTTAGAAATTTTACCCAGAGTTGGCTATCTATTATAAACGTAGTTTATATTTACATTATCTTTGGATGTGGTGCTAAGCGTCCAATACTAGATACATATGTAGGCAACTTATTATTAAAATTGGAGGGGAGAGAGGGGTACAATCGAAATTTTTTGTAATAACCAAATATTTCTGGAAATTCAAGCGACATCTTTTGTTTGAAAAAGTTTTCAATTCACCACTCCCCCGTCCCCACACTAGTTTGTAATAAGTATCTACCGGGTGAAGAGGGAGAAGTCCTTTTTGAAGGGACACAGCACACGCTTAGTTTCGAAAAAAATGCGACTTTCCATTTTCTGTGCTTGAGGGCATAGAATTATTGATTTCGAACAATATGATCGTTCTTTTTACATTAGGTATTTAAATACTTTGTATTTTTTTTTATTCCCCATCGCGGTAGGATTTTTTTCTCTACAAAACCCCTGTTTATTATTATTATTTTTTTTAATAATCGCGTACTCGAAACAAAATACAGTATCTACACGCGCGCGTCGTAGATAGGAAAATGAATGATCTACACACGAATATACGCTAATACAAAATATAAATTTCCGTAACTATATAATTAATTATCAAACTTTTTACTCGATATCTTTTAAAATAGGCTAAATACGTGAATGAAAAAGGTCTAGGCGGAATTATGTATTGGTCTATCGATAATGACGATTTTAGAGGCAAGTGCCATGGAAAACCATATCCCTTAATCGAAGCTGGTAAAGAGTCACTATTAGCAGGTGCTGCGTAAGTAACTACATAATTCTACTACCTATATATCTAAATAGAATTTTGTAGAAATACGCGCAATAGATCGACAGACTCTCAAGTCAGATATTGTATCAACCCAGTGTTGGAAAGAACGCGTTCAAGAATGGTGAGCGCGCGCTCCGCTCACCATTTACTCCGAGCGGCTGAATTGTTTACGCGCTCAGACTCAAGGTGCCTTTATAATAGGAAATTCCTGAAGCGTGATTTGGAAATGAAAAGTAGGATTTTTTCTACTTTTCATTTCCTGATATATGAAAACGATATTTTTGTGAAATTGTTTTTGTATCAATGTGTGATATATGCCAGATATAACACTAATTATCACTAATATGCAAGAATAATCGCATTCTACATCATAAAACTTGAAAAAATTGAGATTTCTTTTTTACAAAAATTCATTTCTTATTATGAACGCTGCCATTGAAATGCTTTGGTTCAACTTTTCATTTCCATTCAGTTCCTTCAGGAATTTCCTATTATAAAGGCAGCTTCAGAGCGCAACTGAACGCAAACTCTTCTAGAGATTCGTTTTGTTTGCTAATGACGATTGTCGAAGTTTTCATCTCAATTTCATTTAATTTTTGTATGCTTTATTAAACACTTTTAATTATTTTGAAGGATTCCGGTGAAGTAAAAACTGTTTTTGGAACTCGTTTTAATAATTTTTTCAACTATCTGATTGAGTTAGTTCTTTAATTAGGTACCAGCAGAAATTTTGATTTAAAAAATTACGCAAAAATAAATTTGTTTTCACAGATACACACAACATAACACATATTTCTGTTTTTATTTGGTACGTAAATAACATGAAAACTTAATTTTTGATTGGTATATTGTTCTTCAGAAATTTAATTGTTCACTGCCAAGTTCATTTCTACACTTCTAAGCATGTTATTATTAATAATTTAAGGAAAATCAAGAGAATAGGATGAAACTGAAACAAAACCTTCGTAAAACTGGCAAAAAATTCACTGTAAACAAATTACCCTTTAAAAAGTGTTAATTGAACGTGCTCACTTCGCGTTCACCTAAGAATCCCGGAGCGCGCTCTTCTCAGACTCTTTAACTGAGCGCGTTCTGAGTATTTCCAACACTGTATCAACCCAAAAAATGTAGATGGTCCTTGGACAATATTAACAAAGGCTTAAAATTCGTGCAAAAAAAAATGTATCTACTAAACACACGTAATTTATTCGTCACATTGTTCTCCGCTTTAGATCTTCTGCAAACGTCATCACTTCGGCATCCGAAGAAAAGCGTCCATCCAAACTTGCCAATAAACGAAACAGGCCAAAAGTGCAAAATCCGAGCAGTACTTCGACCACTACCAAGCAGCCATTAACCACGTCTACAGCCACCACATTCAACGCACTCTCAACGCCAGAACCTCCGACTACGCCCGATCCCGGAACAGGTAATGTTTTAAATTTAAACGTACACGTAAGTCGTACGTATACCTACATACTCACTACATTTTTATGGTAGGTACTAGTTATTCGACTCTATATTTTTCGCAGATTTTGTTTGCAAAGACGAAGGATTTTTCCCACATCCTCGGGATTGCAAAAAATATTTTTGGTGCTTGGACAGCGGTCCGTCAAATCTAGGAATTGTAGCTCATCAGTTTACATGCCCCACTGGTAGACTATATCCACTTTTCCAATTCTCCATCTTCCGCTATCGCCGCATTAGGCACTTAATCGTTCGAATTGCCTCTATATATTTTAGGTCTCGTGTTCAATAAGGCTTCAGACTCTTGCGATTACAGTCGCAATGTTATTTGTAACAAAAAATCTGAAAAAAGTACCGCTACCACAACTACAACGGTAAAGACCACCTCATTGATACCGTCAACGACGAGTAAATCTGGAACAAAAATAGCACCTAGAACCACTACCACCACCACCACCACCACCACTACTACCACCACGGAATCATCTTCTTCGTTAACAGAAAAAGATTACGAAGACGCCGAAGATGTAGATTCGCAAGAAGATCCTAAAGCGATTAAGCAACTTATTACTTTGATAAAAAAATTAGGTAGGTAGGCATAAAAAAGTCGACGGCGACGACACGTTACGATGATAATAATTTTTCCCAGGTGGAATAGCCGAATTGGAGAAGCAATTGAAGTTGGAAGACGGCTCGGTCGAAGTTACGACGCCAGCCATCAGTAAAACACTGTACAATAAAGTATTCAGTTCACCGGTATCCCACAGGTAGGTTGATCCTACCAAACCCTCTTCATTTTGCACGTCTATAAAATTACTCTTATCTACTCGTAAATCAGAATCGAGTTTTTTTTCTCTCCATAAAATTATGGTCGGATGTACCAATGAAGTACCTATACTTAGGAAGATCGGCGTTTTCATGTTGTCAAAAAATGCACAACATCGTGATAGTCTTTTTCTCTCTCTCTCTCTCTCTCTCTCTCTCTCCCACGCACTCTCCCTCCAATAAGGCGCACATTTTAACATATTTTTTCACTACCTACTCGACGCTTTCCGTAGAAACAAAAATCAATACAGAAACGGACCGTCGAGTCCTCAACACGAAGCGATACCTTCAAACGACGATGTGCCATATTACAGAAAAGACAAACCTCAATACGTTACAATACAAAGAAGCAGGTAAGCGACGAGCGACGATTGTCGATCTCAATTCTCGATAAGGATGCGAAATTGCGAATACACCGGTAGTCGTTTCATCCTTCGTCGATACGTTATATTATGTATATTTGGCAGGCCACTGAAAAACGTACCTCAGGACGCCGAAGACTCCGGAACGACCAACAATAAATCAGTACAGCCGGGTAAGTACGACGAAACCATAGATTACGAAGATGATGTAACCGAAAGTGAAATCACAACTGTCAAATATGCTGCGCCGCCGAGGCATCGTTCGTCAATTAGCGCCGACAGTAGGAGCACTACTTTGAAGTACATCACCTTGGAACGAAACAAGCCGGATCGCAGTACCACCACGCGCGAAGAATTAAAACCAGCCTCGCCAAGCACCACTCAAAGGTATATTTTTGTAAAATCGCTTGTCGTGTCTAAGAGCAGGTAGCAAGCGCGAGGGCGAGCGTACAACGAGCACATTTTCCAAAAAAGAAGAAAGAAAAAATAACAAATTTTCCAACTTCCGCAACCTCTCGTTTCTTTATTCCTTCATTTCTTTTTTTTTTTTTTGCGAGCAAATTTTTCGTGGAGAAGCCTTACGTCGAATAATGAATGATACCTATTATAGAAATAATAAGTACGGTTTTTTATCATTATTTTTTGAATGGCAATTTTCCCGTCACAGGGGAGATGGAGTTTTCATCCATTCCCCACATAGGTACGCCCGCCCCCCCCCCCTCTGACGAGTGGATCGTCGCAGTACTGTTTTTTTGTCACCATCGAAAATTTACCAAGTCCAATCACAGTTTTTGTAACAATCAAAATTATTTCCAAGACTTCGAGCTACAATTTTTGTTTGAAAATTTTTTCAATTAGACCCCTCTCGGCCACTTTTTAATAATACATAATAAGCATCTAAGTCATATTGCAAAATTGGAGGGAAGGGAGGGTTAATCAAAATTTTTATAATAACAAAAATTATTTCAAAAGATCTCAATCTAGAATCTACAACGTCGCTTAAAATTGTTTTCAATTAGACCCCCTCCCCCATTTTTAAAAAGTATCTATCTGATGTAATTTGAAATCGTAGAAGACGGAGTGATCCAATCGAAAATTCTGTAATGATCGAAATTATTCCAATTTGTAATTAGTATCTTCGGAGTGTTAATGCGAAAAAATCGATGGGGAGGGAGAAGTCCAATTGGAAAAATTTCAAACAAAAGTTTTAGCTTGTACCTACTTGAAGTAGTAGGAATAATTTTGGTTATTACAAAAATTTTGATTCGACCCCTCCCTCCACTCTAAATTTGAATATTAAGTAGGTATCTATGTAGTATCAGACTTGGTGAATTTTCGATAGTGCTAAAAAATCAGTAAATAGTGCGGCGACCCAGACTACCAGGTAAGGTAATCAGGTACCAGGAACAGTAGAAGTGTAGAACCTCGACTATCCGAACCAATTGGGGAAATTCTAAATCGAAAATCCGGATAATCGCGAAAGTTTAGTATTATTTTTTTCAATTTTAACCGATTTCACATTTTTGTGATATGGTAAATAATAATATGACATAACACGGAAAGAAAAGGAGTATACCTATTTTATGGGGAAACATCTTGTTATGATAGGTACATTTACAGTCCAAGCACTTATTTTAAAATATAGTAGAAAAATTTGTTACATCGTTACATTTGGGCTATTTTTTTTTTTTGTCAAAAATTGGACGATTTAGCAATTATATTACTTAGTGATATTGAGGGGTAGAATTTAGAAAGAATAAAAAAAACTGCTCACTCGACAATTCAGGTCAATTCGACATGAACAGCCGCCGGTTGAAATGTGACCGGACAATCACGAGTTCCTAGAGGTAAAAATTTTCTGTCCGGATAATCGAAAGTTCGGATAACCGAGGTTTTACTGTATAAATACAAATAGACATCGACTCGTCCGCTAGTAGCGAATTTAAACGATTAGTGTCGAATTTTCAGGTACATTACGCTGGTACGACAAAGACCTAGTTCGCCTGGCGAGTACGAAGAAGTTAACACGGAAGAGTCGACGCAAAAGACCTCGCCACAAGCCACTACGCGGGCCGATTCGCAGACGACGGCTGAAAAATTCAAAGAAAAGGTGAGCGAACCCGAGACCACCACAAACTTGGCAGTTACTTCAGCTCAATATAATACCGATCTAGTACAACCATTAACCACTCTCGACTACCTCGACACCGTCACCACGACCCCAAAAGCGTATTTAGTATTTTCTAAGCAGGTCGTCGACGCGTCCAACAAAACTGAGGAACCGCAAAAGACCGTTACCGTCGAATCTCAACGTCGCGAGGACGACGACGACGACGATACGACTGTCGAGACGGTGACGACGACGACGACGACGGATTACGTTACAGAAATACCGTTCGTACCTTCAACGTCGACCAGTTTGGTAACCACCATTCGAGAGTCGCCTACCGAAAAGACGCGAATTTCTTTGAAACGCTACCGCGAATATTTGAAGAGTAATAGAACCGACCTACTGAACGAACTAAGGTCTAACAGTATTATCGCCGAAAATCCAAAGCCGATTGTTGGTCGAGCGGAGACGCCACCGACCAGCGATTCGACGACAAAAAAGCCGACCGCGTTTTCTCGAAAACGTCCCAATTATACGCCGCCGACAATCGATACGACGACTAAGGAGCCCGAAAATGCTGCAAATAACGCTCCTTCCAGATTTTTTGTAAGAAGACATAAGAACACGACGTCGACGACCGCCGTTTCCGTAGAGGCGAACACGGTGGAATCGACCACTAGGTTGAATTCTTGGAAAAAAGGTACGAAATCCTGGTCATCAGAGTCGTCAGAGAAAAGTGGCGGCGGCCGCCGCGATGGCAGCGACGGTGACGACGATCACGACAACGTTCAAACGAAAGCGGGAATACCGCGATTTCGACTCAATTATCGAAGCTCGACGCCAACGGGATCCGATGGTATAGAGAGCTTCTTTGCGAGACGTCGCTTTTCGTCGACTGAAAAGTCCAACTCGATCGAGCACAGCAGTACGACCAGTAGCACGACTAAAGCTTCTCGTTACTTTTCTAGGAGTAGGAAAACGACAGATGCAGCAGCAGCAGCAGCAGCAGCAGCAACAACAAGCGCAACAGCAACCACAACCAGACACTCTTACACGCGAAACGATGCTCGTGGAAGAACGGTAACGCGATCCGAGATTTTAGATTCGGACGAAAATCGTTACGAGATACGTACGACACCGGGCTCGTCGGAAACGACAGCGTCGACCAGCACCGCTGCTTCTGCCGCCGCCACCACAAGCGCGACCGACGTAATAACGACCGCATTCGAAGCAACGAGTAACGCTTCGTCGACCACCGCTGATCCGGTAACGTCCATCAACGATTTCGATTCCTCGAGTACTGGTATCGAACAACCGAATGTTTACCGCGCAACCTCGACAGCATCGACGCTAGTCTCAAATAATAATCGGACGACGAGCGAGGGTGAGGGCGACCGTCTGCAAGACGGGTTTACCGACGCAGCGGCGGAGGTAGGTAGCCGCGGCGACCACAGCGATGCGAAAACGCTGAAAAACGAAGCCAAAATTCGAGCGTCAGGTTCTAGAGGAGGAGGCGGAGGCGAAGGTGGCGAACCGTATAAAGCTTTTCGCAATAATTCGAGATTTTTGAAAAATCCCGAATCCGAATACGCGACAGGCTTAGTAAAACGTACGCGAACCGAAAACCGCACGACGACTCGGTATTCGACGGACGAAAGAGCGCACCGATTCGGCACGCCGATTCGCGTCGCTCCGACGGCGCCCGAAAAAGCTGTTTCATCGTCGAATCGAGCTTCGCAAGACGAACGCGGTGACCAATCTTGGCAAGCGAGCGCGCGCCGTGGTCGCAAAAAATTCTTGGACAGCGCCAAAGACGCTGCAAATGTGGCGACTGCCACCGTCATCCTTGACCGAGCTAATGCGGCGACGGCCACGGCAGCGGCCAACACCCGACAAAACGTCGAGCACAGAACGCGATCGCGGTTCCATCAAACCCATCCAACCGCCGCCGATACTAATGGTATCGCAACCTCAAGCTCAACCGCGACCGCGACATCAGCTATCGTAACGAATCCTACCATTTTGGAATCGTTGGAGAACGAATTTCGGATACGAAGTCGGCCCGCTGCCGCCGCCGCCGTTACCACCATTTCAACAGCTCCTTTCGAAAACGAATCCAAAGGTCGACCTCGTTTCTATCATCTGTCAAATCAAACGACGGCGGCGACAGCGGAAACATTCAAACACGACGACAGCCGCGGGCCCCGTCGTCGACCGTCCAAATCGCAACGTTTCAACGTCACCGAAGACGCGTCGGCGACCACGACAACGTATTCGAATCGAGGCGCGAACGAGTCGGACGTTCGCCCGGTACCGCGAAACAGAGGTAAAATTAAAGCTCAATACTCGTTATCGAAATCCGAGATCAGAGAATTAGCCGCTTTGGCGAATTCGCAAGCCGAGATCAAGCACAGAAAAAGCCCGAAACCGATAGTTGAAGAAACATTCGAAAGCAACGCGGACACGTCTTGGCAGTCGCAGTATGGTAGCGATAATATCGCCGGCGTCGACGCTGCCCCACAACTTCTCGAAAGATCGTTCGAAGAAACCACCGACACTATTTACGTGCTGGACGGAAATTCTATCGCAAACGCCACCGAACCAAACGACATGGACGAAAATGGCTCGAAAAATACCGCCGAAATAATCGGAACTAGCGAAACGAAATACGCGAATACTCGCAGCGAAAGCGAACTGAACGCCGCCACGGCCACGGCCGCCGATACCGTATCCGATAATGACGGCGCCACCAGCAAGGATCACTCGGAGGTATATCATTCTACTCGTACCATTAATTTTAACCTACCTACCTACCTCTATAAACGCCTCGCGTGCGGCATGCCAATCTAATCCAGTTCTCTTTCGAAGCACTAACATCTTATTTCTCTCATTTTCATTTCTTCTCTACCTTACGACGAATAAACAAAACAACAACAACCAAAAAAAAAAAAAAAAAAAAAAAAAAAAATACCAAATACCAAATACCTAGCCTAATAAATAAACAAACAAACAAAACAACGCTAATAACGCCTTAAGATTCGCAGATGTTACATACGAGACTACGCGGTACTTGAGCTGAAGTTTCTGCAAGATTTGGTTGATTCATCAAAATATTCTCCTTAACTAACCCAGACGTAACCAAAGCATCTTGGTAACCCAGCATCACCTATCTATATACTTATTTATTATAACTTATCGTATCACGCGTACATTGTGGCTGTATTTTCTAATTTCTACTCACGTAGGGTAGGTACTAGGTAGGTAGGTACCAAATACCTATACCTATCTATATGTACTCATCGCCCGTTATTACCTATCTACCTAATTGCATGCTTTCTCGTTTTCAAGATCACTTGATGGTGGGTAAAAAAAATTCTCAAATGCATAATTTTGCTTCTGTTTCACGCTACTCGAATAAGTATACCTTACGTAGGTATGCACATTCGATAAGTACTGGGCTGCGTTCGGTTTGAAGATTTTCTCTTCCCTCATACGTCACTACGACGTCATTTGTAAATACGAACAAATTATTGGCCTATCAGATTTCTGGTTACAGAAATATTCATGATAGAATTTTTGATGTGACGTCAAAATGACGTATGAAGGAAGGAAAACTCTGGAAAAATCGTATTTTTCTGTGTCGAGGAAACTCGAGGATCTCTAGGTAGGTAGTAGGTGTATGTAACCCGAAATTTTTGACCAGACGCGACGTCGTGTAGTGTAGGTACGTACCTAATTACGTTCATTTAGTAAGATGACAACTCGTTAACACTTTGTAGTACAGACACTTGACACTTCAACTGTCATCACCCGGGGGGAGGGGGAAACTTGTTCTAAACCTACGCGTTTCATAGATTCGGCAAATGTAAAAATCTCAAAATTGAAAAAAAATTCGACTTTCACCTTCCGCGTTTGATGGTAAGTACAGATACAGAATTGCAGAATCACTGTAAATCGTGTTTTCAAAAACAAACCACTATTCAAATTTCATTTTAAAGATTTGGAAAAGCTTTGAAAAGTCACAACTTGGTCGACACGCACTCTGGACCACATTTTGTTGAAAATGATAAACATCCCTACATCCGCTCACAAAATTTTCAGTCCCAGAAACAGAAGGTCGTTATTTCCACCAGCTTGGGAGTGAGTGTAGTTGCTCAGATTTGTAGTGAACACGAACGAAATTGCACACACTTCCTACTTCCATCATCAGTTCAGATTCTGGACTTATATATATTTCTTTCAATTAACATGTGTTTTATTCAAAATTGATGTTGAAGGATGGGTTCAATCGAAATTTTTGTGATAACTAAAATTATTTCCAAGCCTTCAAGCTACAACTTTTGTTTGAAAATTTTTTCAATTGGACCTCTACCTCCACCAGTTTTTAATACTATACTCGTAAGTGTCTAAGCCATATTATGCAAAATTGGAGGGGAGGGAAGGGTCTAATCGAAAATTTTATAATATCAAAAATTATTTCTTGGACCTCCATCTACAACTTTTGTTTGAAAAAAATTTCAACTGAACCCCTTCGGCAAATTTTGAAAAAGTCTGACATTACGTGAAATCGGAGAAAAGGGAGAAATCCAATCGAAATTTTCATAATGATCAAAATTATTTTTAAAATCTTTATCCACAACTTTTATTTGAAATTTTTTTTAATCGGTTCCTTCCTCGCTCACTTCTCTAATTTTTACTTAATATCTTCGGAGTGTTATGCAAAATCAGTGGCGGAGGGGGGGGGGGGTTCAATTGAAAAAAACTTCAAACAAAAGTTATAGCTCGAAGACCTAGGAATAATTTTGAATATTACAAAAATTTCGATTGGACCCCTCCTTCCACTTCAATTTTGAATAAAATAAATGTCAATCGAAACTTGAAAGAAATATTCCAAGTTTTTTTTTCTTCAGTGCCTATATCAATAGTTTTCTAAAATATTATTTAGGTCTTAACAAAATCATTTCTATTTTCTGGTCGGAGCGGTTGACGTTAGCTCTAGATAAATTATTTTATTATAATATTCAAAACATTGAAACCCTAACAAATGAATTACATAGATAATATTTTTTCGGTGAAAGAGAAGGTAGAAGTTGGGGCTGGCGATATCGATGCATCGAAGTATCAAATATCAATATTTTAGTCTGTATCGATTCAAGTATCGGCTCGAAATTCTCGTATTCGATATTTTCTTATATTCTGGCGATGAAATAATTAATGCATGTTTTTCTTACAATCATAGATGAGTCAAAAGTTATAAACACGTACATTCTACTTCGCGAGGAGTACTCAGCAAATTGAAAGTTTATTTTACAATCATTATTTCAATTTTCGTTAGGTATTATATTCATAGTATCGATA
This sequence comes from Balanococcus diminutus, assembly GCA_959613365.1. Lineage (NCBI taxonomy): Eukaryota > Metazoa > Arthropoda > Insecta > Hemiptera > Pseudococcidae > Balanococcus > Balanococcus diminutus. Next base: position 68,048,820 of record OY390714.1, read on the forward strand.
TTTTCACTCGCAATATTTTTCATTTCGATATGGACCGAGTTATTCCAAACATATGTACCTATGAAAACACAGCTGTTAAGCAAAGTGTAAGGTACACGTATGAAAATATGCAACTCGACGCTTGGTAACTTTTGGAATAACTCAATCCAAATTATCGATACTATGTAGCGATACTCGAGCAAACAATCGCCAACCCTGTAAATTAAGAAATTCTATTGGGAAAACGGGCACGCTTAAATAAATACACTTACGTATTATGCAGATGCGGAAGTGGGGAATTAAAAAACGACGTCGAGCGTTTGGAATAGATAGAATCTAATATGAAAGAAACCAACAAAATGTGCATCTACTAACTAATTACCTATAGCTACTATACACGCCTCACACTTATGCGGTGACGATTCAAGCAAGCAGGTACGATGACGAAGTAACTAACTAAAATTTTGTACTTTGATATAGCCTTCCTCGAGGTACAGAGAAAACTTTCGACGGACCTCATCACCACGATCACGCTCAAGATCAACGACTACAACGACCACTACCGAATATACCACATCAAATGAGTCTAGCAGGCTCGCAAGTAAATTCAGAAGAAGGAAAATAAAACCGGAAAACCGCAGTACGGGCAGCAGTAGCAGAAACGAAAACTCGTACTCTTCTACTCTATGTAAGTATGAGTACTCGTACAAGTACATCAGTATTATTTATTATAACCGACGTCGAACGAACATGAAATGGCGACGACGCGACGTTAGCGTTACGTATCTGTACTTGGGTATACTATTCGAATTCGAGGTACTCTGTCTGTAGCAGTACTGCTTTCAACTGTCTAGGTAAATAAAAAAGCATTTCGATATCAAATTACGTTAGTACAACGGAAAATATTTACGCCCAATAAGTTCAGGAAACAGAATACGAGATTGAACGGTAAAATTTCATCTACGTACACTCAACTCTCTCAATACATAGGTAATTCAATCAATCGCACGTAATTATTCTATAGATATCAGTCTGTGTATTATCCACTCACCAATTGTGAAAATTCCGTTAACTGTAGTTGGAGGTTTGGAAATGGCGAATCGCAATTTGAATTTGTATTTCCATTGTCCACGCGCGACATTCGATAAACAGAAAGAGAAACAAAACGTTTTCCAAAAATGTTAGTTGGTGATTTTTCTCAGTTTTATACTACAGAGTCGCGAAAGAAGGTACCGAACTACCGCAAAACCGATAAGAAAACTAATAAACTGAAATTTAATTTTGAAATCAAGTCCCATACAGCATACATACAAATCGTTCCGTGTTACACATACGTCTTACTATTTTTCTTTATACATACGCGATATACGCGATACGAGTACTCTGTACTCTGTATGTGGGTGAAAAGCGACGAAACCGTGGTTCTTTGTGTGATTGATAAACCGAAATGCAATAATTCTGGTATTAATTCGCGAACATGCACAACTGGTTTATGCATTATGCTATACGAAATACAAATTACCTACAGTACACGAGTAAAAAATTCGCGCAAATGGACTAAACGAAAACTGAAAAGGATGACAACGTGGTTTTAAATTCTTTTCACTGGTAAGGGTACTGCGGTACTAAAACGACGAAACGTGAAATAGAGACAGACTCCACGTCATGGAGTCATCGACACTCTACAAATCGGCGTGACCTGACGCATATGTCACGAATCGACACGAGTGCGACATACGACATTACACCCTTTCACCGTTACCCCAAAAAACTAAAAACAAATTTCAAGTTTAAACAACTTTAAAGACACCCCAAAAAAGAAACAGATGATGAGGTTTAAAACTATTGAAAATAAAAACATTTAAAACTGTGGTTGTTTTGTTTTACTGTTCTAAACGACGTGCTTTATTATAAAAAAATACTTGAAAGACGTTAGAACTTCATTTTTTTCGTTTTTTTTTTTTTTTTTTTTTTTTTTTTAAATGAATAATGATTAGTTGAATTTGAATTCTCGAAAAATTGACGAGGAAAAAAGAAAAAACAGACACCCTTAATTTTAGCGCTAGGTCAAACTCAAAAATTTCAATTTTCAGTCAGTAAAAAAAAAGTTCAACAGAAAAAAATTTGGTTAAAATTTGAAAGCATTGTTTTTTACCTGTTTGTGTTTTTTTTAAATTAATTTTTTTTATTCAAAAAAATTACGTTTAAAGTTTAAAAAGAAAAAAAAAACTGTTCAAAAAAACGTAAAACACTTTTTTTTTTAAATACGCAATTGTTTAAAACATCAACCCCACCGCAACAACGTCCATAACCTACTGCATAATTAATTATTACTCGCAGCTGAAAGGGAATCATCTAATTAATTGATTCAACTTTTAAAAAAATGCTCAATTCATTCGATTCGAAGCAACCTTTAAATTTCAATTTCAAACATATTTTTTCAAAACTAACGATGAGAACTTGATAGAATTTGAGAAGACGGTAAAAAAATGATGAACTTAGTTGGTCTCTTTTTTTAAACATTAAATGAAGTTGAAAGAAAAATAGAGTCGTACGATACGAGCAGAGTACTTTGATATCATTCGTAACTGATAATTTTGAAATTCTTTTTCTCGAGTTTTGACTTTTGAGCTTCAGAGACTACGGACGTGAGGAAAATGGGTTAGTGTATGATTCTTATCTAGTCAAAAAAGTTCTTTAAAACTTAAAACACCGTCGCGTCGTCGTGTAGAAGCTTTCAAAGTGGATGATTTATTGGTACATTAAAAACTTCCGTTGTTTGAGCCTTCTTGAGCAACGGATACTAACCCTTTTTCCCATATTAGGTATACTTATTCCTAGAGTAGCAGTAGGTAAATATTTAAATTCTGAATTTGTTTGCGGATTATAATAATTGATAAAATAATATATTATGTACCACCTATTTATCGCACTCGTCGATTATTGTTACGTCGAGTAAGTACTAAAGGTAGTTGAAAAAAGGAAGGAAGGATTATATGCGATGACTGATGCATAAACTAAACGGCATCGGCATACCAACCGCATACTCAGCATACGCATTACGTCCAGCCTATGATTTCGTATACCTAATTACCTATAATATGAACTTGGGTGATGAGATTAATTTATATTATTTGAATCTAACAGCTGTGGTAGAAACGTCAACAACGAAGCCAAAAAACGTCGATATTACTCAACGTGGATCAACAACAATATCAGACTTTTTACCGTTACCAGCTCCTCTGTATAGAGGAAACTCGACGAGCAACAACTTGGACATTGATTTTAACATCGACGGCGTAAACGCGGAAGATCTCGAAGCTCAAACCATTAATACTCGGACGAACTATTACAACACCGAAGACGTATCGGATCTAGCTGATCCGGCTGTTGTTGCCATTCATAATTTGAAAACCGCGCCGCCGGTTCCTTCGCAAATTACTTATTCTAAAACGATAAGTTCGCACGCTCCGCAAATTGCGTACACAGAAGGTAGGTATCTAAGCTTCGAATTTGTTCCATCCTCGTAAATATAGGTACCTGTATTGTATTGTAATGACGTATGTAGTATGTAGGTTAGGTACTAGGTATACGTATACAGTACACATTTTATACAGATTACTATACCTACTCAACACGCGCGTATGTGTTTATTATCAAGTATTCGATATACGAGTACCTATTATGTATCTATGTTTGCACAGGCATTTCATTGCGGTCATTTCCTAAAATAAAATCAACCCCAACGCCAACGGTAGTACCCATTTCAAGCTCGAGGTCTTCGATTCGCCGAGGAACTGTTCGGTTATCTTCCAAGACATCGACAACAACGCAAATTCCTTCGTTGCAAGATATCTATAACGATTACCACGAGACGGACGTCGAATATCACGCGGATCCCGTTGAAATACCCATCACAGGAAAAGTTAGAATACATAGCGACGGTTATATCGAATGTTTGGATATGGGTAATTTTCCGCATCCATTTTCGTGCAAAAAATTCATTTCTTGCGCTAAAATGGAATACGATAGTTTATTAGGATGGGAATATACCTGTCCTAAAGGATTATCCTTCGATCCCATCGGTGGTATATGTAATTGGGCTGCAGGATTAGGCTGTAAAGAATGAATCGAGTGTTTATTCGGAGATGAGTGTGTTTTGTGATAACAAACAGGTTTTTTTTTTTTTTTTTTTTTTTCCAAATGGAAAGCACCTTTTGTAAAATACATAGGTACTCTCTAAGAATTCATAATTACCTCGTTTTAAAGCCTATTTGAAATTACATAATATTTATGGAAATTCTCGTATGATAACTAGGTAGGTATATATTTATACCTACCTACATTTATACCTTTACCTAAATATAAATAAATTACAATTTTCTATCGAATACCTATCTAGTCGTATTAATACTTACTTTACTTATTTACATTACTACTTGCTACTTAGGTAGATTAGATTCGTGTCATAGGTACATCCGCAGTAGGTAAATACGATACCTATCTCCACCAAACACGAATAAAACAGCGTAACTAAATGCGTAAACAACGAATCCGCCTGAATGAGTAATTAACATATTGGCAAATAAATATTACGTATGTAATATGTTGATGTACCTACTACCATACCCACGTGATAGGTATACAGTTGGGACTTATTTACCTAGTTGGAAATCATCGCGTATAATTAGTTTCAGGACGAAAAAATATTTTTAGGTTTTGTTCGTCTCGATTAAATCAAATAATTTGCAAAATCGTTATCATATTAGCAACTTTGTCATCGACTGTATAGATGACGTTCGAGTGAGAGAACAATCATTTTTACCCGCGACATGACATCTGATTATGATTTATAGTCGATCAAGGGTCGAATAGTTTGCTAAACATAATCGTCCCTAGGTTTAATATATTATAGGTAAATTATGTAGGTATTTCGCAAATTGAGTAGGTACCAAAATTAGTAATTAGACTTAGGGTTACGTCGCCGTCTGTAGCTTACGTAGATACGTAGGCACTTATAGTAGAATAACCTACCAGTACATACTTAGTTCAATTTTTCCAAGTATCGTAGAGTCAATTGCAGACATAATATCATTATTAGATATAAGCCTATAAGTAATTACTCGTACAAGCGCAAGAAAAGGAAAATTACCTTTGCATACAGTGTACTCGTTTTATAGTACGGTGTTACTCCTATATGTATATGTATTTTTGTATCTATCGCGTTCCGTGTATTTTGATGTCGATTTCATGTCAAAACATTTATACTTAGTAGATAAGTTAGATATCAGGTATACCTACTTGAATTATCATCATATTTTTTTGATGATTTTGAATTGTTTTTGTTTTTATACTTTTTGCGGTAATAAATACCTATTTATTTCAATTTTGTTTTTGTCGAATATGTCGAACACGTCGAAAGATTTGATTAGCTACATGCTACATTGGAAGAGGCGCCAATCGTTCCTGAGACAGCTCCTCGCATCTCGAAAATATAAAAGTTTTACTTCACGAATGGGAAAAAAGTGTGGATTAAAGTTTTCTACGGATCGGATAGTGTTATTGATTGAGTTGAGGAGAATGCAACTCGGATAGTTAGATTGTCCATAACGTGTATGTATTTCATCTTCCGCCTTCATCTTTCCTCCCATTCACACCCTCCGTCAAACTTGACACGGTTAATGCTGACATGACGTGACTATAGTAGCTAAGCTAAAACTACCTTACGAGACGCAAATGCCTTAGGGAAGGAGACACATTTTCTCGGTCACCCGGTACGTACGTACATATGTCATTGTCTATGTACTTTACTTACATGCGAACGTACACTCTGCTATTTTTCGATACCTGCTAATTAACTCAGAGTCTAGACCTAGAGGTCCAAATGCGTAAAAAATAAGTAGACTAGACGCGGATAGCTACGATATACCGCACTGAATCTACGTTATCGGCAATTTAATTCATCCAGCATTATGCCAGCAATAGCATATAGTGTAGAGCAAATGCTAGCATCATGTTGGTTGTTTTTGAAACACCCTCATCGTTCTAGATGGTAGCATGATCAAACGCTAGCATTGTGCTAGCATAATGCCAAATGCTACCAGAATGCTACCAAGTATAGGATGCTGGCGCTGGCGTAATGATGTTCAAATAGCGGCAAGGTGATGTTAGCATTCTAAAATCTTAACGTTATCTGCTAGGTAGTAGGTATGTACGTGAAATAAAATACGCAGAGCAATTGTATACGTAATTCTACGAGTGGGTAACAGTGAAAACGGCAGAGGCTGTCGCGTCGGGTCACGCCGCGCCATCCAAGTTTGATAACCCCTGTTCAGTATCATTGCCACAATACGAGAGTATGTTTACCATCTTGACCTAGTTGAAATTAAACGATTAAGCTGTTATGTACTTATTATATTTTTACGAACAAATGCAGACGCTGAAGGTTAGCCAGGTCTGCGTAGCATCGCTCGTCGGTTGTACTCGTAGACATCGACCTATACATAGACGTACCTACGTTACGTCCCAAACTCGAGCTATAAGAGAGATCGGCGCAGTTATCGATCTATACCTATACTACCTACATAATATTTGACTTGAGATTTACGCGTATTTGTGCGACGCCATGTGCCGAGAGTAAGTTTACTCACGTTACATTGTTGACGAGGACGCGGACGATACCAACTGCTAGTACTCGAGTACCTACCTACCTATGTAGAGGTACCTATTTAGTATTTTTCAAAAGTGAAGGGCGTTGAACGCGACGCGGCGCGGCGCGATGCCACGTTCAACCGAAAGCTAATGGCTGATGACGTGATGACTGATGACCAACATCGCAAAACTGGGTACCATAATTATACGTATCTATAAATGCTCTCGTACGTCCTATCTCTATGAATTCTGTCTCCTCTCTCCTGTCTGTACCGTAGTGTAAAGTGTACTGTACTGCACCTACAATCTGCATGCTGGTGAAGAAGACAAAGCGTTCTTGTTGCACTAGCGGTGGGTGATGGTGATGGCAATGGCGATGGCAAAGTGTAGTAGCAGTATGTATAAGTACATAGGTATAATACGTGCGATAAGATTAACGCAATAGACGGCGGCGGGAACAGCGCGGTAGAGAGCTGTATAGATAGAAGAGAAGGTAATAGGTATTACGTATTATAATTATTAGGTACACTCGTATTTTTGTTTGCGTAGCTTGATGGCGATGCCACGGCGTGGCGTGGCCGTGGTGCAGCGTAGGCACGTAACGTAAGCGTAACATAACGTGACGTACTAAACGAAGATCATCTTCTAAATACTGCGCTGCGCTCCCATCTACGCTATTAGCAGGAGAAGTAGACTAGTTATTTATGGTAAGTTGAATAGTTTGAAAGTACCTACGTTCAGTATCAGTACACTATGCATAGACGTAGGTAGCTAACCTTTTAACCTACCTCCGTACCGTAGCGCAGCGTACGCGAGCAACAGCCCAACAGGCAACAGTAAAACTAACCATCAATCAGTTCACTGTTCACTGTTCAGTCAGTAATGTATTGGTGTTCTGTGCGCTATCACACTCGTACATTTTTGTTTGCGGAGCGTCGCGTCGCGTCGTTCAGCAAAGTACCCGAGTACCGAGTACCTACTCGTATTCTAATTATTCTAATTATTAACCGAAATATCCTATATACCTTGTTTGCGTTTTGCGTTTGTGTTTGTATTGTACACTTGTACTGTACCTTGACGTAGCGCAGTAGGTATGGCAGTATGCTTGCAAAAATTATACGCAACAGCTAAAACTAAACTACAAGCCGCGACCGCGTCGAAATAGTGCACAGTGCAGTGCAGTGCAGTGGAGTGCAGTGCAGTTATCGAATAAAAAGTATCTACTCGGCTATATTTTTCAAGTACTTACTAATTCTTCCTCGTTCCTCGTACGTACGTAAATTGAACGCCACGTTCACTCGGTGAAATACTCGTATAGGTACTTGGATACATATTCGCACGTATAAATACCTACTGTACGTCCCTTACTAGTAAATTTACTATACTACTTGTTTTTACACCTATACAAAGGGCCGCCCAACTATATTACGAGTAAAATAATACTTGAAACGAAACTATAGATGCTTACTCGAATACCTACCATGCGTACATACCAAAGCCTCTACATATACCGTTGTACATGGATGTATAATCTCTAGTCTACCTACCTACCTACCTACCTACCAACCAATTATTTTCAAATGTCAAACTGCCGACGTAACGTAACGTAACGTAACGTAACGTAACGATTTGTCTGCCGCGTCGCGTCGCGCCAATCCTCGCTAATCGGTTTCAAGTTTTCACGTAATAGTCAAGTACCTATACACAATATACCTAAGTGTAGTGAGTATTAATTGTAAGTAATCGACGTGACGTGTGCAATTGTGCATTGCATACTGATGTGACTATGAAGTGAAGTGAAGTGAAGCGAAGTAAAGTGCATACCTTTACCTACTGATTATTCCATAGAGGACATTTGAAAATTAGGTACTCGTAGCTTAGCTACGTACCTCTACAATACACATTATGTACGTACGTTCATATGTCTAAGTACATACGATATATCTTATCTACTTAACCTGCGCGGTTACGATACCTATCCGTCCGTAGATATCGTACGTTCAAAATTGCCGCGGATGCGCGAAAACTTGAAGCCATAAGTATGGAATGACCATCGTTTTGAAACGCGATACATAATTATATCGAGTACTTGATGCAGTCGCGTTTGGATTTTTTTATCCATACCGCATCGTAGGGAAAAAATATTGGAAAACAAAAGAAAAAAAGCCCAACTACCTACCTGAGCTGTGAGCTACCCATACCAAAGAGCAAACAGTCGAAATATCACGAGGCTTTTCTTCGAGTGCGAGCGCGACACAACGCCGCTAACGATTATTGCAGGTAGACAACACTACCTATACTTACCCTACGTACATAGGTATACCAACCCTATTTACACTACACCGGTAACGGTAACGGTAATGGCAAAATAGTAATTTACAATACAAGGGTGGAATGGGAGCTATAGCGCAACGAGTGGAATACGTTTGCGGAGCGAGCGAAGCAAAATTTAAACACGAGTAAGTTAGCTCCCATTCAACTCTTGCATTGTGAAATACTTTTTATTATCAGTGCATAGAAATAAATTGTGTTTTCATAATAAGTTTAAGATTTAAATTGTTTTGATCATCTTCATTATTATCGTGATTAGCGTCACTATTCGTATTCACTTTTAAACCAAAAAAGAACGAAGAGGAGAAGAAACGAAATCACGTTACCAGTTGCAACTTGCATTACGACTGATAACGTTTTCATTTGTTTACAAGCAAATTTTCCACTCCCTAGGGTGTGGAAATTGTATGTAATGTGACTGAATGTAATAACAGCGTTCCCAACCTCTAAACGAGTATGAAACAACATTGTTTCTATGCACGTATAATGAAAAATATATACTCGTATTCGTATCATTTCACATTTGAATTTCAACCTCATCCACAACTCAACACCAGCCTCAATGCAGAGTTGCAATTCTAATTTCGTCCAGTCCGAGGCAACGTGAAAACAGCATAATTATTTCGTCGCGAATACGAGTCTACATACTCGTACATACGTAGACGTACCAACTGAAAAATTACGAGCAGTAAGTTCATACATACCTAATGTACCATCTATAATTTTCAATTTCTCGCATACTTAGGTACCATACAGCTATTACTTAAATATCTTGTACGTACTATCTCAGTCTACAACTTTTGTTTGAAAAAATGTTCAACTGTACGCCTCCCTCAATTTTGAAGAAGTAGATAGATACTCGTGTATCTAATACCTGATGTCATGTGCAATGCGAGGATAAGAGGAAGAGATCTAATCGAAATTTTAAGAATGACCAAAATAATTTTTAAGCACCTTAATGCGCAACTTTTATTTGAAAACATTTTCAATTGCCCCCCCCCCCTCCCTCCCACCTTCACTTTTTAATTCGGATTGTTATGCGAAATCGGCGGAGGAGGGGAGGGGGGGGGGGGAGCTCAATTGAAAAAATTTTCAAACAAAAGTTGTAGCTCAAAGTCTCAGAAATAATTTTGGTTATTACAAAAATTTAGATTGGACCCCTACCTGGGCTCCAATTTTGAATACCTATTAAGTAGGTATCTACGAGTATAATCTACCGCGAGGTCAATTTTTCTCTTCATCAGTAATGCTCTGATCAGTGAAGATAGAATTTACAGGTCTATAATACCTATTTACGTATATATAGGTAGGTAGGTAGGTAGGTAGGTAAGTAGGTACGAACGAGTAAGCATACGAAGTGAGACACTTTCTTAGCCGATAAACGCGTCTGTATGATTGTAGATACTGCTTACGCGCACTGTGTGGTCGTGGTCGTGGTCGACGCGTCGCGTCGGTCGTAGTAACGTTCTCATTACTACGTAACCTTGAATAGTGATTATCGCCACCAATACGATGGTAAATTTAAAATTTTCGTCACTGTTCGCGGTACCATTCCATTCCAGGCCATGCCATGCCATGCCATGCTGCGCCTCGATGTTTGTTACATATTATGTATCTATATCAATTGCACGCGACGCTTCCAATTCAATCCGACGCGGCGGCGACGTGTGCCCGCTGCCATCATTCACACCACTATACCGCGTGGATGGATGGATATTGGATACTGATGTATGCGTACCTAGTATCTAGTACCTACCTACTACCTAGTACTTACCTATCTAATCAGTGTATCTGCAACATTATACGACTACAAGTACACCTACACCTAACTATAGATATACGTACGTATTTCAAATGTACCCATGCGCTAACCTACTAACCTACCTACCTACACCTACGTACATACTGTCTACGAATATACGCGTAGGTGACTATGTAGGTACGTAATACGTATGTCGGTAGGTATTCTGAATTTTACAAAACAAATAGCGACAGCCAGACAGCTGCGGGCTACAAAATTAAACCAACCACCTCTGTCTAATTATACCTACTTACTATAAATATATTGGTACCTATAATTATAATTAGGTTAGTAGAAAGTTGGCGTTCAATGTTTTGCCAACGCAGAAGCTCATATAATATAGGTACTCGTAGGTTGCGGGGTGATAATGAATTTCGCATTATTCGCTTACAGCTACGTGACCGCCGATTTACTTGTATGCCATCGAAATGGTGCTAGTCGTTCCAGAGCAATCGCAACGACCTTATCGGTTCGGCATGACGTTACTTTGCGTCGGTGCGTTGTTCAACTGGCTGGGCCTAGCCGACACGTACTCGGATCCAGTTCCAGCCATTAGATACATAGGGGTTGGCTTGATAGCGGCTGGAGCGAGCTTAATTTGTATGGCCATGTGTTTCTGGATGAGAAACATACACGATCCGAACAGCAACGGCGACTTGGACGTGAGTATGAGCATTGAGTACCTAGACCTACGTACACTACATGTATCTACATACATTCCTACACGTCTTCGGCCTTTTTACACTTTACTCGCGCACGGAAAGTGAAAGGCAACGAACGATAGCAGATATGTAGGTACCTACCTACCTACCTACCAATGTATACGTAAGTAGTAAGTACCTCGTCGCCAAATCGAGCCGCGTCTTTCTTATCCTTTTATTTTTTGCAGATCTCGTCCGATCCTATTCACGTGATCTCTTCAGACCCGTCATTGGAGAAGCCGCCGGAATATTCGACGGTGGTAGACGTACCGCCGTGTTACGAAGATGCCATCAAGCTGGACGCGACCGTCGCAACGCCGATAGCATTTCGATTGAAGCAGGCATTAACGTCGGCCGCCGCCGGCGCGCGTTTATCCAATCAAAATGCCGAAGCTATCGGCGCACAGTCGAAAGGTGGCGCGAAATTCGACCATTCGTTATCACCGTCGCCGTCGCCGTCGGATCCAGCGCTAAACGCGGACAATCGAGATTTCTGCTCGTTAGCCGGCGACGACCGGCAAACGGGCAAATCGACAACCGCCGCGAGCGTATCGTCTCAAAACTCTAGTCAAATTCAAAATGAAAACACGCTTGCCAAAGTATTTAGAAAAAGTATGCGAGGCATACGCCGATTTAGAAGCGGCAGCGAAGATAGCAACAATTCGCTCGAACAACCGTCGTCTAATTTGGAATGCGGATCCGTACGAGAAAACCATTACGTCGAATCTGCCAAAGTAGACAGATAACCTCGAATAATAGCAGCTATAAGGCTAGGGTGCGAATAGCGAGATTACAATATCTACCCGTACTTGTACGATGTTTACTGTACGCTTACGCGCGAAAGCATTTGCCTAGGTATTCGAACGCTACGCGTAAATTTTTCCAACTAACGTAAGAACTAATCGCCCAAGTTGTCTACCTAAGAATGTAAAATAGTTGGCTATAAATACGAGTAATTATAAACATCTGGTGTTGCGTGTAAGTAAGTACTTATAGGTATCTATCGAAAAATTTGCAATTGGCGAACGGTTACTCGATTATAATTTTTTTTTTTTTTTTTTTTTTCGTTTACCCCGCTGGCCCGATTTTCATAATACATACTTTAGAATCTATAGTTGGTTGATCGAATCGCGCAATCGCATCCGATCTCTCTATTTTGAGATGTCATTGCGAATATTCGCCCCATTAGGTACCGTCGACTACAAATGGTCAAAAAAAGAGAGTAAAGTCGAGTAATAATTGACGATCTATTGCCATCAAAATGTTATCAAATAAATAGGTACATTACATACGTGTTATTAAATTGTAATAATTTGCGTAGTTTTATTCTCATTTATTTCGCCCAATTTTCGAACGCAAATGCCATTCCGCTAATAAATACTAAATAGAAAGAGACAGAAAAGAATGGAAAGCGAAGCGTCGAAATCGAAATCGTAATCGAAGAGACGCTCGCTCTAACGGGAAGACTCCATCTTAAGGTACGTACTATACTCGAATGTAGTAAATGATGTCCGAATAAAACACTACCGAGTCGACATTTCCAAAACGGTAATTGGTAAACGGTGACGACCCTATACCTACCTAGGCCTATAGGAGAAAGTCGAATAAGTAAATCTCGCCAATCCGCTCGTTCTACGCACGTAGCAACACCGTAAGCGTAGGTATCCAAACGTTACTAGGTATAATAATAGGTAGGTGGTACACGAATATTTTCTTTCTCGGATACCTAGGGTAGGTATATATTTTTGAAAGTTATTTTAGTCGATTTGGCGTGGAATACAGCGTCATCGAACATCGGCAATTACATCCGGCCGGACAAAAGTTTTGTTTTTCGTACCATCTTTTCATATGAAACAGATGGCCACCGTGTCCGCAATAAATGCACACATTGGCTAGACCTAAACGAAAAAAGATTATTAATCGTCGGCGCGGCGGCGTTAAAGTAGGTAGGTACCTATAGATTCGAATCGAATTTACCTTTTACGGATAAGCGACAAATTACACAGTACAGAGCAGGCAATTTGCACGTAGAACACATCTTATCTCCGGACGAGCTACGACATTTTTTGCATTCCGCTCGAAGTTCGATTCCTTTGTGCGTATCGACTTTGGCAGTTTTGACACATTTCATAACCATGGCACGAACGTTGAGTAAATTCCACCGATACAAGACATCGGCGTAAGCTCGTTTCACCCTATCGTATAGTAGTTCGTCGCAATCATCTTTCAACGGGCTGTCGAATACGCAACATTTTCGTACGTTAATCGGCGCAATCGAATTACGTAAGACGTCTAGGTAGGTAAGTAGGTAAAATAAATAAATAAGTAAGTAACTAGAAAAGTATTTTCGTACTTGGAAGGTTGTTGTACAGACGACTCATTCGTATCGGCAATTTCGCCGTAATCCACGTAACACTTTCTAAAATCCTCCAATAATTCGGAACACGAGTTGGAGCGTAAATGCTTTTGAATTGGAAAAGACCACGCGCTTTCTAACGAGCTTTCCGTCGGATGAATGGTATGATACGGAGATGCGTTATGCTATCGACGATTAATCGTCGTCGTGACAGACAAGAAGTTAATTTCGATAAGGCGGATAACTATCGCCGCCAGTATTAGGTATTTACTCGAATTCGTAGATACTCGTCTTACCGTGTGCGAGATGGATGGGCATACGCTTTGAACTGATCTGTCAACGCTTAGGTATTTATGAAAAACGCAACATATAGTTGCGGCGGTTTGCACGTCACTTTGCGAAATGTAATACTCGATCCTAAATAACAACGATAGAAACACACCAGCTCGGTAGGTAGAAAAATACGCGAGAAAAAAACATTCTCAACCATTATAGGTAGATTAGGTACATACAATGTGTGGTACGTATACGCGTATGAGAAAGATACGTTTTCCTTACTTACACAGATTTCAATATATTTTTCACGAAAAGGTGATGATTTTTCGAGGAACCGCAATTGCCAGAAATCGTCGACGCTATCAACAAAGTTAAATTCCATATTTGCTGCAAGTCTTTGCGTCCCGTAGTATTGACCACATTCGCGTTATGTTTGCAAATTGAAGTGATTTCATTGCCGCTGATCCTAAAACAAAGCGAAACGTCATCGAAGATATCGCGTCGCAGCGCAGCACATACAATCATAAATTAATTATAATTATGAAGGTACTAGATGCGTCGTAGTCGATACTTATACTAACAGGTATTTGTTTGCCAATTCGTAATTGAACAAAAATAAACGCGAAACGTCGTACACGATCACCGTTCTCTTGTTCTTATGAGTATTCTTCATTCTTTTCAGTAATCCTCGTCTAATCATGTATTTCGTTCTAGGTGGCAAGGTACCATTCTGAAAATTGAACGAAACGAAATAAGAGCAAATAGGTACGTTACACTCTGAGCCATTTCAGTTTTCATTCATTTTCAAAAGTAGACAATCCAAGTAACGTAAGACTCAAAGTACTAACGCACCTTATTTTGTAAATATAATCTCGTCAAGGCTTCGGTTTGTCTTCCAGATAAACTGACTAATCCGCAGATGTTTTTATCGGTTGATAATACCTGCGATAATGGTTTCGCGAAACAGACCAAGGCACCTAAAAAAAACACAAAAAAACTGCCATTATTTTACCGTTGATCGGTAAATCAACTCGACTTTTACGATTTCACCACACCAATAGGCGAAGGTACATTATACCGACCAGTATGACAAAATCTGGCGCCGCAAGTACGAGCCGGTAAAAAATAAGCGTCGTGAGTGTTACTAAACGGTGAAATTCTGTCAGACAGAGGTCTGTCTTTATTAAATAAGTTGATCTTATCGGCGTCCGCGGATGTCAGCTAGAAATATAAACGTACAAACACCCGATATAGACGTAATTATCTACTAGACTGTTTGAAAACAAAAACAACAACAAAAACAGCAAAGAACACCCGTACCAGTACCTTTTGCATCGTCGAAATTAAAGTACGTAAACATGCCTCTAAACAACCTTGATTGCTTCTCACTTTTACGTCAGTGGTATCCCGTAAGGCCTGCGAACGAAGAATTTGCGGTAACTCGGGAGGTCAGATAATATACGTAGTACATTATAAAAACGAATATATAAGTATGTACAATAACGTATCGTACGTATAGGTATAGGTCAATGATGAGCACGCATCTACAGCGTATTGTATAAAAAGTACGGGCGGTATCGATGATAGCGATCGCCCGGTCCCAGGCTCGGCTCGCTTTTCAACGAACCGGGCTCGGGCGAGCTCGAACACGGCTCGTGCACATCACTGGTATAGGTATAACTTGAATCGTACTTAGGTACCTAACCTACTACCTACGTAATAAGTATATAACTTTGATAAGTATGTACTCACTTCCAATATTTTCAATCGAACCGAGTGCAAAACTGTAGTTCCTTGGTCGAATTGAAATATCGGAGCTTTATTACGCGGATAACTCGGAGGAAAGTTGATTTGCAAACAAACAGTGTGACCATTGCATTTAGCAACAGCCGAACACATTCTCCTCACAATGTCAGTCTGAAAACCGCGAAACGTTGACGACGCGATATCAAACAATTGTACACTATGGAAAGTCGCCATTTTTACAATTATTGATCTGACAAACACTCGTATTTACCTTCTGAACTTGCACGTTAGGAATATTAATATTTTTCGAAAATTCTTGTTGTAAATTCGCAGGAACTGAACACGCCGCGGCCGTACTATTTTTCGCGTTTGTTGTGTCGATCGAGTGGGAAGAGGTGTTTGTTGTTTTTAAATCGGCTGGCACATTTCGGATAGTTTTTCGATTGGTATCCACTTCGCCGTCGGCCACATCGTCACTTTCTACGTTCTGACTTTTTTTTTCGGTATCACTTACAAGCTGATTTTCAGCGCCGATATCTGAAAGTAAAATTTAGATGCGTTTAAACCGCAAATGTAAACCAGGTTGAAGAATATTCGAATCGATACCGGTTAGAGTGGATTCGGATTTCGGTTTGATAGAAACGCCATCGACGCAATCAGATCCGTAATCATTGTTGGGTAAACGACAGAGCTGTGAAAATATACGTAAAGACGACGATTGAAACGATCTCTTAGACTATTTCGAATTGGCAAACGTAGAGTAATTCCTTATAAAATACGTAACTACCTCTTGCAAATATTTATCAACCTCCCAAATGCGTAGTGTTTGATCCTTGGACCAAGTAATTAGTTGATGCTCGAAGTCATCTGCAAAGTTGAAAATAAATCGATGTTGTTGGTTGTTTTTAAAAATATCATCTTCGCAACGCACGATCGAAGAATGAAGAGATCGTAATAGTATTAGTATTGGCGTGGAAAAATTTCACCCACTTTGACGATAACATCGCCATTGAAAGTCCAACACGGTTTCGGTATGGCCGACAAACGTATGCAGTGGCACGCTGCTATTAGTTAAATTCCACAGGAGTAAGGTATTGTCACTTTTTTTCGAAGGCGGAATAATTACAGCCAACATGCCGCGACCGAATGGCTGTGTAGTGAGTAAAGCAGAAGATAATATTTCAAAACATTAGGCACATGGCGCAATATTTGTTGGACGGAATTTTTCCTTAATATCGTACACCAACATTACCGTATAACTAGCTTTCCACACCGGCGCATCCGCATTTATTATACATTCAGTTTTGCGAGGACGACTGATATCGAAAAACTTAATCGTGCCATCTTGACTGGCGGTGAACAGTTTATTTTCTTTTTCCGGGTCCCAGTCGAAAGAATGTATCTAAAATGAAAATAATACAAAAAACAAAAATGATTCGTGGCCCAATATAAATACCTCTAAAGCTAGATAGATACTCGGTATTTTCAACCAACACTGGTCAGATGAGCTGATATGTACAGTATTGGCGAAGAAGCTTTTCGTCTATCCCAAATTTTAACATCTCCATTGTGAGTGGTTGCTAAGAGATGACGAGACGTACCATTCCATTTTACATGCGAGACAGCGGCTAGTTTGATCAAACGTATCAAGAGTACAGATCTTAATACTATACCACTAACAAGTTGGCGGTTATTTTTGCGTATTTTCAAACTTACAAAATGAAGATAATGAAATCACAGGTTTGTGACATTCTCGTAAATCCCAGATATATGTGAATGTGTCTAACGAAGACGACGCTATAATATTCGGATCAACAGGATGCCAATTAATATCGGTCACTATGCGAGTGTGCGCTTTCAAGGAATTATCTGCGCATAAATCGCGATCGTTTTTCCACGACAGCAGTTCTACTTTAATATCGGACTGAAATAATAAAAAAACAGCGCAAACAAACAACAACAAATTGGTATTTCTCGATTATTTTCACATAAACGAATCCTTCTACCAAACTTACAGAGAGGGCAAATAGATTTTCATGATGAGGACTCCACTGCACAGCTCCTGGTTCATTTTTACTCAATCTGGGAAACGTCACGATTTCATCGATCGGCCGATTCAGATGCTTAATGCCGAGCTGATGTTTACTGCAAACATACGTAGGCAGCAGTAATACAATAATGTACAATATTCTTCTTGACAGAAAAAAAAATAGAAAGCATTGAAAACTCGAAAATATTCCAGTATACTTACCCAGGTAGAATAAGCAAATTTCCACGATTGTCCAAAGCTATGGATTTGGCCTGAAATAAAATTTGTAAAAGTTAATTACGATCAACCAACTGTGTTCAAACAGCACAAACGGTAGCACCAAACCAAACTAGCTATAAAAAACACTTCTCGAATTTGAGTTCAGTTTGTAATTACTATCGAAGCATCGATTGAACAAAAATACCCCTATCTCAGACCGGTTAAAATACTTATGACAGACCAAGTTTTTATAATTCGCTTTCGAAAGACCTGCATTAAATATACGTAATACACTCGCAGTCTTACACTGCAATAATTTTCGCAAACAATCAGTTACCTTCAAGTTCCTAAACTCAGCGATGGTGAAGTCACTACTCCATCTCAGTGCCATGAGCGTCTCAATTCGTGTCTTTAGCTAACTACCTCGAATGATGTAAAAAGGAAACAGCACCGATGATAGAAAAATTAACTAAAATAAGAAAGCCATCTCCGTAAAATTAAGTAAAATATATCAATCAAATGTAAAATAATAGGTAAATTATAAATAATCCTCAAAAAAAGGTTTCGCAAGAAATTTCAATTTCCTCTCTTATCACTATTTTCAACATCAACAACAACAAAAACAACAAACAAGTTCGGTGCAATGTTACCAATTATCAACTCGACTCATTACATTTAATTTAGGCATTCGGAAATTTTCAAGTTCGGCGTTGGCGACATCGTTGTTACCCCCCAGCCGCCCAACCATGACAGTCAGTGATTTGGTCAGTGTTAAAAATATTTTTGATAATGTTGATAAAAAATTGAAAATTTAAATGTATGTTAATTACTTGTTAATTAATGATTAAATATTGATTAATGATGATCATTTACCAATCCTACTTCATTTACTTCTAATCGAGCTTTCGGCTTTAGTTATTCATTTTTTACAATGCTTAGGTTAGTTGAATTTCGTTCTCCTAATTTTTGTTGTAAATTAAATACATAATATTATTATTAATTTTTATTGTTCTCGAGCAATCGAGGGTTCGATGTTGAAAGTTTGTTACTCTTGAATGTTGAAAGTACAACTCTCAATGATTGAAAGTAAACTCGATGTGACTATGAGCCATCAGCCTTCAGGTGAAGTACGTAAAGTGCAAAGTGATAAAATGTTTGAAACGTCATCGAAAGTGTCTCTACATTATTACACCTTTATTATTATTTTTTATGTTGTAATTTTTGATGATAATTATGTTCTGTAGTAAATGAAGAATTCAAGAAAATGATTGATGGCTTACCCTTATTTTTAGAAGGAAAAGTATGCAAAGGTTTTGATAGAGGATCTAAAGAATTGGGATGTCCTACAGGTATTACTAATTTTTATTTTCATTTATTAATTATTTTATTTATTTATTTTCTCTAAATTAACAGTAATAAAATTCTTAAACTTTGATTTATGACTTTTCAAAAGACTTCTCTGTTTATCATAATTTTTAGCAAATTTTGATGAAAATGTGGTGAAATTGTTACCCAAAAAAATACTCAGCGGTGTCTATTTTGGCTGGGCTCAAGTAGACAAAGGACTTGTATACAAAATGGTCATGAGTATAGGATGGAATCCTTTTTATAAAAACGAAAATCGAACAGTCGTGAGTTCTATCTAACTAAATTGATGAAATATAATGTATAAATATTATTGTATTAAGTATGCATCATCTAATCGTTCACATATTGATTATTTCTCAAAAAGGAAACTCACATATTGCACGAATTTCCACAAGACTTTTATGATTCCAATTTAAAAGTTGTCGTTTTAGATTACATCAGGCCTGAAAAAAACTTTCCTAGTGTAGGTAAGTGAGCAGTACTTTTGGAGAATTCCTGTATCGAATGCATTGCTACTTATCTTGTAATTTTCACCAACTGTCGTTTCAGATGATTTGATGAAGGAAATCAAGAACGATATTGTTATTGCAGATGAAAAATTGAATGAGCCAACCTATCAAGCTTATCAAAATCACGATTTTTTTTCTACCTAGTATCTGTTAATTATAATCCGAAGAAAGGTTACTGTTGAGATGTTGTTGAAGGTTTTCATGTCAAGTTTTAAATATAAATTTAAGGAATTACGAATTGGTATGTTACTGTAAATTGAGAATTGATAAAGAAACGAAACTATACCTAGTACCTAGATACATACATACCTACCTATAGAACAAGAAACTACACATTTATTGCGAGTGTGATTCTAAAGTTCTAAATTTATTTTGGTATTTTAAAATTATTTATACAATATGATAGGAACTCAAAGTATTCACTATACCTATTACCTACATAATTATAGTATTCGAGCCTCGAGAGTTATGTGTACGGAGTGGTACGGAAGTGTTGTGTAGGTAAGGTAATGTACTTAATTTTGTTTGATTTTTAAAACTTGTAAAAATTTTAAAAATTGAAATTTTTGTCATTTTTAAACTTGAATGAATGTTTGAAATAGTATTCCAAAAAATTGGAATTTATTAATTTTTTAATCGAGTACCTGTAGGTAGGTACGAATTTTCTTCTCCAAAAAAATCTAGAGATTTTTCAATTTCAATATTTTGTTTCATTTGGGGGGGGGGGGGGAGAAACTGATTTTTTTTTCGTTTGAAACAATATTTTAAAATTTTGTAATTTGATGAAAAAATGTAATGTACATTAATGAACTTTCGACAGTCAGAATCTAACTATAAGAAATCAAAGTAAAAGGTACCTTGCATGATTATTTATTGTGTAAATGAAATAGGTATTCGAATTTATATGTATTGTTATCGTATCTGTATCGAGACGAATAGATGTATGTATTTCCTCGTGACTACGATTTTTCTTGGCTGTAAAAAATAATTGAGAATCTTGATATTGCTGAAGTAAAATGTTGACATTTTAAATTGAAATATGATATTTTCATTTCTACACATTAAGTCAGTGTTGCTAAAAATTGAGACGATTGAAAATGAAATTATTGTTGTTTGAGAAATGATATCGCTAAAACAAAATTGTACTCTCTTCACATACTCGTCAATCTTCAAGTATTTTATCAAATAAATCGATAGTAGTTCATTTTAACGAAAAGTTTATTATATCATTCGAAAGAGGACAAGATTCTCTATATTTCGTTTCCTTATACAATTAATTACACAAGAGTTATTTGTTCGAAATGGACCAGAAGTATGCTGAAGAAGTGCCGTTTTGTTTTCTCAATATCTCCATTTATACTACACCAAATCAAAATGTTTTTAAACGAATGAAAAGCTTGTTCAATTTTCTACAAAAAGTGTCCTAAGTAAATTTTTCATAAAGGCTCTATTTTTTGAGTAATAACCTAATAAGTGCAAAAATTGTAACTCTTGTGATAAGCAAAAATACCGTGATCCCCTTTTCAACTTTATCACAGATAAATAGCCGATTGTGACGTCACACTTTTATTCCCTAGGTTATGGTGATGTCGTGATGTCAGTCAGAGATATCCGTTTAGGTTATGGTTATACGGATATCTGTTATGGTTATGGTTATAAAAAACCACAAGTTATTGGTATTTAACGGTTATAAGGTTATGGTTGCGGTAATAATTTTTGAAAATTTGATAAAAAAATCAGACATAAAATGTTGTATGAATGAAAGCAGGGTTGCGAACCGTTTGAGAATTAATTGGTGGTGGTGGTTTTGAAAATTTTTGAATAAATGGTTTTTGGTTTTGGTTTCGGTTATTTCAACTTTTGATTATTTTGGTGGTGGTGGTGGTGGTTCTCAAAAACCAAAACCATTTCAATTGGTTTTGGTGGTGGTTCTCAAAAACCAAAACCATTTCAATTGGTAAAACCAAAACCAAATGAATTGGTTTTTAATTATTATATCGTAAAATACCGAGATTTCTGTGATTTTATTAATTTATTTTATTTTAAAATTGTTTTCTCATTTATTTAGGCATTTTGGCATTATAATCGAAATTGGCTCGAATAAAAGTCATAAAACAAAGAAACCGATTCAATTGATTTGGTGGTTTTTCAAATTTAAATGATTGTGGTGATGGTGGTTTTTTTTTAAGCTCTTTTTTGTGGTTTTATCAAATGGTTTTTCCATTTTTTCTGCTTGCAAACGGTTTTGATTTGGTTATGGTTTTACAAATTTTCCAATTGGTTGTGGTGGTGGTGAAAACCATTTGAAAACCACCACCAAAACAATTTTATTGGTGGTGGTTCGAAACAGTTTGCAACCCTGAATGAAAGTATCGTATATAAAGTTCATATTTTACATTAATTTTGAATCTAAATTGATTTTGAACTTCAAAAATGACATTTAAATTAAAAAATGAAAAAATTGAAATAACCTTATTTTTTCAATGGATATCGGTTATCCGTTATGGTTATGGTTTTCAATATTTATATTTTGGTTATCCGTTATGGTTATGGTTATCCAATATTTATGGTTATCACCAAAACCACCTAGACACTACAAGCCATGAAGTTAAATTTGGCAACCTTGCCGAAGACGGCCGACTTGAGCAATTGAAAATACGTTTTCTGGGCAAACGAAGTGTTTTTCGAAAAAATTGATGGGAACCAAAATTGTAGAGGGAAAAATTAACTTTCGTTTAGTGTATTCGGAATTTTGATTCAACTAATATTTCTCGAGTTACGGTCAAAAAACTGATTTGAAGATGGGCCGTTTACCAGATTTTCCCTATTTTCCCGGTCAAAGAAGCGATTTTCGTAAAAATTGATAGGAACAAAAATTGTAGAGCAAAAAATATCCTTTCATCCTAAAATCATTGAAGTTTTTATTCGACGAAAATACCTCGATTCATTAGCAAAAACTGTTTTCTCAGATATGCAAATTTTCATATTTTCCTATTTCGCGGATAAACAAAGCGTTTTTCATGAAAATTGATAAGAACTAAAATTGTAGAGCAGAAAAAATCCTTCAGTTTTAGTGCTTTTAAAATTTTTGATTCGACCAATTTTTTGAGTTATCGTTAAAAAACTATTTATTTTTTCATTTTCGAGGTCAACGACCCCTTCTTGTGAAAATTGATAAAAAACCACAATTGTAGATCAAAAAATTTACTTTTGTTTGGTGTAGTCGGAATTTCGATTTGACGAATATTTCTCGAGTTATCGTCGAAAAACTGATTTTGAAAGTTGGCCGTCTACCAAATTTTCCCATTTTCCCGGTCAACGAAGCGATTTTCGTGAAAATTGATACGAACCAAAATTGTAGAGCGAAAAAAATCCGTTCACCCTAATATTATTGAAATTTCGATTTGACGAAAATACCTCGATTTCTCAGCGTAAAATGTTTTCTTGGATATGCAAATTTTCACATATTCTCATTTTCAGAGCGAACGAAGCATTTTTCGTGAAAATTGATCTGAATCAAAATTGTAGAGCAGAAAATTTCCTTTCGTTAATGTGTTGTCAGAATTTCGATTCGATGAATATTTCCCGAGTTATCGTCAAAAAACGGATTGGAAAGTAGGCGGTTTACTACTCGAAAATGCGACGTTGCCTTTCTACGTTCATGGCTTGTATCTCTAGGTGGTTTTGTTATCACTGTTATCAGTTATCGGATATCCTTTAAAAATACTGAAAAAACGGTTTGATAACGGTTACGGTTTTCCAGCACTGTGTTATACTGACGTGAATTTGAAATGCTTGAATGAAAATACAAAAATTATTAATTACCCAACTAATATATAATACTGGAAACTCTGTGCTTTTGATTTGACTCCCAAGAAGAGCGCTCTTTAAGCGGCTCGGCATGAAACTTATTCCAGGTTTTCGAGCCAGTGTTGTGAAAGTTCCCGGGAACGAAGTGTTGATCCCGGGAATTCTCAAAATTTTCCCACTGAAATTTGATTTTTTCTTCTTAAACGTTTATTTCGTTTTATTACTCATTTTTTAATTGAATTTGAAAGTTGGAAACTACAAAAACAAAAATACTACTAAATAAAAACGGATTAGATACAAATATTGTGTATATTTTTGAAAAATATTTAAAAAAATCACGTGGTAATAACCTGAAGAATTACCTTGAAATTACCATCTAAAAAAATAAAATATGGGATATCGATATCCCTGAATAATTTTATTAATTTCAAGTATTTTTAGGGTATCAATACCAATTTTCATTCAAATTGACATTTCTAAACATCATTACATCACTTAAATCTCGTTTTTGCTTCAAAAAAATAATTTATTTGAAAACGGGAATTCCCGGTTTTGATGAAGGTGGGAACGTTCCCGGGAATTCCCGGGAACAATTCCCATTCCCGCAAAATGGGAATTCCCGTTTCACAACACTGTTTTCGACTAATCGTCGCGTGATTCGCCCTCTGATTGGTCGAAGACATAACGATCGGTCGAAAGTCTAAGAATAGTTTCATGCTGAGCCGCTAAGAGCGCTTTTGTTGGGAGTCACTTGTCCCCATTGGAGTTTCCAGTATTATATATGACGTATTTGATTTAAGTTTGCGCGGTTATTTTGCCAAAATCACATTTGTGTAGTGCATGTTTAGTGCCTTATTATTTAAAAAAGAAATTATTTTCAAATTTTATAAAATTGTCGATGTTATGTAGTGTGATGTCTGTCCAGCGATTACCTCAGGGAGTAATTAAACAGATCAGTAGTGCTCAAGTAATCAACTCGGTGTCATCTGTTGTGAAAGAATTACTAGAAAATGCCCTCGATGCGGGAGCAACAGTAGTGGATATTAAGCTGGTGACTATCTTACCCAAGATCGACGATCATCTAGTAATATTACTAACTGTATCGATTGATTTCAGGAAAGAAATGGATTAGATAAGATTGAAGTGCGAGACAATGGCGCGGGAATCAGTATTACCGATATAAATTACGTTTGCTTGCCTCATTATACGTCGAAAATTCGCCAGTTTGACGATTTAGGTATGCAAACTGTAGATAACATGTTATACGTTTTGAATATTATCGTTTACGATGGTGATCACCTATTTTTGCAGAGCATCTGCGGAGTTATGGTTTTCGAGGAGAAGCTCTTCATAGCTTGTGCGCGGTTTCTCAGCTCTCGATTACGACTAAAACAGTTGAGGATAAAGTCGCGTCAACGTACATATTCGACAGTAACGGAACCGTTAGGGATGTGAAACCTTCGCATCAAATGAACGGTAATGTTCCGAATGACTATACCGTTTACCATTTTCTTCGTACTTACCGAAACAGATTCGTACGTACACGCGCGCTGATTCTTGTACTTTTATTTTCAGGAACTGTAATCGTAGCCACGAGTTTATTTAAAAACGTCCCGGTCAGAAGACAGTTTTACGAAAGTACTCGCAAAGGAGCTGAAGAACTGAAGAAAATCGAAAAAATCGTGAAGCATTTGTCCGTCATACATACGAAACTGCGAGTAACTTTGGCTCATAACAAATGTTTGATTTGGCATAAGACATCGGCGTGTTCTTTGAGACAATCCTTGATGCAAGTTTATCCGAGTGCAGTTATGAAACATTTAAAATACGTCTATTGCAGTTTTGAAAACGTACGTTGTTGGTTTATTCCGTTATAAAAAGTTGATCGGCATTACCGCTCGGCGCTCGGTTTACTAAAAAATGTCGTTCGATTTCATTCAATTCCGAAATTTACAGATGTCCGTTGAAATGTTTATCGCGAATAGAGATTGCAATTTACCCGTTTTGCTACAACCTATTAACGAAGCGGTTTTGCTTTACATTAATCAACGCCCGGTGAAAGATAAAAAAATCGAAAAGGTAGGAATTTTACACTCTTGTTAGAATATTATCGGCGTATTTTGATCAAAATGCTCTATCGTTATCAGGTGGTTTTCGAAGAGATGAATCATTTGTACGCGTCCACGCTACCAGTGAATAAGTGTCCGGTAACCTTGCTGTCGTTGAAATTATCGCCGGAATCGTTGGATGTCAATTTGGAGCCTAATAAAACCAAAGTTTTCATTAAAAATCACGTACGTATTTCGAACGTGTTATCGAAATAGGCGTGTTAGTTGCCCGGCGTTGTGCGTTGTAAGTAAGTTGATGTTATCGAACCATCTTTTCAGGAAGAAGTCTTGACGAAAGTAAGAGAAGCGATAATGCGGCATTTTTACGAACAACCTGCCGCGGATGATTTGAAATCGTTGCTGATGGAGGAGGATGAGCTGCTAAACCCTGGCAAGAAACTGAAGTTATCGGTGGAAGAAAATTCTCCCGTCACTGCTGATTTGGTCATCGAAAAAACGAACGTTGACAGTAAGACAATTGCGCGAGAGTTGGCTGGTATAGATCTATCAATCTTGGGCGAACCTGCACTTTCGTTTTCTCCGTCAGTAGACGTAGACGAAAAACGCGGCGATACTTTAGATTTGAAAATGTGCGATACACGCGCGTCTTGGAATGGAAGTGCTTCCGAGTCGACGCCCAATGTTGGAAATCTCAACCCGTCACCCGATAATAAGGATTCGAAAATACCAACAAGTTCGAATGCGATTCGTTGCGACGGTTTGTTTGATAATACACCACCGCCGCCACCATCATCGTCGTCGTTGCACGTCGAATCTTGCAAAAAATATGACAAAGTCGACGTTGGACCATCGTACTTTCCAAATGAAAACTTGTTGGAAACATCGTGCGCGCTTTCGGAAGCAGAAAAAAAGTTGGCGACGCAATCGCGACCGAATTACGATTCCCTTCTCTCAAACCTCGTCAATGAGAGCCGTTCTAAAGAAAAGAATACTTCAAATTTGATCAACTACGACGTCACGCCGTCGCAATGGAGTAAGGGACTGGTCACAGTAACCGACGAACCGTTGAAAGTGAGTAACGTTTTGAAGGTTTGCAATCTTTTCCTTTGTAAACCGTGTGCTTATGTGATAACCTGTAACTACGAATTCGTTTGCGATTTAAATTTTTTCACCACAGGGCGGAGTAATTCTATTCGGTAGCTCAAATAATACCGATGGTGCGAAAATTACGAAGAAAGAATTGGAAAAGAAGAGCGAGAAAAATTGTAAGATCGTAATTTATTCGCGTATTTAAATATCATGTACCTACTTACTAATTTATCGATACGTAATTACGTAGCTTTATGGAATTTTCATTACTGTACAAATTTACCTAATTTTATCTAGTCGTATTCCGTGCGAAATCGTAGCCTTCGTAGGTGGTAACAATTTTGTCACTTTGTAGATGATTCTGAATGCAAAAATCTGAATCGTAGTGTAAGCAGTCAAATAGGACGCAAGGACATGGCGGGTTTCACCAATTTCGCACGTCAAATTAGATCCGAAAGTAAAAATTCATTTTTTTTAAATCTTACCCTCGAGTACATACTGTAAACGATTTACAGGCTGTTCTTCTAAGGTATCCAGAACCTACGTATACCTTTCCGCCCCGATGATTAATTTTATTCGTTGGTTTGTTTGTTTGTTCGTTCATTCGCTCGCTCGTTTTGTGTAACGTTGGCTATTAGTAATCAGAGAAAAACCAGGCGTATCGTTTACTCACGTAGCCAGAGAATTAGCCAATCGATGGGGTAAGTTACATAACGATGAGAAAACATCGTATGCGGAAGATTCCATTAGGATGAAGCGAAAAGCGCATTCCGATTGCAAGCCAAAAGAAACGTACAAGAGGAAAACGTTAGCGTTGACGGTCTCGATGAATGCGATCGTCGAAAAATTGAAGTTACCCGGACGTCTATGGTACGCGCAATATTTTTACCTTTTAACTTAATCGTATTTTGTTTTCTCTTCGATCGTGATCGTGTTACTGACTATTACTTACAGTCGGCGCGCCAATGAAAATGCCATTACTTTGATAGGCGCGTTGGAAAGTGAAGCTGACGCCAAATGGTTGTACAAGCTGGACGACGATATTAGCGTTGTCGACGTTAATCACCTGCAAGAAAACGTGTTACTGCATCGTTACATTTGCAATTCGAGCGTGCCTGCGAAGCAGTTGGACAAACCGATTGAAATATCTTCGCAGTAAGATCAGTTTCGCATCGAGTACGCGTGTATAAGTACCGTACTAACACCCTTTCTATTTATGTATTTTAGAATTATCGGCGAACATTTATGGAATTTCGTATCGACTTTGGATCGGACATGCGATAATAGCGGCGAGTCGGTGTCGATTATATCCGATCGTAGAATAACAACAAACGGATTCCAAGTAATCATTCGCCGAGGTAAGTCCGCGCAGATCGGTTACGTAACTAATTTTCGCTCACTCGGTAAACCGATTTTTGAAAGCGTGATTTTAACGAATCGTGGGATCGTAGAGCATACCACCAATTCGTCAAAGCTATGGATTACCCAAGTCGCGAAAGAAATGGACGGAAACGACGCGATCGCCAACTTAGTAGAAACGTTGGGGCAGGCGCTACAGTTCGAAGAACTCGAACACTGTCGATCCGAAGCAGTTAAAAAGATACTTTTGGTTGGTAACACTTTTCGCTGTTACATATTCGGCGTATCGGTTCTATGTAGTATTTTTCTGTCGTGTTGTATTGTATAGCCTAGGTACGTATATTTTATCGAAAGGTTTCTCTTTCTCGTTTCTAGGACAAAGTGGTGCAAGTGTGCGAGCAAAAAACAGCACCGAAGGAAGCGGCCGAGATACGGATGCTGCTTCAGTATTGGATGCAATGTATGCTTCAGAAGAAAATCTGCTCTCACGACGAACCTATTTCTATAAATTTACACCGGCTGTGATACGTAAGTGGCACGTTTGTATTATCTACATTTAGGTAGGTATATTTTATTTATTCCGCTCCGCGGCCGGGCCGCGTGATCCTCGAGTTAGTTGTAGGTAAGCTGTAACTTGTATGTAAAAGTGCGATATGATGTATCTAGCTACCTACTCGTGATACTAGTAGTTACCTGTACGTCTGTCTAGGTATCGAGTATGAAGAAGAAAAATCACGAGTGTAGAATCGAGCATATGTTTTAATTAAAGACCGAAGGCCTTGAAAAGTGTATGTAAATGAGTTAGGTATGTCGATATGTAGGTACTTATTCGACGTCTGTTGTTGAAAAAATTTGAAGACAATAACGATAGGTGGAGAAAAGAGTACAAAAAATGTTTTTTTTGCTCGATTTTTTATTCTTGCTCTCGAGATGAGTTTGAACCTATCTGAATTACGCGAGTCAGCATTGAACGGGGGGGGGGGGGGGGGAGGTTATTAGGAAAAACGTTGACCCATGAACTACATATTTCATTCGCGATTAAAATGTATGTACCTACTTGTTAGTTGCTACCTAGTTGGCTCCGTTCCTAGTTTTGCTTAAACCTCGGCCTGACTTGTGTAAAATGATGCGTGCGTTCGGTCGGTACGAATCTCTTTGCCTCGTCTGTCGTCTCGCCTCTTAAAAAAATCAATCAATAATTGTCTCGTTTTATTCAACGTTTTTATACGTATGTATGGCTGAAGATAGATAGATAAAAATGAATAGATGAACAGATAAGTAAGGTAGCTTGAAGTAGGCACTGGAGTATACTGTACGTACGTCTACGTACCTACTTAGGCCGCGTAGCGTGCTTATTTCGTTATTTTCAACTTTGAAGCGAACGACGAAGAAAAATATCCTCTTTAGTTGCGTACAAAGGGTACGTATTTACGTAAAAAAGAAAACGGGTGGTGGGAGGGAGGGAGGGAGGAAGGAATAAACGCGTAATAATTACGATTCATTTTTCACGTCCTTGTCTGCAAACGAATCGCATACGCTAGATTTTATTAGATTTGGCCGCGCGCGCGTTCGAGTGTATGATTTATTGTTGTTGATGATGATGATGCGTTAATGTTGAAAAGGTTTCAATAAGTGAAAAATTTTTGCCGCTAAAAAGCAACGATTACATACGACGTGGCGTGGCGTGGCGTGGCGAGACGAGTGAAGTGCGGTGCGTTGAGAAAACACGTTACTCACCTACGTAGACCGTAAACGTACCGTACTTAATGGTAGGATACGGACGGTAGGACTGGGAGGGGGAGGCAGTAATTTTTCGAAACGATTGCCGCTATTAAGGTAAGTGTTTTCTTTTTTCCGACATTAAGTAATATCAGCTCGCCTCGCCTGTTTGTCTGCGGTAATGGTAACTGTAAGCTTTTTCAATACTGGCTTCGGTATATACGAGTGCGTAACGTATGTACGAGTATTGGTATTACGGACGTCAACGAGGATATTAAGAGAAGCAATTTAACGACGGCGCGGCGTTGCGTTGTTAGATTTTTCTTAGTGCAGAAACGCAGAAAAAAACGAAAACGATTCACGACGCGGCGCGGCGCGGCATTCCGTTCGCCAGTCATTTCGATCGCATCGCATCGGTAAATCAACTATGGTACTTAGTACCTAATTTACGACTGTACGCCTAAGAGGAGTATATTTTACGTATTAAAACGATTGCGGATTGGGATTTTACGTTCGCTTCGCTTAAAAACTGTTTATGGACGGATCTAAACTGTCACCGCCGCGCCGCGTTTGGTTTTGTTTTTTTACTCGCGTCAATACATGCGGATAAAACGTATCAATACCACACCGTTTAGCTTGGGCTTTGGGGTATCGACTATCGAGTGCTTTTACCCACGGCCTCTTTTTGGAGAAAAAACGTCCCCTTACTCTCGCTAAACATCAAACAGTGCGATATTGATGCACAATAAATAAGAAAATGGGGTCAGGGTACCACCTACTTATTGCAAAAAAAAAAAAAAAAAAAAATTGTCTCTCTGTCTTTTGAAGTTTAAGATTTTGATGTTGTACGTACTTGGGCACTAACATAAGTATAGGTAATCCCTTTTTTGTACTTATTCCTAATCAAAATGTATCGAGTAAAGCATCGTACCTATACCAGGCTACCAAACACGAGAGTAATTGCGTGCGAACACCACTCGTCTCCGACTCGTGCTACATTTTTACAACTCGCGAGTATACTCCTACTCTTGGGTAGTTATGTATCTGTACTGTACGTAGGTAGTAGGTACTAGGTAAGTAGGTATCTAGTATATCACTCATCACTCGGATATCCGTTGAATTTACGCGTCGTCGCGTCGCTTGTTTTTGCGGTAGATTAAGACGTACTCGGGCAAAAAAACACAAACGTGTGTAGTGTGTCTGTGTACCATACACTTACACGCGTAATCGAATAAGTGGTGACGCTTATTCGTAAAATTTTCTCGTAATTGAAAGAACACGCTCGATCGAGTTTTAATCCGTTTTTAAATTTTATGGTTTTATCGTAATTACGTTGGCGTAAGGCGTAACTCGACGTTATTTACATTTCTTGGCAACGAATAAGCATGCCGCGCTATCGCCATCGTTCATTTTTACACGCTTATTTATACAATTTTCATCGATGGCGTATTTATAAGCTGTGACTGGCGACGCGACGTGGCGAGATCATTTTCAAAGGCATTCGATTCGAGATTCCGAGATTCGTACTTATCGTCAGTCCGATCAGGAAAATATTCGCGATACCTTCGATTTTTGCCAAGTCGAATACGTAATTATGTAGATCTACGATCTAGTAGCTAATCGAACATATTTTTTTCGCACGAGCTTACCTTACATATCATTATAGTATTATTTTGGTAGAGGTACTTCACTATTAGCTTGGAAGTTATACCGTTCTCGACACGACGAACGGACGAATTACATCGCCCCGGCCCTGATGAAACTGCTAAAATTTGAATATGCCTAATTGCCTACACCTATTTTCGTATATTAAGTACTCGTGTTTCGACCAGGAAGAATACGAAAAAAAATCGCATTTTTTCGCCTCAAAAAATATTTTACGCCCTATTTTTTGTATTTTTTTAAAACCCTATTCTGATTTACCTATTAACGAAAACTACTGGTTTTCTCATTAGAGACTTTCTTCCAACGTGAAAAAATTGAAAAAAATTGAAATGTTGCCCCCCCCCCCCCTCCCCAAAAAAAAAAAAAATTCGCGTTTCGTTTCAAATTTTTTACCGGCATTTTGTTCAAATTTTGTCGGAACAAATTTTTCTTATTCGAAAAGTAATTTTTTCAAATTTTATTCGAAAACGCGAATAAAAAAATAATAATCGATATTAATTTTCGAGACAATTCGCGAAACAGGTAGGTATGATTTGACTTTTTTGCGAGATGAAAAAAAATTCAGGTGAAAAATTTGCCCATCTTGGAAAACGTAAGGCGCTATGCAGCTTCGAAACTTGGGAAATGCCAATTTTCGGGGCTCGGCGCATCTCGGCTACTTTACATATTTTTGAACTCGGGCAAGTTTTTCGCATAATTTGTTTCATTCGTTTCACAAAGTTACATTTACGTTACACCTTACACATCTGCACCACACCTCCTGTTTCACTAACGTAAGCGCTGTCGCTGTCCGTTCGAAATCGAAATACCTACCTAGTACCTACATATACACTCGGTGCGGCCCGGCGCGCAATAAAGTTGTTTGCTAGACAGCGGTATAGGTTCTGTTTCTGTTACCATCGTAATACGATAAGAAGCTAGAATTTAGTTGAATTCGAAAATACATACCTACCTACGAATAACGTGAAACTTGATTCTATTAGGTACCTACGTCCATTCTGTATTCCATACGAGCGAGTATGTGTATGTATACTGTATAGGTATACCATGGCTGACATGAGATATTGAAAAGGCAACCATCTCTCGCGGTTAGTTACCTACTGTTCGTTCGTTCGTTAGTTAGTTAGTTTGGTTAATTAGTTAGCTAGTTAGCAACCTAATTTTTTGTCGAATAGTTTTCATTACATAGTTAGGTATTAATAAGCTAGAATAACAATTATTATTATTATTATTATCGGAGTGTGGTTGCCCTTGTCTCGAGTCTGTCAGTGAGTATCAATATCTTGGAGTAGTTGTTGATCGAGGCCTGTCTTGGTGTTCACAGAGCAGATACCTACAGTCTAGGCTCAGGAAATTGAACTACCTCATGTACTACCTCTCCAAATTTGTTGGGTGGTATCACTTGAGAAAGTTCTATGTGGCAGTATTTGAATCTGTATTGAGATATGGCTTAGCCATATGGGATGGTTGTGCAGAGTATTGGACTGAGCCTGCGCGTGTCTTGCAGAAAAGAGCTGTTCGCTGTGCAGCTGGCATGCCTTATGATTGTCCTTCTGCAGTTGCCTTCGCTAAGCTCCGTGTACTTGACTTTGATAGACTGTATTCACTGGAGCTTTGCTGTGGCTTTCGTAAGTGGGGTAGGGGTGATCTTTTACTTCCAGCTTGGAGAAAGTATCATTCCTGTTTGCAGTTCAGGTACAGGTCGATAGCGAGGTACAGTTCTCTGCCTGACGAGCTGAGGCAACTCCCTTGGCGGAGATTTAGGCGTCAGTTGAGGTTTTGGCTCTCTAGTGACTCTTATCGTCCACCTTGATTTCCATAATGTGCTCGAAGGTGCTTCCCCCCCCCCCCCCCCCATGTGTCTCGGATGTAAACTCACAATTTATTTATTTATTCGTTTATTTATTCGTTTATTTATTTTTAATCGTCATTTGTTGCCTGTGTTTTGTTGTTTTTATTGCTATATAGTTACCATTACCAGCCAGTTTTTTGATTTATTAAGGTATTCGACTTCGCCTTATTGTACTCTCGCCATCTTTCCCTTTCGCCATCTCTAATTTTATTTTTATCTTTGTTTATTTTTCTGATTTGTACTTATTTAATTCGATTTTCGTCATATTTCTTTATTTACTTATTTCTTTATTTTTATTCACATATTTATACATTGCGTTAATGGTAATAATAATCCGGCCCCCGCTCGCCACTTTGGCATAGGGGGACCGTCATTATTTTTGTTCGTTTGTTTGTGATATTCTTTTTCCAATAAATTTTCATTTTCATTATTATTATTATTATTATCATTATCATTATTAGGTAATTGTTACGTTGTTGTTGTTGTTGTCGTTACTGCTGCTGCTATCTACATTATCCGCATTTTAAGTATTAATTAATATAATTGATTTATTACATTTTAGGTTAGGTATTATCGTTTTTTGTTTTTGTTTTTTCGATGGAGAGAGAGACGTCAAATGGGTTGGTAAATATTTATATCAAACGAATGGTTTGTTGCTTTGGTAATCTGCGAGCCCCTAATTAGCGCGGTTTTGGCTTTCTACTCGTATTTTCGGTCGTGTCCAGTCCGCCACCGCCATTCGAGTGAAAGGTAGTGGCGGAAGGTATATCTATTTGAGTACATTACATACGTATACATACGTGCATTACCTATACTTACACAGTTATACGTGGACGTACGTAGACGTACCGACGCTATACCTAGACCAACGTTGATCGTACTCGTACGTAAACGTAAATATGTATTTTCATATTTAAGCGACTACAGGTTGCTTTCTTCTCGAGCATTCGTGCGATTTTATTCGCTTCGATACGGAGCGGAGCGGAGGCTTAATCGATTAGTCTTACGGTATTGGGTATGGGTGGTTGGGTACACGGTACACGGTACATCTAAATACGTATTATGTAGATAATACGCGCGTATTTAATACCTTACCTACTCGTAATCCGTTCCGATTGATGAGTAGGTAATCGCTTAATTTTTGGTTTGAGAAATACGAGTAGGTGATAGGTATATGTAATATGTACATAATTATATCGTGTCGTATTTATTGCGGTTGTTTTTGCTGTGTCCATTGTTCGCGTTTCGTGTAGCTTCTCGTTATCTCGCTCGTCCGTTTTACCTATAAATAAAGAGTACTATCACACAACATAGACTTACCTAGGATACCTTTACCTATTAAGTAATACGTACGTACACTCGAGCGAATAAATCGGTTCGGTATACTGAAGCACGCACACTTACACCAAGTTGTGGGTGGGTAGGTTGGATGGTTGGTTAGTTGATTCATTGATTGATTGATAAGTGTATAGGTACTCGACACTCGTAGTATGCGTAACTTGGGCAATCTTTCTTGGGTGCGGACTAAAAACTCGGACGAGTGGTGCTGTTATCTCTCGAACAGCTCATCTGGCGTTTTGTATTGTACGTACTAGGTACGTAGGTAAAATGTAAACAAGGTAGAAGGTACGAGTGCGAGCAGATACGATTGTTTTCGATGCGCGTATATTTAAAAAAAAAAATTTCGCGTAGAGTAGACAGGTAGAGGTACAGTTTTAATTTCTACTTTAGCCGATGACTAATAGGTCTATGTGTGGGTAAGTAGTAGACTGCGTACGTCTGAATGTAAGTGTACACTGTACGTGTCGGTCTAGATACGAGTACTAGGAGGTACTTACTTACACTTACGTACATCTACCATAGATCTGTTGCTAACATGTGTGTCTCGTGTTATCTGCTGAGACTGTCGCGCGCGTGTGTGCTGCTAACTCGTTCCAAAGTATTGTGATTGTGTGTAATGCAACGTATCTTGCCGGTACCAAAATCTAGCATGTAGAAGCGAGGCACAAGTGCTGGTATAAGGAAAACCAGTTCGCCTGGAATGGGTAAAAAAGAAAGAACCATAGAAATAAAACGAAACGAAAAAAAAGAAAAGAAGGAGTTGGAGCGAAGGGGGGAGGAGACGAAGAGGAAGAGGAAAAAAAATTAAAGAATACCGCTCGGAATTTCGCTTTTTAAGTTCATTAATAACGAGCAATTTTTTTGTTCTTTTTGCAGTGGAGCGGCAGCGGCGGGGCGCGGCGCATGTGTAAACCGGAGCGCGACGCGACGCGACGTGACGTGACGTGACGTGACGTGACGTGTAATGACCAAACGGACAAAGCGAAGAAGAGTGGAACAGCCGCTACAAGTCGGCGAGGCGGTGCGCGTACCCGCGCCGCCACCGTCGTCGTCGCTACAGGCTACACACCTTACATTGGCGATGGCGATGGCGATGGCGCGGTTCGCGTTCGGGGTCGGCTTCGCTTCGTTTCGCTTTCGCGTTAGCGGCGAGCGTTAATACGACGACGACGTACAGAAACAGAACAGAGAACGAACGGAGAACAGACTTCACTACACAGTGTAAAGTGTAAACATAATCGAGAATCAGTGTGTCGGCGACTCTCGTGCCCTACTCTCCGGTCTGTGGTCTGGTGGTAATATTCGCTGGCCGCCGCGCCGTTTCGTATCGTGCGCTCGAAATCTCTCGTCGAATCGCGATCGTGCCGCGCCAAATTTTTTACCACTTTCGTCGTCTATTTTACCGTTTTTTTTTGTTTTTCGTTTTTTCGCTTTTACGCTTTTACGATTTTACGCTGTTTATTTATTTTTTTCACGCAGTTGGCGGTATAGTTTGCATAGTTTGCGTATATACGCGTTTACCATTCGCGAGTATCGTAAACTTTCGTTAACCACTCTCGTATTTGTTCGCGTACGTAGTCGTTTCGTTTGGTTTCGACTTTTTAATACTAGCGCATTATTCGCACATGTTCCGAGTGTGGCTCGTAAGAAAATACTTGGCTTATCGCTCGTTATCGTATCGTATAGTAGCGTATTACGAGTACTAATAACCAACGCTAACGTAAGTAGTGTCCGTACCTACGGTGTGTTTTCTATCGTAATTTTTTTTTTTTCTTTTGTATAAATTGTTCGCGTTCGTATTCGTATTCGTACTGATCGGTTGTCGCTCAAATTGGTTCACCTTTAACTGTACGTACGTGTCCTCTGCTGTCTGGCTGTGGTGGCGGTGGCCGTGGCCGTGGTCGGCTAATTGCTCGAAGCGTTCAAATGTCTACCGGACCTAAACCATCGGCGCGGCGCGTTTGCATATTTTGCAATTAGCCTATTCAACTTTTCGCAATCGCAGTCCGATGAAAATGCCAACAACATTCCGAGCAACGACGTTCTCATTATTTTCCGTTTTGGTGAGTAGTTTTACCATCATCATCTTATCTAGTCTAGTCTAGTCTAGTATAGTGCTTACGTTAGTACTCGTATACTTGGTTAGTTTAGTACCGAATCCACTTGCACGCGCGGTCCTACTCGACGATGCACATTCTTCGTTTTGCTTCGATCCTTTACCTATTCACGACCGCCATCGCCACCTACAACGAGTACCGTACCTACCGTATATGAAATGTCGAAAGCCTTAAATGCGTCAGGGTGGCTATAGGGCTATCTTGCCTAGTACCTACCGGATCCGGATCCGGGTCCGGGTCCGGGTCCGGGTCCGGGTCCGGGTCCGGGTCCCGTATCTGCTATGACAGCGCACGATGGCACGCTCGCTATTCCGTACAGAGCGGCTGGTAGGTGGTCGGGCGGGCGGGTGCAGAGGGCTAAAGAAAAGACGGAAAACTGGGTTAATTGATGACACGCGCATACTCGTACCTAGTACCTACCTATGTGCGGTAATCTCTCGTTCTGTGCGAGTACAGATGTTTTTGAGACGCGGACGCGGTAGTACCCGACACCGCGAGTACGACTGCGCTGCGGTTGGTAATACGAGTATTATGTTCGTATTCGTACCTAATTAGGTATCGATGCTAACGTATTATACCTACCTACCTACCTACCTACCTACCTATTAGTTATGTAGATGTACCTACTGTACGGAAAGTTACAAAATTCAGATACGAATTTATGTACGCGTATATATGTACTTGTAATACGTACTTACCCGGCGCGCCATAGCCATGTACTATATCTATACCTATAGTATACGACAAACGTATATGTACTTACTACTTAGACGTAGCACTACCATAATAATGCACCTAGGTGTTATCAATGCAGACGCGACGGCGACGCAATTCGTCTAGCTGAGAATTGAAAGTTACGTACAAAAGTCAAAAAGATTACAAATGTAGAGGCGTTGGCGTCGCGTCGCGTCGCGTCCCATCCCCACCCCATCCATCCCGTCCGTTCTTTTGAAAATTTCTTTTTGGACGAGCGCACGCTCTACACGGGATCCAGTTCCAGTGTTCCACAGCTAGAGTGTTACCCCGAGAACAATGCTCGGCTATTGCACGCGACGCCGGGGCGATGGCATCGCGTAGTAGAGCGCAGGCGCGTGCGCCTACACCTGCACACCTGCTCACCTGCTCACCTGCTCACCTTCCGGTTATCTTTCTTCATCTACCTCATACCACCGAAGGGATTTGCGTCGTGTCAGAGAGGAGAGAGGAGGAGGAGGAGGAGGAGGTACTTGCTCTGCTCGAAGCTCGGTGCGTCACTGTCGTGTCAGGTGTCAGTCGCACCGCATATCGCACTAAAGCTCGATAAATACCGTATCAACTGATAGATAATTGTACAATCATACGTAAATTACCTACCTCTACCAACCTCTACCTACACGTACGCGTACATTAGGTTAGTATAAGTAGGTAATTGTAATTACATCAAGTACGAGTACGTACGTATATCGAGTGGAAAGAAAAGTAGAAAAGACGACGTAACGAGCGATGAGAGGGTGGCCGCGGCGCGCCGCGTCGTGTCATCCGCGAAAACGCTCGCGTTCGCGTTACGTCGTTGTCCGAGTAGAATTTCGCACGCTCGAGGCGCTACTCCAAAAACACGATGTAGGCGGATCTGACGCCACGTTCGACGTTCAACTTTGAAAACAAAACCAACTGGAGCGCGCGGGCGCGACGCGACGCGACGCGGCGAATGGCGAAATATAATCGTAATTATTACTATTATACTTATCCGACGTGCGGCGAAGCTTTAGAATGGCGTTGCGTATTTTCCCTCGTCAAGTTTCATTATTATTAACGAGAGGAGAGGCGACGACTCGACGTTGCTCTGTGCGGCTGCCGCCGCTGTAAGACCGGCGAATGCGAATGCGATATTATAACGTCATCATCGGTATAAAATTTAACTCATTGTCAGCGTAGAAATAATGACTGCGCCGCGCCGCACCCTGCCTCTCCAACTTTCGTCGTCGTCGTCGTCGTCGTCGTCGTCGTCGTCGTCGTCTTGGTGGTCGTGTCGCGGCGGGGCGCGACGTTATCTATCTTACGTTAGTGCACGTTTTCCGTTAAACGTTTGATATTATTCTCTCGAAATACCTACACCTACACCTACACCACACCTACAACTACATGTACATTACATACGTATTACGTACACGTATAGTACCTGCGTATACGACTACGAGTATGTCCGCGCAATATGTAATTACTAATTAGCCAGTAGCTAAAGCTACCTATACCAGCTATATCTACTTACTACAACTAGTCACCTGCCTATAGTAGTATACCATACCTTACCTACACCTACACCTACACCTACACCTACACCTATGCGTTAGCGTTGCGTATCGTAGTTATTTGAATTTCTAAGTTCGTATAGCCTACGTAGTAGGTAGGTAGTGGTAGGTAGTCTAGGTACTTACTTACTTAATCGAGAAGAAAACGGCGAAAACGCCAAGCAATCGTAGTTGCAATGACACATTTTATACGAAGTACGTATGTAGGTATTATCGGTCTCGAATTTTCGTTTAGATTCGAGTTCGACTAAGACTAACGTAAGCAATTTTACAAAATTCATTTGCCTTTTGCTTAGGTATAAGTTTAGGTACCTAGCTACCTACCTAGTCGATGTAGGTAATTCGAATAGGCCAGTACGGGAATCGGCTAACCGTGAAAAGTGTGCTTCGAGCTTCGATTTGCGAATCGACCTTCCTCTTACGTAGCGTAACACGTCGTACTTATTTGCTTGACGTTTTTTCGCGTTTCCGAATTATCCGAGCCGAGTCCGATTTCTGACATTTTCTCCTTTTTCCACTCGCTCGGTCTCTGTCGTTGTCGTCTGTCGAATCGAAATTCCAACCAATCGTGTCGCGTCGGTCCTCGCGCCATACCTGCGACGCGACGCGACGCGACATTTTCTAAAATCCATTTCTGGTATAACGACGGCCGCCCCGGGCCGTGGCACTGACATCGTCGTAAGTTCCATATCGAAGGCAAAATAAATACTTCCAACTTGGAAAATTCGCAAAACGTCGAAACGAAAAGTAATGCCCGCGGATGAGAGACGAAACTAGAAGACCATCTATACCCTCCCCCCCCCCCCCCCCCCACCCCGGCCACTACGGTTGAAATTTTTTTCCAATTTTCAAAAAATTGATCGCGTTCCATTTAAAACCGGCAAATTCAACATTCTGTCTGTTATAGATATACGAGTTGTCGTGCGAGAATATTTGACGAAATTTCTACTTTTATTATATAAGCCTATGTATGTAATGTACGTATCAAGTATTACCTACCTACCTAAGCTATGTGTAATTATGTACTCGTGGTACCGTAAGTTAACTTAACGTAACGTAACGTACGTAAATTCGCAGCGACGCGCGAGAAAACATGGGCTATAATCCGCGGGACGCGACGACCGGCCGGGCCGTCCAACTTTTCTTAAAATGATAAAACTCTCGTTCTAAACGCGGACGATAATACGTAATTATAGTTGGCCCAAATTAGTACCGACGCGACGCGACGCGATGCCTTTATAGCAAAATGTACCCGCGTCGCGTATAAAAATATAAAACGAATCGAGCCGTCAATTTAATTTCATAATCGAGTCGATTCGAATCGAATTGTTGAATTGTTACGCGTATCATCTACGAGTATAGGTATTAGGTATATGTCATTTCGAAATGTTTGAAAATTTCGAGCAAGAAAAACGGGAAACGGCGCGGCGTAAAATTCGACGATTCGATCGGCCTTCGGCACGCGGTCAAGTTGACAAATTAGTAGATACCAGAAACCTCTAAGGGGTATACTGTGTAGGTTGTAGGTAGTAGGTATATTAGGTACCGAATTTATCTAGGCTATTAAATTTAAATTTTCATTTTATGCGTCCATTTAACTCGCACGTTGGCGTCGCGTCGCGTCGCGTCGCGTCGTTGGTATTGGCAACGAAAATTCTCAATTTTTCCATAAATCACACCGAGTAGATACTAAGGTACTTATAGGTACTTTGTTCATCATTTGCGTTCCTCCGCGCCCCTTCCAACCTCCATAGTCTATACTGCATAGTGTATACTCTACGTCTACATATTATGTATAATTATTTAGGTAAACCGCGCCGCGCCGCTGCGACGAAATGTACGAGAGTACGAGTATATAATAATATTACATATTTTACTTCTTACGGATATTAAGTACACGTATTATGTAGGTCTGTCTAGCCGTCTGGGTCCTAAGAGATTTTCTTTTTTCCTGTAAATATGTACAGTATAGGAAATGCCTCGCAAGTTGACAACCAACAGTTTTCTTCTAAAAAAAATTTTGCTACAAAATTGAAAATTAGTTTTTCATTTATTTATTTATTTATTTATTTACCGTGTCTATACGTATTTATCTTTTATTTATTTTTTTGAGGGGTAGGGGGTGTTTCTGTGGAAAATTTGTAAAAGCGAAAAACCCTGGTATTTTAAAAATTTCAAAAACTTATTAAGTACCTATAAAGGATTTTTGGCGGATACTTTTATTCGAGGCTTTGAACAAAACGCGTTTTTTTTTTGTTGTTTTTTTTTTTTTTTTTTTTGCAAATGACATGGCATTAGGCCTACCCGAAAGTGGCGAAAATCCGTGTTTTGTTTTGTTTTGTTTTGTTTTGTTCAAAACTGATTAAGGGTAGGAGGCAGGTTAAAAATTTGTAGTATGTATGTACTCTACTTGTACATACAGTAGATGGGTGTGGTTTTGAATGCAAATGCAAATTGAGCCCTCCTCTTGCATATGATCAAAATTGGAGATGTGTACATACATTGTACATACTACATAGCACATAGCTAATAGCTAGAACATCTACATACAGTACATCTATATGCATACCTACGATTATGTATACGTACATAATATACATATTTTTTCACTTCGCTCCAAGGTACCATATGTGTATGTATCGTACGTAACGTACGTATACATATACTACATACACATAGTACATACGTGGGTACGGGATACGCGACTACGCGTAATACCTGATACCTAGGTACTCGTTTTAATTTTTACTCGAATGTAAAGTAATCGATTATAGGGAGTGGAGTGAGTATATTAATAGGTACAGACTACAGATGCATGCATTGCATATGCATTGCATATACGTACTCGTATAAGCCGACTTTAGTAATTAACTACTAAGTATAATAATAATAATAATAATAATAATAATAATAATAATAATAATAATAATAATAATAATAATACAGCCGTGCACATCTGTATAGCCTACTTACGTCTACGTGTGTACTATGTAGATGTATACTGTGCCTGTGCGGTATATCAAGTTTGTCGTCTTGTCCCGCTTCATTTTGCTTCACCTCGCCTCGCCTCGTGTCCTGTCGCTGATTACCTAGCTTTCGTCATCGGCTAAATACATGCCTATATTTTACTTGCACATAATACATGTACCGCGCCCCCTCCTCTCCGCAGGGCATTTTGTTTGTAAGTTGGTAACATTGATAAAATAAGACGAACACTCATTGGCCAGTTTGTATCAAATGTTACCAACGTTACAAACAAAATGGCACAAGGTCCTCCGGGGGGTGGGGGGGGGGGGTGGAATATTAATGAGCACCCGGGACTATGTCGTAGATTATGTAGGTAGAGCTACAGCCAAGATACGCGATGCAAAAATAATTATTGATAATAACGACTTATTGTTCGCCAAACCTATTACCAGTAGGTATTATACCTGAGGTCTGCGTCTGGGTGTTGTAGGTACGTATGTAGATGCTGGCAACAAGAGTAAAAATCAAATATTGATATTGAAAAGGGACCACGAAGGAAAGAAAGAAAGAAAGAAAGAAAGAAAAATGAAAAAAAGAAAGAAAGAAAGTCGAGTAAGAAAAGGTAGTTAGCGACTAATGCGTCTGCGTCTGCGTTTGTACTCTTTACTAACGTAAGAGTGGTAGTATGTGCTATGTTGTGGATCGAGGTATATACGTAGGTGTATTTGTTTAGTTACATACTTACCACACCTAACCTACCCACGACTACGTATAAATGTGTATGTGTGAGGATCTGCCAATTTTCGTACCATATTTTTGAAACGGATAGCAGGCAGGAGGACTAGGACGCGACGCGACGCGACGCGACGGTAGGTATACGTACGTGAAAATTCCGCCATCGTGATTCGTCAAGTACCTACTGTGTAAGTACGTAGGGCATAGGGCTGAAAGTGAAATGTTGAAAAACTTTCAAAACGAGCGATGCGACACGACGTGACGCGACAGAGTCACATTGAATTGGTACAGGGTTCGCGGTATGCGGTGTATGGGCTTTGAGGCAGCTCGATGAAAAATTAATTTTTGCTCGACGAGGTTTGCCGCGGCCACCGCGGCCACCGCGGCCGCAGCCGCACCTCAGCTGGTGCGGCGAACGCAAAGGGTACGAGTACCTACCAGTAGAGTAGAGTATACAAGTACGCGCTGCTGCGATGGAAATTTCACGTCCTACACGAGCGCGCCGCGTTAGAAATCGCAAAACTCGAGCCAACTATCACTACGGCCACTACGGCCACTACGCGAGTACAGTACAAGCGAGTACAAATATATATACTAGGTACCTCCCGAGCCTAGGTTAGGTTGCTAGGTATAGGTAGAGGTCCTTAGGTAGAAGGTAGCACGTCGACGCGACGTGACGTGACGCGACACTCGAATCGTACGCAGTTCGTACTACAAAATTGAAAATTGAAAATACGTATACGCAATCAACGTACAGTGGTGTCAGTGGTACGGTTACGGTAACCACGTCCGCGTTCCATGTCCAATTATATACATATAAAAAAATAAAATAAAAAAAAAGTTGAAAACCAAAATCAAAACCGGGATGATTTTTCTTTCCTTCAAAATTTGAGGCTAGTAAACGCGACCGCTTAAAATTCAGCAAGGCGAAATGACAAAATTCTCATAAAAAGAAACCTTTTTTGGGCGTTGAGAACGAAAACACTGAAAATAGAAAGAAATGACTCACTAGGTAGTAGGTAGTAGGTATAGGTACATAATGTACGCCATGCAGGTATATATAGGTAAAATTGCTTTAATAATTAAGATACAGAAAGCTACCTAGTACCTTATACCTACACGTCGTATCTTTACCTAAACTTATACGTATTTTTTTTAGGTTGGTGCTAACGCAGGCGAGCGTACACCTACCTACCTACCTACATACATATTGTACCACTACGATTGGGTACCTGTAATACGTAAATAAATTAGTAGTCGAGGTAATAAATTTTGAAATACGAGTAAACTCGCGTATTAGATGTACATGTACATACTACGTACGTCGTACATATATAGTGTACGTAGGTAGGTAGGTAGGTAGGTAGGTAGGTAGGTAGGGAGTGACGAAAGTAGAAGTACGTAACTACGTACGTACTCGTACTATATAAATGTACACATACCTACTATGTATAGGCTACATCTCCCGAGATTGGAAAAACAACAATAAGTAATAATATCTACCTGTACCTACCCCTACCTATGTACGGAGGTAATTTTGTACGCCAGTAAGGCAAACTAGCCGAAATACGACGGCGCGGTAGTAAAATGAAAATGATTGAAAATAATTTCGGCATGTCCGTCCGCCCGCCCGCCCGCCCGCCTGCCCGCCTGCCCTCGCTTCGATAAAACAAAATTACAAAATTAATCAGAAGCCGCCGCGCCACTTGGCGTTGCTCGCGTCTTATTTCGTCGAGATTACATCCGAGTTGTTTTTCCTTTCAAACTTTAACAACGCAACGCAACGCAACGCGACGTATGTACGATATACCAAGACCTACATAGGTATATATGGATACGAGACGAATAAGTAGATAATATATTAATATATATTATTATTACTTGCCCGTTTCCAGACATGTCAGCCACTTTTCAAATAGGTATATTTGTCCAATTTTCAAAAAATT
Source organism: Balanococcus diminutus (assembly GCA_959613365.1). Taxonomy (NCBI): domain Eukaryota; kingdom Metazoa; phylum Arthropoda; class Insecta; order Hemiptera; family Pseudococcidae; genus Balanococcus; species Balanococcus diminutus. Next base: position 68,093,743 of record OY390714.1, read on the forward strand.
TCAAATTTGAAAAACATTTCCAATCTGCTCTTTGTTTTAATATTAATTTATAAAAATTTCAATCGTAGATTTGATTTGATATACAAGAAATACTCGTGCACCTTGGAAAAAATAATGAGGCTCTTGGGATGAAGTTCGCGAAAAAAAGAAAAAAAAAACAATTGAAAAATTGGCCCAACCAATTCAAATTTTAAATAGGTCTTCAGATTAAAGAGAAGCCCGGAGTGTAGTAAAAATTATGGTATCAATAACTTTTCTGCGCATCAATAAAATGATGAAAAATTACGAGTCAAATTTGAGGTGTTGTACGTAGTATATCTAGTTTCGGCATATTTCCGTATATTATTATATGTCGGCCAGTGCTTGCGATTCTACAATCTACACACTGCGCATTGATTGTAGAGCCCGCGTTCATCCTTGTGACTTGATTAGCAAGGGTTGCGCCAACGTGATGAAGTTTGTGAAACCCTGTCGTCGTCGTCGTCGTCGTCGTGGGTGGCTGACTTCTTATGTAAGTAAAGTATAGCAAAAATAACCCGTAGATTAGCCGACATGTCTGAAAACCTATATACCTATGTACTATATACGAGTAAGGAAGGTTAGAACGTATTTACGTAGGTACTTAGGTAGTAAAGTACGTATACAAGGTGTCTACTTACTGACGTTAAAAGTCGCAAAATTTCCTGGAAAAAATCATTAAAGTCGCGAAATTTCTTCAAAAATTGATCTTTTTGGAAATCTTCAAATTGATGCTAAAAAATATACTTAAGTAGATCTATTTCTTTATCAAAATTCCAATTTTCTTAACATTTTCACCCTCCCTTCGCTCGGGCAACATGTCACTTTTTCGTTTTTTCCTGCCCAAAAATTATATTTTTACAAAAAATATCATTTGTTTTTCCTTTTAAAACTGCGAAAATGATTTTTATCCGAAAATGCGAGCAATATAAAAATTCAGAATTTTTTCATTATAACCTCTCAGAATGAACCAAAATAGTGAGACAATTACATTTTTGAAATTTCCTATGCAAAAAGGTCCGCTGAAAAGCCGGATCTTTTTACATGGCAAAAATGAATCTTTACCAAAAATGCGAATAATTTTAAAAAATTCCAAATTTTTTCATCATAACCTCTCAGAATGAACCCGAATAGTGAGAAATTTTTTTTGTAGCAATTCTTTCAAAAAATTGAATTTGTGAAATTCCTTATGCAAAAAGGTCCTCTAAAAAGTAGGATCTTTTCACATGGCAAAAAATTCAGAAGTCAAAACAATAGAAAACTTGGTAATTCTAAAAAATGTTTGAATATTAGTGTGAAAAGTAACGTAAAATCACCGGTAATATCTTACGAATCCCCTCCTCCACCATCCAAAGCACAAATTTTATTTTGTTGGGGACCCTAACGTTGAGTCGTTGACATTCTGATTTTAGTTAACAACCCAAATACTCGTGAAAAATTGTTTGGGTGGGTACGTGCTACGTTATGTACGTATTCGTATTTACGCAAGACTACTGGTTAAACGTGCCAGTTGCCTGCTGCCTAGTGTGCCTACACCCGCTTTGGCCTCGACCTTGGGCAAGAAAATTCAAAATTCTTACGTATTCGTATTCGTACACGATACACGTACTTAACCTACCTAGTACCTACATCTCACCTACCTACCTACCTACCTACCTACCTAACATCGCCCATACGAGTAAGAGATCTCGCCTCGTATTTTTCGCAAGTACCTTAAGTGGGGGAAATAAACGTACGTAGACACGTAGTACATTACATACGTACAATGTACATAATACGTATATACTCGAGGTGTCTACCAGATTTTGAGAACTGAAATTCGCGACTTTTTGCGACTTTCTTTTGGGACTTTTTCGCGACTTTTTTCGTGATATTTTTCTCCTTCAAACTCACGTCAGTGCACGCGTAAGCACAAGCATAGGTAGATAACTAGGTACATATTGTATGTTACGTATGTGGCATGTACCTAACCTACAAGAGGTACGATGTGCAGGTGCCCCCTCCCCCTCCCCCTCCCCCTCCCCTCTCCATCCTTAATATAGTTACTTAGCTTACGTGCGTATATTATGATTGTATGTATATGTTTGTTCGCTCGAAGCTAACGTAAATTCGTTTCTTTATTTATTGTAAGTATTATAATGTATGTATACCTATTTTTCTTGCCCTTCTCTATCCTCTTTGTCGCTGTCAGTGAAAATACTGTAAGCGACAATCCACTCGTCGCGTCGCGTCGTTTTACGTATGTACCTACGAGGGCGTTACATTTCCTCACGCGGTCGCGGTACCATAGGTATTAGGTGTACGACTGACGAAGTGACGACTGTACGTGTACGCAAGCGAGATGCGAGCACGACACGACACCACTTGTAATACGTCAGCGTGCGTAACAATCGAACGAAATTCTCGAAAACCTCATCCATCATTTTATTTCAGCCGACGCGACGCGACGCCGCTCCGTTATTCATTCGTTGTTAAGTAGGTACTATTCAGGTATCTAGATATACGAGTACATAGTACATACCTACCCGCTATTGTGAAATGTGAAATGTGAAATGTGAAATGTGAAATGTACGTCGTACCATATACCGCTACCGTCGCTCGTACGTAGCTTCTATACCCTCGCGACTAAAATCGGTCCGTCGGGAGAGGCTGGTCGATTCGAATCGAATTCGAAGTTGTCGTACGTGTACGACGACGGTAAGTACCTACGTGTACCTGTTCTTCGCGACATATTCTTTCAATAATCACTACTTACACAATCTTAGGCTTCTACATAGTTCTAGCGTACAAATAGAAATAGAAATAAGCGTACCATATACAGTCGTACCTACGTAGACGTGCCTACTACCTACGAATAGATTGGTGCCGAGTGAGTATCTACGTATAATGTACCTACTACCTACTACCTACTACATGTACGTATTATGTGGATAGTAGACAGACGTACGTTAGAGTGGATTTTAAAAAAATCCCTCGGATTTCCACCAGATCCGAGGGTCGAGGGCGTGATTCATTTTGGCTTGAAGATCGACTATGGAAAATTTTATATCCCTATAGCCCGGAGCGGGACGGGTCTAAGGATGCGCAAAGTGGGGTCACTTTTGAAAAAAACATTTTCACGCCTTTCTATAGATCGAAGGAAATGAAAGGAAATGCGATTTTTATGGAAACAAAATGGGGTTCGAATGACTTCTGTCGGTGCAAAAAAATTATTTCGATAGAAGAAATTGAAAATTTTACATCGCAAGGCTGCCTGCCAATTGGCACTATGAAAAATTTGGAAATTTTCACGTTTTATAAAAATCGAAAGTTGATCACCCGGCGATGAAAATTTGTCAATATCTTTGCCCTCGTAACTATTTGAACCGGGTTTTGGTATCTACTTTTGGTGGTATTTCGTGTTACTACACTTTTTAAGGTGAAATACTACGTATTTACGTAAAATATGTCCCTTGAACATGCCGAGTAGGCAACTTGTTCTGACAATGTGTAGATATGTTTGCCCAACGCTACGATTCGGGGAGCTGAAATAAGGCCAGCGATTGCATACCGATGCGATACGATGGGGCCAGGAATGCCCAAATCATTTTATTTTTGATTCGAATCACAAATCATTAGAATTAAAATACGATTCGAATCATAAATGATTTCGAATCATTTTGAAGAAGAAAGTTGATTAAAAATGATAAAATTGAACTTTGAAATCGAGTCGAACGGTTGAAGTCACACACATGGAACGAAAAAAACAAGAACAAGTGATGAAAAAAGAATTCTAAAGAGAGAAAAAAAGGCCGGCAAAAAAAAACTTTCAATTTTTTTGCGAGTATTTGTGACTTTGTGTGATGATGAACTGATGATTCGAAAAACCACGAATCATTTTGATAAAACACGAATCACAAATCACAAATCATGCAAAAATGATTCGAATCATATCATTACGAATCATTTTCACTACAATTGATTCGAATCATGGGCATTCCTGGATGCGGCGCGGCGCGGCGCGGTGCGGTGCAGGGAAGCGGAAGATGATGAGACCTGCTGGGGCTGGGGCTGGGGCTGGGGCTGGGCGCTGCTGACGAAATAGATGAATACCTTACTCGAGCGTGGTCGCTTTATTTGGTGAAAAAATTAATACCTACTTCCATCAAGGACGACGCAACGGGATACCGAAAAAATTATTTTTAATAGAAGATATTGACCTAAAAAAAAATCTCGTAAAATCGCATCGTCGACGTCGTAATTTTCTAGTACGTAGACGATCTACACGCGCGCCTAGATAGACGTACTTAGGTTCGTGGTCCGCAAATCAAAATTGTCCTCACGTATATTACGTAGCATCGGCTTTCTATCTGTTGTATAGACTCGGGTATACTACACCCTACCTAAGTACTTGCATGTTTCGAAGAATTACCTATACTCAAATTCAAATTAGGCCATAGGTATTCGAGTACGAGATATGGTTATACGAATGATGGACGTACTATTTTATCTAGGTACTAACCCTCGCGCTACACTCTGGTCCTACGGTCGAGTATCGAGTTGAATTTATCGTCAAACTCTACAGTAGGCTGTAGTAGACATGGCTCGCACCGCACCGCACCGGCCATCGGACCATGCCATTTCGAGCTCCAGCTCGAGCTATACCTAAACCTATCTACGAGTACTACGACCTACGACCTACGCGGTACGCCGAAACGTGGTTACAGCCGCGCGCGCTTTATTCGAAAGAGAAAAGTAAAGTAAAGTAGCGCGGCTCGATGCGAACACCGCAACGGGCGAGAAAGAGCGAGCGTGCGGCCTAGTACCGTACTCGAGCGGAAAAAAAATGTGCGACGAGAGTGTTTTCGTTGATACACGAGGCTGCGGCTGCGGCTGCGGCTGCGGCTGCGGCTGCGGCTGTCGCCTACCCAGTACCCATCCTTACCGCTAAAATGTACTCCATTACACTTTTAAAATGTCTCTAAAACATTTTCTTTGAAATTCAAGTATCAAAAAGTTTTTATCCGCTACACGAAAGCAGCTTTTACGTGCTGTACTCCTGACGCGCCGCGCCGCGCCGCGTTGCGCCGCGTTGCGCATTTATGCGTCGTATTACGCCGCGTCGTGCCACCACTCTCGGCTATCTTGATAATTTATAACGAATGACGCGACGCGACGCGCGAAATTATATCGCTTACGTTAGTCTGACGTTTTACGTACGTACCGATTTTCGAAATTAATTGTAATTTCGCAAACTCTAACCACGCGACGAATGATGCGAACTTTGTAGGTAAATTTGTAGTCGCGTCGCCACGCCCCTAAACTACGTCCATTTGCATAGGTCTGTCCTGTACTGTACCGAGTGAGTATCTAATCGTACGTTACGCATATTATATACGTAAGCTATAGCTAGGTGAAGGTGAAGGTGAAGCTAGGTGTACGAGTACTTCTTTAATAAGCGCGTTTTTGAGTCAACTTGGTTAGAGTACGCCGTACGCCGTACGCCGTACGCCGTACGCCGTACGGTGGCGGTACGACATACGGACCACGACTGACGTGAGACGACGCGACGAGAGTTGGCGCTGCGATCGCGTCCATCGACTTGGAAAATTTCTTTATTCTAATTGCGCTTCCGGTGCCACGCGCGCTCTCTCATTCCGCATATACCTACGCGTACGTAGAAGAGCCTGAGCATTGATTGATTGATCGATTGTGTGCGTGGGTGCAGTGCAGGTACAACAATGTATTTTTGGTGGCACGATGCCACGGTGGTGCCTAACCGTAACGTAAGAGTACTTCAAAATGAAGCATAACTAGTTACAATACCTACATCCTACATATATTTTTGGCCGCTATTTTTGAGTCTGATACGTTATAACCGTAGCTCGTACCCTGTGAGCCTGCTTTATTTTTCAATTCAACGCCTGATTCCACGAAACGCCGCGCCGCGCCAAAGCGCGAACAATACGTTTGTAATCAAGTAATACGAGCGCCTAGTAGCGCAGCCTAGAGAAATACGCGAAAGCGAAAAAGTTTTCAAAAAATTCAGTAAGATAAACAATACACGTACGAGTACAACGATACGAGGGGAGGGAAGGGCGGAGGGCGCAGCGCGGCGCGGCGCGTCTCATTCGACGCAACGACGCTTAATTAGAATTTCATTATTCTCGTTACGCGCGCGCGCTGTTATTAAAACGGTCGAACACGAGAATTGAATGGAATAGGAATAGGAATAGGAATAGGTTGTACGAGGGTTTACGAGTAGCTGATGGTAGGGCTGCGTTGCGCTGGCGGCAAATTCTTAAGTACGAGTACAAGTACGACGAGTAGCTAGCTAGCTACTCGGCGTAATTCGAGTCGAGCGAGCCTTTGCCTTTTCGTAAATTTGTGAATACTCGTGCACTCGTATCCGTGGGACAGCGCAACGGTCGGTACGACTTCGAGTAGAGCTTTAATAGGTAGGTAATAGGTAATAGGTAATAGGTAATAGGTATACCTACACCGCACCGAGCCACCGATACGGTAATACTGACGCTGTTGAGCCGCATCCACGTATAGTACGTTACGTACAGCTAACGTTACGTACATACGTTCACGTAACACGTACGTATATACAATATACATACGAGTACACCCCCCCCCGCCCCCCGCCCCCCCCCCCCCCCCCATATGCACAATATTACACGTAATACGCATATATCGCGTACACAGAGAGTTTGATGAAAGTTTGCAACTCGACACCACGCCATCGCTCGCGTCGCGTCGCGTGTGGGGAATTTTCAATTTCATATTACTGTTTCGAGTGCGTAGCGTACGAATAGTGCTTACGTACACGGTACTCTGCAGTTAAGTGACGATAACGCGAGTAAAAAATTTACGCTAGACACGCGACGCGACGTGCTGGACCTGTTCGCCTGCCTATACGCGCCGTTGCGTTGCTCGGCGCTGCGCCAGTGTGCCTGTCTGTTTTGCTCAACCATTTCGGCGAATTTGTAAACTATGCGCGAATATACGTTGCGTTGCTTCGCATTTTGGCTGCAAAAAAACCATTTATTCGTAGGTAGGTACGAATCGAATCGTGTCGAGTCACGTGCTTTATTGGCGCGAGGATAAGAAAAATGAAATCTCCGAAGTAGGTTCCTATGCTAGTGCTTGTGCTCTTGCTCGTAATTTCAAGTCATACTTGTACCTATGTTTACATTTGTATACCTACATAGATGTGCCTACTACTTAAGTTGCGGCACTAAACACATGGCACCGAAGGTACGATAAATACATATATTATAGGTACGTGGTACGTGGCTACGTGCAAGGTACATAATATTATGTGTAATTGTGTATATCCGATTTGGGTGTGTGCAAATGAGCGAGTGATGACTTTTATGTGCGTAAGAGCTGGTAATATCTCGGTAAGGAAGGAAGCAAATGTTGGCAATTTTGTCATACTTGTATGACGTATGTAGGCGCTAGGTGGTAGGTAGTAGGTACAATGCGATGCGATGCCATAATGCTATATGGCAGGAAATCGATTGTATGTTCATACTCGCACACGTTCTCACTTACTCACGTGTGCAGTAGGCCCAGGCAAACACGAGCACCTTCGTAAGCATTTTGTAATTTCATGGTTATTATTCTACTTCTCCTTTCTACTTCTCCTTTCTACTTCTTCTTTCTACTTCTTCTTTCTACTTCTTCTTTCTACTTCTTCTTTCTACTTCTTCTTTCTACTTCTTCTTTCTACTTCTACTTCTTCTAGTACTTGGAATTCCAGAACCGTCTTTGTAATTTTCGCTACACCTAAATCATGTTAGTAGGTAGGCTATAGGCTACCTATCTATATGAACCGCGAGTAGCGCAACGTTCGCTGACAAACGAATACATTCAGTGGATACCTACCTAACCTACTGTCACTGTCAACAACCACATACGTGAGTCGACTTTGTAGGTACCGGGTACCTACTGAACTGTCGTACCATTTCGAAAATAACAAGTCGCAATTTTGTTCAAATCAGTTCGCTACGTAAGTCGTGGCATTGTGTGAGACGAGGCGACGCGACGCGACGCGACGCGACGGACGTACTCGTATGTACGAAATACGAATAGTTGTTTTGTTTCTATACGTTGAATATGCTTATCAAAGTTTTGGTACCTATATTTTTCTAAATACCTAATTCTCGAATAAACATAAACGATTGCTGCGACTAACGAAGAAAAACTCGAAAGTAGAAAGTACCTACCTAGCCAAACTTACGTACCTATTTTAATAAATTGAAAACGAAACGAGTGAGAAAATTCGATTCTAACTCGTCGAAATTTGGTATTTTTTTTTTTTACGAGAAAAACGTTGAAATTCACAATTTTCTTACGTACGTTCCCTTCGACTGAATTTTGGGTCGCGCATGTGGCGTCCGTCACCGCACCAATCCCACAGTTGTTCGTTTTTATTACCTACGTAGAAAATAATCCCCTATTTTTAAATTTTTTCCAAGACGTAAATTTTGAACGGTATCTCGAGCCCACCACGGCGCGCCGCGCCGCACGAATCAAAAAATTTCCAAATTTTTAAACTCTCGCATTTTTTGGTAAAAACCTATACAAGAAGTTGTTCCTTTTTGCGAGATTCGAATGTCGGCTTTTTACATCTCCAACGTAATTTCAATTTTCAAGTAATAAGTATCAAGGGTACCTCGCGATAAAAAAGGGCCAAATTCTTTCAGCTAACATTAAAAATTCTTCCTTTTCGTTGGGCGTTGACTGAATTTTAAGCGGCGTTGTTAGTCTGCCGCGCCATTTTTAAAAAAGTTACCAAAAATTGACGACAACAATTTAAAATTCGTCCTTTCGACGAGAAGTAATTTGAATTTTAAACGGTTTCTAGTTGTCCCTTTTACGTATTCTAAGATAGAAAAATGAAAAAATTGCCCGATTTTCTAACCAGCGATGGACAGAGGTTTTTCTGCGATATCGAAACAAATTCCAGAACCGAAAACCGAAACTAATTTCGGTATCGATACCGGTTTCCATCGCTGAATTTTCCTCTCCTAACTGAGAAAGGTTACCATATATTGTATACTCGTAAGTAATTCGTTTTTACTAGGGAGGGGGCCCCGGGGAGGATAAAAAATCTACATCATTTAGCGTAGGTACTTACGAGTACTTTTAACAAAAAATTCGCTCGCTAATATAAAAAAAAAGGGGAAAAATAGTTGAAAAATTGTTTGTACGTAGTACGTCTCTTTAATACGTACACGTTTAGGTACCGCGTTAGGCAATTCATCATTCTGCCCCTTTGCCTTTGGAAAAAATGTGCTCGGTACGCGTCGGCTATGCCATGCCATGCCATGCCATGCCATGCCATGCCATGCCATGCCAATGCCAGCGTGAAAAACCAAAGCCGAGTGGGACAAGTTTATCACCTTGTCAACATCGTGGTTGTGGTTTGCGCGGTTTGCGGTACAAGGAAATACTCGTACGTATGTATGTAAGGCTATAGTTGATTACTGAATCTTATCGACGCGACGCGACAAGTACCTACTCTTGGTTTCGCCAAGTGCGACAAAACGTAGTACGCGATTACGCCACGCCTGCCTTCTAAAGTGTAGGTACGGATTCGTTAAGCTTTTTCGCAGTTCGCAGTTCGCAGTTCGCAGTTCGCACACGCTTACGTTACTGGACATTTTCGTGTTCTCGCATATGAGATGACTTTCGAATAAGTACCTACGACTACGAGTACGTATTACCTACGTAGTCGTCTCGTGTCAGTCATCTGAAATTTTACCCACGACCGCGACCGAGGCACATAACTACATACTATTATAGTCGGTGCAATAAAATCTTGACACCTCACCAATACATACGTACAACTACAAACGTGTAAATACACGTGGCGAGAGGACAAAGAGTTGGCGGCATCGGCATCATCCGCACGGCAACGGCATATAGGCTTCCGCAATCAATTGGCAACGGCAACGGCAACGGCAACGGCAACGGCAACGGCAACGGCAACGACAACGACAACGACATATTACTCGACGTCGAGCGCGCGTTGCCCGGTCGCCGTAAACTAGTCTTCATTCTATGGCATCTGCTTACAACGTCAGTCGAATTCACGAGTCTGCGTTATTTCTGCAAAGTCTCCAGCTGCAGCGTCGCAATATCTTCGAACTACCCAGTATCAATAAAATAAACCTGCACATCTTCAGAAAATCTATTTATTCACTCTCACGTCATATCAAGAAACTCTTCTTTAATCATCTTGGATCGCTAAAAGTAACAAAATTCAACTACGAATTCAACCAAGTAAGGTAATACCTACATATCTATTCATTTTCATTTGAGGTACAAAACACACCTATATTTTCAATAATCATTTTATCTGAGGTACAAATTATCAAGTTCCTACATTTCATCTATTCTCTTATTTCTAAAATCTGATTGTTTTCTTTATACATATACTTACCTTACTGAAAATTAAAATTTTGACAAATTCAGTCAGAGGGGCATTTTGCATGGGAATTTAGGGGAACTTTTTTCATTGAATAAATGCAATTTTGCAAAAACTCTCATTTTTTGAAATTTACAGAATTTTTTTTTCAAATTCAGTTAGGGTAGGATTTGGCATTAGATCAAATGGTAGCCTTTGTCATTGATTAAATGCAAATTGCAATTTTTTAAATTTACAAAAAATAAAATCGCTTTTACAAATTCAGCCAGAGGAGTATTTTAAAATTAAAATTTTCTTGAAGTGAAATTTTGTTTCTAATTTCCTTGGATGAAGAAATTCCTAAATTTTGGGGATGAAAAATGAACTTGAAAAAAACTTCTCATTTTTGAGGAGAGAAAAAAAACTCAATTTTTTGTCATATTATAATTATATTTTTATTCTTTTTCTTCTTATTTCATTTTATTCAGAAAATTATACCTTCCATTTTGGGGGGGGGGGGGGGGGTGGGATCTCTACTCGTATATAAATTTTTTTGAGTACAACATTTTTTTTTCAAGTAAAAATCTATTTACTTTTATTTTTTTGTTTTTGTTTTTGTTTTTTTTTTTCAAGATTTACTTTTAGAGAAAATAAAAATCACGATTTTTGTTTCCAATTTTCAATGAAAAAAGCCCTAGTTTTTGGGAGTGTACGCAGAATTTCGTTTTGGTTTGTGAAAGAATTAAAAAAAGAAATATTTCAATGTTGTTTTATGAGGAGGCGGGGGGGGGGGGGATCTCAACTTTATTGGAGAAAGAATCTTTCACTCATTTGGGGAAAAATTCATAAATATTTTCAGAGTAAAAAATATTTCAGCTTTTTGAAGGGAATAAGTTTTTTTTATTTCTTTTAAGAAAAAAATCTTTCAATTTTGCAGAAAAATCTTTTAATTTTTTGAATCAGGTAAGGGAGAGTACCCCACAGTGAGACACTTTTTAGTCAAAAATTCATAACTCTACTATTTATCATCAGAAATGGTTGGTTATGGGATCAAATGCAAACTACATCGTTTACGCTCATAATGCATCCATAAAAACTGAAAAAATATCATTTTAGGACCATCACACAATTTTTCAAAAAAAAATTGACAAGTTGTCTCACTCTGTACACGGGTAGCTCAGAGTGAGACAGATCGTGGTGAACTATGAGACGGTGTCTAAAATGTTATAATTAAATGGAAATACGTGCTCTTGACCCAATATAATATTTAATCATAAGTCCAAGATATGCTATAACTTGAAAAATTTACAATAAATGAAAAAGGGGAGCTATAAATTTTTTTTTAAATTTCATAATTTGAGAAAGTTTGCATTGCATGAATTTTTCTTGTTTTGTTCATTTTGCTCTTTCTGTTGTCATTATTGCCATGAGGTGTACATAATTTGGCAGTATTAGGCAGTATAACATCTAAAAATCAGACTTGGAAACTTTTTGTATGTTATTGCTATTACATTTTTGCCGATATGGTGCACAATGGGACACTGTCTCACTGTGGTCGACCCACGTTTTTTCTTCTTCTAAAATTCATAACTTTTGATATTTTATACTTAGGATTACGATTCTAACGTTAAAACGTACTTATTTGGTTATATTTCACATCAACCCATAAGGGTATTCTCGAACTCAACAGAAAAAATTAAATTTTCAAAAAAACCCACTTTTTACAAAATTAGGAAAAAAACGTGATTTTTAGAAAAATTGCAATAGCAGGTTTACCATTCAGCGAAATTCAGTTATTTTTTTCTAAGAAAAATTTTTATTGCTAAAAAAAAAAAAAAATTAAAAATTAATATTTTTATAATTTTTTAAAAATTTACCAAAGGAGGGTAGCTTTTTGCATTGGTTAAATGCGATTTGGATTTTTTTAAAAATTTTTGAATATTTAAATTTTTAAAAAATTTTTGAATATTTAAATTTTTACAAAATTGATAATTTCATAATTTTTTGAAAATTCACCGAAGGAGGGTTGCTTTTTGCATTGGTTAAATGCAAATTGGAATTTTTCTCAATTTTTTGAATAGGTATTTAAATTTTTACAAAATTGATAATTTTATAATTTTTACAATATTGATATTAGCATAGTATATGCTTTTACGGAGACCAAAATGGAAAAAAACGACCCAAAACTCCGAGACTAAAATCCGACCCAAAAATCAGACGTGTTGGGTTAGGTTAGGTTACATTAGGTTAGGTTTGGATGACATAAAAAAAATTAAAATTTTTTAAATAAATTCGATTTTTTAGACATTATGTCAGACATTTTGAAACTTTTAATTTTTTTTTGAAATTTTATGACTTTTATACATTTTCTAGACATTTTGTCAGACATTCTGAAACTTAGAATTTTTTTTATAAATAGAAAGATGACTTTCAGGCATTTTGTCAGGCATTTTGAAACTTGGAAATTTTTTATAAATTTAATGACTTTTGATATTATTTTTTTGAATAAATTTTTAAAATAAATATTTTTTAAATTAAAATAAATTTTATGACTTTTGGTCATTTTGAAACTTGGAAATTTAAAAAAAAATTTATGACTTTTAGGCTTTTTGTCAGACATTCTGAAATGATTGATTTTTTTTTATTTTCATTAGGCTTTTTTTTATTAGGTATCATTAGAATTTTTTGATTTTTAAATTTCCATGGAAATTATTCGTAATTTTTAGATATTTTCATAATGAACGTTATTAATTTTGAATTTCCATGGAAATTAATTTTGATGACTTTTAGACATTTTGTCACGGAGTATAAAAGCATAATTATACTGTTTCATACTTTCAAACGTAGTGTGGAAATAGAGCCAACCAGGGGGTCCAGGGGGGGAGGAAGGCGCGAAGCGCCGAGATTTTTAAAATAATTTTTACAAAATTGATAATTTTATAATTTTTACAAAATTCACCAAAGGAGGGCAGCTTTTTGCATTGGTTAAATGCGATTTGGAATTTTTCTCAATTTTTTGAATATTTAAATTTTTACAAAATTACTCAGAAAAAATTTGAGAAATCATTAAGTTCAGAAAAAATTAAAAGGTTCTCAAAAAATTTAAAATGACAAAAAGTCCAAAAATTGATATTTTTCAAACAAATTGAGAGACAAATAAGGACATTTTCTAAAAAAAAAATCATAATAGAGATCTTTTCAAAGAAATTGAATAGTTTTTTAGATTATGGCTCGAGAAAAATCGATTTTTTCATTTTGAGGAAATTCAGAAATTTTTGAAACAAAAAATTAGAAAAAATTAACATGCGCCACTTAGGGCTAGGTGTCAGAGTGAAAGAGAAAAAAAAAATGGATTTCCATTCTTGGATTTTAAAATCCAATGATTATGGGAAGGATTTTAGATTTTGAATTTCAAATCCAGGCGTGAAAAGGATTTTGGATCTTCGATTTTAAATATACATATATCACAATAATTTTGGATTTTGATTTCAAATCCCTATTTTCCTGGATTTCGCCGAACTCTGGGCCAATGAAGAGTACTAAAAAAATTACCTTTTTTTGTTCTAGATATTTTTTTTACCTGTTTTTGAAAATAAAGGCGCTTAGCTTTAAATTTTAAGAAAAAAACAGGTTTTTTAATTTTTAAAGCTCTGTAGCTCCTTCATTTTCGAACATAGGAAAATTCATCACGTAACTATTTTTGCTTATCTCAAAGAGTTACACCTCTTTCAAGTATCATCTTGATGAAATTTTTCAATTTTTATGTTTCATTCGTACCTATTGATCATTTGATCTACAAATTATCAGTGCACATCATTGGAAAATGAAAACTGCAAAATTTGTCAAGATTGTACATGAAACAGATGGAACTCTATGAGATGAGTAAAAAAAGTTATGCGATGAATTTGCCTATCTTCAAAAATGAAGGAGGTACAGAGGTTTGAAAATTGAAAAATCTGAAAAACCTGTTTTTTCAAAGATAGGCCAAAAATGTCTAACGATAAATACGTAACGTAGGTATATAGAACGCGACGCGACGCGACGCAACGTCTTTTCTAATACGCGCGCGCGCGCGCACACACACACACACACCCAAACCCAGACCCACCCATACAATAATAAGTACGAACGTCGCTCGCTTCGCGTCATTTTTCTCGTTAATGAAGCGAATATTTCGCGAAATTACTTGTCTTACGTTAGTATAGCTAATTAGAAGATAGTCGGGCTAGAGGACAGGACGCGGCGCGGCGCCGCTGGAGCGTTCGTCAAATTAGCAAACGCCATCGTCAGTTTGACGCATTTTTCAAAATGAAAAAGCGTAATGACGCGATGAGTCGCAGGCGGGTGGGCCGACAAAAATTACCGCGCGTAGCTGGTCTCTGGCGCGTCGCGTTTGAAGAAAATCGGTCATAGACTGAAATACTTGCTCGCATGTGTATGTATATGTACATATACCTATAGCGGCGTGAGGGTTCTGCTGCTACATAGACCTACCTACTCGTAGTTTACCTATACCTGTAGTACCTCTACCAAGATGCGTAAGTTAACCTTTATCAGGTACGCTCGTTGCGTGTATTTTTGGCTGCGTACTGTGTAGTGTGGTGTGTAGCCGTACTAGCTACCTATACTTGATGCACGCCAACACCGAATAACGAATGTCGATGGGTACAGTACAGTACAGTACAGTACAGTACAGTACAGACTACAGAGACAGACGATACCAGACTTGGTGCAATACGTATTTTTGTCGATCGAGTCGCGATATGCACGGTGCGCGGGGCGTTTCTCCGTTAAAAAAGTACCTAAGTAGGTATTGCCAAATACGTAGTCGAAAGTGCTAGCGATAGGTACGGCGATTTATGTAACACCGTATACCTACGTACGTAATAAAACATACGGTACCTCTACCTAGACCTACCTATAGTAGACGAAAGACGATACACACGTTCCAAGAGTTGCGAGTGCGAGTGCGAATACCTACTAGCGTCGTCGTAGTCTATGTGTACCTACGTACGTCTACCATCAGATAAGTACGGTACGGTACATTACCTACGTAGGCAGACGCACGTAACGTATTATGTTGTAGCTGTATACATAAACATATACATCATATTATATACACGTGTGGGTACCTATGTATTTCATTTGCAATGTAATTTAGTCGAGAAATCCAGGTAAGCTAGAGCAGCAGCGTGGCGAGGCGCAGCGTACCCGCTCGAATTTGCCGTAGGTAGGTACATTACATATATATAGGTCTACCCTCTACACTTTCCTCAAACGTATTTTCGACGTGACGCAATGGCGATGACGATTAAATTGTGCCTGGCTTACGAAATACTTACGCGAGATGCTAAAATTCTCTTAAAATGACGACGACGACGACGACGTCGTTAGGTTTTCATTACAATGGAATTACCTACCTAATACAAATTGATGTACGAGTTGAAAACAATGCTTAAGCAGCGCCGCGCCGCGCCGGCCAATTCATCGGAAAATTTTTATAGTCAAATTTAAAGTCAGTATGGGTACGAAACGCTTTCTATGTAGGTGGTAGGTAGGTACCTATATATGTAGAATCGAAAGCGTTCCGGTTTCGCCAGGAAAAAAAACGATCTAAAAACAAATTTAGTCCATATTATAGTCGTCTCCCCATTACCAAAACTGTCTTAAGAAATTCCAAAATTTTTAAAATCTTGTTTTTTTTTTCTCGCGATTTCAGCGCATTAGCGTGCGACGTACGTTTTACACGTAAGTACGTATGTACCTAAAAAAAACAACAACAAAAATACCTCGATTCTTATTTTAAAAGTTGGTGAAAAAATTTCCATCCAACTCTCAAAAACCATTCAACTCTTGAGATAAAACCTGAAAAGCACGACGACGATGGATTTTCTCGAATGTTTAGTCGCATGTTGGGGGCGGGTTACGAGTAAATTTTAGGTAGGTAATAATTAAACCGAGGAAAAAATTGAAATCGTAGAA
Source organism: Balanococcus diminutus (assembly GCA_959613365.1). NCBI lineage: Eukaryota > Metazoa > Arthropoda > Insecta > Hemiptera > Pseudococcidae > Balanococcus > Balanococcus diminutus. The sequence goes on from OY390714.1 coordinate 68,110,145, forward strand.
CTTGTATATGTGTAAATCGTTTTTTGTCTCTCTTGTAAAATAGGCTATTTCGTAGTTGAACAATAATTTTTGGAAATAAGGCGACGGTGTATAACTAACCTATGTATACTAGTTTCTACTTCAGGCTCATATCTACGTTGTATTCGTTGCCAACGTAAGCCTGGCGCTGGCGGTGCCGGCGCATAATCGAGCTCGAGCCATTTGTACTATTACACGATGACGGTGGTAACCTATAACGCGCGCTACACTTGGAATTATCCACATATATATACTATCTTTAATTAATTCGGCGTTGGTTATTTTTGCTTTCAGAAAATCTTGGCACAAGTGCGCGATGAAATGACCGGTTCGACGGCGCCGAGTTGAATGCGAACGATGGTGTCGACAAAGACGGCTGCAATGACGACGGCCACGAGGATGAGGAGGAGGACGACGATAACGACGACGACGACGACGACGACAATTAGGACAGCAACAACTACGGCAAAGACAACGACAACGACGGTAATTGGAGCAAAACCGATGTGATCGCGATGAAACAAGCGAAAAGAAAAAATCAAAGAAAAAATTGAAGTAGAAGAAGTAGAAGAAGCAGAAGAAGAAGAAGAAGAAGAAGAAGAAGAAGAAGAAGAAGAAGAAGAAGAAGAAGAAGAAGAAGAAGAAGGATAAAGAGGAGAAGAAGAAGAAGGTAAATAACTAGTACGAGATTCGGTATGACCGTGTGTTTGGACGGCGCAGAGATTCGCAACAGGCGTCGTCGATTAGACGATGGATTTGCGTCGATCGCGATCGCGATCGTACGGTATCGATGTACGAGCATAGGATGCTGGCAGCGGCAGCGGCCGTCTGGCCCCCCGTGGCTCGGTTCCATGGTGCACGGTCGTACCGCGAGCATATCGCCGTCGTCATCGCCATCGTCGCCGCGTACCAAAAGTTTCGCGAACGCTTTGCTATTATTTTGCATGTACGCGTTGATCGGCTCGTGCTGGTGCGTTGCGTCGGCGTCGACGTCGTCGCATCGTAAAGTACGCATCACGGTAATCGCTCCTGAAAAAGCCGTTCAAGACGAGGAAACGCTCGGCGCCATACTGCCAGCCGTAGATCTGGCCGTAAAAGTTGTCGGCAATCCGACCAGCGGTCGCTTGCCCGGCTACCAAATCGAGCACCGCTATCGTAATTCCAACTGCTCGCCTACCTTCGGACCGTTAGCTGCGATCGAACTTCACAACATATCTGGTAAGTACCGGCGCCGCCTTTTACGCACTCGCTCACTCACTCACTCACTCACTAACCTAAGTAGTACGACGAGACCATATACGCATCAGGGCTGGTTGAACAGAACAGAACAGAACATAACATAACAAAATAGATACCTAATTATGTAGCTAGAACAAGAACAACGGTGCCGCCTATATACATGTACATATAATTTCAGTTTAAGCGCAACAATAACCGAACAGGGCAAAATAATGCTCTGAACAATAAACAAGAACAGAACAGAACGAAACCATTCGTTTTGTTCAGTTCTGGGGTCACAATTACTCAATACGTACTTTGTATAAATGTATGGCCACATAACTGCATATTTGCCATTAGGCCATTACCAACACCAGAGTAAATCTCATTACCTAAATTATAAATTTATCGAGTTTTTGGACGAACGAACCCAACAAATCGGAACTAATCAACTCGAACAAAATAACAAATACCTATATTAAGTATTAACGTAAGTGTATAGTTATAGTACGTTCGGCGAAAGTTTGGTGCTGGCAAATTTTTGGGCGGAGCATGCGAAACTAAAAGACCAATGAACGCGCCGTAACTGAAGGTGCGTTCAAATTTGATGAACTGCATTTCATCACGTTGTATTCTTCCTTCTTCCTTCATTACATAATGAGTTATCCTCAAACGAATTAATGAACAAGGTGTACCTAGATAAAATTATATCGTAACTTTTTATCATTTTTCAACATTTTCCCTTACGTACGGAGTTAATGGACAATGCGACTTGTTGTGATCGCAACCGTCATCGCAACTCGCCTCGCGCGTGATTTTAAATTTTAAATCGGCAATAACTTGAGACTGAGGCAAGTTAGAGCTTTCGTTGCTAGCTCATTCGTAAGAGGATAAAATTTTGCACATTCGCCTCGCTTACACCACGTATCTATGACTTTTAGTTTTTCCAATATTTTAATGTAAACGTTATTTTTCTTCAAATTAAAATATCAAAAAAAATATTGATCGTAGATAGGTAGTGTAAGCGAGGTGAATACGCGAAATTTTATCCTCTTTCGAATGAGCTAACAACGAAATCTCTAACTTGCCTCAGTCTCAAGTTATCACCGATTTAAAATTTAAACTCACGCGCGAGGCGAGTTGCGATGACTGTTACGATCACAACGAGTCGCATCATTATTATATCTGCTTGTTTAATTCATCATTTTGGGTAGGTAGTGATTTCTTTGCATATTTCTGGAATGGTTCGATTTATAAGTAAATAAGTTAGTTTCTTCATTACACAAACTCGACTTGATGTTAATTGCTACTCGTAGAAAGATATATTATGTACTATGTACATTGTACAACTTTTGGATTGAATTGAAATCCTGAAGTTGTTCGCTTATGGGATGGAAATTTTAAAAATTACTTCCATAAATAGGATTCATGGATTTGGAATTCATGTTGAATGTTTGATAAATGCTGATTAAGCATCACAAATCCCCTAATTTGTATTTTTGTTATCAAAATTATTGAAAAAATTGATTTCTAAAAAATTTTTTACAAATGAAATTTTTTAATTTTTTAAGAAAATATTATAAAAAATTATTTTTCAATATTAAAATTTAAAAACATGATCTATTCTAGAAAAAAAAATTCCTTAAAAAATGATTTTTAAAATTTCTTTTGCTCCAATTCCCCGGATAATCGAGGTTCACAATACGTATTTTTGTAGTATTTTATTACCTAATTAATTGAATTATTATTTCTTGAAAATGTATCCAACTGAATAATTTTTGTATCTCATACTTATTATTTTTATATAAATAGGTATAACGCTCTTGATTTTTTATTCGATTTATTTAGTAAAATGTTTACAAAATGGAATACGTAAAATTGTGAAAGAAATCATAAAAAGCTTGATAATAAAAACAAAAGAAAAAAGAAGAAATTAATTTGCGAGTATTGCGAGATCATACTAAAGTAATCATTATAAAGTTGGCATTCGCATTAAATAGTAGGTATACCATCGTTATCGGTTGTAGTCGGGAGGTACCTCTACAGTCTACATACACCTAGCTACCTACTTAATTTCGACGCAACGCGACGCCATCACGATCACGAAACGTACACTACACATAGTACGTAAGCTTAGAGTAAACTAAACGTACGCTATTAGAACGTATTAGGCAAACCTCCCTGTAGCTAAAACTATATTTTTATCCAATTTCTAATAGGTACCTACCTACCTACCTACCTACCTACCTACCTGCGTATCATCGCATCGGCGAAAATTTGCCGCGATGAAAAGTACAAGGCACGTCAATTTTCACTTCTTATTTTTTCTCTCTCCCTCCACGTTCATCAACTGCGACGTGCTGCCTCGACGAGTTGATTTCATTTCATTACACCCGAAAGAAGAAGAAAAAAAATAGATAGATAGATATATATTATATCATATAGAATCCCTCTCTCGAGTATTAATTCGCAATTGAAAAGGTCTAAAGGGTTTTGCACGAGGAAAATTAACTCGCTTTTTATTAGGTTACGAAAAAAATACGGGCTTCTTTTTATTTTTTGCTTTCTTTCTTTCTTTCTTTCCTTTCTTTTTTTTCTTGTTTCATTTTTTGCCTACGCGAAAATCTCAGTTCGTATCTTAGTAGGTGCTATAACGAAACTTTTTACAGCGTGTGCTTCTTTTCGTTTTTTATCTGCGTTCTTTCGCGCCTGCCGTCTTCCCTCAGCCTGTCGCTCTTTTCTTCTGGCTTTTCTTCTTTACAGCATGCCGCGCAAAGGTAAAGCGTTGTTAATCTTCACCGGTCACCGTAGATAAATGACGATAATCGCTCTCTAAATCCAAGCACTAGGTAATTAGGTAACTGCTTACCTACAGCTACGTAGGTACGTGTGAAAATGAAATACCTACTCGTAAAATATCCGCGTTTAGCTCGTTCGTATGTAGGTAGTAGGTAAGGCACCCCGTAATTTGAAAAGCGTAGCGATTGCTCGTCATACGTAAAAGGACAAATTACGATGACAACGAAAAGAACAAAAGCGGTCTGCTAGGTATTAAAATGAAAAATGAAAAAATGACGCTTACCGCTACCGCTGCGATCGCGTCGTTACGCTATGCTTAGCACGCACGCGGCCCGCCAGCGCCAACCGCAGATTCCATTCCGCCAGAAATCTGCGGAATCCCAGTTAAGTACGTATACGTATACGTACGTTTGATAAAAACATGGCATCGCTCGTAGCTTACTACGAAGCTTAACGAGTATTAATTTTAAAAGTTGCGCGAATTCTTGCCGGATTAATTTTGCGTCCCGCCAAGTGCCAACTTATCGTGGACTAGGTAGTAGGTACTACTAATAAAAATAAATAATAAAAATAATAATGAAATATACGGTATACGCGCGGTATACGCGCGGTATACGAGTATTACATTAGGGACGGGCGCGGTCTATAACTTGGGCGCAAAATGTAAAGCAGGTAGCCAACTTTTTTCATAAAATTTCAAAAGTTTCGATGCCGCGCCGCGCGTATAAATACTCGAGCCCCGTCCGCCAACTATGTTGTGTAGGTAGGTAGGTAGATAAATAAGCTACCTATACCTAACGATAACGAACCACTCGCCTCGCGTGAATTTGCGGCTGTCGTGCAAAATGAAGCCGTACGCTAATACTCGTATCTTGCTGTTTGGAAATTAAGAAGACGTGATAAATACGCGGACGGTCTTTTTTCCACCGTGTGCACCGAAGCGCCGCGCCGCGCCGCGCCGCCTGCCACGTTAGAACCTTGTAATAACTCACGTTTTCACCCTCCCCATCCCTCCCATCCTCAGCGCAGGACTCGAAGACGATATCTGCCAAATTTTTTTATTCGAGACGTGCGACGTCCCGTCCCGTCCCGTCGCGTCGCATCGCGTCGCGTCGCGTGATTAGACGCGTAAAACATATACGTATTATAGTAAAATACCTAGGTATGTTCTACATTTACGGTTTACCCACTACTATCGTATGTAATAGACCATAGTAATGAACAGGTGTCCGGTGAATACTTACCTCTATTACCTAGCCTACCTACCTCGTAGAATACTCGTACTCGTCGGTCTCCGTCGCGTCGCGTCGCGTCGAGCGAAAGAAGAACGCTGATATTTTGTTGGACGCGTTGCGTCCGTATTTCTCAAGCGCACTTACTACAAGTATACTCGTAAGGCCTATGTACCTAATATGCACGAGTATGTAATATGTATGTAGATGTACTTGCTTACTTATTACTGGCTCTGGCGCGCGCGCACATGGCGCTACTTGTACCTACTTAGAATGTAATACGAGTACGATTAGGTAGGTAGGTAGAAATATGCAATGTAATATGATGTACTGTAAGACATTGTACGTTACTTAATATGTAGGTACTACTAGGTCGAGTAGAGTAAGTTGAATTTTGCCTTGTTTTGGTTACAGACGTATTCCTTGGTCCAGTATGCGATTACGTGATAGCTCCGGTGGCCAGGTACTCGGGCGTTTGGGGTATACCGGTGATGACTGCCGGCGCCCAAGTAGACGTGTTTTCGTTTAAACCCGACTACCCGACGTTGACTCGCATGATGGGTTCGTACCGGCTGGTCGGCGAAGCATTACGTTACATATTGAACCAATTCAGTTGGAACGTGGCCGGCATTTTATACTTCAACCACGCGCTCGATTCGCCGCTGGGACACGCCAAATGCCATTTCAGCATGTCGGCCGTGTTCAGAGCTTTGGGCCAGAAACCGTTTCATCACAGTTTCAACGAAACCGCCGATTCTCGCGAGTACAAAAGACTGTTACGAGAAGTCGCGAAAAGCGCCCGAAGTAAGTGTACCTCTACCTACCGTCGTACTTTACTTTACTTTACTTTACTTTACTTTACTTAACTTACACCCAGCCCCGCCCGACCGCCCTCTCCTCCTCTCCACCCCCACCCCCTCACGAATCACAGATAGATGCACCCTAAAAAGGGGAAAAGTGACGCAGAAGCGATGACAGACTAGGCAGGCCGTAGGTCAGCTAACTCGCCAACACACACACACACCTCTCTTCTTACACTTCTTACTGCTTAAATGATGGTCGAAATACAAATGGAGCGTGAAGAAACGCCACGCCGCGTCGCGCCGAAAAAAAGACCCTTTTTTTTCTCATTTGTACTTACAATAGGCATAGGGGCATAGCTGCGGTCGAGGCCAAATGCTTTCGTGTAATAAGATAAACTCGCACGTAGCACGTAGTAGACGTACCATCGGCTGAGCTAGGCAAAGGCAGAGGCAGAGGCAGAGGCAGAGGCAGCTACCACTTTGCGAATCGCCCAAGTGCGACCGTACGATCACGTTACCCAAAAAGTGGGGCGCAACGCGGCGTGTGGCGTGTGGCAAGTGGCGAGTACAGTTAGAGTGCCGTCTCCGCCGCGCCGGTAAAGTACAAACTACGTAGGATGCTGCACGCTTTACACAGACGATGCGACGTAAACGTCTCTCAATTGTGAAAATTCTTATATACTTACGCATTACTTACTTACCTACCTACTTGTTTTTCATTACGATAAAAGCCTGCTAACTGCGAGCCGCGAGCCCTTCGCCCTTCACCATTCACGTTTCGCTTTTCGCCCTTCGTGAAAATAAAAACAAACCGTAAAGGACGAGTGTAAGTAAGCATAAGCGAGCGAGTTCTTCAATTATACGAGTGTTCCATTTGTGGTCAAACTATCGCGTCGTACTTTCGACAAAATAAACGCCACTTCCGGCACCGGCGCCGGCGCCAGCATTTCTACGTATTTCTTCAGCGAGTCGAGCTGCCGGCGAGATGTTAACTAACGAATAAGTAGTTGTCGGATTTTCCCACTCGGAACAGAAAAATAAGACGAGATTAAAGAAAAGAAAGAAAGACGTGTAACCGAGAGAGAGAGAGAGAGAAAGATTGATCCCTTATTTCGAATAATAAGAATACATAAGTATAGGTACCTAATGGCGGCCTCTTTCTAATTTAACAAATGAAATTCACCCGTGTGTACCTCGAGCAGGTCTCTAAACCCTAAATTTCGCCAATAAGCAAATTTTAACAGGAAAAATTTGCCAAAAATAAGTTTAAGCCACCCCTATTATTTAGCCAGCCACCTGTACAAAGTCACTCCGACTACGGGCCTGCGCTTCGAAAAAGGTTTATCGCGTATTCGCGGAAACGCCAACGATATTACCGTAACGATGTGAAATTTTACCAACTTCCTAGGTACCTAGCTGTTTTTGCGACGTGGAAAGCTCCGATGGAATGCTTCGATCAATCGCTCGGTCACTCGGTAAAGCGAAGAAGAAAAAAATTCCATCTCCTTGTATGTACCTATACCTAGATGTACGTACATCTACATACGTAACGTACACGTAGACGTACTTCTCGTCACTGGCACCTACCTCCCTACCTACCTACCTATCTATCTATCTATCTATCTATCTAACCTACTTTTTTATTTGAAAAGAAATACCTACGAATACGATTGAAATTCAACTGTTGAACGCGCTACGTCGCGTCAGTTTTTTCCTCGCTTCGATACTCGATAGTCTGACCTTATTTCATTTCGCCATATTTCGCATTGTCGCTTCGTATTTCTGCGAGTGTAGACATCTCATTTCGCATTTTCTCTCCCTTAGGTTGTGCCGTACGTATTATTGGCGAAGATTATATTTGTCGTGAAATGCGTATCAACATTTATCCGGAGCGACGCGACGCGACGCGACTCGACGCTCCAGCTCGCTTTCGTTTTAATTTGTTTCGTTTGCTTTTTATCCTGTTTTTTTCTCGTGGCAACGCGATACGATGCCATGTTCCCAGGTCGCTGGCTTTCATCTTCTCTTCGTATTCCCGTTCTCGCCGCGTATTTTCCTTTTTTCGTGTTTTTTTTTTTTTTTTTTTGGTCGTCGTCGTCGTCTTTCACAAATGACCTACATAAGACGTTGAAAAGCTACAAATGCGAGTATACCTCCTGCTTTGTATCGGAAATAGGAGTACATGGTTTGTCAGCTTCCAGAGAGAGAGAGATATACTTCCCTACGTTTTATACGCGAGTACGTGAAAATATTACGCGCGCGGAAGTATTCTTTATCAAAAAGCGCTGAAAAAAATATTCGAACAATTCGAGTCAACTGCTGGTTTCTTTTCAGTTTTCGTCGTCGCGTCGACGCACTTTGTCGGTAGCTCGCTTGGTAGGCTGATGGATAGATAGATAGGTAGGTAGTTAAATAGTGGAATTTTTTTTTCCTAATGATGTCTCATTTCTCAAGACGAAAGCTTGGCTGAGAAAGTTGGTTACCTCGTTTTTCTACTAGATAGTCTAGTCGAGTGCTAGGTTAGGTAGGTAGGTAGGTAGGTAGGTAGGTACAACTTGGTGGCCGAGTGGTTTATTCGCTTCAAAAAAGAAAATTTACAACTCGGAAGTTGAGACCACACGATGAGGATGGGTTAGTCGAAGTCGAACTTTATTCGGTGCGACGCGGCGCGGCGCGGCGCGGCGCAGTGTCTTTCGAGATGCGGAGAATTGACGAAGCGCCGACAACGAAATTCCAAGCGGAAAAAAAGAGTGTTGTACGCTCGTACTTGTACCTACTCGTAAGTCGAAAGTCGTAATATCCCTCGAGCGGTTTTTGGCTAATTTTAAACGGCTCGGCTGCGGTACAGGCCTAGAAATTTCCAAGCGTAGTCGTACTCGAGTCTCGTTTGGGAAAATAAGTTTTCCATTTCCACTTTGTTGCGTTATTTCTCGCTAAAATTTCCTATCGAATTTTCAATCGAAAATACGCGATAGGCCTAACTCGCGAATACGAATTATGCGACTACGAGTAGTTACTCGTCGATTGATTTATTTTCGTGTCTTGTCGAACCTCGTGCGGTACGGTACGGTACGGTACGATACGCGACGTACCTAAACCTCTACCTGTTTAGTATTTTCACTATTTACGAGTACTTCTACGTAGGTACCTAGCCACCTAGGTGTAATCGGGTGAGCCGCAGCTTCAAGTTTCGAAAAAAAAGAAGCGCAAAAAGGCCCACCCTATTCTACACCTACACCTACACCTACAATACATTACTTACTCTTGTTTATGTAGGTGTAGGTAGTAGGCCTAGGTATAGGTAATAGCCAATAGGTATGACGCGACCTGAGTTTGATAACGTTTCGCAACAACGAGTTGGCGATTCTCGTACGCGTCTACGCAATACGCACGTACCCGCTTTTACGTAGGAGCGCATCGCATATTGCTACATAAAATACATAATTATTGTATTTGTACCTATATTAATAAATATTTAGTTTCAGTTCAAATAAGTAGATACCTATAGCTAATTAGCTATACGTTGCGTTGTAATACGAGTGTACGAGTAGACATGTACACGATCATTCTGATTTTTGTTTCGTAACGAGCAACTTTTTGAAAATGAAACTATACCTAGAATGAAGAAGGTGAAATAAAACACGCGAAATGAACAAGTCGCGCGCGTGTTTATTTAATGCGACGCGACGCTACGGCTAGGTAGTAGTTAAGGTACTAGGTACTAGGTACTAGGTACTAGGTAATAGGTAATAGGTAATAGGTAATAGGTAATAGGTATCGCGTTTCAAAAAGAATTAATTAATCGGAATATTTACCATTTACCCAGCTTAATTACTCGGTTCGTGCCGAATGAATTAACAGCTTTAACGCGCGAATTGCGCGAAGAGACGAAATTTCGCCCGCCCCCTCCCCCTCCCCCTCCCCCTCCCCCTCCCCAATACCGGTTTGTTGTACGCGTTGGGTCGGGTAAAAACTCGAAAATGTACTCGGGATTTAATTAAGAAATATTACGGCGTAAGTACAAGCGGGCCTAATTCAGTGGGTGTGGGTTATAAGTATACCTACTATGGTCTAGAGGTACCCGAACCTAAGAGTACAATGTACATTTTACGTACCTGTACCTACCAACCTATCTACCTGCCTATACTTGAACATATTATTTCCATTATTACGGCGCAGCGCAGCCCTGCGAATGTGTACTGCGTAGTGGGTAGTGGGTAGACTGTAGACGGTAGACGGTACAGTACGTGTACTGTACAATATATGTAATAGTGTTAGTGTACGATATGTAGTACAATGTACGTACATTCTCTTTTCCTTATCGCTACACAGTACACAGTACACACTACACCTACCTACCTACCTACCTATCTATCTATCTATCTATCTCGTATATACATACAAGTACCTATTTAGTATTTAGGCCTATGTCGGGCTGTGTGTTTCAACACTCAATATTGCCACACGAAAGCATTTTTTCCTCGCTATTAGGTAGGTACTCGCGAATACTCGACTATCGGATTATTCGACACTTTTCCCTATTACCTGACATCGACAGCAAACTGAAGACGATGAGAAAAGAAGGTAAAACCTAAGAAGCATAACTTGATCCAAGTATATACCTCCCAGTTGATAGAAAGTCGTATAGGTAGATATTTATGTAAAAACGCGATTCTCGCATCTTATGTTAATTTTTACGTACTTACCTAACTATTATACGAGTATCGTCGCATTTCACGGCATTTTTTAAAAATTGAGAGCAAATAAGTAAACAAATAAAATAACAAAGAAACTCGGTACCTATTATTAGACTTTTTTGTTTTTTTGATTGGGTCGGATAATTAGGGTTTACACGGGAATGAGAGTACTTACCGTACTACTTCAGAACTGACTCTGTAATCGCTTAGATACACGCCTAATACCAATACCTACCTTTCGGTTGCCTATACTCGAGAGTATGTGCGTATTAGTCATTACTCATTAGGCGTAGGTAACTAATAGGTATACGTATTTGGTATTTTTATCTATGTAGTAGAGTGTAATACTTGTACCGCACACCGCGCCGCGCCGCGCCGCACCCGCATCGTAGCAATTTTACCTAGGAGTTATAAATTGGACGATGTTTATGTGAAAGGCGGCCGACCAACCAACCAACATTGAACTGGTATAAGAAAACGCGGTCAAGCGTATGACACGCTTGACCGCGTTTTCTTATACCAGTTCAATGTCGGTTGGTCGCCTTTTACATAGCACCGTCCAATTACGAGTATTACGCGGCGCGGCGCGGCGCGGCGGTACAGTTTACGTCTTTTTCTTTACTAACGCGTTTTTCGTTTTATTGTTTCGCAGTCGTCGTAGTTTGCGCCAAAATTTCAATGGTCAGAGAAATTTTACTAGCCGCCGAAGAACTGAACATGATAGATAGCGGCGAATTTGTATTCTTTAGCATCGAATTATACACCAGGTAGGTAAAAAGGTAAACACCGTGACCGTGTTAGAGTGTTATTGTGGTCGTGGTCGTGATCGCATTTTACGTAGCGTAGCTGCGATTGCGCAGAAATTACTCGTACCTATATACACCTATACCTAACCAATCACTTACCTAATATAGGTATTTAACGTAAGTATGTAGCTATCTTCGTATGTACTACGTACCTACTTGCGAGTATTTTACGGCGCGGCCGAAATTGTCCTTGCTCGTATACTGACGGTCGGGTCGTTACGTACACGCCTGGCTTTGTGTGTCGCGTTTTTTGTCGTTTCACCGTTTCGAGAGCATTTGCAAAATAGGTACCTGATAGGTACACGTAGGTAAGGCAGCTACGAGTAACCTACGACTACGAGCTATGAAACGTGCTCGTAAAGCGTGGATTTAGAAAAAGGGTTAGACTATTTGTTAGCGACAAAAAGACGCGTAATTTATAACTATGTGCCGACGTAGGTAGGTAGGTAGGTAGGTAGGTTGGTGGGTGGGTAGGTTGCTTGATACGTTTGTGCTGCGTTGCTCTTGCTCGAGTACGAGTACGGATAAGCAAACTTGGAAACTGCCGTGATTTTTCTTTTCGTTTTTCGTTTTTCATTTTCGTTTTCGTCTCTACTCTCATAACTTACGAAATATAGAAATTGGTTTCACGAATGAAATATCCAACCTGCCCGTCTACCTACCTACCTACCTACCTACCTACATAGCTCAATAGCTGCTCGTATCGTCGTATGCGAGTTCAACTCGCGCTGCCGTTTCTCGATAATGAGACGTATAATATTTTTGTTTATTTTTAAAGAGCAGTGGTCAGTGGGAGGGGAGGGGGGGGGGGGGGGTATGAATGATTAAAAAAAAAAGGAGAAGAAGAAGGAAGAAGAAAGAGACTCGTTGCACACGTTTGTTTACGTTTACTCGATGAAATGCGATACGAGTAAGAGTAACGAGAAGTACGTGCATGTAGGTGAGGTACTCGTACGTAGCTTAACTACTAGGTGCGAGTGTGGGACGTGGGTGTAGGTAATCAGGTATACGTGGTGCATGAGCGATCGGCGGCGATTAACGATGACGATTATTATTTATTAGTATTTACGCGGCGCTAATTATTTGTACGTATTTTGGTTACAGCTTGTATCACAGTTCGCTTACGCCGTGGTACGTCAAAAACGACACCGACGAAAGAAACGAACGAGCTCGAAAAGCGTATTCGGCGTTGCTAATCGTGACCGCTAGAACGCCCAATAACGAAGAATACAAGAATTTCTCTTTGGACGTAAGTTTGCCGTTTTACGCTCGTTTGTTTACAATCATTACAATTTACATTAGCCGCGCGTCGCGTCTCGCCGCATTCGTGCGATTTGACTTCCAGTACTCGTATCCGCTATCCGCTATCCGCGATCCGTATCGTAAACCTTTCCACTCCTTCCTCAGTTTCTCCTCTCGCCTTGGCATTTTGCTAGGTAATTTTTTCGAGCGCACTGCTCGCTCGCTCGCTCGCTCGCTCGCTCGATCGGTGGTCTTTTGTTTTGCGGTTGATTTGGCCTTTCGGCTAGGCAAGGAAAATGCAAAAAACTACCTACGCCTGTATCTAACCTACCGACGTGACGTGCAAGCACGCATCTACGCCGCGCCGCGCCGTCGTACACTTTTTTTTTTATTCGTTTCTGTCGGGGCGTCGAGCCGCGCCGTGCTGCGGGGTACGCTATTCACGTGCGCTTATTGTTCGTTGTTTACCACGCCACGCCACGCCACGCCTCGCACACTCGTCGTTGTCGAATATAATAATACGTATGTACTTACTCGCGCTCGATTACGAATGGGAAATACGCTCGTTCGGTGGGGATACGAATTTAGCTGGTGTCAATATTTGGCACTTACGTACTTACGTTCCTACTTACATTTGCAAGTACGTATCTACCTCTACCTATGCGTACCTTGCCAAAGGAAAACGAGACGACAAAACACTATGTACCGATTTAAATTGAATTTTCTACACGCTTTTATACTTAGGTACGTATACGGTATACGGTATACGGTAGATACTATACAGTTCACACCTACTCGTTTATACCTTTACCTACCTACGCGCTATGCTACGACGTCGTTCCTCGTTCGTTTGTTTGGCGTACGTACAATTTTGTAACGCTGTTCGCGGCACGGCGCCCTCGACGCTTTTTACCCTTTTTTCTTTTACCGTCCGTGCCACTCGTTCTTATTGTACCTGTACTACGTAGTACTCGTACTCGTACTGGAAAATGTTATCTAATTTCGTGCGCGCTACCCCCAGACACGGTGCCGCGCCGCGCATACTTACCCAGCCAGCCAGCCAGCCTACCTACCTACCTAAACCTATTTTTACCTTCGTAATCGCTGTATTACATTTTCGATCGCGCTTCATTCCTAGTTCAGGCCGCTTGCTGCTGTTGCATAGCGTATCTAGGCGTAGCACGCGTGTTTGGGTGAATGCCGAATGGCTGGTGAATGGTGACCGGTGTATTCTCCGTGTTCTGTGTGAACGATACGGATAAAACGGACTCTTCTGCCTGCGGTCGCGGTCGCGGTCGCGGTTATGAATGCGCGAACGCATGTGGATACGAGTAAGCATAGCCTAGAGCAAGTGAAGTCGTTTATTCGCTATCACTAGAACCAACCTACTCGTTCTTAGGCTATACGACGTATTTACTCGTACTCGTACTCGTACCTACATATACGAGTATGTATAATTATAGGTACCTACGTGTACACGTTACGTACGAGTACTATCTTGTATATGGCGCTGGCGGTTTGTTGGATATAGGTAAAGAAATTGGCGAGCGAAAAGTACGGCTATTCGTTTGGAAACGAATCCGTGTCTACGCACATAACAGCTTTCTACGACGCGGTGCTGTTGTACGCGTGGGCGCTCAACGAAACCCTCGAACACGGCGGAACGCAATCCGACGGCCACGAAATCAGCACTAGAATGTGGAATCGCACCTTCGAAGGTAAGCAATACAAAATCGTACGTACGAGTACCGAGTACAAAATACATATTCATACTCACTCGTACAAGGGTACGGTACACGTCGAAATACGTGTATGTATGTACCTACTTGGTGCGCGTAGATAAGTAGATATACCATACCTACTCTCGCGAGTAGTATAGTACGTAACTACGCGGTACGCGCTACGTAATTATACGAGTACCTACGTTGTGTTGTGATGTGATGTGTTGCGCAGGTATCACCGGTAACGTTTACATAGACGAAAACGGAGATCGAATAGCCGACTACTCTCTACTGGACATGAATCCGGAAACTAGCGAATTTCGAGTAAGTCGTAGTACCATACATTTCTAATCGTATCGTATCGTATCGTATCGTATCTAGTTGTAAACGTTGCTGCGGCTAATCTAGTCGCGTTATGGTAAAGCGTTTGTTTGTCCTTGGGTATATCAATAAGGTACGATTTACATACCTTTACCAATATCGTATGCAGGTACTAGGTAATGGTCGTAAACGCGTATTTAACGCACCGCACGAGACGATGTGTATGGCCTATGCCTATTGTACCTGTTGCACTATCTTACTTCATAGGTACCCGCGGTAATCAATCAATGTACGTTACGTTACGTTACGTTACGTTACGTTACGTTACGTTACGTTACGTTACGTATCTACGCTACGTGTATAATAACGTTTTTTAGGTGGGCCGCGTCGCGACCGTACGGTATAAACGAAACGTTTGCCTCCGTTCGATTCGAAAAACGGCGAATCGACGCGACGAATTACGCGCTCGATTTAAAAACCGGTCCCTCACTTGCGCGCTCACCCCCCCCCCCCCCCCCCCCCCCTTCCTTGGCTCGCCTTTTCGACATACACCGAGCGTAGTAATGCCGGTAATTACAAAACAACCAGCTCGCGTAGAAAGCGAACAAATACCTTCTGCTATATGGGTATATTGGGTAAGCAGCTAGGCACCTTGTACATACCTACTAGCGCTAGCTAGTTAGCTACGTGCGTAGGTATTAAGTATTCGCTGTTTGCTTCGCTTTACTGTTTACCGTTAGGTATCTACCTATCTATTCGTTTATTCTGCGACTGGGCCGAACATTGTGTAAAACCTAAAAATAGGTAATAGGTAGTACTAGTGTCTAGTACTTCGGCAGTTGCCGCTGCCGGTACGTATGTGCATTGTATTGTAGGTATATACTTGTAAAGTTTGTCGCTAACGTGCAAATGAAAGTGTACCGCAGTGCAGCGCGGCGCAGCGGAGCAGGAGCGGAGCCTCGAGTACGACTAGAACGTAATTGGTAATTACGTATACCATACCATACCGTATGCGGTAGACTAGAGTGGTAGAGGTACTACTTTTACGGTAGCTACATTGTACAATGTATTAAGAATGGAGAAGTTAATAGAGTTGCCTACTTTGTTCGCCGTCAATACCTCGTTAGTAGACGCGCCGCGCCGCGCCACGCCGTGTTAATAAAGTTGCCCGTTCGATTCGCCGTAAAAGCAGCTCGGCTACGCGCGTTGCGCCGCGCTCGAATGTGTTAATAAAATTGCATACCCGGTTTGCCGTAAATGTGAAACAAGGCGCGTCGCGTCACATCTCATCTCACCGCATCCATTTGCGTATACTATACATAATATTATGTAGATATACTCGAATGTAGGTATGTAATGTACATACGAGATGAGTGATACTCGTACTAGGGTACTACATATTTTCCAAGTACAGTGGAAGCTCGAATATTCGATTTAATCCGCCGCGAAGCAAAATCGGATACCATGAAAAGTCGGATAATCGATTTTTTGGTTTTTTTGCTGTAAAAACGCAACAAATAAGCTCTAAATTGCAAAACATTCATTGAACTCGTATTATAAACGACCTAAGACTAAAAAAACACTTCGAAAAAAGAAGGAATTCAAAATTTAAAAAATTTTCTTCGAAATAAAACAAAAACTAAAAGATTACTTCGACAAAAGTGTTTAAAAATTAACTCTTGCAATTTGGAAGGGGCTTCAAAGATGAATGCTACACATTATCTAAACCAAAATTTCAACGATACGAGAATATTTTTATTCGTTTTATGTTCATTTAGAGCAAAAATAAGGGAAAATCGGATAATAAAAAATTAACCGATTTTAGAAGATCGGATAAAGGACAGTAATCGGTTGCAATTTTTTGCTCGGATAATCGAGCTTCCACTGTATACGAATGCACGCGTGCGTTTCACGCGGTACGGTACGGTACGGTACGCTTCCATCGTGGTAGTAGCTGTAGCTGTACGAGACGCATGCACATTATTCGTATGGTACGGTGTACGGGTCGGTTCGGTTCGTTACTCTTGCGCTTTTGCGAGTATAGCGTTACACAATCCACAACATGTGTGTAGTGTACCGTATGGTCTGAATTTACAACTCGTTCTCTTCATCCGATGCCATTTTTAGGAAAAATTCAAAACTAAATACGGTCTCGAAGTTACCACGCCGCACCGCACCGCCGAGTGAGGTGATTACAAACACCAACGTTTGCGTTGCGAGACGATGCGAGGTGAGGCGACGTACGACGGCAAAGATAGATATAGTAAGACTGTCGGAAAAATTGAGAGTGTGAGCTTAGTTGAGCCTCGCCCGCCCGCCCGCCCGCCCAAAAAAAAAGAAAAGGTAGGCGCAGTTTTAACTCGAGTTCATTTGTATCGGTCGTTCGGTTCCCGTCCCATAGTTAGTGCCTACGTGGGCTACGTGATTGGTATTTGGTAATAGATAGATAGAGAGGTAGGTAGATAAATGGCGAGTAGTAGAAACACGTACACTGGCGCGTCGCGTCGTGTATTTGTATTTACGTGTTTACTGTACACATGTAAATAGGTGCCTATGGTATCTATGTCGAGTCGCAGCTGCGACGCGACGCGACTCGACGAGATGTTGCGAGTACCAACTTACTTACCTACAACAGTTTTATTATTAGGTAGGCATATATAGCGAAGCGAAACGAAACGAAACGAAACGAAATTCGCTTCGCCGAGACGCGACGCGGCGGAAGAAAAATTATTGCCAAAACGATTTGTTAAATGGTCGAATTGGAAACGGTGAAAATAGAGTACGGTACGGTACGGTACGATGTAAAATATACCTAAATAAGTTCGAACTCGCTCGTGTGTAGTGTAGTGTAGTGTAGTGTAGTGTAGTGTAGTGTAGTGTACCCTTCTTCTCGTACGTCGCGTCGTATCTATCTCTACCTAATCGAATAAATTACGCAACAACGATTTCGACGTCGCGTCGCGTCGGTTTATGTCAACTTTAATTCAACGAGTTGAAAAACGGACGTTGAATAGAATTTTCGGTTTTTAGAAATGCCTACGCGTCGCGTCGCAGTCATACGTAAAATACCGATTACCTGCTGGTATCTATTGTCGTTATCGAGTAATTCGCTCGTTCAACGGCGAATAAGTACCTAGTACTTTCGTAAACAATACGGATACTTAGCTATACCGCTTAGCCCACTACATCGCGGTTTTTTGTTTTTTTTTTAAGTGTGGGCGCTTTCCATTCGTTTTACCTAGGTTTGGTCCAATCCGGTTCGGTCCGGTTTGTAATTAGCTGTCTGTACACGTACCTACTTGCTCGTTTGCCGCGCAACCTCTCCCCCCCCTCTCTCTCCTCCTCCCCCCCCCCCCTCGTACGTACGCGTTTTTTCTCTTTCCGGACTATTAGGAAATTGGCCTCCGCTTACGTTAGTTTTTAGGTACCTACTACCTACTTACCTACGAGCGACTCGAGCACAGGCCGCGGCCGGCGCCGGGGCAGTTTATGGAAGGACGGGTGAGTGGGTGGATGGGTAGATGGATGGCGTCTTTCGAGTGGACAACGGAGCAAGATAGACGTCGCGTTGTATGCGTTGAATAAGATTTCAATTTCATTTGCGCATCGCCTGCCTCGCCTCGCCTCGCCTCGCCTCGCCTCGCCTCGCCACGTATACGTAGTAGGTGCATAAATATGCCACGCCACACGTAGTCCTTGATAGATATACATGCGTATGTACCATTGTACCTAGACCTACTAGATAGATTTACCAGATACTAGATAGATACGAAGTACGACTTACGAGTAGTTATACGTAGTAAAGTTGGAGATGAGTAGATACTAGAAAGGTACATAATTATTATTATTATTATTATTATTATTTTGTAGGTCTAGGTAAGTGCGCTTAGGTTAGTTTTTAGTTTTTACGGTCGCCGCCGTGGTCGTAATGGTAGAACGAGGAGCGAAAAAGCAATTTACGTGTAGTGCTTGTAATTTTGTTGTAGATTGTGGCCCATTACATCGGCGTAAATCAATCTTTGGAGTATTTGCCTCGTGTTAAAATCCACTGGGCCGCAGGGCGCACCGAGCCGCCGCCTGATACGCCGCCGTGCGGATTCGATAATTCGCTATGCGTTCAATGTACGTATATACCTGTACGCGTGTGCTTGTGCTACGCCAATAGCAGCCTACTTACTTACTCGCTTACTTACTATAAGTATACAGTATACTTGTTTGTCGCCGCGTAATTTGCGCATCGCGTATCGCATCACACCGAATCAGGCAGGCTGGCGAACGAGCAACGCCGAATTTACTCGCTACGTGGACGTGGCCGTGGCTCGCAAAATTATAAAGCAGGCCGCGGCCATTAACGCCTCGCCTCGCCTCGCCTCGCCTCGCCGACCGCCGTACGTACTATAGGTACTTGTTGCTTGTCGCCTTTCGCTTGTTGCGCTTGTTACCTTTTGCTTTTGCTTGTTGCTGCTCGCTCGCTCGCTCGCTCGCTCGCTATCGTAATAAGTAGGCATATCATATTAAGTACGAGTCTCTCGGTTTTGCTTACCTAAGTCGGTAAGTCTGACGGTTAATGTACGAACGTACGTATTTTATTGCTGTTTCAGCCACTTCTTCTATATACGCTGCCTTAAGTATCGTTCTTAGCTCTGTCGTCGTCGTATTGTCCATCGTGTCGTTTTTCATATTCAGGTAAGCCGAAAAGATCGACCCATTTTATTCTTAATCGCTATTACCCGTTACTTCGCCTACCTAGGTACCTACACGAATCTACTCGTATCGTATCGTACCTACTACACGCTTACGTTATGTACAATTATACAAGTAGGTATACATACCACATACCACATACCACATACCGCCTGCGGTAGTCACTAGGCACTAGACAGCCGGCTGATGTAAATACTGCCGTTGTTTTCGTATATCGCGAGCCGATCCTAGCCGTCTTCGGTCTTCCGATCAACCTCGTACGTTCGGTATAGGTGTATAGCGATAAGTATAGGTAAGGTACTCGTCGTACTCGTAGCTCTTGCGAATGAGCGAGCGAACGGAGCTGAAAGACGCGGATGTCCGCTACCGCTACTGCTATAGCTGACGTAAGGCTACAGACAGAAGACGCGGTCACGTAAATCCGGATGAGTGATGATAGCGTAAGGTGCGGCGCGGCGCGGCGCGGCGCGGTACCAACATCGCCAACTTGCTCGACATCTCTTCGGATTATAAGTACCTATACGAGTATAAGCGCAAGTACCTACCTACCTACCTACCTACCTATCTCTTTCATTAAGATTAATTGTCGCGTCAGTACTGTTGCGTAGTTGCACGAGTTGGAAGTGCGGTTGCTGGGGTACTGCCACTGCCACCGCCACCGTCACACGTACAATAGGGACGTATTTATGAGACTTGTGCGTTTACGAGTGGAATAGAAATGCGACGAACGGGCGGTGTGTGCGGTCAGGTACTAGATAATAAGGAAAGAATTTGCAGATGCAGGGGGTACAATGTCAAGAGTACGAGTAGGTAGTATGTATGCAGCGTTCGCGTCAACTACGTCTACGTACAATGTATATGGTACATTGTGTATATACCTACGTAGACGTACGTTACGTATGTAGATGCAATTGTACTTATTGTACTTGGCGTGTATCGCCTGTAGGCAACTACGAGTAGGTAGGTAGGTAGGTAGGTAGGTAGGTAGGTAGGTACCTCTACCTTGTATACGTAGACGTACTATGTTATAGCTACTAGCTACTAGCGAGTCGAGTTGAGTAGGCGTAGGCGTAGGCGTAGGCGTAGGCATACACGTAGGTACGCGTACGATTTGTAACGATAAACTTGTACGTTAGTTTCCGTGCCTTATCTAAGCTACTTAATCAAGTGGCAAGGTTGGCGACCAAGATTTTTCATTCGCTTACACTTTGCGGCCAACTTTTCGATCGATATAATTATTCCCCCCGCAGCTGCTGCCGCCGCCGCCGCCATACGCACCCTCCTCCATTTGTACTTGCGTTAGCTATTGTTAATCGAATGTCGGCTACCTACGGCTAAGTGCGAAACACTTTTTAGTTTTTAACGTTTATCCATTTATACTCAGTCAGTCAGTCAGTCAGTCGACGTAACGCGAGTCAACTTTTATTCGTTGGCGTCAAAATACACGATATATCCGCGCGAGGTGTGGCGTAGTGCATCACACTAATCTACGCGCGGTAGCTGCTTAATAGCTGTTAATGTTGTCACGATGATACACATGGCCTGCCTACGCCTACGCCTTATTGCCTACAGGCTACATATACCGCGAGCGTATAGTAATGGTATCGCAGCATCGTGAACTCGATACTGCATCGATACCGTGCGTCCGTACGAGCGAGCGATTTTAACCTATATCTACCAGTACCACTTCCTAGCTCCTACTACCATGTAAATGTATGTACTGTACTATGTACTACACCATACCGACCTGCCTGCCTGCCTGCCTGCCTACCTACCTACCTACATCAGAGTGTCTACAATGTAGGTAGTAAATGAAATTGAAAATGGAAAAATCCATTTCGTTTCGTCTATATATACTTACGCGTATTACGCGCCTTCTGTACAATATAAATGTCTAAGTTGGGATAGAGAGACTAGCAGGTAGAGGTACCACCACCTTATTGCCGCACACCATTTTATTGCATCGCACATCTCGAGAGAAAAACAAAACGAAACAAAAACAAAAGAAGAGAAAAAAAGGATTGGTAGTATTAAGTTTTATTCGTTTTTTTATATACCTATTTTTTTTTTTGCTACTCGAATTTTTCTTTTTATCTCTTCTTTGTTCTTTGCCCCGTGTTTTCGCGCCACTTGGCTACGATGTGCTGTGCGATAGAAAATAGAAACGTACAACAAGGACTAGGACTAGGACAGGTAGAGGCCACATCGTAGCTATAGCAGATTGTCTTCACTTATGGTTTTACACTCGGTTGCTCGCGCCGCGCCGTATAATGCCAACACTTGGCATAACACTAACAGCGCGCTCGAGGGCGAGGGCGAAGGTGACGTGGCGCGGCGTGGTCGTCGTAAAACCGTAGGTACTTTTTTCTATTGCTCGCTAGTCGAATCGTTCGGCGTTTTTTTAATTTTTATTTTCTCCTTTTTACGAGCCACGCGAAATAACGAACGCGTACAATACCTAAACCTACGTGTGTACATCGTCTATACAGATACGTACGTTGCTATACGAATACGAGTGATAAAGCGTAGCGTTTAGCGTAGTTATGTAGCATTGCGTTAGGAATACCGATACCTGAACAGAATAAAATAAAACGACAACGAAAACAAAAAGAAGTAAAATAAATTAAATTATGTCTATCTCGAGTAGGTATAGGCGGTGAAACGTGGATTATATTATTACGTGTACGTGTAGGTTAGGTAGGTTAGGTAGGTTAGGTAGGTTAGGTAGGTAGGCAGGTAGGTAACGAGTCGAACCCGATCAAGGTCCAGGGCTGAAAGCTAGGACTAGGGTTAGAAACGGGTTTTGACTTTGAGGACGATATTGTAATTTTCACGAATTATGGTTTGTTGTACGCAGGCATTACAAGCTGGAAGCTGAAATCGCGTCGATGACGTGGAGAATCCCTGCTAGAGACATCATGCGAGTACCTATTGGTGGAAAGTTTAGAGGCAGCGTTTACAGCCTAGGCAGAAGAAATAGCCAAATTGTAGGTACAGTACGAGTGAAAAAAAAAAAACAACCTAGAATATATACGTATAGGTGGGTCATTCTCAAAATACGCCGAATATTCAGGTCACACTCGATATCTCACGAAGTATTAATGCTAGAATGAATTTCTTGTTATGTACGGATAGAGTACACTCTGGGCTATAACAATCCATATTAAAAATAAATTTTGAATTACATACTCATCGCCCTAAAAATACAATTAAAAAGAGTAGTAAATTGTCCACCGTAGTGGCATGTTACCACCTCAACTTCCGCATTGCAACTCATATTTCTCTCATCTTATTATAATTTGTTGATTTAATTATCACGCTAATGCAACACACAGAGGTGCGTATTAAATGTTAGAGTATTTCAAACGCATTTTCAAGATCATTTTGGTACATGCAGAACAGCTCGAAGTTTGTAACCAAGTTATTCCTGTCTTCGTAGTGGCATTTTGTAACGTGATGGAGGGGAGGGTAATTGAATACTTTCAAATGCGACAATCGGTCAAACCGACACCTCACCATCCTAAAATTAATATTCAGTGCAATTTTCACATCCTCGAGTAATGCGACAGCTGAGAAATCGGAAAATCTTTTAAAACCCTCTATTTGGCCTGCTATCGTGTCTTCAATTCTTCATAATGGCTCCCAATTTTGAGACCGGGAGTGAATGTTTTATTTTCAACTAAGCGGCGTTGAAACAAGTAAGTGGACCTTCAGTTTTTTTTACGAACGGATCCATTTCTCACAATTTGAAAATTTCTAAAATTTCGTTTTCACTATATTTGTCCACCGTAGTGGCGTAATAACTTTTTTTTCTCCAAAATTAAAGACAGCTATAGATGCATTGCTCACTACAGTCTTCCTTCATTCTAAATGTGATCTAAATGTTGATTTTAATCTTTTTTTTCGTTTTTTTTTTTTTTTTTTTTTTGTATGACCCTTCCTTTGCCCAAAAATGCTGGTTTAATTTCAAAACAATAGACACCACAACTTAAAAATGAAAAAAAAATGTCTAATGCAGACGTTCTTTGAAACTTTATTGAATAATAATTGGAATTGCTTGACATTTTTATTTTGTTCCCCTTGTTGCGTTTTCGTTAATAAGTTGAACGAAGAAAAATAGCATTTTATTACGTACTTTATTTCAACGAATATTACAAGACAAGTAAACTGAGTACTTGACTCGACAGAATAACGTAATACGACTATGTGGGCCGAATGAAAAGAATCCACATTTTACGAATTTAAGAATAACTTGACTAAATAACCGCATATTAATTAAACGAAAAATTTGACAATTTGTTTCTAACCATCGGTAAGTAAAAATAAAATTGCACGTACCTACTAATCGAAATAGGTACATACAAAAATACAACACCCCTTGTAAAGTTTAGGATCGTTCACAATGGACCTTAACTTTTTACTTTAACTTTAACCAGCTAAAGTTAAAGTAAAAAGTAAAAAGTAAAAAGCAAAAAGCAAAAAGCAAAAAACAGTCAAAACTCCTACTAACCAACCATTTTCAAAACGATTTTAAGCATAAAAAAGCTTAAAATTCATTTTGGAAATGGTTGGTTAGTAGGAGTTTTGACTGTTTTTTGCTTTTTGCTTTTTGCTTTTTACTTTTTACTTTAACTTTAGCTGGTTAAAGTTAAAGTAAAAAGTTAAGGTCCATTGTGAACGATCCTTTTGTGTTTTACAAGTTTTGAATTTTTCTAGGTGGGGGGGGGGGGGGGATATTATGTAATTTTCACTATAATGTCCACCGTCGTGGACAAAAGTCGCCCCCATTCCCCCTGTGTGAGGTTTCCTGCTTGTCCAACTACACAGATGTTGTCTCCTACATCATACAATATTTTTTCAAAAAAAAATTATTTACTGCATGATGAAAAATCCAAAAAATTACTAGCGAATGTTCGGCGTATTTTGAGAATGACCCAGGTACATATACGCGAGTATTATACGTACGTAGGTAGGTGGCTTGATTTTGGACAAAATTTCTTCGTTAGCTATGCTCTCGCTTAAGCGGTCGTGAAAAATACCTATCAATTTCCTCGCAATTTTTCTACTTCCGCGCCGCGACGCTCGACGCAACCTAGTGCGCGATAAGTAAGCGCGCGTCGCATCGCACGTGGAAGGAAAAAAGGTGCGATCGGATTTACTTTCGTAGGTGTAGGTACATGCTACATAAACATTACTTACGAGTACATAGCTACCTACCTGTACTTACTCATTGGTACCTACCTCGTATACACTAGGGTGGAACGATTTTGACTTTTTTTCGAAAATCGAAACGTAATACGGCACAAAAGTTGCGAATTGGTGTCAAAATAACGTGGTAAAAATTTGAGCCCCCTCGGTCAATATTAACCCATGCTGCAGGGGGTCCGAAGTTTTCAAATTTCAGTAAAGTTTCTCATATGATAAAAAAAATTTAAAAAATAAAATTAACAATTTTTCAGATGTCTAGTCGATGGCGAGGGTCCACTTGGTGACCCAGAACTCGGTCATCCATCAAAAAATTGCATAAAAGTATAAACAGGGGGTTTCCAAAATATCCACATTTTTGCATAATTACACCAAAATCAAGAAATGCTCGAATATTTTTATTTTATGAGATATGTTGCACATTTTGAGGTTTACATATTTTAAAATATCTTCAAAATGAAAGGGAACCTCATCACCCTCACCCCTCCATAGGACATGGGACATTTTGCCATGAAAACTTTGTTTTTCCAAAATTGACCCCATTTTGAGGATCCCTAACGCCCTGCGCCTTTGAGGAAGGGGTCTAATATTTTGATGGGATGCTTTCAACACAAAATGAACCGCTCTCATGCATATAGTAATTAAAGTGATAATTTTTTTCACTTTGCCCTAACACGCAGTAGGTAAAATAAGTAATTTCATTAAAAAACACAGGACAAAGTTTTCATGGAAAAATGTACCATTTTCTGAGGGGGAATGGTGGCGATGGGGTTCCCCTTTCATTTTGAAGATATTTTCAATTATGTAAACCTCAAAATGTACAACATATCTCATAAAATAAAAATATTCGGGCATTTCTTGATTTTCGTGTAATTATGCAAAAATGTGGATATTTTGGAAACCCCTGTTTATACTTTTATGCAATTTTTTGATGGATGACCGAGTTCTGGGTCACCAAGTGGACCCCCGCCATCGACTAGACATCTGAAAAATTGTTAATTTTATTTTTTAAATTTTTTTTATCATATGAGAAACTTTACTGAAATTTGAAAACTTCGGACCCCCTGCAGCATGGGTTAATATTGACCGAGGGGGCTCAAATTTTTACCACGTTATTTTGACACCAATTCACAACTTTTGTGCCGTATTACGTTTCGATTTTCGAAAAAAAGTCAAAATCGTTCCACCCTAGTATACACCCGTACGAGGTATCGTGATCGCTGTCGTATCGTTGGATTTGTTAATTGCCTAAGCCTTAACGGGCGCGTGTGTACTCGATTTACAGACGGTGGCATCGGAAGACGCGATGAGCTTATACGACGGTCGGCAACAATTCATTCAAACAGCCTTCTACAAGGTAAGTAATCCGTCGACTTAACCTTACGTTAGATAGATACGAATTACGATTAGTTTAGAATAGATACGATAATATTGTTCCACTCGTAACGCGTGTCTCTGTACTGTACAAACCTCTACCACTGAACGGCGCCGCGCCGCCCCGTTCCAGCCTCAGCCCTCGCCCGTTTTCCCTTTGCTCTTTACTTTTCATCTCTATGCAGTATCCGCGGGCGCCCGCCCGCTTCACCTACCACCCACCTACCACCAACCGAAGCTGTCGCAGCCGTTTTCGCTGTACTTCGTTGACAAAAATGAAGAAACTCTTTCCGTTATCCAGCATATTTTGCTCTCTTCTCGATACACGTACCTACCTAACTACCTACCTATTTCTATGTACGCGTACATTACGTAGGTATACATACATATACATATGTCATTCTATGTACTATGTATATGCTTACTTAGGTTACCGTACCGCTCGTCGTACGTAACTACACACGTAGTACGTATAACTATTACCTACCTATGCCTATTATTCTGTTTTCTTCGCTCTGTTCTTCACTTTGGTTGCAATTTTTTTGCCGGATTTTTCCTCTTTCTTTTTGGCATCAACTTTTTATGGGATAAGTATTTTGTAGCCAAGTCTGCTCATAAATTTGCTAAATCTTACGAAATACGTATCTTTTAAAACGTGATAAAGATAAAACTCTTTTCATTTATTTTTTGGACGTGGCATGGCATGGCGTTGGAAGGGAAGGGAAATGAAGGGAAGGCAACAGAAGAAAAGAGAAATGAGAAAAAAACAACGACGAGAAAAACGCGAGAGTTGTAGGATGTAGGCGAATGCGTAATGCGTATACCTGCCGTAGGTAGTTTGTACGTATCGTGTGTGTGTGTGTGTAGTGTAGTGTAGTACATTGTACGTATTATCACCGTGCGATTACCATTACCTATATACGTACGCTACGCGCGTACGTACCTGTCGAGCGGCAAATAACGGGAAAAGTTTCCGTTTTTACGCATTTTTGCACATACTGTACCTAACTAGTTGGTCGTTTCGTTAGTCGTTACATACACGAGTATACTGTATACTCGTATCGCTCCGTATAGTAAAACGACTCGTAGGTGTGTAATGTGTATGTAAATGTATACAGTATACTTACTTATTTGTACGAGTGTAAGACGTAAGACGTAAGAATGGCTTGTTTGGTTGCTTATGGCGCAGCGGCGGTTGAGTGATTTGCGCCTTTTTGCAAATTCGCGCCGTAAAAGCCTAGGTAAATTACGGCGCGGCGTGCCATTTTAAAATTTATTCATTTCCTCTTCCTTTACTCGTACTACGCGATGAAACGTCAAAAACACTCTAACTAGAAGCGTGGGAAGCCCATACTCACCCACTCACACACCCTTAATGTAGGCTAGTTGTAGAGTTGTACGTGGTAAGTGGTAAGTGGTAAGTGATAAGTGGCGAGTACGTACATCTACATACTACTGTATAACGTAGTACAAGTAGGTAGACAAAGACATAGTTTATGCTCACTGACGTACGTAAATACCACGTAAGCGTAACATACGCGGCGCGGCATTAGAAGTACGAGTAGTTGGCGCGACTAGTAGGTAGGTAAGGTAATGTTGTTATATTCTCTGCCTGCCTGCCGCCTATAGTAGTTATTGGTACGACGAATACAGGTATAGAAAAGTAAATGTACCTACCATGTAGGCACAAATGTAAGACGAATGTACATTTATCGTATGCAGATTGCAGGTAGATTGGTTTGTGTAGGTCCAGGTACGAATCGAGTACATAAAATAAGTCGGACTCGTTTGCAATTGTAAAATGTCGCGTCGACTCGCTGTAAGGTAAAAAGTACACGAATTGCGTGCGTACGTAAATACGTACTTTGAAAACTAGAAAGCTCGCACACAGTTGTCGAGTTTGTGCACTGCACGCGAATACGAGTACGAAACGGCTAATACTCGCCAAGAGGTAAACTTTATCGCAAAGTACCTACTCGCTGGTTTAATTAATCGTCGCTCGTAGATAGATAGATAGATAGATAGATAGGTAAGTACGTATACGATACTTTGCGTTGCGTTGATCCGATTTAATACCTACAAATACGCTTATAATAGATATTCTACTCGACGCCGCCCCTCCCCTCGCCTCGCCTCGCCTCGCCTCGCCTCGCCGCGTCGACGAAGCGAAACACGGAGAGCAATAATATACCTATGTAATAGGACTGGTCGAGAGAGTAGAGAGGAATACGCCGCGTCCCGCCATGGCACTCGTACAAAGTAGCTTCTCATCTCGTATCGTACCAATTTTGTATACCTATATTTGTATAAGCATTTGTAATGGTACCTTTAGAGTCCTACACTCGAGGCTGTGCGGTTTCGGCTGTAGCCAGCCAGCCAACCTACCTACCTGACTAACTAACTAACTAACCGACTAATTAACTACGACATACGAGTACTTAGGCGAAAAATATTGGCTTGGCGGCGTGGCGCGGCGTTCGTAGATACTCGTACAGCGGATATACCGGTACCTACCTACAAATTAATGACGCGCGAGCAGCCGTCGGTTGTTTCCAACGGATACCTAATAATTTCGTTACGTTGCGTCGGTAATCTAATTAATTTTCTAAAAGCGTAATTAAATTTCCGGCGACGCCGCTCCGTGATCCAATCGGGTCGGATTGTTTCAATCGCTTTTTTACCGCGTCCTACGCTGCGCTGCGCTGCATAGCTTATACGTCGCGTCGCGTCGAATAGGTATATCGTAGGTACGTATGCGTAGCGCTGCTATCTGCACAGAATGTGTGCGGACGTACGGTACGACGCGGACGTATCCGTATTACACTAAGTGTATATAAGCACGTATATCTACAAGTACATCATAATATAGACTTCTCGACTAGTATTTCGGCAAAGGCCGAATGCCGATTACGATTAGGTATAGATTGATATAGAATCGGCCAACTACACCCCGTATTACGGTCTACGGTACACTTGTCTAATGTCTACCTACCTACCTACCTACCTACCTACCTACCTACCTACCTACCTACCTACCTACCTACCTACCACGTAACGTAAGGTAAACTAATACGCGTATCTTTTCGCTTGCCATGATTACAGGGAAACAAAGTAGCTGTGAAAAATTTGAACAAATCACGAATCGAACTGACGCGATCGGTTTTGTTGGAACTGAAAAGAGTAAGTACAATTTACATATTACTCGTAGGTACCTATGTTTACCTAATCGTAGACATACGTAATCTAACGTAACGTAACGTAACGTAACGTAACGTAACGTACGTACTTAGATACGCTCAGGTTAACAAGTACGTAACTATGTACGTACGTACGTAGTACATATAAGTACGCGAGTAGTGTTTTGTACTTACTACTTGTACCTACGTATCAATTATACGCGTATCTTCGGTACTACAAACGAGTGCCCTGCCGATTTTCCGAGATTCGGTAAATGCCCTCGGGCGCGTATACCCGACCAACTTGCAACACTTTCCACCCCGAAATGTCTGTCGCGGTGTAATGCGACCTAAACGTAGATTTATAGAAGATTTCGGTGAGCGTGGGCACTGCGTTTGCGTATGCGTATGCGTACACGATCGCGTCTTTATACGCGCACTCTCGTCTCGTATATTCGTACGCAAATTTGTATTGTCGACTGCGCGATGCGACAGAATCGGAATGTGTAAAGGGTAGTCGGTAACCGGTAGCCGCATATACCTATATGTATATTATGTACTACATACGTAGATGAATGAGCGAGCCAGTAAACGTTGTTCGACGATTGACGCGAGAAGAGTGCAGCGCAGCGCAGCGCAGCGCAGCGCGTGGCGCGTATTTACGTTGGTGATCGGAGTCGATAATAGGTACCTAGACCCTACCTATGCCTAAGAGTATTTTTGTACATGTAATTTCATTTTCAGATGAAAGACTTGCACCACGATCACTTGGCGCGATTCTACGGCGCTTGCTTAGATCCGCCGCATTGCTGCTTTCTAAC
This sequence comes from Balanococcus diminutus, assembly GCA_959613365.1. Taxonomy (NCBI): domain Eukaryota; kingdom Metazoa; phylum Arthropoda; class Insecta; order Hemiptera; family Pseudococcidae; genus Balanococcus; species Balanococcus diminutus. The sequence goes on from OY390714.1 coordinate 68,140,282, forward strand.
CGAGTACTGCCCGAAAGGAAGCTTGCAAGATATTTTGGAAAACGAACAAATAAAATTAGACTGGATGTTTCGTTACAGTTTGATGCACGATATCGTCAAGGTAAGCGATCCGACCCCTTTTCCTTCGCTTCCCTTCGACGGCGGAGAGCTTTTTACAATCATCCCGTCTCAAATTCGAACCTTTCAAAATCGCACCCGTCTTCCGCTTCCTCAGTCCTCACTCTGTTTGTAGTGTACGTCGACTTCAACTTCTTCTTCTTCTTCTTCTTCTTCTTCTTCTTCTTCTTCTTCTTCTTCTTCGTCTTGGCCTTTTTGTTTGTCGGCGCTATTCGTAAGTAGGCCTGGCGGAGTATTAATTATTTTTTGTCGCACGTCGCAGGGTATGTGTTACTTGCACAGCAGCGAAATAAAATCGCACGGAGGTTTGAAGTCGTCAAACTGCGTCGTAGATAGCCGATTTGTGTTGAAAATAACCGATTTCGGCTTGAGAAGCGTGAGATCGGACGCGGAAACCTCTAGTAACGGCAGTAATTCGTACGCCTACTGGAGACGTAAGTAACCGCCGCGCCGCCGCTGGTTCTTTATTTCTTTTTTTTTTCTTCTTTTTCTTTCGTTCGCGTTTTAAAGCGTACTTATTTATTTATTCATTTTTTCAAATCAAGGTTTACTGTGGACGGCGCCCGAACTGCTGCGGATGAGGAGTACGCCGCCGGAAGGTACTCAAAAAGGAGACGTGTATTCGTTCGCAATTATCGTTCACGAAATAGTGACGCGGCAAGGACCTTTTTACTTGTCAGACAATTCGCCACTCGGCCCCAAAGGTAAGAAATTGCCATAGCCGGCCTATTTTCATTTCTCAGTCTCGTTTCTAACCTATTACCTATACCTCTATACGTACTCGTATTGAGCTATTACGTAGCCGTAGCCGTAGCCGTAGCCGTAGCTGTGCCGTATTACTTTTACGTATGTACCTAAAACGATTTATACGATATACAGTACACAGGTGACCGATTATCCGATACCTACACCTACTTAGTACTTGGTACTTGGTACTTGTCTGTCTTTAGCCTCGTTCGTTTCTACGACTACGAGTACATAAGAGTACCTCTAGGTCTAGGTGTACATCTACATAGTACACTACATACGTATTATTTGTATCTACTATCTACGTGATATACGTACGTACGTACGTACGTACGTACGTATATCACGTATGTCTACTCGCGTGAATATTGGCCAACGCGTCAAAGTGTAGACGGTGTGAGTGAGCATAATAAGGAGCGAGCGAGCAGTGATACTATAAAGTGCGAGATAGACGTCAAAGTAAACTCGTCAAAGTGGCTTCAAAGTCCATCAAAGTATGTACTTTGAAACGCATCTACATTTAAAATAAAACTGAAGAGTAGCGATATCTGCCAGCGAACGTTGCACCTTCTACCATGACCTAGGCGAACGCGTTAAATAGGGTGGGTAAGATAGGGTAGGGTAGGGTAGGGTACGCGAAGCTACGCACACTAGCGGCTATACGTGTAGTTTAGGTAATGTCGAATAAAGGCGAAGCCTATTCGAGCGCCTTCTATTTACTTTGCCCCGTCGAAACGATGCTGAAAATGCGCAAACAATACCCATATTTCAAGATAGATAGCACTGGTTTGCGGCTGCATTGCGATTGCGAGCCTTTCGATGGGTGAAGTTGTGGCTGTACGTGTACGCCCTACACGCCTCTATACGTACACTAAATATATCGCGTATCGTCAATTGCCTCGCCGCCGCCGTTGAGAGCAAAGCAGAAGACCAAAAATTGGTAACGTCGCGTCGTACGTAGTTGGTAGGTAATTGAGTAAGTTGACCGCTCTCGCTACTCGCTAGTACCTACTTACATAAATATGTACGGCTAGAACTACTACCACTATGTACGCCCGCCGCGCCGCGCCGTACGCGTACTATACGACAACAACTCTGCCTGTGCCTACGTGTACTCGTCTTGACGCAACTCGAATCGATTACGCAACAGCTTCGTATTTAGCGAAAGCTATTTCCTCATTAAGCATACTATACGTACGCGTATTTGCATAAAATTTAAACGTGAAAAGTCGGCGCGGCGGCCGGTAGTGCCGCCGCATTCAATTCACTCACCAAGTCACCAGTCATCGTTCGGCGTCCGCCTAGGCCTATTTCGCGCTAAAATTGACAAATTTTACTATTTTTACTAACCGAGGCGGTACGGCAAGCAGGTGTCGCGTCGTACCTACGTTATGGCGCAAACGTCGAGCAGACCCGAAGCGTTTGATCGCGGTTTGCTTCCGAGTCCCTCCCAGATACCAACCACCCCCCCCCCCCTCCACCCTCCACCCTCCCCCCCCCCCCCACCCGGATTCCGAACACCGCGGTTTACACCAAAAATCGGCCAGGGATATCTAGTAGGAATAGGATGCTGATGATACTTGACCCGCGACGTACCTCTATCTGCCTGCCTATTTATCTATCTGGGGATTTGAATCGAGTACCTACTACCTACTACCTATCCATCTACGAGCAGTATCCATATCTACCTGTGCTGTCCAAAAGATTAGGTACCTAAATCGAGAAATAGAAAAGTAAACGAGTAGGTAGGGCCCACGAGTATGTACGAGTACATATGTCTGAATTTCGGGTCGCGCCGGTTAGGTCGGGGGTTGGGGTTCGGTTGGCGATGGTGGCTGGTGGAGTGTGGTGGCGGGGTTCGAGATATCTACGTATACACAAACGAAAAAATTGCGAGTAGGTACGCGCGATTGTAGTGTAGCAAATAGCGACTAGCGAGTGACTACCTATGTTAGTAGGCACTAGGCGGAGGTGCGTAGCGTAGCGTAAGTATCAAGTATGTCTCGTAAAATAGCCATAGCCATAGCCATATAGCCATATAGCCATACTGAGTAAGTGAACAAGTGAGTAGGTACGAGTAAATGAGCTTAAGCGGCGAACGCGCTATGTAGTGGCCGTGCGGCGGCCGCGACTGTTTCGCGGATTCGGGCGCGGCGTACTATATACAAGTACGTATGTTACGATTACGAATCGATATAAAGTTTTCGCGTAGTCGCGTACGAGCGAGCTAACGGTATAGCCTGCTCGTAGTCTACGACTGCGACTATCGCCTAAATTATACTGTATATTGTACCATATTTTTCGCAAAGAAAACTTGCGCCACGCGGAACACGTAGTTACCGGGCGCGCCGTGGCATGCCACCCGCTCGTGTGTAGTGTACGACAAGACGGCCCAACTTGCCTTTGCAACGGCGCGACGCGGCGCGGCGGCGCGGTCGCAACAACACTACCCGTCGTATTATAACACAGCGACAGCAACAGCGGGCGCACCGACAACCACGAAGAAAGGCGAAACGCGAAACGCGCTAGTGGTGTTAGTAGCATCTGGAAAAGTGATGTGATGCGTTGCGTTTGGTTGCGTCGCCTCGCCTCGCTTCGCGTCCAAATTCGTACACCATGCTAACGTAACGTCATTTTCGAAGACGCCGTCTCCGTCTCCGTCTCTGTCTACCTGCCTGGATGTGTCAACGATGACGATGACGATGACGATGACGATGACGATGACGATGACGACGACGACGACGACGACGACGACAGCAACGGCAATGATGGCTGTCATCTAGCTCGTTTTTTATCGTATCGTACTACGCTACACGTACCCGTATCGCATAAATCGACGGTGCCGCCACCGTCGCGTCGGCACTATGATGACTACGTCGACGGCACTAAGTCCCAGGAGAGCTCATTGCACTTTGAATTGTCAAACGTGTACTAACATATTGGAACAGCGATACAAGTATAGTAAGTATATATGTAGGTCTCTGCCTCCTGCTACTTGATACTTGATAATTGGCGCGTGTACGGCTCGCGTAAACCACCCAACACACACACACACACACACACACCGGCCCCCGGGCATGCCGTAGCGTACGCAACTATCAAGTGCCAGCTTCCAGTAGCAGTTGGCGCAACTTATAGTACGTCAACAACCAGGTAACTACGTATCCGGCAGTCTAGCGTCTGGCCGGGAGCGAAGGAGGGAGGGGGGGGGGGGGGGGCTAGTTGCGTGACCAGTAATAGTCGGATCGAGTTTAGGGTAGGTATTCGGATTTTCGAGTCGACCATTCCACTCCAATCTAATCCTGTCCAGTCTCAACTGTGAAATACGAATAATTAGTATTCGTAGCCACGGCTACGGCCACCCTTAGCGAGCTAGATTACGATATTAGTGCGAGTTAGTGGTGGATTGGGTACAGATGGGTACGCCGCGCTAAACGAGTATTATTTTGATATTACAGAAATAGTCGAAGGAGTACGAAATAGTCAGAAATGCCTTAGACCGAACACCAACGAACTGAGTTGCGACGAAGAAGTAGGAAATCTTATGAAAAAATGTTGGACCGAGGATCCGGCCGACAGGCCAGATTTTACTACTTTGAAAGCCGCCATAAGGAAACTGAACAAGTGAGTACGTAGCGTAGCGTTGGTGAAGTGCGTCTGCATAGCGCTTGTCACGACGTGACGCGTAGACGTACCTAACCTACCTAGACCTACGACCTACCTTACCGTGCACGAGACGGAGACACTATCGGCTGCCGCACGCATCCTGCGTATCATAGGTATTAGTACGACGCCTTTTACGTTTCCTTTTTTTTTTATGTTTCTGTTCCGCTACCTGCAGGGATTACGAAAGCAACAATATATTAGACAATTTATTGTCTCGAATGGAACAATACGCCAACAATTTAGAAGCTCTGGTCGAAGAAAGAACCGCCGATTATTTGGAAGAGAAGAGGAAATGCGAAGAACTGTTGTATCAACTTTTGCCGAAGTGCGTACCGTCAGCTCGTAAACGTAGTCGTAGCCACCGCCGCCGTCCGTAGGCCAGGCCTACGTTTTGCGGCCGCGTACCCTGCTGCTACCAGCGATCTACCTAATTACGCGTGCTTCATTTTATTCAGGTCGGTCGCCAGCCAGCTCATCTTGGGTCAGTCTGTAGTAGCCGAAACGTACGATAGCGTTACGATTTACTTCAGCGATATAGTCGGTTTTACCTCTTTGAGCGCCGAAAGCACGCCGCTTCAAGTGGTCGAATTACTCAATGATCTCTACACTTGTTTCGACTCGATTATCGAAAACTTTGACGTTTATAAGGTGAATTAATGGCCGATGGCCGATTGGCCGATGTGCCGATTATAATACGTTTCGCAACCGCCTTATAAATTTACCTATCTACGTGCTACAGGTTGAAACTATCGGCGACGCGTACATGGTCGTGTCCGGATTACCAGTTCGAAATGGCAACTTGCACGCCAGAGAAATCGCTCGAATGTCTTTAGCACTGTTGAAAGCGGTCGTTACCTTTACAATACGTCACAGACCCGACGATAAGTTGAAATTGAGAATTGGAATGCACACGGGTAAGAAACATGTACCTACCTACCTACCTACCTACCTACCTACCTACCTATTATGTAGCAGCCATCGCATCGTCGCTTTTTCGTGTTACGTACCGAGTATACGTACAGTACCAGTACTGTAGAGTGTGCTGTACCTACTTTTCCGTACCTTACGTTAGCTAGCTACCAAACCCGTACGTACGAGTATATTTTTTCTCGCAGGTCCTTGTGTAGCCGGAGTTGTTGGTTTGAAAATGCCTCGATATTGTCTATTCGGCGATACCGTCAACACCGCTTCCAGAATGGAGTCTAACGGAGAAGGTAAATTTGCAATTCTCTACCTACCTACGTGTGAATACACGTGCTCGGTTGGTATGGTAGCTAGTCTGGTATAGCCATCCGTGTACTACATTCGCTATATTTTTTCGCAGCCTTGAAAATACACGTTAGTCCGCAAACGAAAGAAGTGCTAGATACGTTTGGAACGTTCGAAGTACAGCTTCGTGGCGAAGTTGAAATGAAGGTGAGATTAATTACCTATCTACTGGGTAGGAACTGGAAACTAGATATAATAATTAAAAAACGACGTGTCGGATGTGCGCCTGCGCGTATAGTATAGACCTACCTACTACCTAGTACATACCTAGTCCCCAGCTTCCGACCGAGATTTATCGATTGATACTTTTTTTAAATTTATCCATTTGGTTTTTGTGTTTTATCAATTCGCGCGAACAGGGTAAAGGAAAAATTACCACGTACTGGTTGCTGGGCGAAAAAACACCGACGACGACGACGACGACGACGACGACCACCACCACCACCACCACTTCCGTACACGTACCTACGTGCGACTCGGCTGTCGGCGGCATCGCTGCCACTTCCAATAATCTGATTACGAATAGTATCAGACACTTGCCGCCGACCAATATAGGCGGCGTATCTTCGTCGGTAGCTGTGGGCGAAAAATCTCTCAACAATAATAGATCCATTTCCAATCATAACATTACGTCGTTGACACCGCTGCTGCAAGAAGACGTCGGCTAAATCGCCCTTCGTCCATCTTCGCGCGCGTTAACAATTCTACGTACCTAGACCTACCTACCTATCTAAATGTTTTTACTCGTCTTTTCTATTTATATTTTTTTCGTTATTTTATTTTTCGTTTTCTCGTTTACATTTTCCTACGACTTGTTATCTACGTAGGTACCTAAGCGTAATAATTATTTCAATTTTTTCAACAAAAAATTTGTCGTAGGTGTTACGTAATCCAATCCGGTGTGATATGATACTTACCACTACCTATACCTACCTATCTAAATTTATGTACCTACTTCTTTCGCATCATAGTCACATCTACCTAGCTGTACAGTACTGTAAGTACTGTAGCTACTGTACCCTTGTTGATTGTACGTACTTCGAGTATTTCCTTTCCACGCGTGTGTAGATATGTAGCGCGAGTACAGTAGCAAATTTTATATGGTATCTACCTACCTACGTACGTACCTACTAAAGAACAGTCTACATCTTTTTTCGCCTTTGATCCGTCACATTTTAGGCAATAGGCGTTAGCTAAATGGAACGATTTTTCAAATTTTTACTCGGATCTCATCTCGACTATTTTTTTTATGTAAAATCTACGTCGTAGGTATATTTCATACGCTATTTTTGTCTTTTTTTTTTTTCTCTCCAATTTGTACTAACGTAAGAGTAGAAAATGTTTTACTAGTATTTTTATAACTGGTCTGTCGAGGTTGCTGAAAATTTCGTTGCACCGCCATAACGTCGCGATATCACGACTCTAGCTCTAACGTACGTCAATCGTAATCCAAAATAAATGTTCGGGGGGAGGGGGGGGGGGGGGGGGGTTGTCGCGTATAACAGATATTACAACGCGTGCACGCGCTCGCATCGTTCGTTCAATTTCGATGTAGGTAGAGGTACGTACTACGTAGCTAGCTACGTACAGCCGTACGCCGCGCCGTACATGTAGCGAATTACGCGCGAACCTAATAAGTATTTTCTGCTCGCCAATTTGAGGAATTCTGCAACGCGGCGCGGCAACGGTCACGTTTAGCTCGACACAATGCACTATAGTATTCTTTTACGTATGTGTTTGGATGTGTCTACACTACTCGGCCACTTGCGTATTTTCGTACTACATACGAGTACAAAGAATTACTCGTAAAATGCGAGGTTACTTCGGGCGCGGCGTCATTATAAAAAAAAAAAAAAAAAAAAAAAATAGCTCGCGTACTTTCTCGGTTACAAATTGAAGAAAATCTTTTTTCTCGGGTCGCGTCAATCACCAAGTCAAGTCATTCACTCAGTCGTGGCGAAACTTGTTAATGCGTATGTCGTATACGGCTACCTAAGTACCTACCTACACCTACTACGCGCATCAAATCCATTCGTATATGTATTTTTCATTTACCTACCCTCTGTGTAGGTAACTCTGTTGTACTTTGTGGCTAGTCGATCTGGATATGCGCGTACAAATGACTACGGCTTTCCACAAAACCAGACCCCTTAGTAGGTAGTTGTTTTACACCTACACTGTAAGTGTACTACTTGGGTACCTCTACCTACCTAATACTCGTACTTGGCGTGCGTGGGTAATCGTTTTAATTTTTCGCTATAAAATAATGTATGTCGATCGGAGTGGTAAAAAGCTTATACCTATAACTAGACCGTATACCTAGACCTATCCAGTAGGTATCCACGTATGATTATTGATTATACGAGTACGTACGCGTAATAAGTACGTGCGTACGTACGTAAGTATTATAAACGAAAAGCAAATTTAAAGGTATTACTTGAAGGCTGTGCGTGTAATAATAGATCATTATAATTTGCTAATTTATACGTAAATCGTGTACTTGTATTTGTACCTAATAATGTTAAAAAATACCTATCATTCAAAGTTTTTATCATCACTTCTGACTTGGATAATATATTGTTAAGTACCTACCTATTACCAACCAACCAATCAACCAACGAACCAACCAATCTACCTACCTATTTTTTCGTTGTACCAACCTACCTAATTACCTACTTACGCGCTGTTTACGTAAGTAGGTAATCGTGTTATAAAATATGTGTAATATTGTGTGATGTGTGTTTATTGTTTTACTCTGTTTACCGCGTATAAGTATTTAAAATGATAACGTCTCGCTTTTTTTCGTCCTTTTGTTCGTTTTTTCGTGGAAATTTCTGCCGTAACCAGCTGTAGCAGCCGTAGCCGTTTTAATATTCCTTACCTACGTGTGTATAGCCAGTTTTAGATAGGTACATATTAAGTATAGACGTAACGTACACGTAGATATCAAGAATCTACTCGAATGTGAGCCTGAAATGGCCAATGGCGTGTTGTATGTAGTTGTATTTTCAATATCATATCGAGCGGAGAATAAAAGATACAGGCAGGCGTAGGTATATAGGTACTTATCGTTATCGTGTAGGTATTAAACAGGTAGGTAAAAGCGACGGCGATCGCGATAGCGAAAGGTAGAATACGGTGGGGCGCTTCGCTTCGTTTCGTTTCGATCGATAGGCGCTATTGGTAATGGCGTTGGCGTTGGCGTTGGCGTACGATCTCTCAAGATAGACCAAATTCGTCGGGGTCGAACATGCACAAATTATCGATAGCGCGAGTGGCCCTTCGTTTTTCGGCTTCTGTAAAACACGGACCAACGAGTACTACCTGCATTCCTGCAGAACGGGCCGCCTCTGCTCCGGCAACAGTACCTTCGAATACTAAAACCTACGTAAACACACGCGAGTAATACGCGTTTTACGTACGTCGTATTTTTTAAACTCGCTACTTTTGCTATCTACGCTACGATACAATCGTACTACTAATGCGAGTACTATTGTGGTCCTCATTGTAGGTAATAGGTGTGTATATATAGTATGTAGCTCTAGCTGCACATTCGCCAATCCAATAGGTACCTACGCATCTCGACTGACGTACGTGGCCGAGGCGTGATGCGTGCTGGTAGGTACCTACCTACCTACCTACCTACCTATCTAAATTCTAATCATACTATCGTACAAATACGTACATCTTGCGGCTTTGGAGCGTGAATGAATTGCGACGCGCAAATGATAAATATGTCCGGATAAGGTTTTCCTCTGTCGATGTCATCTCTGGTGGTAACGTGGCCGAATTTCTTTATCAAATCTTGGCAACCGACCGTGTTTTTCTCAAACTCATTTCTCGTGCAACTGGTAACCAATGCCGTTGGAATGGCGTGCTCGTGCAGCCACGAAACGAGACTTTCAGCGCCTGCGAGCAGGTAAATTAGATCTACGCTATGTTCAAGGTACAAGGTACAGCCTACAGCGCAGCGCCTACCAGTTATATAGAATAGTACCTATAGTACCTACAGTACCTACACCTTCGTGTTTGGTTTGGCACCGACGATGTAATCGATGGCGGCGGACCTACGTACGTCAACTTCTACCGCCTACTACCTACTAAGTAGATATAGGATACCTACGTAGGTACACGTTATGTAATATGTATATACATACCTGCCATTAATTGAATGTCTTTTAAATATTTCTCCTTCAGCGCCGTTATTTGGCGGTTAAATTCTCGATACGTGTGATTAATTTTGAATTGCGCTTTCAACACGTCGTACAAATCCTCGGTTAAGCGACCCATTAATTGGCTTTTCATTTCCGCGCTCGGCGTCTTATTGAATTTCTTCAAATATTCCGATACTACGTCCATCATCAAAGCTCCAGTATCTACGTAGGTACGCGTAAGATACGAGTAAAGGACAACATTAGGTTCGTAGACGTAAGACTACCTACCTCTGGTACCTTGTAGTGTACATTACCTACCTATAATCGTTCCATCCAACTCCATTATTACGTGTTTCACCGGTCGAAAATTGCGCGCACTGTTACATTTCGACATGATGATAAATTTTAATTCGGCAAAACCTAACCGCCCGAATAGTTACGTACCTACGAAAAATTTTCACGCGCAGATAGCGATAGAGATACACTGGTACTACGGCATTATGTAAAAGTACTACGACGAGTCACTACGAGTTGAATAAACCTAAGCGGAAAAGCGCCATTAGCGATAGCAAATTAATACGAGGGCGTTTTTGTTTTGTTTTAGCAGTCTATTCAATAAAGGTACGCTACAATCATTATAAATGGAAGCGAATACGCTAGATAAGCGAAATTTCGGGCAGCCATGATATTGTCGCATTTCGACAGCGCGGCGCACCTATGTATTCATTTTGCTTGCGTGCGTGTGTCAACACTGTGGGCGAAATTTAAAATTATGCTGGGCTAGCTAGAGCTACCAAGTACGTACCTACAAATCTGACTGTAGTAAACTGATGACGAACATTTTAATACCTTTATTATCGCCGGAATACTTTTTCAGATGCTATACGAGTAGGTACGATAATGTGCAAAATAGAAAATATACTTACCTACCTAACGTAGGACGCAATTTCTCTAGGTAGGTAGATAAATGAATATATAAAACAGCGAGGAGGTAATTATCGAGTAGAAAAATGTATTTTATTTACACGTATCGCGTTATAATATGTATACGTATTACGTTATGATACGCGTACATTGGTAAAGTACCTAGAGCACCAGCTACGTAGTCGGCATCAAGTAGGTACATTCTGAAATACCTATAGGAGCGAGTACGAGTGTATACATAATATGTACGCGTAATTATGGTAGGTAAACGTTTTGGTATCTGTCAGCGCGATCGCGAATTTAGGATACGGATACACTACGTACTACGTATGCTAGTATCTACGAGATGTTGGCGAACAACGTCTTCACTTTATCACCATGGTTCTGCGCCTTAATCCAGTCGTCTCGATTATGACGAAATGCCGCTAACGAAATGTTGTAGATTATAGCTCGGCCGAACGGACTATCGTGCAGTTTAGCTTCGTTTTCCGAAAGTTCGGACGCTATAAGGATACGGTTCTTCAAATTCGAAGATGCCCATATCGTGTCGAATACTCTCGAACCGTGTTTCGAAGGTGCCAATAACGCGTAACAGCCCTAAACGGCGGAGAAGAAGAAAAATAAAAACGCGTCGATCTAGCAATCGATTTGTTTAGTTTATAGTTTAGTCAGATACGATACTTCGTATCGATATCGACGCGAGACGCGACGAAAGAAAACGCGCAACGCGTCTCGTCCCGTTTACGTATTATTTACTCGTACCTGAAACATTTTGACGAATTTTTCTTTGCTTTTTTCGCCGACAAATTCGCTTTGAAAGAACGCATCCGCCACGTGGCTGCCTTTCGGATTGCAGAATATAGCACTCAAAGAGTTGGGTTTCATCTCTAGCATACTGTTGATTATCTGAAATTTGCGTATAACAGCGTATTAAGCCGACGGTGGTACTGTGTCCGCCGCCCGCGCCCCGCTCTTCCCTTCTTTTCACTTTGAAAGCGAGCGAATACACCGTAGTATCCGTATACCTAAAAATACGTATGTACGTTTCAACTAACGCCTCGTCTCACCTTTATAGGTTTATTAAATTTCAACAAATTTTGTATTATCAACGATCCGTGTAGGTGTACATTGGCGTCCTTCTCTTCGTCGTAATCTTCGAGTTTCTTCATAAATATCGTCAACTTGAATACGCAAGATTGCGCCGCTTTCGTTTCGTTGCAATGCAAGCAATTCATCCACAGCTAGAAGGCAACGACGACGGAAAAATTATTAGGTACCATATCGCTCGGTACGAGGATTATGACGGAGCGGAATTAGGTATACTGTATAATTATGTACGTACCGGGTGACCATTTGATTCCGACACACCTGGTGGGATATTTGTTACAAAAATTCGTGTTGGCAGTACCGAATACTGTTACTTCAGTATTCGGTACTGCCAACACGAATTTTTGTAACAAATATCCCACCAGGTATGTCGGAATTAAATGGTCACCCGGTATAGCGATCAACGCTGGCGCGCTATGGCTATACCCCATATATACCGTACGCCTACCTCGCTCGCTAGAACGAACGCCTAGCCTTCCATACCAAAAGTACCAACCTGCGTGAAAACAGACTGCTTAGTCTTGAAACGTACGCAAGCTTCGCATAAATTATATATAACGCCGCTATTACCCGCGTCTAGAATTTCTTCGAAACAATCGCATAATTCGTCCAAGATTACTTCCGACTGTAAATTTTATCGCGTACATATATTATTACGTACTTCGTAAGAAATGCGATCTCGATGGTATAATACTAAGCGCGCCAGGCGCCACCTTACCTTTTCTTTATCCGGGCAATATTTAATCAATTTTTGAACGGCGTAATTGGCTTCTCGATGCGACGCCAACAGCTTCATTCGTTTTGCGAAGCAGTTATCGTAAATTCGAGCGTAAATCTGCGGCGATGCGGCGTTTAGCATAGCTTCTAATAATCTGTCGGCAAAAGAAAGCAGACGCGCGCGGTCGTCATTTTCCCGAAATTCGACGACGACACGTCGTAGGCTACATCTAAACGGAAGCCGAATAAAGCGAGCTAACCTGATACAAGGCTCGTTTTCGAAATAGGACGGTATCGCCAACTTTGCGTTCTCGTCGCCGCGGTCGCCGTCGTTTTCTTCTCGCGGGTAACATTCGTCCAGCAATCTACTACAAACGGAATCGGTTCGTTTCGAATTTAATTTACGCAACGCTAGCAGCACGGTTTGTACGAATCCCGAGGACAAGTTTTGGAACGGCAATTCTGAAACGATTCGGAAGCTCGTGAGTCGTGTAGGTAGGTAGGTAGGTAGGTAGGTAGATGGATAGATAGGTGTGTGTAAATATAAGATTGGTGGTCGTAACGTACCGGAGAGCCGGGACCACTTTAACAAACGAGCGACAAAATTATCGAGAATCGCTCGAAAATCACGGTCCACGTGCAAATCGGTTTTATCCTGGTTTACGCGAGTTTCTCCTCCGATACATTTGACCGCAGTTCGCATCACGTGATTGGCGTATTGATCGAATACGAATTCCTCCATATTATTCAAAATATAACCAAACATTTTCGTCAACCAAGGTTTGTACTTGGAAGGAGTTTCATCGTCGGTTTTTTCGTCCTTTGAAAAAAAAAAAAAAAAAAAGTTGGTAGTCTGGGCGTATGGTAAGCGAAAAACAACAACAACAACGTGCTCGTTCGTATCGCGTTACCAGAAATCTTTCGGTGACTACGGATAGTAATTTTTGCAAAACAAAGCTGGCAAACGAATCGATGCACGTGGGCCTGACGTTTTCGCCGAATACAGTCATGAATTTGCCGACTCTTTCGTCCGAAGCGAACGGTAGTAAATTGTCGACGATTCTGGAGACGACTTGATTGCGCGAATATTCGACTTCTTTTCCGTCCAATTGCTCGAAAACATTTTCTACAAACGATTCTAAAAAAATTGCAATCGCATTATAGAGGGGGAAAAAAAAGAAAGAAAAATACACGCGACTGTTCGTTCTTACTTTTGTCCTCGTCCGAATCGAAGTCTTGATTGTGAATTTTCAAAATGTGCAAAAAGTATTCGAACGTTTCGTCGTCGATGCGAACACCTTGGCCGCGAATACCTTTTTTGTAAAACTTGAGCGTGTTTTGAACGAAACTTCTTTTCTTGCGCTTTACTCCTTTGCGTTCGCTCATGTTGATGTTGTTCGTCTCCTCTCCTCGGTTCTCTGATTGAATCAATTGAATGGAAACCCCCAAGTTTATCACCGATAACCGCGTTTGGAAATCGGATTGAATTAGGTAAAAGGTAAAGGTAATAATCGTTTATAGATCCTGTATCATCGGATGCTGATCTGCTAGTACTGCTAGCGGATCTTCTTTCAAATTGATAACATTGATAAGAAGATGGGTAATAAAAAAGAAAAATAATAGAAAGATGAATAAAATGTCGACGAAGATCGATTATCTTTAGCAGTTGAACGACATTACATGACGTCATCGAGCAATACGGACACCCGGACAAGACAAATTTCAAAATGAATTTTTTGTTTTTTTGCAGCATTTTCACGACAAGCGCGCATTAAAAACGCTTAGTACTATACCGTTTCGAGTGAAAAGATATAAAATTAATTGCAATCTCTCAACATGTTTTGAAAAAAACGAAAAAATCGAAAATGAAAATGAAAGAAACGAAAACGATGACGTCGTGTTATTGGAGACATTAATTGTATACGCATGCTGCATATAGAAGCACGATTAGGCACGTCGTCCCCGCGTTCCGCCTTTCGAATCGTAAAAAATAAAAAATAAATCTATGTACTCGTAAAAGTTATGTTATTGTAATTACTTGTAAATGTAATCGTAGTAATTGTATTTAATTATAATTGTGTAGTTGGTGTAGTGCAAATTTGCAATCAGCATCGGATATAACGAAGAAATGGATGTTCCGTTAAATTAATCGATTATCGTTTCATTTTCGAAATTCGAATCGGGAGTAGTGTTTTGCGTACGACTGTTTGTGTTCGAGTGTTTAACGGTGTTTAATTTTGTTGGTCGTTGTCGCACATTTCATTTTTCAAAATATAATTATCGAGCTAGTTGAAAGTGTTTCTAACACAGTCCAACCTCCAACGTAAAAGTGTCGAATACGTCTTTTTCCGTTGGGAAGAAATCGAATCTTTGTAATATGTTGTCAGTTTCCGCTGCGCGTCGTGTATTTACAACTTGAAGAAAGATAAGGCTCGTGAAATGGAACGGTGTAGCAGTTCTTGGTCTACATACACTATTTTCATCGAAGAATAACAGCGTTAATTAGTTTTAACGCTTTTGGTTCCTCTAACCTGCGATACGCTACCAGTAATAATAGAGGATCGATCGATTGGCGACTTCATTTAAACCATTTCTTGATTTCTCATTCGTTACCAAACCGTTTCCGTGCTCAGCTCAGCTCAGCTAAACTCGACTCGTCTCGGGACTGGATTTCGAGCTCGACTGTCTAAATGTATTACGATACGGTGGAAGAGTGGACGTTGTCGTTTTAAATGTTAGCCCGTCCGATGAAATGAAATAAAGGTATTGGTCGTCTGGAACGTGATCGTTTATGCGAGGTGATAATATTTGCATTCTGGAATCGAATCGAATCAACGGCGATGAAACCACCTAATCAGTTAGTAGCTGCTGGAGTTGGCGTAGCTGCGTATAGCCGCAACCGCAATATCGCAGTGGACACGGACACGGACAGCGATCGTAACACCTTCGTGTGAACGCAACTTACGGTCAGTATTCGTAACCTGTACGGCTATGCTACGATAATAATTACGTATTTATGTACTTGCGATCAGGCATAGGCACCGAGTTAGTTTTCAGCAAAACCGTCCGTCCGCCCGTTCGTTCGTTCGTTCGTTCGTTCGTTCGAAATGGTCGAGTAACGAACGATGTCCGACGACGCGACGTCTCTCTAAAGGACTACGTTTACGTTTTCGCAATTTCGCATTCGCATGTTGTCTTTAATACGTAAAGGTCGTGCTGTACGTACGCGGCAGAATGACGATGGCGGCTCGGTGTTGGTCGCGAGTTGTTCTACATGTACAAATACGTCTATGTACTGGCATTTCTTCGCATCGTTGCGCTCGATGGTCGGCCCAACTTTGTTACGCACTCGCCTCGCCTCTACTCGAGTGTAGTCGATGGTCGCGATGCCTCGCTACATTGCTTTCTTCTGTCGGTGATGGTGATACGACGATACGTTATACGACTGTTGTTGAAGGTTGGCCGATGCGGTGCGATGCGAGCGACCTAGCGATATGAGTTAGGATACGATACGGAAACTGAACGCCAAACAGAGGTACAGAGGTGTAAAGCGAAAGATAAAGACCAATTCGTCGATCGTGGAGTGGACGCGACGCGACGCGACGCGCCCAACGTCACCGTTGCGGTCGCCCGCGCTCAATTGACGATTTGACGAGCTCGGCTAGTACATCCTCGTACTAGTTGATAATATGCGAAAAAGATTGGCCGTGGCCGCTTCTAACTCGAGCACGAGCACGAGCGGCGTCCGACAATATGCGTAAAGCGATCGAACGGCGGCGGCGGCGGTGATGGTGGGAAGCCGTACACCGCGCCGTGTCCGTGCTGAGGCTAGGTATATTTTCATATTTTTTGGACGAAGAAAATAAGAAATACTCGCGTACCTAACCTACTCCTACTCGGCTACTCGTAAATCATAGGCGCCGGTAATACTATACGCAATACACACGGTCGCCGAGTACGCAACGCGAGCGGCTGTGCGCGTTGCTCGTACCCATACCCACTACCTGTGCGAGTGTAGATGATTGGTTATCGCTTGCTCGTCTGTGGATGCGTCGCGTCGCGTCGCGGACTGGACGTAGAGTGGACGTTCATAACGCGTGTAGCGTGCGGTGCGTATAGCCGTAGCAGTAGCCGTAACGTACTCCGTACTCTGCGTTTAGTGCGCGCGCTCCAAGAGTAACGTAGACTGGGCGCGAACGTTTTTAATTTTAGACGACGAATCGTTTGAATTTTGCCAAGAATTAATAGTATTAGTATACGTAGAGGTACGCGGCTGTGAGAACTATGTACGAAGTACATACGTGTATGTGTGTAGGTAGTTTTAGTTTTGTTATGTCGCGACGTGTGTACTACAAATTGAAATCGTAGGTGGCGAAGGAGCTGGCGCTGCGCTACGCTACTAAAGCTAAACGTCATTTTTACGAAGGTGCGACGAGACGAGACGCGAAGCGAAACGGTAAAAGGATGCCGAAATGTTACGTACATATGATATGTGTACATACACGTCGAGCGGACGGTCGGTGCCGGTACGTTTTGTCGTATATATGTGGCGTGTTTCGGCGTTATCAGTGGCGTAGCCCAGACAATCATTTGAATCAGTCAAAGGAGTGGGTATGGCGAGGGTTAGGGGAGGGGGGGGGGGGGGTCTTGACCGAAAAAAGTGAAAATTTTTGTCAGGAATGGCATTAAAATAAAACTCGAATTTCGTCATTTTTTCAACTTTTTCGTCGTCAAGGGGGAGGGGATTATCGGCCCTCTCAACCCTCCCCCCCTCCCCCCCTCCCACCCTCCCCCTAAAAACGCCGCTAAGCGTTATACAGGTGAACTGAACTCTGTTCACCACTTATTTAGTTAGTCGGCTACACGCGTAAAATGGTTCTTCGTTACCCAATATTTTCAATGTATGTACCGCAGGTATACACGTATAATTTGATCGGTGACCTAGCGATACCTATTAGACCTACCTTACATAATTATACTTATAATTATACGTAGAGTATACCCATATTACACTTTTAGGTACTGTTTGCAAAAAAGTTTACGCGTGTAGGTTTTTTTTTTTCTTTCTTCGCAAATAAGATAAATCCGAACTCCGCTCCGTGGTATCTCCCCGCCTGCGCAGCGCGGAGCGGCGCCGAGCCGCCCCCTCTTCCCAGTCTATCTGGTAAGATGTAAAAAATTGCGATTATCGGTTCAACGAGTAAAATAATTAACGGAGGAAAATATTTTAATCGTCGTCGCGTCGCGTCGCGTCACGTCGTACAGGTATCTTACCTACCTATGCACGAGTGGAATGTTGTGCGAATATGTACTTTACCTTACTTACACATACATATTATACCTACGAGTACATGATATTATATGTACTCATCTTTGGTCCGCGATGCGTCGAGTTGAGTTACGTTACGTTACGTTAGCTGCCATTATCCGCGTGTTACATTCGATCAAAAAATGACTTTTGACTATAGCTAATACGAGTACCTAGTTAACGTGTTCGCGAGTAGATTGTATTTCGGTTTAGGTTACTCGTACACGTAGTATACGAAATACTTAGTACGCTACATAGATATTTAAGCGGAGCGTAACGCAGCGTTAGGTATTTCGTACCTACATATTATATTTGTGCCGAAAGGCGACAAATTAGCCACCTATTTGTTTGTTGAAAATTCTCGCACTCGTACGTAGACGTAGACTCTAACGTCGATTCTCGGAAATCGCAATGTATTGCTCACTGAACGTGATAATTGCCGTCACTTTGATGCTGATTGTTATCGTAAGTCCAAGTATATACACATACACAGGTACTACGTAGTACGTATACATACGCGGCGCGGCGATGCGATGCGATGCGATGCGATGATTCCGGGAATTCATCATTCGAATCAATTTGTAGCAATTTATTTGGCACGATGGATGCCGTTATACCTCTAAACGTAAAAAATCGACGCCACTACGACCGTAAACGCCAAAGAATGAGAAAATAATGAGTAACCCACCCCTATAGCAGCGTGCTGACACGTGGTAAGGGTAAGGTGAACTTGCTTCGTCGAGAGTTCAGAGTCAGACTCGAAATGAACCGCGAATAAGCGACTGTTTTCTCGTCTCGCTATCGGATCAGCCAAAAAAAAAAAAAAAAAAAAGGTAGGCGCGGGGGAGCGGCGCGGCACAGACGGTGAGAGGCCGCGCTCTCGGTGCGTTTGCTTACGTTAGCTTGAAATTAGTACCTATTACCTAGTACCTAATAACCTACGTATACTACTTGTAACTACGTATAATGATTGTATCATAGGCGTTAATTTTGTTCTCATTGCAGGTGTATAGCGCTTGTAACATGGCTGACGATGAAGCTGAAAGCGAACCGGCTTCTAAGGACCAAGTGATATCACCGTTGTCGCGGCCGCAGGCGCGGCCCTCTTTACACCATACAGATTCGACCGACGCTACATCGACCCAGTCGCCGTCGCCGTCGTCGTCTTCAGCGTTTTCGGTAATCATCATTTATTTTCTCTCCCTCCCCTTTTCCCCCTTCACCATCCCTTTGGTATACGACTGCCGAGTACCTAGATGTAGGCAGGTAGGTAGGTAGATCTAGGTATTTTCGTAATTACCGCTTGAAATTTGTCTGATGCGTGAAGTATACGCATAAATCTACCTACTCGTATACGTACTTACCTGCCTACCCACTTACTTACCTACGCAGTTACGCACTACGTGAAGTGATGGTCAGAGTTGGCATTTCATTGTAGAAGCCTTTAGTAGGGGGTGCGTCGCGTCTGGTCAGTTGCGATCTACGTAACCAAGTGCAATTTTCTAGCCGACTTGGTACGAAACGTCGCGTCGAGTAAGATGGTCTATTCGATTGTTGCGTTGCTTTGCGTTGCATTTGGATGCCAAAAATTTGCACCGTCGCGTCGCCTCGCGTCGTCGTATTAGCGCAACGTACGATGACGCAACGTACTTGGGATGTTGGAGGCGTCTTGTCGTCTCATCTGTTGCGTCGTCGCCGCGTCGCGCCGCCGGCTTTAAATGCCGCTTGCTTCGAACGGGCAATTCTTCATTTTTTTCGTACGCATTATGGCATACTATGTACTTACGTACTCTACGGTACGTTTACGAATGTACGTACATCTCGCTCGACGATTATTTACGCGTATATTGGTACATCTACATCTACATCTACATCTACATACATACACACTATTAGTTGGAAGCAATTGGACGGGTACGAAATCGAGGTCGCGCGATATTGTTTTGTCATTAGTACGTACGTAGCGTACTCTACCGTAACCGTGCGCCACCACACCACATTACACTACACTACACCGCACCGCGTTGGTCCGCGTCTCGTCTCGTCTCGTCTCGTCTCGTCTCGTCTCGTAAATATTTGTAAATTTTGGCACAATTTACCTGAACTTTAAATGGCGCGCTAAATTACGAACGAGTGTCGCGGACTCGCGGTTTACTTTCGGTAAAGCCGTCGAGTCGACTTGGCCGTGATCTGGTAAAAATATTGCGCCGCGCCGATGTAACCGATAATTATTACGAGTGCCGTGCCGCGGGGTAGGACAGAGGTACGTCTACGCAGGTATTAGCTAGCTAGGTAGGTAGGTAGATAAGTGGGTACTACGTACGTCTAGGTACATTCAAATTCGAATGTGCGTTCTCGCTCGTACAATTTACGTCTCGTACGTACCTTGGTACGCTCGGATTTACTCGGCTTGTCCTTATCTTACTCGTACATAGTCGTAGGTAGTAGGTACATAAACGCGCGTTCGTACTAACGTAAGCTATATTTTCATTTTTCGTCTGGTTTCAGAGTAAACTCGGCACATCCAACACCAACTGCGAAGAGAGCACTTCTGGTATAAGGTGGATCGTTATCGAACGTTCCGAGTACGGATTCGGATTTACGCTGCGACATTTCATCGTTTACCCGCCAGAGTCGAGCGCTGTGAGTAATACTTACGTCGGTATACCTATTCGGCTATCTCGCCGCCTAGCCTAAGCTGTACTTTTTAGGTGTCGACTCTGAAACACGACGCCGACGAGTTTCCAGCGGCGCGGCGTCTCGAAAGCCTATTTTTTTTTCTGCTAAAAATCATGTGTTTTTACCAACATATTGTAGTACCTACCTACATGGTACATACATAGATAGTAGATTTCGCAAAGATGGCGTAATCGTACGATACCTATTATTATACGTGAATAATTATCTGCCTGCCTACGTACGCGAGTACATAAATTTGTTATTTTTTCTCGTTGCGCGCAGATATTGGCTCGGGAAAGGCATTTGGGATTCAGACGACCGACATCGCCTAACGAGCCGATCGACACGATATTTGTGAAAAACGTTCGCGAAAATGGTCCGGCGCACGTGGCTGGCTTGGCAACCGGCGATCGTATCATCAGCGTTAACGGTCAAAATATCGCCGGCCTATCCTATCTGAGGGTTGTGAATTTGATATTCAAAACCAAAGGCTGTCTGCGGTTAGCCGTCGTTCCGCAGCAAAACGACGCCCTACAACTGGTAAGTGGCCGATTTTAATTTTTCCCTCTCTACCACTCTACCGTATGCGTATGCGTATGCGTATGCGTGCGTATGTACAAAAATTCGACGGGTACCGTACCATAACGTTGCGTTCTGATTTCAGTATTTCGGCGAAGCCGCTCACCATCCGGAAAGTAATCGAAAGCCGCGCCTTTGCCTGGCCGATGCGACCAGCCTGGACAGCGCCAGTCTGGACGCGGTCGCTGATGCGAGTACGATGTCGTCGTCGAATACGCGTCGCTATTCGTATTCGCGTTCCGATCGCGGTCCGCTGTACGCGTCCTTTGCGAATGCGACGTCGCCGACCACGCAACAGTCCAAGACCAGAATGACGACGACGGACGCGTTATGGCCGACGTTAGCGCCGCCGTCGCCGTCGCTTGCCTCTCAAACCGCCAGCGACGCTTCCAGTTGCTGCAGTAACGAAAGCGCCGGCACGGCGACGCCGGTGACGGCGACGGCGACGGCGTTGAATTTGAATTGCGCTTACAGCCTGGACGTGGAGTTTGACCGCAACAATTGCGACTCGTTGTCCGATTCGTCTCTAAAGGATTACCACGCTTGCGACGATTCGGTCGTCATGAACAGACTGCGCAAGAGCATGGAACAGAAGCAAGAGTTTCTAAATCGGTTGCCGCGCTCTCCGCCGCTTCCCGCGGTGGCGGCGCCGCCGCCGCCGGCGTCTGACGTTGCGTACGCTGACGACGACTCGACCACCTTCCAGATTGTTTCCGTTCGAGCGAAACAATTTGAAAACGGACCGAGCAACGATAAAACCGAGCTGTTTCGCAGCGAATTGGCTCGTTTATCGGTGAAAAGGAACGCGGCCAACGTGGCCACCCGCCGCAGAGATTTCGAAAATCGCGCTCAGCGCGCTCAGCACGCTCAACTCGACAAACGAAATGTTTCGGCGCCCAAGGTCGCCGCGGCCGCAGCCGCAGCCGGTGCGAGCGTTCGGGGGACGAACGCTCGCGCAAACGACAGAGGTTAGTTGCGCTCGCTAAGCGACAAGCCATTTCCTATCTACTCGTACACCTTGCGTTTCCCGACGATTTTAATAACGTTTTATTTTTATTTTTTTTTTATTTTATTTTATTTTTTTCGTTTCGCTACTGCAGTTGCAGCGTCAACTCAGAGTTGTTGTAGCAGCGGCGGCGGTAGTTCCGGTAACCAGACCATTCCGGTTGGCAGTAAAAAATTGCACTGCGAGCCTCCCTCCGAGTTCAACTCGTACTTAGCTGCAAAAATCCAAGGTACGTATACGTGTTACGCGAAAGGCGCGCTAACCCAACGTACTGCGAGTTTCTCTTCGCTTCGTATTAATATTCGCCTCGCAGCTTTCAATGCAATGTCCACTCGCTCGCATATATCGCATCGCATCGCGCCGACCATCGGCGGCTGCGTTTGAAAATGAGACGTGACGCTATCACGCGTCGCCTGCGCCTCGCCTTGGTAAATTCGACGAAACAAACTCGGCTTTACCCTCGTGCTCGAGTTGGTCAACTCGTTCATGGGCGCGGATTACTTCACTTTGGTATTGCAGTGTCTGTCCGCGTTTTAGGGTTACCGATGCGATGCGATGCGATGCGACGCGACGCGGGTACGTCGCCAACAGCCTATTTACGTGTGCTACTGTGTTCAACGTTGTTTTTTTTTCCTCGTGTGTTGCTTGCACTAGATGATAATAATAAGAAGCGTACTATCGGCAAGTTGTCGTCGTGTTCACCGTCAGCGTCAGCGTCAGCGTCACCAACGCCGTCGCCGTCGTCGTCTCTGCTTTGCGAGTCTACGACGAATAACGAGCAGCGAGAGATTGGCGCGAATGGCGAACGAGCGGCACGTTCGCCAAAGCCGGCGCCGTCAACGTCGTATTCGCTCGTACCGATCATCCGTTTGAACGGCGATGGCAACGATGTCGAAAACGAGACCAGATTTCGCGCTCTCGGACCAACGAATAGGTTGTCGCTGCCGAATTATAATACGCGTACTTTGGATTTGGAGGCGCTCGAGCGCGCGGCGCCCGCGAGTACGTGCCAAGTAATGATAGGTTAGCTGGCTATATCTAACTAACTAACTACGCTACGTTGTAACGACTAATACCTACACTTACACCTATACGTATGTATACTACACGCGCCCGCCACGCCACGCCACGCCACGCCACGCCACGCCACGCCACGCCGCGCCGCACTACCGCACCATGTCGGTTATTTGAAAAAATTTCGAAATTGGCGTTTCCAAGTGTGTAGCCTACGTCGCGTCGCATCGGCGTAGTCTTGTTCTTCGTCGCCCAAAACGGAAAACTCTTTTCAGAATTTTTTCAAAAGTTTTAGGCGACGAAGAAAAAGTCGTGCGTCTAACGGACACGCGTACGCGTATACATTTAAACCGACTAATGTTGCGACACGAGTCCCAACTTGTTACACGTTGCGTACGTACGCGTACTTATTACTCGCTTACAAAATTGTGCTACGATTTGGTTCGCATTACGCGGCGTGGCGCGTACCTCGCCTACACCTATTCGTACACACTCGATTGTGAGTGCCTAGCTGCAGTGTATGTACTTGCTACTCGGACGCAGCTACCTATCGTTCACCTACTGGCTACTACACCTAAGCCTATACTAACGTAACACGCTCGTTATACGTTTATACGCAGTACCTGGCCTCCGTGCCATGCCGCGCCCATTCCAGGTTGATTTTTTTCCCATTCATTTTATGTAAAGTCTCGCACTTTGTCTTTGTCTTTCTAGGCGACGGCGACGACGACGACGACGACGACGACGACGACGACGACAAAACGACCAGAAGAATATCGTATCTAAAGGCCACAACCGCGTATTCCATGAATATAGACAGCGAAAATGAGCTGGACGACGTCGAATGTACACCCATCGTCGCTCCGCAACGCAGGTACGTGTACGTGTACGTGTACAATAGTATACAACTCTGTACATACATATTATACATTTATACTATGTACAACTTAAGTATAAGCAGGCGAGAGTATAGCGAGTAGGGTATTCTCGTATTCGTATTGGTAGTCGCACAGTCGCGATGCGATTTCGGATTTCTGCATCCGGCGTAAGCCGCTTGGTCGTATACCTACGACCTGCCCAGTACCCACCCGCCCTCCCTCCAGTTGTCTACCTACTTACGTATATACCTGCTATGTATTGTACCGCTATTCCAAAGGTGGCGCGATAAACGAGATTCATTTGCAGGACGACTAGAAAATGGCGACGTGCGCCTCTATTTCCCAGCGATATTCAGAGGCTGAGAAGATTTTTTGAAGAATTGGCCGCCACTGGTGGCGAGCGAGGGTTCGTGTCTGCGTCTGCGTGTGTCGTGTCCTGTCGTGTCGTAGTGTTTGGTTTTTATCTAACCTATACTGAGGTGTACTTACGTTTGTTACGACTCTGACTCTTGTATTGTTGTTGTTGTTGTTGTTGTTGTTATTAGTGCCGCTGCTGCTAACCCGTTGTTTTCCTCTATTATCGTTTTTCATCTTGCTTTTTTTCATCCTTTCCGTTCGTCTACGTCGCGTGGTTTGCGCGCGCGTCAGCAGTGAGGCTGGTCGCGTCACAAATGAACGGTTCGCGCTTCATTTTCAACGCGTTTTCGATGTGACGCGCCGACTCCGGCGCCCCGTACGAGGTTGCTCTGTGTTATAGCCGTGTCGCATTTGTAGGGTAGAGCGCGATGTCGCGTCATGTCGCAGGCAGCGCTCAATCTGACTTGCAGTTTGCATTCAAACGATCGTCACTAATGAAAAGTGACCAAGACGCTTCCAAGTTTACCTACTACTCGTAGTACGTTCGCTCGCCTGCTCGGAAAGGCGCGGCGTGTCTACTACGAAACGTTTTTCGGCGCTATAAATTCTAATCACCGTAGCGAAGAAAAAACATCACGTCGATGATGTGAAGTAACGTCGAGTCGCGTCGTGTCGATTTTCCTCCAATAATCGAACGGCAATGGCACGGCATATGGCGAGACGTGAAATGAAAATAGCGAAATTGCGCGTGTACCTACCTGGTACCTACGTAATTGTTTGGCAGAAATAAAAAACAGTGGCGTGGCGTGAAAAATTCGCCCATCTTGGGCGTACGAAGGCTGTACCCTGTACAGTGTACACAGCGGTAGCACTCGCATATTATATCGATTACGCGAGTTTTGTAGCGCCTTCGCCTTCGCCTTCGTTTTCAAATTAGATAAATCGAGCCCAAAAAAAAAAAAAAAAAAAAATGTTTCCTCGAACTATCCGATTACCTACGAGTAGGTGTAAATCTCGACGCGACGCGTTTCACCGAGTGCTATGCTACCGCGGTCGCGATAATACGTCTTCTATCTCTTTCAACTTTCAAGTAGTACGTGGCGCGGCGCGGCACGGTCATAAGGATAAGCGATACACGTACTCGTATATCCTATATGATGTACCTACTTGTAATACGTACGCCATACGCCATGTTCGATTAATTTTGATTTCGATGTACTGCGCCGCGCTGCCCAACAAAAGTTTTGTGACGAGCGGTGTCGCAACTAATATCGGACCGGACTGGACACCTTCTTTGAGTGCGTGTACACTCACCTACTTACTTACTACTAGATAGCGGCGCGGCTCGGCAAACAGTAGATACTCTCGTATACTCGATAGAGTAGTTGCATAATTAATTAAAACCGACTCAACGGACGCCCCCGCCCCGCCCCCGCCCCGCCCCGCCCCGCCACGCCACGCCACGCCACGCGCCGCATCGTTTGTTATCGTTTGTAAATATCTCGTCTCGTTCGTTTCGCGCGGATAACGACGCATTTCACACGGATGGTACGGGGTGGGATCGGATGGGTGATGGGTGGGGGTGGTTGTGTGCGTGCATCGCGTACGCAATACCCGCGCATGTCGAAATAAAAATACATGTAGGTAGCCGCAACCAGATTCACAGACTCGTGTTTCGTAGGTAAAGTGAAATACACGGTACTTTGTTAGCGATGAAAAATTTCAACAAAAAAAATAAATAAATAAAATAATACTCGAATGTAAGGATCGGGTTTGGTAAACGCGGGTGCTCGCGTTTTGCGTAGGTATACATTGAAAGTATTCGTGCCTACTATTAGGTTCACGTAGTATACTTACGTATTCGTACTTCGTACCAAGTACCCCTCGGCTGTACCTATACTTCTTTCGACACTACTTTACGATTATACGTGATTAATGCGTGAAAGTAAGGGAGTGCGTCGCGTCGCACGCGCGACGAGTACCTACGTACGGTACGTTTTGTTGACAAGACTACAGGTGATATGATACTGACGCGACGCAGTAAATATGTACTTACTTACAATGTCTCGGCGATGAACTTTACTTACTTATTACTCCAGTTGAGACGGCTAAACAAATAGGTGCTCCCCGGTAACTAGGTACCTATTATTGCGCTTCATTTAACTTTAACGCCACCCCCACCGCCCACCTAAGCTCGGCGCAGTGTCAAACTCGCGAGGTCGTGTCTGGTGCGAATTTTCAAATTGCATACTTATTCGTATATTTATACCTATATAAATGATGACAACCGCCCGTAGCGTAGATATCGCTTGCTCGCTCGTACTAAACTTTATGCGAGTAGGTAGGTAGGTAGGTAGGTACCTCAGCTACCTACCTGTCTCTTACCCAATGGCAATGGCCAATACCCAACTCGTGCTAGACGAGCGAGTGTAACATCGCATCGTACGTGTTTGTACTTTTGCGCGCTTCTTTACTAAATTACTCACCTACCCCATCATCTATCGATCTACCTACCTACCTACCTACCTACCGAACTATAGCTATGCGAATTAGAATAATTTTATTATACGTATTTACTTACGTTAGCGACGTGCGCGACGTATAGGTAGGTAGGTATTTCGAATGTTGGTCGTGTCTCTAACTTTGATTACCTACGTATTTGCAGCGTTTTGGGATCGCGAAAAAGCGCCGCTTCGGCGGCCGAATCTTTTCCCGTCGAGCAAGAGCAATTACCGGTTATCAAAGAAGGAAATGTATCTTGCAAAGTTATTCAAGTCGAAGGCAAGAAAGCCAGCGATCGTTCGTGGAAACCGATTTGGTTGATTTTAAAAGGCTGCGTCCTCTACCTAGTGAAAGAAAAGAAGGAATCGCTATTCGCCGCCGAGGTGAGTCGCTAGTCGTTACTCGTTAGTTACCCTTATTCGTAGCGTAGCTCTATATATGTACGTATTGGGCGTTTCCACGAAGCCAAAAAGTAACAAAAATTTCTTGTTTACATTCGAACTGGGAGTGATCGGAGTGAAAACACATAAGACACGGTGGTAATATTTATCAAAATAACTCGAAAAATATCATCTCAACAAAAAAAGTGCAATACACTTTTTTTTCTTAGAATTAAAAAATCTTTCCATTCGTGTATAAAACAGTTGATTTAGCGACATTAGTGAATTTTTAGGTAAAATTCACTAATGTCGCTAAATCAACTTTTTTATATACGAATGGAAAGATTTTTTTTGAGATGATATTTTTCGAGTTATTTTGATAAATATTACCACCGTGTCTTATGTTTTTTCACCCCGATGACTTCCAGTTCGAATGTAAACAAGAAATTTTTGTTACTTTTTGGCTTCGTGGAAACGCCCAATAATTATATGTACTCGATTACGACGTATACGTCGATATATATAGGTACGACGTAGCGTAGCGTAGCGTAGCGTAGCGTAGCTTAGGTACGGTACGCGTTCTATTATGTACTTAGGCATATGCCAGTTTTGTAATCGTCACTTTTCGGTTACTTGAAAGTGAAAAATCTACAATCGTCTTTCGTGTGAAATGGCAGATACGACTTGTGTGCACTGCGCTGGTAGCGCTCGCAATCGCAGATTCGCACTTACTTATTAGGTAGCGTAGGTACACCTACCTATCTAACTAGCCCGCGTTGCGTCGTGTCGCGCCGTCGTATTGCGACGAATAGTCGGATACTCGTAAGCTACCTATTCGTACCGTACAGTACAGTACCGTACCTTACCTGTTGTCGCAAACCGCGATACGCGATTCGTGGCTCGGACAGCGATGGTCCACTGGTCACTGGTCATCCAGTCCAGTCTGCGGTGCGGTGCGGTGCAACTACGCGCACGGTTACAATTACACATACGTACAGCATGTGGGCTTAACCCTTATCGCTCGGCGCGACTCGACGCCGTATTGTACCATATACCATATCATCGCGAACCCTTATTAATTAGTATGCGGGTTTAGGTGAACTAGCCGCGCCTCACTTCGTATCGTCTCATCTCGTCTCGTCTCGCCTCGCCTCACCGCGCACCGCGTCTTGCTCGATTGATGGAGACGGTGGATATGTAATGTACGCGTATTATGTACATTCGTAGAGGTAGTTGATACGCTTTTCAATTTCACCTGGGTCGCGTGCTAACGTTTTGCCACTGCTTTGGCGGAAGTTGGAAATCGTTTACCCATATTACTTCGCTCGGTCGGTACGGCACGCGCCACGCCACGCCACGCCGCGCCGCATCGCCAGCTTGCATCGCTGCGGTTTCACTTTTAACGCGTTCGTTCGCCTAATCGGTGGCTACCAGTACCATACCATACTATACTATACTATAATATAATTTACGCGTACTTTAGTTACTTACCCAAGTACTTATTTACGCCAAAGTACCATCGAGTATATTCTCGCTTTTCATTTTAAGTAGTCTTCGTCTTCGTCTTCGTGTTTGCGTTTTGCGTTTGTGTTCGTGCTAGTGCTAGTGCTAGTGCTAGTGCTCGTTTCTAACCTACCTCTACATTTTTCTCTCGATGGCCGATTATACTAGTCCATCTATTCGTCTTTATCGCTGTCGTTATCGTTAGCGTCATCGTCATCTTCGATGATATGTACACCGCGGTCGCCGCCGCCGCTGACGATCTGCGTGCTTTCAAATCGCGCATGCCGCCGTTTTGGAATTTTGGTCGACGTAGTCGACCCAAGCTCAGGAGATGGGCGTCCACCGGATCTTGGGTAAATACTAAGTACCTACCTATCTAAAATATCTACGTAACTAAAAAGTCATCTGCTTGCCCCGATCGCGTATAGGTGTAAATCTACCTATACCTGGCTACCGCTGTTGTTGTTGTTGTTGTTGTTGTTGTTGTTTGGGGGGGGGGGGGGGGCGGGGGGGACGAGAGAGGGGTACCTATTTGAAAAACCAAAAAGGAAACGATCGAAATTGCTCCATACTACTTTGGATTAGTATTGATTGGCGCTTGAGAATCTCGGCGAAGCGAAGGTGTTGCTGGGGCGGGGTGGACGAAAAATACTTGTTACCCAATATCGAGCGCGCGTATCTACCTGTATTCAAAGTTGCCATATCGATTGAAATTTCATAGTGATACCTACCAAGGCGCGTAGCGTACCTAAAAGCACCGTATCGTACTGCTACGCAATATCGAATGCCGCTACCATGTCAATATGTCCATTATACGTACATTTATTATGTACTTGGCGTAATGAATAACGATAATAATACTTACGTAGTATGTATGTAGATGTGTACGAGTATAAAGGTACACTCGTGTCGAGTATACGTAACGTAACCTTGTAGTGATAATAGCGTAGTACGTACGATTCTACGATAATTTTTGACGCACCTAACTACTCGATGCAGATGTTAATACTTGGGCTACATAATTGCAGACGCCGGCAACGTTCGACAAATCGGATCTCGGAGCGTCGTGCGATCGTCTGGACATACGATGCTCGATGGTCGAGGTCGCCAATGATTACACGAAACGTAAACACGTGTTACGTTTGAATGCGCCCTCCGTCGGCACCGAATTATTACTTCAAGCTCAAGATGCCAACTCGATGAGCGATTGGGTCCGAGTACTGCGGCAACAAGCTGTCGCGTCGCCGCCCCAGCCGCTGGTAAGTAGCGTTACGTCACCCTTAAGATACGCGTGCCCTACGGTCAAAGCGGCTTCGTTTGGTAAAGCGGGTCTCTGACTCTGTCTTTACCGTTTATCCTTTATCGTCGTCGTCGTCGTCGTCGTCTCGAAAAGAAGCCGCTTTATCCGCGCATAGCCCGTAAAAGTTCGTAGTACGAGTATACGTAGACGTACTCTAGGTACTAGTAGTACGCGAGACCAGACTTTTAATCTTAATCGAGTTGTTTTGTTCGTCTCGATCTATCTAGTCGACAAATGTCGGCTGTACCAGCGCCGCGTCGCCGAGCGCCTGCAATAAAACGTTACGTAAATTGGCGTCGCTCCGAACCCGATCTCCTACTGCCGCAGTCGCCGCCGCCGCCGCCGATGTACCGTCCAGTAAAGCCAAAAAACAGACGCCAAACGGTGAGTTACCTACACATACCTAATATACGTAATTAAGCCATGTACGCTCTACGTCCAATACTCGTCGTTTCATCTCGCCTCGATTACTTCCATATACATATACGTGCGTACGTATGTGTATGTCTTGCGAGTTACGAGTAGGATAGGTGAGATGAGATGAGATGAGGTGTGGTGAGGTGAGGTGAGGTGAGGTGAGGTGAGGTGAGGTGAGGTGAGGTGAGGTGAGGTGAGGTGAGGTGAGGTGAAACGAAACGAGACCCGGTGCGAATGATGAAGACGATAATCTGTCGGTGGCTGCTTTTTGATCGTCAGATTTTCAACAAACGTCGCCGAAAACTAAGACGTGGAAGAACAAGATGGCGAAACAATTTCGTAAAATACAGCCGGGCGCTAATTCGCCGTTATCTTCGGCAGTTGTCACGTATCCGGCTGGCGCAACCATCGGCATTCCGCTCGAAATTTGTCCGTGCGTAAGTATAACGTGTAATACGAACAGATTTCATTTCATTTCATTTCGCACGTCTACGTATTACATCCTGCGAACCCCGTGCATGCGTGCAATGCAAACTGCAAGTAGCCAAATTGGCTCGTCATTTTTCTACGTAGGTACCCTACTCGCTACCCGCTATATTTGGATAAGGTATGTACAGCTGTACCTAGGTACTTACTACTACGCAAACGCGGATGTGGACGCGGTCACCGGTTTCTTACCTAGCCAAAATTGTGCCTTCCTCTACACTCTCGCCACAACCTATACCTATACCTTTACCTACCGGCTAAGGCTAATACCTACATAACTGGCTCGCATTCTGACCTAATACAAATCGTTGTTAATTCGTAGTCTACATTCTCCGAGTACGTTCCTTTGATCGTTCAAGTATGCACCAGTATCGTAGAAGCAAAAGGATTGGAAATAATCGGAATATACCGGTAAGTCACATTTACCTTTACGTCTGTCTATCTATCTATCTATCTATCTACCTACCTACCTACCTACACCGACTGGGATGGGTACCTATACACCTATACTTACATATGTACCTACGTGTATAAGTACCTTCTCTACCTACCTACTAGGAATACGAGTAGTAGCAGTAGGTAGGTAGGTAGGTAGGTTGGTGTTGATACGAGTAAGGTACCGATGAGTGACCATCGCCGCGTAAAGTTTACCCGTAATATGTTAATGAGCGGGCAATGTGTGTGTGTTTATGTGGCAGGGTGCCTGGTAATACGGCAGCTGTTACGTCGCTAACGGAAGCGGTAAATCGTGGCTTAGAAATGAGCGCCTTGGATCAAGATCCTCGCTGGTCCGACGTCAACGTTATCTCCAGCTTATTAAAATCGTTCTTCCGTAAATTGCCGGACGCTTTATTGACTACGGAATTGTATCAACACTTTATCAAGTCGGACGCCATAGAAGATCCCATTCAACGTATGATCACCATTAGAAAACTGGTTGGTACTCGCTCGCTCGCTCGCTCGCTCGCTCTCTCTCTCTCTCTCTCTCTCTCTCTCTCTCTCTCTCTCTCTCTCTCTCTCTCTCTCTCTCTCTCTCTCTCTCTCTCTCTCTCTCTCTCTCTCTCTCTCTCTCTCTCTCTCTCTCTCTCTCTCTCTCTCTTACGCGTAAAAAATACCTACTAGACTTATTCGCTTCATTTTTACACGCGTGCGCAGGTTCACGATTTACCCGATCATAATTTCGAAACGTTGAAGTACCTGTTGTTCCATTTGAAAAAGGTGGTCGCCAATGCGGCCGTCAACAAAATGGAGGCCAGAAATTTGGCCATCGTTTTCGGGCCGACGTTAATCCGTAGCGGAGACGATATGTTCACTATGGTCACCGATATGAGTCACCAGTGTAGAATTGTCGAATCGTTGCTGTCTCACGTGAGTAGTTTGCAATCTCTTTTTTTATTTTGTTCGTACTTATTTCTTTTTACATCGTCTTTTTTCTACGACAGGTTGACTGGTGTTTCGGCGACGGAGACTTAAACGATTTGAAAACTAGCATTCCAGAAACGAATTCCGTTCCCGAACTCGAAGCGACTAGCTCGAGTCATACGCTATTGCTGAGCAATATACGTAAAGTAGAAGGTACGTTCCATATTTATACAAATTCGTGTAACTACGTAGATACCTACGCGTATGACTTGGAAACCATCGCATCGGCATCGCAGTGTACGGCTGCGAGGGGCTATAACTATAAGTAGATTTAGGTACTTATTCGCCTCCGCGCGCGTATCGTCGTACCGACTAATTAGTTAAATTTACGTAGACGGGTAAATGCCGTTGAAAAACGCGAGGGTACCGAAGACGAATAGGTACCTTTCGTCGCGTCTTGTGTTCCCCTACGTTTGGCTGTGGATGTGTGTGGGTGTGTGATACTATGTGTACAGTAGATGCTTGTACCTGTTGAATGTTCGGGTGCTGGTTTCCTTTCCTTTCCTTTCCTTTTTTTTCGTCACGGTGCGTGGTGCGCGCACGTGCTCGTAAATCTCGCTCGTGCTCGTACCTATTAGGCGAACGCTTTCATTTTCGTTCGTTTCAGAGTGTATGCAATCGCCGACTACAGCCAAAGACTTTGTCTCCACCATCATCGGCGCTGCCAATAGAAAAATGCATAAAGCCTCGAAGCATAGCAGTAGCAAGAAAACGACGTCGGCGGCGGCGGCGGCGGCGGCGGCGACGACGGTCGGCGTTACAGCCGCCACCTCGAACGCCGCGGCAGGCAGCAACGCGACGAGCGGCGGTTCCGAAGACACGCCGGATGCGGCCGTGTCCGCCGTCGAGCCGGTTAGTACTATAACGCGAAGCGTCGATAAGTGAACCTTGGTTTAGCTATCTATCCGTCCTATTTGCGTATGTTTTTTGCTGCAGACTACGCGGCTCGTATCGACCACCATTGTCGAGAAAAACCAATCGAAAACGCACCGCGTACGCGATGAAAATGGCGACAGCGCGCCGCTCCTAGTTCGCTCTTCCGATCAAATTTCAGGTAAGCTAATCGGTCGGTCCATCCGTCCGTCCGTCCGTCCGTCGATCGACTTTTCTGTTTGACATTTTTTAATTATCGCCGCGTCGCATTGTGCTTGTTGCGTAGACGTTGGCCGTAGACAGCGTGATGAGAGCAGCGGGCCGCAAGATCAAGTATCGTGGACGTACCCGAAGATATCGGCCGAAACCAGGGAACGCATTAGAAAGTACGTGCGATTGTGCGACGAATTCGAGCGCGAGTACACCTAGTACCGCGCTGCGCCGCTCCTGTAATACCTAACCTAAATTAGCGAGCGCAGCGCAGCGCAGCGCCTAGCCTAGCCCAGCCTAGCCTAGTACAGCTAGCGCCCGTGTTGATCGTATACGATCTAATGACGCGGCTGCGGCTTACGAATACTAATCTAATTCCTTGTTCGAATGCGAATGCAGATTCGAAGAAGAAACGGAAGCGTTGCTGCAACGATGCGCGAATCCTAGAAGACTCAGCGGTTGCATCTCCGAAGAGACTGAAAAGGAAAAGGAAAACGCGACCGTGACCGCGACCGCGACCACGACCGCCATCGCCACCATCTCCAACAAACGTGACAGTTCGTCGCGATGCAAGTCGAACGACAGTCCGCCTCCGGTCGTCGTAACCAGACGAAATTTGCCCAACGTTTGCAAGAAGTCGAGCCGAGTAGCCGAATTCGTTCCGGTGAGTTGTCAATCGATCGCGAATCGAAAATTCCTTCGAATCGCGTATTGTATGGTTAATCGTTTTCTCGCCTTTTGCAGAATAACTCGATGGAAAAATCTACGTCGCTGGAATCGTTGAACCGGCATCCGGATGACGGTGAGTAACGTAACGTAACGTAACGTAAACATTATCGACATGATAGTGTTAGCACAATGCTCTGGTCGAGATCAGGTACGGTACGGAACTGAGGTAGCGATAATAATACTAAGTAGGGTAGTAGGTAGTAGGCGCCGAAGCAAGTGGGCACATACGACAGATAAGTAGGCATCGATCGTTCGTATTTCGCTACAATCCGTGCGAGTAGGTGTACGATATTTTGTCGATACGATGTGAAGTGGTGGTGCTGGTGGGGTGGTGAGTAGTGTTTTACGTTTTCAATCGTATTACAACAAAGTACCTATAAGACAGAACTACATACACTATGATTTGTGCTTTCCGTACCCGTACTCGTAGAATTTAGGTACTAAGGTAAATGCGTTGCGATGCGCTGCGCGTGTTTGCCATCTACCTGCGTCACGCGTTATATAGTACGTCATAGGCGACGGACTGGTGGGTATGTCGCGTCGGTCGTTTGTTTTAGCCGCCAAACTACAAAAGCGAATGAATTTTGTTTAGGCCGCAGCCGAGCACGCGGCTGGAATTTCGCTAGATACGCTTTGGAAAAACGAACCATTTCGGACGGCGTCTCTTCGAACGGTAGCCATAAAAAATGAGGTAGCGACGAGTTGTAGTGTGCTGTGTAGTGTGGCGTGGTGTGAAGTTTGCAGCATTTATGCCGTAACATCGTACCGCATACGCGTATTACATACCTATTTAAGCGTTGCTAGGATAACCTGATTTAGGTTGAAATACCAATAACCGAGCTCCTCGTACGTGAGTACGCGTGTGTAGCATAATTCTTCTAACTCCGCCGCCGTTTTCGTCGTCGCCGTCGTCGCTCGCTTCTTTTTCAATTTTAATCTAATACGCTATTACCTACGCGAATCTAGTTTGATGTGCCGATTTACTCACGTCAGCCGCCTTTTAGGTACGGCGCGGCGGCGCTTAACCAAACCTATCTAATCGTATTTACTCATCACTAACAAAGTAAACGACTGAAAAAATGTTTAACCGCTGGTCCAAGCTGCTGGGCTAACACGACTAGTATAGTCTACTCGACTCGACTCGACTCGACTCGACTCGACTCGTCTCGTCTCGTATCGTATCGTATCGTATCGTATATTCGCAATGTGTATCGTATTTGTATGTACGATACATATTGAAGTTTCTGAAATCATCGAAACCCAAAAAATTGAGAATTTAGCCGAACGCTTTCTTTCCAAGGGCGGCGCAGGGTCGCGTATACTTACTAATTAACTAGGTAGGTAGGTGTAGGTAGGTACTAATGGCTAATCGCTAATACCTATATTATACGAGTGTACCTTATCCGCGTTACGCGGCGCGTGGCAGGTCAGCTGCTTTACCAGGCGAGCGAAGACGAACAGAACAGCAGATGATGATTACGATAATTGATAATAATATTAATGTCGACTTTTTTTCTCTCTCTCTCCCTCGTTTGCTGTTAGGTTGCGACTTGTTGCTGACTTTGACGTCGACCTTTGACAAGAAATTGAAATCGTTGTCGAGCGATACGTCGCTATGTGAACAAGGCGGTGACGCCGTTTCGAAAACGCGATACGAGTACCTCGGCGTCGGCGGCTGCGCTCGAGTCGATAGGAATTCCTCTTTTCGAGATCCCAGTCTACACAGGAATTTGAAAAAGTCGTGCAAAACTGATACGATCCATGTAAGTACATACCTACCCTCGAACCGCCCTCCCTCCAAATTCGAAACGATGCCTACGTGTAAGTAAGTAGGTATCCGCGTGAAATTCCGATTCAGACGCGCCTATAATTTCGAATATTAAAAAATGCTTTCAGAAAACGGAAACGAGTGTCACGCACAAGGAGAACGATCAGCACGACAGGGAGAAAGAACGAAAAGACGTCGATGAAAAACAAGACTACTCGACGACGACGACGACGGCTGCGGCGACGATGGTTTCTTGCGCAGCGTGCGGCTGTTCGGTGGCGCACTCGGATGCCATTCAACAAAACTGCGATAACTGGAAACGCTCGGTGTTGCAAGAAATGCAATCGCATCAGCAGCAGCAGCAGCAGCAGCAACTGAATCGGTTTCAAAATGCGGGCGTAAGCGTAAAACGCGGCGAGAGTAAACTTTTCTACAGTAATTCGGTGAAATTACGCAGATCGGAATCGTTGAAAGAGGACAGCGCGACCATCAAGCTACGTAGGTCGGGCTCGTTGAATAAATACGAACACGAGCCCAGCACCAAGATAACGAAATTCGAATCTTTAATGTTGATCAAAAACGCGGACGCCATCAAATTACGAAGGGCCGATTCGCTGACGAAAAGCGAAAAAACCGAAACCAATTTGAAACGTCGACAACACACGCACAATATGGAAAATAGTAGAAAAGTTCGAGGCGGCGGCGGCGGCGGCGGCGGCGGCGGCAACGGTAATGGCAATGGCAATGGCAATGGCGGCGAGAAGGAAGGCAAGTTGAAGAGACGAAACGGCGTCAACAAATGTCGTAACATCAAACGAAGACACACCGTCGGAGGTACCAAAGATTTCGATAAAGTTTCCTGGCTGCACGGCCAACAGCAGCGCATCGCGGCCAGTGTCGGCGTCGGCGTCGCCGTCAGCGCCAGCGAAATGGACAAGGAAAATCGTAAACAAAGGCGCACCAGCTCTCCCGATCTTAGTTCGGCGAAAGCGGCTACCGCCGACTTTCTAGTCGAAGTGGTCGTTCGACCTAGGAGTTTTATCGCCGCCAACTCGGCCGCTGCCGATCCGAATTTCGTTTCCCGATTGCTAAACATACCGTTAGAGTCTCACGTGTAGTCTGCGCAATTCGAAATAAAATTCTATCTCGTACCATACCTACACGTGTACCGTACGTATTGTACTATTTTTATAAAATCCAGCGTCAACCCGTTCACTTTTTGTCCGCCCGCGCTTTGAGCCTGAGCCAGAGACTCGACTCTTCTTACTGTCGTACTACCATGTTCCTATTAATTTTACTCGTACTTGTAATACCTTTACCTAGTGAATACGTATTAATAGCCGCGTGTTTTTCATACTCGCACGAGTAGCCCGATACGTACTCGTAGTACATACGTAACGTACTACGTACAATACACGTATAATACGTATCTGGCTACTCGGACTCGATTGTCCAACTTACCCGCTCGTCGCGTCAGAGAGCGCGACTACGCCTACACTGTCGTCGTCGCCGCATCGCGGCGTCTGCGTGGCCATATTGTATTCGTCCGCTCGTCCAAGTATATTACGGCGGTTGTTGGCTTTGGAATTACCTATGTAAGCTACGCGCCGCGTACGACTCGTTTCGGCATTTTCCTTCGAATCGACCATTTGAAGGGTCAAACGCGTACGCGTGTCTCTCAATTTGACGAAGCGGGCCTCTTACGTCGTTAATAATACAATTGAGCCGTTTGCGCGTATTTTTGACGACTCGATTATGTGTGTATACCTATTTATACAGAGTCAGTCATCTGGTAGTTGTACTATGTACTCGCGGTACGTAAGAATATGACGCGACGCGGCGGCGGCGGCGTGGGCAAGCCTCAAAAGTAAGCCACTTTGGCCGAAATGTACGCGCATCTACCAACCATCTACCTTCATCGATACCCGCGTCTATCCCGCGTATGTACACCGCCGTACAATGTACGATAGATACCCAGAATGACCTATATCGTGTTTGTCTTCGTATACCTATTACCTACTCGTAATAGCGATTAATTTTGCGTCAATCTCGATAGCTCCTCAATGTTTTGTTTTTTATACGCTTCGCCGATTTTCATCGTCGTGTCCGTTGTCCGTTGTCCGTTGTCCGTACTCGGTTGACATCTACGCATTTTACGCATTTTAAACCCTAAATCGTGATTACTGATTAGTGCGTATCTCTTCTGTACTGTAATGTATGTATGTATATTTACCATTACCGGTATAAGTACCTACTTGCATCATTTATTTTATTTTTACGTATTTTTTGCGTATCGAACGATACCTATACTGTATTGTATTGTATTGTTTTTTATTGTATTATTGTATAATTACCTATTATCGTGTTGTGTTGTGTTGTGTTGTGTTGTGGTGTAAACGTATATGTGTGTATCTATCTGTAATGTGCGCAGGTGTCTTGTTGTACATACGTAACTAACCAGTACCAGTACCTACTATAAGACTAGTCGACTAAGTGTGTATACCGTGTGTAGGTATGTTTAGCGACTAGATAGTAGTGGGACTAGTGGCTACTGTTCCTTTTTTTGTACCTACATTTGAAATACAAATAACTTTTGTTACTTTACCTACCTATGTACGTTGTAAAGCGTTTGTATAGGATACCGTCCTACTTTGAGGGTGAAATTTTCTTGTTGCAAGATGACGTACCCGCGGAGTCTTACTTACGTAATTATCGCGAATATTAATGTATTTGTACCTATTTTCTTCCTGTACCGCGGAAATATAACGTTTTTATTCGAGTTTTATTTTCGAGCGTTTCGCTTCACTTCTCGGGCTTTCCTCGGACTCGGCTACTCTCGTGTACCGCCGCACACGCAGGCACAGCGCAGTATTGCTAACCAGCACGGCGCGGCGTCGCCTACAGTAATACGGCGACGATAATGTACGAGTAAAATGCCCGTCCCCGAATATTCGCAAAGCTCCCGAACAAGATGAAAAAAAAAAAAAAAAAATAAGAGATGACGTTTCGGCTAATACCTACCTATTTTGGGTGGCACTATTCAAATTTCCGGTCAGTTTTTTTCTCGTTTCGTTTTTGCGACCAATTTTTGGTCATTGAATGTCTCGGAAACGGTTGACGCGATCGTCGAACCGAACGCCACCTCGATTTAGCGCGTGACCATCTTTGTCTCGATTTTTTTGCAGCGCTCAAAAATCGCGCCGCGCTCGCTCAAAAAAAAAAAAAAAAAAGAAGAAAAGTCGCCTTACCTATGTACTTGGAAATTTTGTCGGTGGAAAATTGCCGAACGAAAAGGAGAAAGAGCCTTTAGGTATAGGCGGTCGTCGAGGAATGCGCGGTATCGGCCGAGGTGGGGTTGCTGCGCCGGCGCTGGCGTCTGTGTCGGCGCCGCGCCTCGGCAATTGGTAGAAATGTAATACATATGTATGGCTATGGTCTTTCGTCGAGCAACAATTGTTTTTTTTTAAATCAACAGATTAATAGGTAGGCAGTACTCGTATTTTAGTTATAACTCGTGTCTCCTTCCCATCGTATACGGCTACGCTATCTATACGTAGCTTATTATTTGTAACTAGGAGGGGAAAATACGCGAAAGCTATATATATATATATATATATATATATATATATATATATATATACACGATTTACGAATTACGAATCAAAGAGCGGATTGCGCTTAGGTTTTATTACCTACTCGTAGTAGGTGCGCGCGTAGCCGTAAGCCCGCTAGAGCGACTATTGTCCATCGGGCGAAGAGGAATAAACTGAACGAGTGGCGTGCGGTGCACTGGCTCGCGTCGAAAAATTGATATACTTAGGTATGTAGGTACTCGGAGTCGGAGCTGAGGTACTGTATTGTGCAGCCTAGATACGATGCCTAACCACCACTACCGTATACCGTATACCGTACCTACTTGTCTGTGTCTACCCATCTTTTTAATAACTGTTGATCGAGTTTTTTCGTAGCTACATAATATTATTTTAACGCGCTAACGGGCGGGCGGGGTGTTTATTATCCGTGTTCCGTATCCGTATTATCGCTATCACGGTGCGCGTGCGGTACAGATGGCAAATACATAGGTACCTACATACGTTAGTTAGTGCAAAAACGAAAGTGTCAGGCACGTACAGGTATTGGTGAGTGATGCGAGGCTGACGCCGACGCCGACGCCGACGCCGACACGACACTTAACAGCTATTCGTCTGAGCGAATCTACAGGTTAAAAAATGGATTTTGCGACAGTGGAAGGCGCGTCGCGGCGCCGCGTCGTGGCCCGTATGTGCGAAGTACACTCGTTAGGCCTACAGCAACGGTTTTATCGATTTTTCAGCCGCGCCGCGCCGCGCCACGCCGCGCCGCGAGTTTCCATTTTCGCGTACCTATTGTTGGTAAAGGCATACCTACGTACCACCTATATAATGTATACGGTTCGTGCTATTGTTTAAAGCAACATTGTTGAGCGCGACGACGCCACGCGACATGGCTGTACCCGCGTGCGTGAAATAGGTAGGTAATAGGTATATGTACGTATGTTTTGTCTCACGTCGCGTCAGTCTTACGACGTTTAAGTTGATTAAAAACCTGGTGGCCGCGGGTGGCCATCGGACGACAAGAGGAAGAATTTTCAAATCGAACACGGATACGCGTATAATGAAATTGTCGTCTTGGTCTAAACCTATACCTACCTACCTACCTACCTACCTACCTACCTACCTACCTACCTACCTACCTACCTACAGGTAACCGTACGCGGCGAGGTGCGGTGCGGCGCGCCGTAGCACGACGCGGTTTCATTTTTCACGTGTGGCCATCATTGTGGCTATCGCTATAGCGTCGCTATCGTCAGCGCCAGCGCACGACGATATCCAGATGGTCTTGGTCTTGGTGGTATAGCAGGTATTGGTAATTGGTAATTGGTAATTCGTATATCCGCGCTGCGCTGCGCTGCGCTGCGTTGCGTTGCGTTGCGTCGCGATCTCCACAGCCTACACATCCGCTTGGACGTTGTTCGACATTCGACGATCGACGCGACGCAACGTACCCAACCACCCATTGGCGCTGGTGGTAGTCGGTGTCGGCTCGGTTTCGTTCTACAGTGTGTCAACGATGCGATAAGCGTTTGCGCGTTCGCTCGCCCGCCTTGCCTGACCGAACGTAAACGCGATCGGTGCTCGGTACCTCACAGGGCGAAAAAGACTTTTCTGCGACTCGAAACACCTACGCTATGTTTACAGCGGTTTCGCATTCGCGTTCGCATTTTCATTCGCATTCGCATTCGCGTTCGCGTTCGTTGCAAGATACGAAAGAAAAAATGCTACCTACCTAAATGTGGAGCGCCGCCGCGACCGTATTCTGCGCCAAATTTACATTTAAAATGTGATTCGTTTTCCAAAATCAACGCATTTCGAGGTAAGCGACGTTTAATTGCGCTTTTATCGGCCAGTCGCATACGTTTGGCCGAGTTTACGCATCGATTTTTTAGCACCGCGCAAAAACAGCTGTTTTCTGTTTTCTAATTCCACGTACTTGGTACTTGCACTACTTGGCGTTAGATAATCGTCTACATATGTATACCAGGTACCCGCGTTGCGTACCTACCGTATGATACTTGTACACCTTGTACTCGCATACGTAGGTACGTGCGTGCGTGCGTGCGTGCGTGCGTATGTAGAGTATCGCTATCGTACAGGTGGACGGTGCCTCCGACGGCTCGGCTCGGCTGCATTACCGTGTGTTGCACAATAGCTATATGCTATAGCATATTATGTATCGAAGAATACTCGGCTTTGTCGCGGTCGCACCACTAGGAATAGATAAGAGAAGGCTATACCTAACTACATAATTACGCGTACTAGTGCCCCACATCCGCACCCACACCCACGCTCACACTCACACTCACACTCACACTCACACTCACACACCCTACCGTGCCAGGACGGTACGCTGCTCTACACCAAGACGCAGACGTGATATGATAAAAAGGCACAATATACCTAACGTTTGCATATCCGCTATTCGCTATCATCGCTACCTGTCTGTGTCTGTGTCTGTGTCTGTGTCTGTGTCTGTACTTGAAACAAACGAGTAGGTATTGGTCGTACGTATTGCTATTTGTTGCGCAGTTCTATGCCATGCCAGGTATACGCATTACGCACACACATGCACGGTGTCGATGATGTGGGCGGGGCGCGGGCGCGGGCGCGGGCGCGGGCGCGGGCGCGGGTGGTACGATAACTAAAGTTATCCGTGGAAACCTACTCATCTACTTATCTACCTAGATCTATCTATCTACCAACCTACCTATCTACATATACTTGCTCAAGTTGGCGTATTTGTGCGTGTATGCTCGTGCCTATTGAACCTACGCAGGTGCGTGTGCGTACGCGTACGCGTGCAAAGGTACGAGTAGGTAGATTGCGTAAACTGTATAGATAAATATGTAGTGATGACGCGGATGCTGCAAGAGTCTATCGGTCGGGTAAACGGGTACCTAGCTGCCTACTCGTATAAATGGTGACAGGTGCTCGTTGTTTGGTTTTTTTTCAATACCTATCTACTCGTACACGCGACACGCGAATAGGTACCTAATAGGGAAGCGCGTAATTAGCTGGCCGGCCGGCCGGCCAGCCAGCCAGCCAACGAAAAGCTGAACTGCCTGATGCAAGTACCAAGGTTCAGGTTGGTAGTGGTACTCGAGCAATGCCTACTGTATCTACCTACCTACTATGCTGTATGCTGTATTTTATCGCTGTTGCTGTAGGTGGAGACCGTCCGTATAGATAATACGCGCGTCTACGTAAGCCGCGTCGCGAGGTTTTACTTAATTTTGAAATGTCCGAGTGCGAGCCGCGCCGACCCGTCACTAATTTACCTATAGCTACCTGCGGTAGTCGGGTACGGCACATATACATATTGTGCGGTACCATCGTTATAAACAACATCGTTTGCCTTGCCATTTCGCTAGCCACCTTCTTATACAGGTACGTACACGTATGTACGTATAGTATACGATAGGTTGCTCTTGCTTTAACTGGTTCCCAGCATCAGCATGTACGTGCAGCGTACAATTGTATATTAGGTATACCTCCTAATACTCAGTACCTACCTAACCTATTACCTACTCGTATACAATACATTCTCGACGACATTCGTAGGTATTAATAGACGGGCGGTCGGTATGCGAACTGCGAAGCCGAGCTGTACCTAGTACCTACTACCTACTACCTACTACCTTATATTATACGTATAATACGTATGCGTTGGTACTCCTCGCTTGCATTGTGCGAGTATATAGATGTACGTCGCGTCGTTACATTACATTGCCATTGTCTAATGTCTAATGTCTAATGTCTAATGTCTATGGTTTTTACGCACGCAGACATGAGCAAAAGACGAGGCGAGATACAGTTGCGCATTTTGCTGTTCGAATGGGTCATCTTGCTGCTGTTGCTGCCGCCGCCGTCGCCGTTGTCTTTGAAATTTGCCAACGCCGCCGAAGGAAGTGTCGGTAAGTTCGTAACTTGTGCCTGCCGCGACGCGCAATCTCGATCTCGTTGTTGTCGTAAACACGCCACGCCGGTATTCGCGAATAATAAAATTACCGGCCGCGGTCGCGTCTTCTACACGCGTTGTTGGCCTTCTTGTAAAGCGTGAAAAAATGCCTGAAAATTTTTCAAGTAGCTACCCGACCTCTGGTTTCTCTGGTTCGAGTCTGTCGCTTAAAGTGCACCCACCCACCTACCTACCTACCTACCTACGTGAATAAATCTCGGACAAAAAAAAAGGAATCGTGGTTGACGATTCGTAAATTAAATTTCTGTTCGACGCCGACGGCTAAGAGTGCAGATGCCGAAGCGAAGCGAGGCAAAGCCGCCGAGAATATTGGTAGCGTTAT
The DNA here is from genome assembly GCA_959613365.1 of Balanococcus diminutus. NCBI lineage: Eukaryota > Metazoa > Arthropoda > Insecta > Hemiptera > Pseudococcidae > Balanococcus > Balanococcus diminutus. The sequence continues at coordinate 68,184,291 of OY390714.1, forward strand.
ACAGTTACGACACAATTGGAAGTAAGAGGGTGGTTTGGACCATTTGGGGGGTGGCGCGGCATCGCGGGGCGCCGATGAAAAATGAAAACACGGATAGCGTAGGGTGGCGTAGGGTAACGCGACGCAACGTGAACACGCGTAGGCGTAGGCGTAGGCGTAGGCGTAGGCGTAGGTGTAGGTGTAGAAGCCGCACATTTACCGCATCGCATTTACTCGCAGATTTTCGTATCTTACGTCACTCGCTCGTTCTCTCGCGTCGCGGAGGCGGAGGCGGAGGCGGAGGCGTGTACTTACTCATTTTTTTCTTTTTTCATTTTCTCTATTCTCTATTCCCTTTTCTTCCTTTAGGTACTTTCCTTTTGTTGCGTTGGTTGGTTAGTTGGTTGATTAGTTGATTTGTTTGTTTGGTTTGTTTGTTTGTTTCTTACGTACGCGTACGTTGGTACTTTTTTCATTTATTGTTAGGCAGGCTGCCAGCTCTCATTAGCGATACCTAAATTTTTTTTCGACGCATACCTACCTAGTAAGTAGATAGGTCTGGGTACCTATCGTCAACCTAGGTAGTTGCGATTATTTCTGGAGGAGGTTTAAGTATGCATTCGTTGCTCTCTTTTACGAGATACTATAGGTATATACTTTTTAGTCTCTACCGCAAAAACAAAATAAAAAAAATAATAAAAAAAATAAAATACGCAAAACTGAAAGGCTACATCCGCTGAAAGTCGTAATCACCTGTAATACATTTAGGTAGACTACCTACCCCTCAGTACCTATCTGTCCAGTACCTGCTTTCTTTCATTCTTTCTTTCTTTCTTTCTTTTTATATATCTATGTATTTTTCATCTACCTACCAACCAACCAACCAACCAACCAACCAACCAACCAACCAACCAACCAACTACGTAACTAACAAATAACAATCCATCGTATCCCGGGGTTCAACTTTAAAGCCTATAGGTTTGACGTGGCTTTTGTGACAGTTGACGCTTCGACATTACTTTATTTTAGCGATGAAAAAAAATTCACGGCCGTTTTATTTGTTGAACAGGATGTTTGTACTCGAACGGCTTATGTGACGCGGATACCGAATGGTGCTACAACGGTGAGTACCGCCACCGGCTAATACGTAGAATCCGAATGCAGAATGCAGAATGCAGAATGCAGAATGCAGAATGCAGAATGCACACCCATCTACCTCCTACCTATCCGCCTATTCACTCGCCCGCCTACCACTACCCTATGTTATAGGTATTTATATTCAATTTGCGTATTTTTTCTTACAGACGCGGCTTTCGGCAGATGTGTTTACAGACACGAATCTGGTGCGGCGGACAATTTGTACAGGTTAGTAACTCGCGTGCGAGCGAGCTTATTCACTTTTCCCACAAATAGGTAGGTAGGTAGGTACAGTCGACGTCGCGTCGATTTACCTAATTATTATTAATTTATTTATCTTGTCGCCGCAGATATAAATTCAAGTACGAAGATTTGGAAAACTTGAAAGAAATTTTACAACAGTTGAGAGAGTTGGATTTTACGTGGAAGGATTTATACACGCAATGCGTCGTGCAAACGCAGCTTTATACAATCAGAACCGGGTAACTACGAATCCCTTTCCTACTCCTAATCGTACTTGCTTACTTTACTTTACCTATCTACGTACCTACAATGAGCACGCTGGGCTGTACGCCATTTCGTAGATACCATCTTTACGCGTACGTAATACGTAATTTTGTAATCAACACAGGCAATACGACGTCGACGCCGAAATATGCGATCAAATGTTGAAACAGAAAGTCGCCGCCGCCGCCGCCGATCCCATACGATTACTTCGATATGGACCTGGAGTGGGGCCGGGGCCGGGGCCGGCACTGGCATCTAATGCAGTTAGTAGACTTACGCTAGGCGATTGATTGCGTCTATCGTGATATCGCGTTTGCCATAATTATACCTCCTATTTTCGTCACGTTTGCGTCGGTTGTAATCGTTTGTTTGGTTTTTCTTTGGTACGTGTGCTAAGGACGCTGCTTCCCGTACTGGTTTTGTTCGCAATTCTGCTGCCACCGCCACCGCCGCCGCCGCCGAAGGCGTCGTCAAATACGCACCCGAGGATCTGCACTCGAATGCGATACCACGCGTTGAGAGTAAGCAAAGTGCGCAGCACCGGCCGCAATTGCACCGAAAACCAGGTAAATACGAGTACGATGTTGCGATCGTGATCGCGATGCGCCGCGTCTATTTTCTATTTATAATGTTTGCGATTGAACGATAGATTTTGGCGTTGCAAGTAGCCACTAGCCACTAAGTAGGTAGGTAGGTAGGTAGGTAGGTAGGTAGGTAGGTAGATAGATAGATAGGTAAGTAATAGATATAGGTATAGGCGGCACTTGCGCATTTGTATTCGTATCAAGTAGCCGAGTGTATTGGTTTTTCACTTTATCGGCAGATTACGAAAGCGAGCTGTTGAATCTACTGCGCCTGCAATCGTCCGAATTGAAATCGGAAGTGTACAAGAAAAATTTCAAATCCACATCATCTCGATACAGAGGAACGCCGTTATATTTGCCGCTTCACAATCGTGAGTACCCCGTACCCATCTATACCATAAGTCGAATCGTCGTTTTAAAAAATTACATAAGCCTATAGGCCTAGTTACGAGTATAAACGGGTGCGGCTATAACGCCGCGCCGTCGCCAAATTTGCAGGAGATAAATTCAAACCAGTTGAGCAGCAATTCGCGCACATCCAACGATCACTCGACGGCGAAATTTCGCAGTCGAACGACGACGGCGACGAAGACGAGCAGGAGCAGGAGCAGGATGAAGAGGACATTCAGCCCGACGTCTACGATCAATTACTCGCCTTACAAAAATCATTCGACGACGGAAAAGGCGACGAGGCGGCGCAGAAAAATGCCAAAGTTTACAGCGAAGCCGGCGCCATGACTATCGGAAAGAATCCCGCATCCGCATCCGCAGCCGCAGCCGGTAAGCGTTATTCTTTACCTCTACGTTGCGTCGCGTCGTTCACATCGTTTGCGTCTGTGCGTCTGCGACCGTAACTGCGGTCACGATCGTCAGTCGCTCGCCACTCGAATTTATCTATGTAGGTATAATACGTATATGTAACGTTCGACTTTCGACAGCGTACGAAAATAACGTTTACGATAAGATTCTCGATCGGTACGGAGGCAAAATATTCGGTTTCCAGCGCAGCGAACGATTGGACGTCAAGAAGCCGGGACCTAACTACAAAGTGAATAATTACGCTTTTCGGGTAAATACTCGTACATAGTACAGTACAGTACACAGTATTCGTACATATACGACGACGATAACGGTACAACGGAGTACACTCGCACTCTCGTACGTATATGTGCGTAGCGCAGCACGCGTACCTACTTGTACGTCGTACTCGCGTACGGTACCACCCAGTTGCCGCCGAAATTTTTTCGACATTCTTTCACTTTGATCACAAAAAATTACCAAACCACGAATTGCGACGATAAATTTTTTAACGCATTTGTAGGTATACCTACAGTAGTAGGTATATACACCTATTACGTATACGTAATAAATATAGGTAGGTTTGCGTGCTGCGCCGCGAATAGGTAGCGTAAGCGTAGGTATTCCCGCGTACATACAAATTACATAATATAATTATGTAGATAGATTTATAGATACGTGTAGGTAAATCGATTTGATCGTGTTGGCGTTGCCATAATATTCGTACGTACGTATAGCGAATTCGAATTTCGAATTTCGAATTTCGAATTTCGAATTACCTACCTGTTTTACTTATTTATACGCGTATTACGTATCTACCTATATAGAATATCAACACGCAAGACCAAGACAAGCCTAAACAAGATGAAAACGAAGAAAAAACACTGTCCAATGGTGCGTATACGTATGCGTCGTATGTACGGATTCAGATATGTAGCTGCGGTGAGACGCAGACGTACGCGTACGTAGTGTACATTACGTACCTACTACCTACTACGTAGGTCGCGCCGCGTCGCAGTCAACCCGAGATTATGTATATGTGCCTACTGCCTAGCTACCTACCTAGGTTTCATTTTATTTTCATTTCAGGTTTTAAAAGAAGAGTGTTGAAAGACGTTTTCAGCGATACGTATCCGACTTTTCAGGTAAGCCGTAGCCGTAGCCGTAGCTCAACTTGTAGGTCTAGGTAGTCAGTCGTACGTACTGCCTAGGCCTACTCGTACTCGTACATGCATATATGATGTACCTATACAGAATATTACACGTACAGTACAGTACAGTACAGTACAGTACAGTACAGTCGTAATAGTCATACACCTACCAATATGAAACGGACGCGCTTTTTTTCTTTTCTTTTCCTTTTTCCACTTTTTCCATCGTCGGCTTTGCTTTGTAATTTTTAGAATCCGTCGTACGAATATGTGCCGGGAAATTACAGGCACAACCCGCACGTAACCAAATTACGAACATCGGACCAAAATCAGTCTCCGTCGTACGTAACCATCGAAACGAATCACGAGTGAGTACACCTCTACCTATAGGTACCCAAATATCCGTTTAGGCGCGTTTACCTTGTACCTCCGTTAATTGTTAATTTTATTTCGCAGCTTGAGCGAATCCGCCGTGTCACAATTGGTTGGAAAACTAACCAAACTCTTCAACTTTCCTCCAGGAATATTCTCGCAGAGAAAGTAAGTACGTAGGTAGTTTATCAACGCCGTATGCGAGTGACGAGTGGCGCAACCTCCAAACGCCGCCGCCGCCGCCGCCGCCGCCGCCGCTGATGGTTGTCGCTTATTCGTTTCCTATTCGCAGGTTCCACGGAAATAAAATAATATTCAAAATCAAACAGAGTTTGTCGAATCCTTTGAATCCGTCGGCCACTGAAATCAAACGTCTCATAGGTAGGTAATAGCTATAGGTATATAGGTGGCCGTCTGCGTCTACGTCTGGCTGATTAGCGAGCACGTTTCAACCTTTTTTCTTTCGTTTGTTTGTTTGTTTGTTTGTTTTTGCGGCGGCCGCAGAGAACAGTAACACTGGAGATTTGGCGGACGGAATTCGCATCGTCAACGTTTACCTAGACACGCCGGTACGTACCTACACGTATCTAGACTCTAGATGCCTACTCCCCGTTTCTTTTAGGCGTATTCGACCTAACAGGCAAACAGGCAAACAGGCAAACAGGCAATAGACGTCGCGTCGGTAGCATTATTAGGCACTACTTCGACTACCTACGAGTAATACCTAATGTGTTTACGCGTTTACGATTACAGAAAGACGAATACGCGTCAACGAATTTGCGCTCGGACGGGATAGAAGACAGCGACCAGTATGCCGCCGTCGACGTAGATTACGCCTATATTCGCCTCAAAGATCCGTAAGTATTCTTCTATAGACCTTTCAGCGTACTCTCGCGCCGCGCCGTCTCGATCTCGATTAGAGTACACTCGTACCATAGCCATTACATATATCTACCGCGCATCTTATTTACACGTTGCCACTACCAAGTACCTAGCTACCTACGTTCTACGAGTATAATCTTCGTATATTATGTATTATGTATTATGTATGTATAGGCCTTTCGTACATCGTACGCGAACAGGTAGGTATATTATCTTATGTAGTACATACTTACGTTAGTTACATACGTAGGTAGCTAGGATCGGTACCTACCAACTACGAGTATAATATATTTTTTCTACTCGCTCGGCAAATTCGGTATTAAAAAAAAAAATGACGAGACGAGATTTCGGAGCCGATTTCTCGTCTCGTTATTTGTAAAAAATCGATCGAAGAAGCTTTTTTTTAAAGCGTAGGTCCCTGTAGCACCTACACCTATAGCGTGGCCGTGTACGAGTATTTGTAGGTATATAATTATATACGTATTGTATACCTACTTATTACTTATACCGTGCACGTACGAGTATACTCGTACGCGCATCGGCATATATCGCATCGTGTTGTACTACATATAACTAGCGCCGTATATTATTTTGTCTGTCTATCGCTAGGATTCGTAATAAAGCCGACGGGCAGAGGATCGTCGACCAGATTGAAAAGATGCTTAGATTACCCGAAAATACGTTGTACGAAGTGAAGTAAGTACCTCGACCTATACCTATTACCTATTACCAATTACCTATTACCTACTCGGGCACTGGCCAACTATACCTACTTACGTTAGCTAGCTATCTACTTACCTACCTACTAATCTACTCTACTTATTCGTGCGGGGCGGGTACAAACGTTGATTTTGCTACTCGTACCTACATCTAACGTAAGAACTCGTTTCAATTACAGCACCGCCGTGTCCCAAGTAATGTTCAAGGTCAAGCCGAATGCGCAAAATTTGAACGCTTCAGAGTTGGCCAGAAGAATCGGCAAGTGCTTTTCCTTATAACGCCTACGCGCGCCTCTAACTACGCGAGTATTACGAGTACGCGTATTCGTTATACCTATCCGTTTTAATTTTCTTTCGTTTTCGTTTTCGTTTTCGTTTTCGTTTTCGCAGATTTGCTGAAGAGCAGAATAAAGAGCGATTTGAAAATCGATATCACCTCCGTCGGTATCGTCGATAAGGTGAGTCGTAAAATTTTGCAATCGCAAATCTACTCGTAGAAAACGCCGTTTAGACCTTTAGACTCGTCGCTGCACTGGTCCTGCCCCTGGCATAAATTGGCTAATTGCGAGAGTTGTTCGCTCGCCGTACTCGTGCCTGTGCCTTTAACTGTAATTTACGTCGCCCACATATGTACATGCGGTATATGGGTGTACCTTCGTGGAATATGTAGTGTAACGTATCGGGGAACAGCGCCTAATTAAATATATTACCTCGCAAGCGAATAAGCCGTAACGGGTACGATAGAGTATAATATAGGTAACGAATTGGCGATTAGTCGCAACTCGCAATCGCAAAAACAGATCGTGGCTGGTGCTGGTGCTGGTGCTGATGTTCGTTCGGTGAAGGGCGACGGGCGAATGGGTGCGAGCTGTTAATTAGTCGTAGGTATGTCGTATTACGCGAGCCGAGCCGAGCCGAGCCGAGCCGAGCCGAGCCGAGCCGAGCCGAGCCGAGCCGAGCCGAGCCGCGCCGCATCGTACGGTTAATACCTACGTATAGGTAACAATAGGTAACAATAGGTAACAGTAGGCAACAGGGTAACAGCGATGGCGATGACGATGGCAACTGGCAATGACAAAACAGCTGTACGCGTCTACGTACTACGTACAAATATGTACATTAGCATTGCAGCTGCCGTGTACCAATATGGCTGTACACTCGTTCTCGTTTAGTCTTAGCGTGTAATCTAACGTGGGTACTCGGTGCAGGTACGACGCGTACGCGTATGTACACACCTGCAACGGGCTTCGGGCTTCGGCCATCATCTAGCTATATACGTACAGGTACCTACACGTGTGCCTGTGTATCTAACGTAAAGCCCGACCTGCAACCTGAGCCGATAATTGGTATAGCCTACTGACCAATAGCGTAGCGTAGCGTAGCGTAGCAACGTAACGTAACGTAACGTAACGTAACGTAACGTAACGTAATGTCTACTACGAGTACGTACTACGTACGGCTACGTAGATGCACACACAGCTGCTACTCGCATGTACACTTGGTACGATATCGTAAAATTTAGAGCCGCGCGCGTGTGTATATAATTATACGTGTAGTGTACCTACCTACAAAATACTGTACGTATGTAATACGTCATATACATACAGGTAGATTTTGTTATTTCAGCGCACTCGCGCGTAGGTACGTACGTGGCGTGGCGTGGCGTAGCTTGGGTAATTACTACAGTTTTAGGCACAGGCGCGACGTCATGGCACACCTAGACACCGCAATACCTAACCTAAACTATAAAACTAACTAAACTAAACTACCTGTATGCGAACATAAACTCGAGTGCCGAGTGCAAAAGTACCTATCGATGATAAGTATTTGGCCGTGGCCGTGGCCGTGGCCATGGTCTTGGTCTTGGTTGTTGTCGTCGTCGACGTTACGATCGTGGTCGTGGTTTGCCCAACAGGATAAATTGCCGACTGCTACGCGTTTGTCGCACACCGATGATAGCCTGTACATGTTGACGTTCGTGGTATGCGGCGTAATCGGAGCGGTACTCGTATCGGCAGTCGCGCTTTATTGCACCAAGAAGCAGTCTAGGTTGAAGGATAAATTACACAAAATCGTACCTTCGGATAAGGAATTCGGCAAAGACTATCAAGTAAGTACATACATATACTTCATAAGCGCGTATACATACCTACCTACCTACCTACCTACCTACCTACGTACGTACCTATTACCTACATCATTGGCTGCCGCGCCGTCGCCAATGCCGACGCCGACGTCGACGCCAATGCCGACGCCGACGCCGACGCCGCCGAGCCCACGAAAATATACCTAAAAGGCTACACCGCTATACTCGTACTGTATGTTACGCTGAGCTGACAGAAATTGTGGCGGTCAGTCGTAGAGTCGAGTTCTGCCTGGTCCAGTGTAAGATACGTAAGCGTACTTGCAGCGGGGTTCACACCCAATATACGTATACATGGCACTTACCGCCTACCTACGACTACCGACGTCGTCGTCGTCGTCGTCGTCGTCGTCGCCGTCGCCGCGTTTTACGTACATCAAATAAGGATGGAATTTGAACATTTGTCGACGTACGCGACGCGACGGTTATACATACCTATACTTAGTAGTTATACTATATACCTAAGTACACGTAGGCCTGATATGTACTTTGTACGCAGTTGGCGGCGGCTCGCGAGCGACCTATCAAGTAGGTCTAGGTCTCTAAGTCTAGGTCTGTGTGGTAGGTACGTAGGTAGGTAGGTAGGTAAAAATTAATCGGCGATTCTCGAATTACGTACGTATTCGAGTTTGTTACGGGGCAGGATCTATGTCGAACGAGAATGACGCGTAAATCGTCTCAAGACGCCGCTTCGACAGCCGCTACCGGAGGTCAGCGCGTAACTAGCCTATCCAGAGAATCGGATAACAGCCCGTCGTCCAGGTCCAGCACATCGTCTTGGTAAGCGAGCGACGCGACTCGCGACTCTTTTATCTTTATCTTACCCCGCGAAACGCTTTTCATAACGTCGTCGCGTGCCTTTGTTGCGTTGCGTTGCGTTGCGTTGCGTAGGAGCGAAGAACCGATGACCAACATGGACATCACTACCGGGCACATGGTTTTAGCCTACATGGAAGATCACCTCAACAATAAGGCCAGATTGGATACGGAATGGGCGGCGTTGTGCGCCTACGACGCCGATCCGTGTTCCGTAGCGGTCGCCCAATTGGTGAGTGAGTCGATTTGTATATAGGCCTACGTCTTATCGTTAGCTGTGCAGTGTACTACAGTGTACACGTAGTCTTAGAACCTTAGCATTAGCTTAGCTGCGCTCTATACCTACTGAGTACTACTGACTCGCGTACCTTTACGTATTTCAGAAGGAAAACATTCGCAAAAACCGATACGTGAACGCTTTACCGTACGATCACGCCAGAGTTATACTAAATGCGCTGTCCAACGTTAACGGATCCGATTACATAAACGCGTCCACCATTGTAAGTTTCACTTCACGCCACGCCTCCTATAAACAACTAGTACTTATTTTATACCTACGTAGATATAATTATTACGTACGTACGTACGTACGTACAGGGTGGCCCTGCAGTTGTAGGCAGTGAGCGAGAAAATTCAAATCTGGGCGCTCTCGCGTATGTATACTTAGCGCTTTAATGTACGCGGGTAGGCGGCAAACGCACGGGGTACACACCGCATACGCTTGGATGTATCGTATCGTATCGTATCGTATCGTAGTTTTTACGAGTATACATACATATACGTATACGTATACGTATCTGGAAAAGCGTGTCCACCGCTACCGGGCCACCCTACCATTGTTATAGTGTATGTGTAGAGTCATGTAGGGTATATACTTTTACGTAAGCTACACTTACGTTAGCTACGCGTACGTTATTTACGCGCTCACTCCGTTACTCGTATACACGGTGGTACTTATACTATAGGTATCACCGTGTGTATATACGGACAGAGTCGAGAGATGCGCGGTCGCGCACGCGTAAGACGTATTTAACTCGCGCCTGTTTTTTTTTTTTTTTTTTTCAAACAGACCGATCACGATCCTCGAAATGCGGCTTACATCGCTACTCAGGGTCCGCTCGAAAACACGGTCGACGACTTTTGGCAGATGATTTGGGAGCAAGGTTGCGTCGTCATCGTAATGTTGACCAGACTGGTGGAGAACGATACGTCCATGTGTTATCGATACTGGCCGATGGACGGATCTCATCTGTACGATATTTACGAAGTAAGTGCAACGTATACGAGATATGGATAAATGGATAGGCAACATGCCTAGGCACGGCTCTCGTATGCCTCTATATTGGCTACACTTTACTCTAGTCTATACCTAACCTACTCTACCTACCTACTATCTGCTATACTTACTTAGCTTACGTAGGTACGAGTACTTACGTTAGCTGATGGCGCGCTCGTTTCTCACCTATTTTCTGTCGCTCGTCGCAATTAGGTACATCTCGTCAGCGAACATATTTGGTGCGACGACTTCCTGGTACGTAGTTTTTATTTGAAAAATGTCAAGACGACCGAAACCAGAACGGTGACGCAGTTCCACTTTTTGACGTGGCCCGAAGGCGGCATTCCATCAGCGACGAAACCTTTGCTCGAGTTTCGCCGGTACGCTATAACCCCTTTATTTATCCCTACCTACCTACCTACCTACCTACCTACATTTACCACCTAAAGCGTATAGAGTAGTTGGCACGACAACTCGAGTATCCGATAATCCGACTAATCGACAATCGTTTTTTGTTTTCTTCTTCTCGCACGCGGCGCGTTTAGAAAAGTGAATAAATCGTTCAGAGGACGCTCTTGCCCGATCGTAGTTCACTGCAGGTAAGTAAGCGCTAATCAAGCCGACACCTACCTATACGTCTTGCTTATGCATACTTAGCTACCTGTACGGTAAACCTACACCTTTATACTTGCGTGGATTGTTATAGCGACGGCGTCGGTCGTACCGGTTCCTATCTACTGTTGGATATGGTGTTGAATCGTATATCGAAAGGAGCCAAAGAAATAGACATCGCCGCCACGCTAGAGCACATACGAGATCAACGCGCCGGAGCCGTGTGCACCAAGCAGCAATTTCAATTCGTCTTGTCGGCCGTCGCCGAAGAGGTTCAGGCCGCGTTGAGAGCGCTACCGCAACAACAATCGACCCAGCAGCAGCAGCAGCAGCAGCAGCAGCAGCAAGATCAGCCCGCTAGCGATAACGCTACGGTAGCCGCGGCGGCGACTACGACTAATACTACGACGACGACGACGACGGCAGTGGCGGCGGAGGCGACACCGGCATCGGCACCGCCAACGATCACTTCTCAAGATGGCGCGGTTAACCAGATGCGCGTCGGCGTCGCTTCTGAAAATGTCGCCGTCGACATCGAGAAAACGAGCAGTCTACCCGCCGACGGCAACCTCTTAAATTAATATCGAAATAATCCCATCACCACCACAACCACCTCCTCCTCCTTCTCCTTCTCCTTCTACCTTGTACCTTCTACCGCTCGTACAAAACAGAACTATACCTATACTCGCCAATACCTATATTCGTTTACAAAATCAAACGCCGCGCCGCCTCGAAAAGTCGGTCACCTCGAATAAAGTATCTACCGGAACCTAAACCGAAAAATCTAGTCGCGCAACGCCGAAAGTATACCTAAGGCTCACGTCGCGTCGTGTCGCGGAGGCATTTGCGTGTTTTAATTTAGGTATACGATACGAGTACGATCAACGAATATTACGTCAAGGCGAAACTCTCTATTACCTACTCGCTCGCTCGCTCCGTGTAACTGTACGTCCATATATTTTTTTCTCTTTTTCCCGCAGTTAACGATAACAAAATAAGTAAAACGTCCGTCACGCCGCACCGCGCCGTACTTGCAAAATTGAAAGAAGAAAGAAAAAAAAGAAGGGAATATCTGCAATCGACTAACAAACAATTTGTAACAGACCGTAAAATTTGCTACCGTCGTCTCGTCGTCGCACGATTCCTACCTTACTCACGAATAATATACCTATATAATACATAATATGTATCTACCTAGTACCTATCTATCTATAATAAACGTGGGACTAGGCCGTCTACTATAATACCTCTACGTATGTACCTATTTTTTAAAAATACCTGCCTACCTACATACCTAGGCCTGATTCCATCAGCTAAAATCTGAAATTTTATAAAATTTCGATTCAAATTTTTTTCTAAAAGTTACCTATTTACCTACTCGTTTCCGTCTTATACCGTACGATTACGAGTTTACGTTTATTAAACCTACCAATTATATCGTTGTTATCAAAATTACCAATATTTGCAATTAAACCCGTGATCCCTGATTTATTTGGTTGAGTAACGTTACGTTGCGTTGCGTCGGGTCGCGTCGCGTCGTTTTTGTCGCTCTCCTCTGTTATACGTAGAGTATTGTAGTTACCTACCTATACCCACTTACCTACCTACGTATACAACATGACTGTACTGTACTTGTATTGTAAATTGTTTGACTGTACAATGCGACGCGACGCAACGCCAACCTTATGTACCTCTACCAAAACCTATCGCGACTTATCAACAAAATGTTCTCCTCATCCGTGTGTTCCGAGTGTGTTTGCCTGCCTGCCTGTCTATCTATCAGTGTATTTATCAATCCCTGTGTATCTACGCCGTATCGGTACCTACCTACCTACCTATATCTACCTACGAGTATGTACCACGATATATGTACCTAACTCCCTTAATCTAGTCACTAACTCCGTTAGACTAAATTTCTGTTAATAAAATAAGGTATAATATACTTTATCTCTTTCGAATGTTTTCTTTCCTTCTCTACTTTATTAGCTCTGATCACCATAATTATTGTACTACGCTGAAATACGAGTCGCGTAGGCAGAGGTACCTACGAATGCGTTGCAGCCGCGTTTCAACAGCTGTACAAATCGCAGAATGAGACGACGCGGCGTCTGCGTCCGCGAACACGTCGAAATCGCTACCAGTAAGTTGAGACGCGCTTGAAAAATGCGATAGTATGTAATAAGTTACATAAGTATAAAAAGTTGCCAATCAATCACAGATGTAAAAGAAAATTATAGGTAGGTACACATATTAACAACGATGGTATCGAGTAGTAATACAAAATAGTTGTAATTATAGGTAAGGTAATAATAATAATAATAATAATAATAATAATAATAATAATAGTAGTAATAACAATACCTAATAATAAACCGCACGCAGGTATTAGGTTGAAATAGGTAGTTATATCGCATATCGTACAAAATACTAACGTAAGTATATAGAGGTACGTCTACGTATACGCGACGAGTACGCGTACGCGTACGACCGGACCGTACTTAAAATGTACGTCTTAGTAAAATCAACTTAACAGTAGGTAATTAAATAGGTAGTAATATAATACCTATATACGCGGACGCGCATACAGCAAACGTAGCATGTATACATCTACGTAGTACTAGTTCGTTGGTGCGAGTGCGTACTCTTACGTACCTACGTATAGTAGTAGGCCTACCTAGGTACCTAATGAATAAACAATAAAGTACGTAAACGTAGCCGTAGCCGTAAGTAGTGTAATGAATGTAGGTAGCTAGGTACGCTACGTCTACGCATTATCGTATGTACGCCTATTTATGTAGGCATTAGTAAAATGCGATGTTGAGTCGAGCTTGTTTCGCTTTCGCGTTCACGTTTTCATTCTCGACTCTGGTTGCGCGACTTGAGCTGGCGCCTGGCACCTTCTAAACACACTCGCGTGTATGTAAACCCGCAGCCTACTTAGCTGGCATGGCATGGCATGGCACTAAGTAGGTTCGCAGGTACGTGCTCGTATTATCAACTGGAGGTAGGTATTTGTACACTCGACACAAGACGAACGTAAGGCGTTAAAGAATAGCGCAGCATCTGCAATATCTCTGTCTGGAATTGCCGGTCGACGGCGGCGGTGTAACCGGCGCGAAATACGCTTGAACTTTGATATTTGGAAGATGATTCTGCCGGCGGCGCGTGTCATAAAACAAAAACAAAAACAAAAGGCTTATTCGTTCGGTTTTTCAAAGGTACGCCGCACGTACGTAACGTAGCGTAGCGTAGCGTAGCGTGCGGCTAATTACGTAGACGCAGAAAAGCGGCCCGCCAAGCCGAATACTCACTTTTAATCGACGAATTCCCGTCCTCGTGATGAGCTGGCAATCGTACAGTTCTATCCTTTGCAGATTATGACACGATATTAGATGCTCCAGAGAAGCGTCCGTTATCAGCGGACAGTTGTCCAATTCTAAAACGGTCAAGTGTTCCGAAGCGCAAGGAGATGTTCCCAAATGTCTGATACCGTCGTCCGTAATTAATTCGCAATGCGACAAACTCTGCGCACGTAACGTAAAAGACGACACCGTATTAAACGCACTGCGTACGCCTACTAGTGTGTACACGCTACGTAGGTATACACTATGAGTACATAAACGTATTTAGGTAGAGCGAAATGCGAAAAAATTTCGCCACAACTCTGGGGCGAGAACGAAAACGGCGCAGCGCGGCGCCGGCGGCTCGCCAAAAATTTACCAACTCGCCAGTCGCCGCGCCACGAACGATGCGTATTTTTTCGCTCGAGTACGGATACTCGACTCGCGGCTACTCGGAGTACTGAAAATTTCCAACTCGGCCATTAGCGTCAAAAATCGCCAAACCAAGTACCTACCTATATACATAAATGTACGTGTATTTACATAATTATAAATATACATATACTAAACTATATACGTCGTATTTGTTTACCAAATTTTCTAGCCTGGGACATCCCATCGCCAGGTGGATAAGCGTGCTATCCGTTATTAGAACGCATTCTTCTAAATCCATTTTTTCCAAATATCGACAATTCTAAAGCGCGCGCGCACAAAAAAAGGGAAAATGAAATAATGACCGGTACAGTGTACGCGCGTATAAACGCGCGCCACGCCAATGACGCGACGTCTCCACCCTTGCCGCCACCTCTAACTCTACATCGTCGCCATCTTGACTAGATATTCGAGGGCCGATTGATTGGAAATTTTTGGTAATATCGATTTTTTCGTCGTGTCGTATCGTAATCGTACCGCACCGCACCGCACAGAGTACAAAATATTCCAGTGCAAACGCGACGCGAAACGACGAATGGACGCTGATCTGACGCGCCAGGCCAGCGAGAGCGAACGTTTAATATATTGTACAATCTACGAAGATTGATCAAGTAAAGTATGCCTACATAGGCTGTAGGGCTGTAGGGCTGTAGGGCTGTAGGGTAGGGTAGGTAGGGCAGAGACTTCACGGACGCGGACGGTTGGCTTACTCTGGATAAGGCTTGGAATCCGGCGTCAGTGAAATGAGTACATCCGGCTACTTCTAACGTACCGAGTTGATGACACTGCTGAGCTAACACTATCAAAGACGCGTCCGTCAACCGGTTGCATTGCGACAAACACAAATATTGCAAACGTTTGCAATTTTCCGCAACGCTGATGACCGCTTTATCTTCCAAATTCTGTAGAAGCGAACGACGCACGACGCGGCCGCGCAAACAGTTTAGATCGAGTTAGAAGGTATCTACTCATCTACCTACATCTCGTACATTGGCGCCAGCCACAGACGCGCGAGTAGGTATTTGGGTACGTGTACTTACCACGCAACCGTGTAAATTTAAAATTTCTATATCCGGACAAGATTGAGCTAAACAGCTGACCGCTCTATCGGTTATCTGCGAACATCCTTTGGCGACGAACGATTTTATCTTATTACAACCGTGGGCTAACGCTTCGATACCTACACTCGTGCCAACACAACGGTGGATGTGGGTATATTCGCTTTAACTTGATTGGGCTGGGCTGGGCTGGGCTGGGCGCTGACGCCGCTGGCGCTAGCGCTCGGCAGTTGGCACGAAAGACGCCAGCCAGCCAGCCAGCCAGACGAGACGATAGACGTCGCGTCAGCGTGCTTTTCTACTCAGAGTAGAGATAGGTACGTAATATTATATTATACAATGACGTAGGTGTAGCTACTACCTAGTGACTGAACTCTGAGCCGACAGGGCTACGTACGTACGTACCGGCGTCCGTAACGTTGTTACACCACGATATATTAATATGCGTGATGCAAGGACATCCTTCGGATAACGCTCTTAACGACGCATCCGTTATCGCCGAACACGAATCCAAATCCAGACGTTGTAGTTTTCTACAATATTTACTCAACGATTGACAGGTTCTGTAAAATATAGGTATATACGCGTATAAGTTAAGTATAGGCACATAGCTGAACGGCAGTTACGTATACGTAGACGTAGGTACCTGTACCTACCTCTACCTACCTACCTACCTCTGTGTACGCGTACACACTACATAGAGGTACATATAGGTATAGGTACCTACGAGTATTTATACGAGTATGTAAGTATTTTATAGATGGTTGACGTCGAATCGCACGTAAACGTAGACGTAGACGTACTTGTCCGTTAGCTTTTTGCATTCGTTCAAATTGATATCTTCCAAGTTATTGCACGAAGATGCTAGAGTTTTCATCGAATCGTCGCCTATAGATTGACATCCTCTTAAGCTGAGTTTTCGCAAAAATCCTCCGCATCTTTTCGATAAGTTTTCTATCATCGGACCCTGCGCGAAATCGAAACGTCAAAATAATTCGAACGCAAACGTACGAGTAAGTATATGTGCCTATTTCTATTTGTACGATGTATCTGATCTACCCCCAACGCAACGCCACTCCACGCCGCATCTTACGCGAGTGAGTGAGTGTGTGTGGTGAGGCGTGAGGCGGCCTCGAGGCGAGGGAAGCGATTAGACCGTAGACGCGAGTATCTAATAAAATTATTGTAATTTCCTACCTTTACGTCTGTCTGGAAGGCGAATAGATCGATTCGTTGCCAATTACTACCATCTAGCGCTAATAAATTCCACGCTTTAGATACTTGCGCGCATCTGCATAACGACACTACGTCCAAGTACGAAAATATCCTGCAAAAAATCCGTCAAAATAATGCGTTTGCGTATCGTATCTCTGTCTATGTATTGTAAACTGACCGACGCGCGACGAGTCAGCCAGCGTCGCGCTGTCTCTTCTCATCTGTTTCAATACAAGTATCAGCCGCTCGCTCGCTCGCTCGCTCGCTCGCTTCCGTAGAAATAAGTACGTATGTAGATGTACGAGTACCTACGTACACGTAGCACGAGCGTCTACGGGGCTAGACTAACTATAAGTAGAAGTACTAGTACGTACAAATACGCGTATCTGTAAGTATAATACCTACACCTATGCGCGCGTGCGTACCCACCTCATGAATAATTCTTTCGGTAGTTTTTTATTGATAAGCGCTTCTTCGTCGGCGAATGGTCGCGTTAACTGAAAAACAAAATACATATAGATACTTATTAAAATGGAATCCGGCTATGTTGACAAAACCGAAGCGCCGGCGCCGCGCCGACTCGAAGCATCGGTAAAACATACGTATACCCCCTACCTATCCTATCCCCGCAGAGTTAGATATCTACATGAATGAATGAATGAAAAAAAAAAAAAAAAAGTTGCGAAAGAAATGAAAATCAAGTAGGTATTACAGTCGAATGCTGTGTACTGTATACTACTTATTGCTTCGCAATTTCCACGTAAAACGGTGAAAACTGTAGAAAGTGCAAAATAGTAATGTACGCGCACGACACGTAGGTACTGTAGCGCCAGCGCGTGCGTATAATGTCACTGTCACTCGTCGTTCATCGTGTATAATATCTATCTCGAATTTGTCGCTTTTCTCAAGTGCCTATCTTTCGAGTAGGAGTTAGGAGTTAGGACTAGGAGTACTGGAGTAGGTAAGGTACCTATCAAACAGTATGTACAGTATGTTGTGTAACCATTACCTGAATGTAACTTTGCTTCATTGCAGTCGCTTGCTGCGGAGTTTCTTTCATTTGTTTAGGTACGAACGTCTCAAGTCGACCTTCGATCACCTGCGCAATACGAGTACACACACAAACAAACAAAGAACCGTCACTATACGAGAGTACGTATACAACACTATACTTATACTTGGCCGTTGTACGAGTACGTAGGTAAGGGTACGTACGTGAAACAAAATGGTCGAGATACTACGAATGCAATTCATTACCGCCGCGTACCCGCCAACGTAATCGTGATTTTTCGAGAATTTTTGAATTTATTTGAAGAAAAAAAAAATCATCTACTAGGTACCTACGCGATACGGTACACGGATGTCGGATAGACGTGTAAATCTCTATTGGGGTACGTTCCGACTGGTACGTATTAAATAGGTACCTACCTACGCTTACGGATTAGCTTAATTTATGAACGTAGTCGTACGTACGCTACGGTGAGAAACCGAAAAACTAACGTAAGTAGGTGAAAAATTCGCTTACTGTCTGAAGTACAATCTGAAAGTACCGCATCGTAGATGTTGAGCATAGTTTTCACATTGAGTACTCGGCCGCAATCCACAACCACATCCAAGTAGGTAACTCGAATCGCGGAAATTAACGTTTCAACTGCGCACACATCGCGAGAAGATAATTATTAGGTATTATTATTATTAGGTATAGGTACAAAGGAAATGGATTAAGTATTAAAAGTTAAGGCTACGAGTATAAAACCTAACTTAGGTAGGTAGAGGTACCACCCAGTAGTAGACTAGTAGTGGTATGCCGTGTGTAGTAGGTATTTCGGTATCGCACCGCCGCAGTTTAGTGCTCGCTGCCTCTGGTAAGTTGAAAAAAAAAATCAACTCGTACCCACACTTTCACGTCGGTCAACTGTAGCTTCTTTTTCATCGTGGCACTTGCACCGAAATCGAAAGTAAGGGTTGCCTGAGATTACGCAGTAGCTGACGCGAGTAGCAGTAGGCGGCGTACCTACCTACTTTGATGATTTTTTTTTTTTTTTTTTTTTCTTTTTGTCACGATGAAAAATTTGATTCGTTAAGAAATCGCCATCGCCATCGCCGTCATCCCGCGTTATTGTTATTCATGCGCGGCCATCTGCTAAATTGTTAAAATTTGATTTCTGACGAAATTACGTATAAACTCGCAAAAAAGGTTCCTTTCCAATATACTATTCATTGCCTCGCCACAAGCCACAAGTAAGTCCGCCTCCGCCTCCGCCTCCGCGACTCGGCGTCTAACCGTAACCGCTGCTGCTCTGCTTACAAGTAACAGGTACCTTGGTACCTACTACCTACCTACTACCTACCTACGACTACGACTACGACTGCGACTACGACCAAAGACCTACTCGCTCGCATTATATTTGGCAAGTCGGCACAGTTGAGTTGCAACTGCAACATGTGCAGCGAGGAGCGAGGCTTATATGCGCCAATAACGCCAAGTACAGTTTCCATACGCTGAAAACCAAAGTCGACGAATGCGCGTGCGGGGTGACAATAGTCAATAGCCAGCCAATCAGGCAACATGAATTCGCGCGTTTATCATCGCACAGGCATATTATATCATATCACTCCAACTCGAGCTTTTAGGTATTTTGATAAGTATTGTGTAAAAAATGAAAATACACCTAAACTACATTATACTCAACTTACCCACGACGGGCTACCCGCTATCGCGTTTCGCGCTTCGCGTATCATACTCATACATATAATTACGTATTATATCTACGTAAACGATGCGATGAGATGTTTCACTTCATTCGGACAAAAGTAGCTTCCTATACTTATACCTAACCTATACACCAGTCCAGTGGTGGTGGTATTGATACATAATACATATATACATATACATTGCAATTACATACACAAATGCATAATACGCAGCCGTGGCATTCGAAATTCTGAAAAAGTCGTCAAATTTTCCTACCCTACTTACGTACAAGACGCAATACGCGTACATTTTAGCACCTACTACGCACACAAAGACAATACATACGTAATACATTTTACGTTACTAGGGAGATAAAGTGCTACTTTATATATGTACCTCTCGCTGATCTTTCGGTAGTATAAAGAAGCGTTTTTCTCCCTCGTAACGTAAAATAATTTATCCAACTAGGAAAATAAACTACTATTTTATACACGAGGAAGCGTGTAAGAATGCCAGTAGGTATATGTATAATTAGGCATCTACTCGTATACAATGGTTTACAATAGTGTAGGATAGTTGTGGTGTTACGTATAATAGCTATTGCTATATTTATGTAGATATACGTATATATACATATACATATACTTGAACTCGATAGCATTAGCATCACCTTCATTTTGCACTTTCAGGATAATTAATAACTATCCAAGCCAATCTAAGGTAAATCATTCGACGTAGACTTTGTCTTTGGCTTGTTATTTACCTATAGGTAGGTATACGTAGTGGGTAGTAGGTACTATCGTACATTGAAAAATGAAATGAAATTGAAATAGGTACAGCCGGTAAAACAAAATACGTAAAATAAATAATAATAATGAAACGAATCGAAACAAATAAAGAACAATCAACTTTTGGCGATGACGAGTAGGATACTTAGATAGTGTGGCGGAAGAGTTCAATGCGCCTGCACTCTCCGACTCCGCACACCTTGACATTGGCGGAACAAAGAAAACCAAGGTATTTACCTACTGCTGTGTATATATATATATATATACACGCTTATATCTACCGTAGTCTATCTACATATTATATGTACGTTATTGCTGCGTAATGCGAATATTGTTATCTAATGCCAATTGCCAATCGCAAATGTATCGTGTAGGTCTTTTTTATTTCTTTTCTTTTTTTTCTGTTGTGTACTCAACTCGCGCAGAACACGACGTATAAATGTAGTATATCGTATGCACACTGGTACACAGGCAACCACTAACTACGTGTATGATACCGAATTCTAAATGATGTATGTACCTACTAGGTAGTGTAGTATTTTGAAATTTTTCTAGCACTATAGCTCTAGATCTACAGTAGCTCTTACCGTTATCGCCAAGTAATACGCACTTCTTTCGGAAACGCCCAGCAAATGTGGTAATTATCGTTAGTGCGTTGGTAAAACGAGACGCGCATTTTCACAACAGCGCTCGGACGCTACGCAATTTTCAATTTTTACACCAAAAAATTCTATAATTCTATTCTAAACAGACGTACACAAACAACCAAACACAGAGCAACGACAATAACATCGTTTGTACTTTTAGTCACTATCTATCACACGTTACACAGGCAGCTTCAGCTTTCTTCCTGCTCCGCGAACGCTTTCTTGCTACGCTGTGGCTAATATGCCAAGTCAGCTGACTCCGAGTGAAACAAAAATATAAATACCCCTCCGCTCTACTCGCTTCGTCACAAACACTGTCACAGATCAACTTACAAAGAACTGAAAAATTATTCGACGTTCGGAAATTACTCTGTAAATTACGGACATTGACCGTAAACTACGAGTAAAACTAAATAAAAATAAAAAACACTAATTTATTAAGGTCACACCGCCAACAATGCGACAATATACAAGCTACAACTGCTACAAGGAGTATAATTATTATTATTATTATATATCTCGGAATATATTTAGACCAGAAATTAACGTGGGGGGAGCATACATTATACCTAAAACAAAAATTATCAAAATTAGGATATCTATTGTATTATTTGCGACAATTTTTTAGTAAACAGCACCTCTTGGTAATCTATAAAGTACTTTTTGAATCAGTTTTAAGTTTTGGAATTTCAATCTGGGGAAACTCGGCTAAAGACCACCTCTCTCGTATAACAGTGTTACAAAAACTTGCGATAAGAAACATTTGTGGAGTAGGGGCAAAAATATCTACAAAAAATCTGTTTTCAGAACTAAATTTACTCAAGCTTGAAAACCTGGTAAAATTGAATACTATCCTATATGTGAAAAAGAATACTGAGAAATTTAAAATTGGAAGAAAGGAGGGAAAAACTCGCTCAGCAAAAACCCAAGTTGCACTGGTACCTGATTGGTATAAAACCCATTCTAGACAGCAGTGTGCTTTTGTAGGCCCAAGTTTATTTAATGAACTTCCTGAAAATGTTAAAAATAAAATATCCCTAAAACCTTTCAAGAATTCACTAAAAAAATTACTTTGTGAAGAACAAAAATTGTAAAAAAAAAAAATTACTGTAAATTTTCGAGGTAATAAAACTAATGACTTGTTTCTACAAATTGTTGTTTCTTAAATTGTTGTTTTTTGTTTTTTGTGTTTTGTTTTTTAGTTATACCTATTTAATAAGTTTGTCGAGTTCAATTAATTATCATAAATGTTGTAATTTCAATAATCCATGAGCCCGTTCGCGCATTATTGCGCACAGGGATCTCATGTAAATAAACTTTGATTTGATTTGATTTGATTTGATTGTACTCTGGGTAGTAGCACCAGACAGCTAAGCAAGGCAGAAGCCACCAGAGCTGAGGCGACTACCCCTTCTGAGAGTCCGATTCTTTGATAAAAAAAGTTACGACTCAGTAAATTGCGATTCTCAAGCTATGTTGATCGGATTCTGAGTCGGATTCTTTTGGCTTACGACTCTTTTACGACTCTTTCTTACGACTCTCGTGCGACTCTTTTTGCGACTCCTTTTTATGGTTCCTTACAACTCTATTCCCTTTTAACGACTCTCTTACGACTCCTTTTTGTTTTTACGGATCATTACAACTTTTTCCCCCAAACCTATTTAAATTTTAAAATTGTTTTTGATAATTTTGTTATTTGCTTAAAAGTTAAAAGTAATCAAGTTACAATTTTTTTTGTTGAATATTTTTCGATTTGGTCCCTCCCTGGCTCCCTTTCCTCCAATTTTTGATAACACTGTCTAGACAGCTTGTAAGTTGTAAATGGTTATTATTCAAAATTGAAGGCGAGGGAAGGGTCCGAGCATTATTTTTATAATAACTAAAATTATTTCTAAGATCTCAATCTACAAATTTTGTTTGAAATGAAAATTTTTTTCAAATTTTGAGTCCCCTCACGTAATTTCTACTTACCACAGTGTCATTACAGTATGTTAATGAGCAGCTAATTTTTGTTCTTTTTCTCATCACAATAATTAAAAAAATTATTTGAAATAAGATGAATTAAACAACGTAAGAATTATTGATAATGAACCAAAAAAACGAGGGAAGGAGTCGCGAAATAAGAGTCGCACGTGTTTGAAGTGAACGACTTTCAAAGAAGAGTCGGATTTTTGCGATTCATTGAAGTGAAGAGTCGCACTCGTAAATCGAACTCTGAGTCATTCATTGCGACTCTTACGACCATACGACTCACACCATCGATTCTGAGTCGCCCCAGCTCTGGAAGACACTACCTACGAAATTTTCGTTTTCCTAGCAAAGCAAACACTCAAACAGAAACCAAAAAGACAGTGGGGAAAACTGAAGATTGGACTGATTGGAGAATGCTTACCAGCTTACCTATCCTTATTTCTTTTCAATTTCAATGATGTGTAAACTTTTTGCGTGAGATTGATTTTGATTTACATTTTACACCACAGGGGGGCGGCGAACATATTATTTTAGAGGACACGACATTCGGTAGGTAAATGCCCTCGGTGTTGATATCACCGTTTGAGCTACCTACTTGAATAGTAAATACCTACCTCGACAGCCTCTATGTACATCTACAAGGAGTAAGAGCTTCTGCGAGATCCATGTTCCATGTTTTGTTCTTTGTTCAATCTCACGTCAGTGACTCAACGAGCCATACCTAGGTATAGGTAAGGTACCCAGTTCAACTTCTAATGCACATACAGCATCCAACATAAAAATCGACTGCCTTTTTTTCTCACTTTCAGTTTCATTCGAGTGTGGTAGGTAATGAGACGTACTTAGTACCTACCTATGTTCGTAGGCAGGTATATGTATTCCGTATTCCCAAATTCGAGTTATCGTCGTATATTTATCTTGATTAAAGCCTCGCTCGCCGTAAGGGCATCGGCAGATATTTCCAGTTTGACTCGAGGATAATATGAAGCCTGCAGTCGGCACTATAGCACGCAGACACCCATCACCCTCCTCCCTAAAAGCCTGGAAATTCATTATTTCACCACAAACCCACATCTCACTTACAAAGTGGGTGTTTCCATAAATGCTTTCGAGGTCGCGTAGAACACGAATTTGAAATTTTTCAAAGGGTAAGTATAGGATTTAGAGAGTGGGGTTGAACGCGCGATCAAAGGGTAAACAGCGGAATACCTACTCGATTCCAACGATGAAACGCGCTAATTTCAACAGAAATCGCTATTTTTCCAACAATAATTCGACTAACTCGTAGTACTTAGTTATCTCACACAGCCGTATATGCACAATTCTTACCCTCTTTTAACCCCGCCACCATAATCCTACCCTATGAAAAATTTCAAGTTGGCGTTTTACGACTTCGAAAACATAGAGAATAGAGAAATTTCTGAGATTAGAAACACCATCATTCTTTGGTACGGATTTACGGTGCAATTTATAATGAATTTCTAGCGGCGCGAGGGGGCGGGGCGGGTAGAGGTGTCTGTTGGCCTATAGTGCGCTGTGCACAATGAAATGAAGATCTCGAACGTTGATGAAAAATATAATTTTACATTTACACGAGTTTGATCAGTCTCTCAGATTTGTGTTATACAATATGTACGTAATAATACGAATTTATATTATAGTAGGTATCGTAATCGTACAAATTAACAAAGGTACGCGCGATAAATACGCGATTATTTTCGTTATTTAAAAATTAGGTACAAGTAAATATACGTGTTACGACGAGGTACGCTTAAAATTATCACAACTATAACGACGTTACAGTAGATATAGGATAGGTACTCAACCAATTATCAAACGTCTCTCGACTCAACATGATAGGAAGGAAGGTAGGTAGGTGGGTACTGGGTAGATGAATAGGTATGTAAAAGTAGATACGATACTATAAACTGGCACATGAGTAGGTAGGTACGTGAATTACACGGCATAGGTACTACGTGTTGAGAAAATAATACATTACGTTAGGTATGTACATAGGAAACTTTTAATGTAGGTAAGTACTAAGTAGGTATGTACTTGTATGTATATATATGTAGTATACCTAGGTAGTTATTTATGCGGTAAGTCTGCTCTACGCGGGCAACTCGCATATTCGACTCGACGATGACGAATTGACGATACACCTACTGACTAACACGTACGTAGCGCAGGTGAATAGGTAGGTAGGTAGGTAGGTAGGTAGGTAGGTAGGTAGGTAAATGGGCGGATGAGTGGTAGGGTGATGGATGAGCTTGAGCTAGCTGATACGCCTTGATGGCGCGGGACGGGACGGGACGGGACGGCGCGGCGGCTAATTTCTATCGGCGGTAACAATTATTACCAAATACCAAAATTATTTGACAATTTTGAAGCGAGAAAAACGAAAGTCAACGTCGCGTCGAATCACGTCGTATTCGTTAAGGTAAAGCTTATTCTTATACTACGTAGACGTATGTAAATACTTAAGGAAAGTAGGTACGTATAGGCATACCGAAACGCATACGTATACCTCACACGCCCAATTGCCCTATTATTTTATATAATATTAACGTGTCTGTCTGATGTAGGTACACATAGGTAGATAGATAGATAGATAGATAGATAGATAGATATGAAATTGAAAATACGTAAATCCAAAATTCTTATTTAGTCACTACGATCGAATTGATGCGGTCAAGTATACCTATCACCTCGATCTTACTCTTTGATAGTAGGTACCAAAGAAAGAACAACGAAGAATAAAAAATAAATAAAATACAAACACAACACGGCACGGGGTAATAGGGTAACATTCACCACAAATTCACGATAGGTAAATCGATCAATAGGTTTTGCGCACAAAACTACTCGTAAGTAAATCGAGTATCAAAATACACAAATAATGTACCTACCTACGTTGTAATCGAATGAAATGAAAAGTAAAAAGAAAAGGGGTCAAAAAAAAAAGACGAAAGAAACGAAAATAATGGAAAATACGAAAATTTTTTATCACAAATGAACCAACCTTGAGATTCGCGGTAGAAGAAAAGGGAGAAAACAGAAACGGCCGAAATGCGATAGATGATGAACGAAAAGGTATACGAGATCACCAACTACCGAAGACACCTTGCCTACACCTATTACGTAGCACCAGTTTCGTTCCCGCGTAAGTTAGGTACTCTACGTTTTCAGTTTCTAGCTAGTCGCATACAGATACATATAGGTAACGGGTACGTACGTACGTACCTACGACGTACTGGACGCGAAGTAGAAGACATACGTGTAGGTAAATGAAAAATCTCAATAGCGCCTACTTACACATTTCTACCTAGATAGGTACCGATGCTACTCGTTCGTAGTAGGTATGATAAAACGTATGGTACCTAAGGGGGATGGTTGATTCGGTACGTGATACGTACGCGTAGGCCTGGCACAATCGTCGCGTAGCGTCGTCACGAGTTGCTCACACCTACATTGATTTACGTAATGTAGGTATTAGGTGAACGTAAATCGATGCGATGGTAGACGTTGCAAGTAGATGTAGGTCTACGAACTACGAGAAGGCGGTGGTGGTCGTCGTTCTTAAAATATTGGACGACGACGAGGAAGGCGTTGACGACGACGACGACGCAGACGACGAGGACGATTCGCTTTTCGCTGAACTTTGATACATGGGCTGCGGTTGACACTGAGAACAACTCGAATGACTGCTGCTACTACTGCCGGCACAGCTGTTACGACCGCTACTACTAGTGCTAGTGCTATTGCTATTGCTATTGCTATTGCTATTGCTTTTGCTTTTGCTGCCGCCTCCACCGCCGCCGCAAGAACTAACGCTTCGATCGCGTATACGCGCGCTATTTGTATTTCGGTCGACGCTGTTGCTGATTGTCTGTTTGGCTTTGGCAATGGCCAACGAAGAAGGATACACTCGGTTGTGGTGGGCGAACGCGGATCGTTTTGAAAGATGCGTTTCTTGGCAGTCTTTGCTGTAGCATCTGGTATATATACCCGCGGTATGTTGACCGGCGCGACACGAATTTGACGCGCATTTTGTATTCTGAAATACGAAGAAGACGACGACGACGACGACGCGACCAA
Source organism: Balanococcus diminutus (assembly GCA_959613365.1). Classification (NCBI taxonomy): domain Eukaryota; kingdom Metazoa; phylum Arthropoda; class Insecta; order Hemiptera; family Pseudococcidae; genus Balanococcus; species Balanococcus diminutus. The sequence goes on from OY390714.1 coordinate 68,211,512, forward strand.
TAATTCGCTAGCCTATTATAATCGTGCGAACGCGTCGCATCGCGCCACGCCACGCCACGCCACGCCACGCCACGCCCCGCCCCGCCGCACTTGTCTAATCGTAATATGTACGCGTAAGGTAGTTGCACCAGTCGTTGGCCACGACCCAGTGGTGGGTCACTTGAGAAGAAAAATGTTTATAATTAAGCGTATTTTTAAAATAGCTTCAGAAAATTCTTTTAGAGCAAACCTGGAACATTTCTGCATAGAACCACATGAAAGTTTTTAATCAATTCTGTTCAAGTAATTAATAATGATGGTCTGAAATTTTTTTGTTAGAACAATTTTCAAAATGATGCCAATTCTAAAGATTTTTGTTAAGCCGAAGTGTTATCGAAATATGAATTTTGCACTATTAAGATTAATAAAACTTGAAATATAACCATTTGGACCTGAATAAGAAGAGTTTGGAGATTCCAGTTCTTCATTAAAATAAAAAATATTGCCAAAATTCTATCAAATATGGCGGTGACTATCTACTGGAAGGAAAAAATTGTGTTTAGCCAGTAGTTGATCATTTTGATCAAGTACTAGACTTACGAAATTTTTGTAAAGTTCTAGTGGTTGATCGTGCAAAAAATTGGTAAATATTCACGAAAAATGATAGTTTCTCTTTCTCATAGCTAATGAGTGACAATTTTACAGAATACTTATTGATTTTAAAAAAAATTAAATGGTTGAGAGCCGTTGTCATAATCTGATTGACCAACTACTGGGTGATCAACTACTAGCGCGTGACCAACTACTGGGTGGTCAACTACTAGATTATCTTGACCAACCACTGGACTTTTCTATTTTTTCACTTAAAATGGTCGTAATTTTCAAAGAAATGAAGTAAAATTAAAAAATTATAGCGCATTTTGTAGTAGAATACACAAGGAATCGTTTGGTATATTCGCCATTTCGCCAACATTATTAGTTTTTAAACCAGAATGTTTTTTATAAGACACTTCCACTATAAGGGTCCACCACTGGTGCAACTACCTTACCTACAGCGACGTTTCTAGGTAGATACGTACATAGATTTAGAAAAGGCATTTCGGCGGCGCGGCGCGGCGCGGCGTACCGCGTACTCTTTTCCGAACGGCGGCAGCCTATACTTACACGACGATTATTATTGGCGTGTTGCTTCCGAAGCGTATGATTGGGCGGTGGCGGTTTCGACGGCAAAGGCGGACTCTGACTGTGCGCCCGTCCAATTTCCGACATTGTTTTGCGTCCGCAAGCGCTCAATATAACCGAAGATGGTATGCCTTTGATGCTGCCTGCAGTGTAAGTAAGATAGACGAAAGATGAATCGCGGTGCTAGGTACGTAGGTAGGTGGTAGGTATATTAAAGTACTTTACTTTGTCGACTTGAACTTACCGTTGAAATTCACGTAGTCTTGATCGATGAAATAATACGTTTCGGAATGGCAAGCAGGCCCGTAACAGCAGGACGACGCGTAAGGTAATTCGTTGTTTTCGCCGCCGCCGCCATTTCTCTGGAATGGCTGTCGCTGTAGTAGCGTGGTGGTCGCGTACGGTGTTGGTGACAAGGACAACGGTAACTGAGACGGCGACGGCGACGGTTCGTCTGCTTTTTCGTCGCCGAATGTTCTAAACGAACCACTGCGCCGGACGGCGCCGCCGCAGCCGGTGCTCACGTTGGCGTTAGCGTTGGCGTTGGCGGTCACTTCGGCGTAGTCGGCACATTGGCTACTCGAATCCGCTTCGCTACACTCGGATTGTCTCCAAGAACTGCAAAACACATAAGTACGTAGGCAGGTAGGTAGGTAGGTAGGTAGGTAGGTAGGTAGGTACCCAACTATAGTACAGTTCACCAAAGCAAATGATTATTATTTATTACTAACACGCGTTAGTAGGAGCAAAGGCACGAAAGTCGTTTATACTAAGTACGCGTATTACTCTTGCGTATGACGTACGAATTACGCGTAAATAACCAACTTTTAAGCGTCACACTACGTACGCTCGCCGCAGCGACGCAATCAGTGCCGTTCAAAATTGGCCCGCCATTTTTACCATAATTTATACCTTCCCAGCCATTCACCCACCGCTACTATGGTCGTACCTAATTCTAGGTAGGTATTCGCTTTTACGACGCTTACCACGATTCGTTGACGGAGTTTACAGTCCTCGCTTTGTCGATCCAAAACGAATCGTCGTCTTTTTTCACATTTAAATGCGGCAGTAGCGAAGCGGACATTCGATGGGGTAAACCGACGGTGGCTTTCAAACTTACAGGCGTGCCTAGAATGGCGCCGTTCGATCGAGTTTCTGAAAAATAAAAGACGCCGTGCGTTATTATATATGTACTATAATTATACTCGCTCACGCTAGGTACATACATATCTAAGTAGGTACGGAATGCAACTTGCAAGTTTCACAGTCCAGCTACCCTACACACGTAGCGTAGGTATGCACTTATGCAGTATGCAGCCAAGTACGTACGCGTACTCTACTCACCGAAGAAATTCGATTCTTTCGACAGCAACAATCTTCTAGTGAGGAAAAATACGACTACGAAGACCAGAATGGTGGCCAGAGTGACGCTGGTTATTATCGCGAGAAACCACACTTTGGATAATACGTCTTCGTCTGCGCTATCCGAGCTATTTGCCGCTTCCAGCAGTCCATTTCTAAAATAGGGTAGCTAACAATTAGGTATATAGGTGTACTCGTAAGGTACTTTGTACGCGATCAAATTTATCGCAACTACACCGCTGCGCTACCGTCGCGCGTCGCGTCCATTTAGTCTAGCTTGTAGTTATAGGGTGTGTGCGGGTTGCGGTACATAGCCATAGCCATAGCCATAGCCATAAATAACGTAATAATAACAACGCAAATGTTTACGCGCACCCCGTAAACGGCCGTACCGCACCGCACCGCACCGCACCGCACCGTGAAGAAACAGAGCCAGAAGTGAACGCGTGTTAAATGAATTGCATATTCGAAACGCCGTAAATGCGAGTTGTCGCGGCGCGGCACCCGATTGCCAACAGGCATAACGTATATTGAATATGTACGTACCGCGTACGCGAACGTAGGTAAAAATCCGTCACATTGGCACGTGCCCGCGTAAGCGTATTACGTTTTACGTTTATTACGAGCGCTCGAACAAACCTATTTCCTGTATTTCTTTATCAAGTCGTCGATACGAGTATACGTCTTTCGTGTTTGTGTTGGTGTTGATTTTACGAGGAGGTAGGTAATAATATGTAGGTACCTGTACCTCTACGTGTATGAGTGTAGATTAGGCATCAATGCGCGGATATGTAGATGGTGGGTGGTGGGGGTGCGTGTGGGGGGGGGGGGGGGGTATTTGGTCGAACGGCGAATGAAAATTGGCAAAAACTGTAGACTAACGCGAGTACTTTAGGTCACAGTGATAGGTAGGTACTTACTTGCGATTCCATTGACTAAATAGCATCGTCGTCGGGTCTAATCTTAGATTGGCGGGAAAAGTGAACGGGCCAACGCCGACCGAGGTAGCGGCGGCAACCGAAACGCTATAGCTCATTCTGGCCGTTAGATTAGTCAATAGCAGAGACGGCGTGGACGCGTTAACCGTGATATTGCTCAATACCGAATCGTTGTCGTCTTTGACGATAACCTGCGAAATATCGCACCAGTCAGTACCTCTACATACAACGTACTCGCGTATGTACCAAGATTTCGTAATCCGCGTCGCGTCGCGTCGCGTTTACCTGGTACGTTTTCACGATACCGTTGTGCGCTTTGGCAGGAGGCGGAGTCCACTTCAAATATACCGCGCTTATGTTCAACAAAACCGCTTCCATTTGTTGAGGCGGCTCCGAGGGAACTGCAATCGCAAAATGTAAAAATGTGAAAAATTGCGCGGTTGCGCGGATTGGCCGACAGGTTGGCGCATACTTACCGTCTTCCAAAGTTTGCACCATTTTCAAGTTGGACGGTCGTCCGTCGATATTCTTATAGAACGGAATCAGGAAGAAGGCGTATTTGGTGAACGCTCGCAAGCCAGATACGACGAATCCGTTTATTTTATCGACGTTGGCAATTATCAACACGTTGGTCGCCGGTGTGGCCGGCGAGTCCGATGAAGACCAGTTATTCAAGCATCGAGAGTACATATAAAGTCCTTGGACGACGTCCGAATTGAATATCTGACGGCAAAAAAATGGGTATATAGGTAGATAGGTTCGACGAATACTATTATAGGAGCTCGGCTCCATGGCTACGGCTATACTAAGTACGACGACATACCTCCCAAGCGAGCTTAACCGATGTAGAGTTGATAGGTTGAAGGTCGATAAGCTCGACCGAATGGGTGGCCTGTAGTAGCGCTTTCGCTTCGCGCATTTGTCTTTCCTCGAATGCGGAGTTGGCGGCGGTGGCGGCGGTGGCGGCGGTGGCGGCGACAGGTTCGGACGCCGGGTCCGGTGGCGTTATCTGTAATCCGTTCAACGCTATCGGTTCGGAGAGCGTGCTGGGCGGCGACAAGCCGTGAGAGTTTTCCGCTCGCACTACAAACGTGTACAATTTACCATTTTCCAGTCGGTCGACGACCAAAGACGTCGTGGTCACTCTAGTCGCTAGCGTGCTCCATGTACGATCGTCGCCATCAACGACCGTCGCCGCCGATACGTTGGACGACGTAATTGCTCGAGCGAATACTTCTACCTGCGATACGTACAAATAAGCGAGTAAACTCGTTAGCGATCTCGTTTCGACCTCTTTGGAAAATTATACGCCCCCAAGTCGGTACTGGTGGTGGTGGTGGTGGTGGTGGTGGAAAAGTGGTGTAGATTCGAAAGGACAAAAGTAAAGTAAAGTAAAGTAAAGTACGCAACGCACCTGATAACCGAGTAACGAAGACGAGCCGATTTTGTTATTTCTACTCCACGCTAGGGTGACGCCGTTGGCAGTTCTGTTGACGACTATCGGCCTGCTCGGTGGTCCGGGATACGTGGACGGTTCGGGCGATCGAAAAAATCCGATATTCGGATTGGTCGGCGATTCCAGACGCAGATTCGCGCTCCAAATGGCTCGACCGTTTTGCGAACTCGCCACGCACGTGTATACTCCGTTATCGCTTCTTTCCAGATCTACGCGAGCAGCAACGCGAAAAACATATTATTACGATCGTTATATCGTTATCAGACGCCGCCCGCCGCCGACTGCTTAGCGCTTACGTTTGATTGCTAATACAGCTATAGAGTCGTCTGCCTACCTTTGATTTGCAACGTTCCGTGTTCGGAGATGTCGATGCGGTGATTGGTTCGCAACGATTCGCCGTTCTTGTACCAAAGTACGACGGGTGGTGGCGAGCCGTTGGCTTTGCACGGTAGGACGGCGATCGATTTCAAAGGCAGCGTTTGGTTAGCGGGACCGTGAACGATGACCGGCGGAGGATGCTCGTCCACCAATTTGACGAATAGCCGAGCTCGCCAACAATCCGAGCCCACAATATTCAACGCGCAACACGACACCGCCGTCGCCGTCGTCGCCGCTGCCGCTGCCGCTGCCGCCCCGTTGGACAAATTCCCATTTAAATCCTGCAACAATACCAGGTAATCGACGCGACCATCGAGTCAGCGCCGAGTGAGCGAGCGAGCGAGCGAGCGACCAGGTTAGCGATAGGTATACTAAGTACTTATAGATAACGTAACACGCGCGAGTGTGTTCGATTCACCTACACCTACACCTCCAGCTACAGCTACAGCTACAGCTACAGCTACAGCTAAGAGTACACCTACCTGCGCCGTTAAGGTGATTTGGCCGGGTCGATCGGCGGCGGCGGTCGCTCTAAAATTTGCGCCTTGTTCGCGCGCAAATATAACGGTACGATTCGGTTCGATGGACCAAAATAGAAGAGGCTGCGGGTTGCCTTCGGCATCGCAAACGAAGGCGGCTCGTCCGTATTGGTCGACGGTCGCGTCTTTCGGACGGTAGGTTATCACAGGCATAGCTGCAACACGCGCCCATTACTTATTACGTATTTGTAATCGAATTATTACATGGCCGGCGCGGCGCGGCGGATGGCCGTCGTCTACCTCTCTACATACGTCTATGTAAGGTATGTGTATGTATACGCACCGTGTACCGTTAATCTGGCTGATGCGGACAAAGTGCCGACCGAATTGTCCGCTTCGCACGTATACACTCCTTCGTCTCGGACGGAAACGTGATCGATTTTCAAGCCTCGGTCTTGAAGTACTTTGATACGATCGGACGGCATAGTGCCGCTGCCGCTGCCGCTGCCGTCATCCGACGATCGCCTCCATAAGACGTCCGGCAAAGGGTCGCCGCCAACCTCGCAATCCATTAGTACGCTGCTACCGGCCATCACCGTCGTATCCTGCGGTCCTCGAATTAGGTAAGGTTTCACTGCGCCAAAAACAAGCAAATAAAACAAAACAACCCGCCCAAGTAACTAACGTAAATAAGTAGGTAGGTAGGTAGGTAGGTAGGTAGGTAGGTACGGAGGCTATATGCGCCGCGCCGATTCGACCATCGCCTGCGCTTACCGTAAACGGTCAATAGAGCTGCGACTGATTCGCGGGTGCCGACCAAGTTGGTGGCCACGCACTGGTATCTGCCTTCGTCCGTTCGTCGTACATCTTGAATGGCTAGATTCGTTCCATCAACCAAACGATATCTGTCGGGTTAAACAAGCGCCATTTACACGTAGATACAGTAGGTACATAGCGTCTACTTATATGTATATGTATATATACATTTACATAATATATATTTATGTAGTACGGTACGTTACGTTACGTACATACGCGCAGGCCTAAGCTCGCGCCAAGTAGATGTATATAGAGGGGCAGGTGGTATAGTTACGTATTAGGTAGACGTGTACCTTTTATTCGATTCCAAATCCAAGGTTTGTCCGTTTTTCTTCCAACTGACCAACGGCTCGGGATGACCCTTTGGTGGACCGCATTCCAACAGCGTCGTCTCACCTTGAACGGATTTCTTATTTTTCGGTTCCATTCGGAACTCGTCGCGTAAAACTGAAACAATTAACAAACAGGTTGGTTGGTTTGTAGGTAGGTAGGTAGGTAGGTAGGTAGGTAGGTAGGTAAGTACTAAGTAGTAAGTAACGATGATTATTAGCTATTCATTTCGTATAAGGTAAGTATTTGAACTTTGAAGGATTTTTCGTTACGACACTCGGCAGCTAGCGATCGCACGATCGCATCGTCGCATTACGATTGCAGTACCTTACCTACGAGTAATCGAGTATTGAAGAATCGATTGCTTTCTTCGAGTTCGTAACCTGTTCTAATTTTAAACAAAAACCAGACGATTGCCAATTCTACGGGGCACAGCTCGGCGCGGTGCGGTGCGGTGCGGTGCGGTGCGGCCGCACTGACCGCAGTACCCTACTACATAGATACGCGTATTTCATTATACAAGTCAAGTTAAGGGAGGTAGAGGCGAGTAAATAAATGCCCGACGCTGCCGCCGCCGCCGCCGTCGTCGTCCTACCTATGTGGTAAATTCCATTGCGCGCATATACACGAGCAGATCGGTATAATTATATATACTTCGTGTATATCGGGCAATTATTGGCAACCGGCTATCGCGTGATTAGTACGTTTACGAGTAGGTACCTACAACGCAACCTGCGAACGGATGGCCCGATGCGACGAGCCATTTTTAGCATCGCATCGCATCGCATCGCATCGGTGACTGGTCTGCGCGATTGGCCAAAGTGCCAAATAGCTGAAAAACCACCGCATCGCTACGTGCGACGTATACAATACACACTGCACAGGTTATGGGTAGGAGGTTCGTCTGCGTACATAAGGCGGCTGAATCTTACGCTACGTAGATAGATACTGCAACTGCAACTGCATGTAGTATATATACCCAGCGCTCGAGTTAATGCGCCGCAAAAAATAACGACGACGCGACAGACAATACTACTATATCGTCTTTCGACGATATACGTAAATACGTGGTACATATATTGGTACTCGACGCACGACTCGTAACTACGTCGCGTCGCGTCGTGTACTCGTAGGTACGTCGTACAAGGCGTAGACGGTAGACACGAGACACGAGACACGAATGGATAGGTTTTGGAAGTTGGATATACGTACTTGCCACATCTAGCGTAGCGTTTCTGCTGCGAACGAATCCGACTTGGTTTCTGGCTAGACACCAGTATACGCCTTGGTCGGAATCCTTGCGACTATGCGTAACTTTCAAGAAGAATAACGATCCGGTAGGTAAGAGAAGGCGATGCGGCGATTCGCCGCCGCCGCCGCCGCCGCCGCCGCCGGCTGCGGCCGCCGCCATCGTAATCAGTTCTCCGTTCTTATACCACTCTATTTTGGGCTCCGGCACGCCGTCCGCTTTGCAGTTTAACGTAGTCGGCTCGTGACGAGCCACTATCGTATCGGCCGGCTGTTCGGTTATCTTGGGCATTCTGTATTGGTTCTGGTGCTGCTGGTTCGCACGCACACCTGCGAACGATACGCGTACCTATATTAATTAAGATGTAGGTACATATGTACTTGTTCTTGTATCGCTACGCTACAATATAACACGAATACCTTCGTCTTTTACTTATCCATCTATACAGTATACACGACATATAGGTACGCGTGTACATATGTACACGTATACCTATACCTATACCTATACCTACACCTACACCTACATACTCGTACACAAATGATACTACGTCCACTCCACATAACGTATGTACCTATCTCTGTATTACGCATGTTCGCGACTTGACGTACACGTACAGCTACATCGCATCGCATCGCGACACGCGTCTTACCCTATATGTGTATGAGAGACGCGACGCCACTTACCACTCTTTCAGCACTGGCAAAACCGATGGGTTGCTTTTTTCGCGTATGACATGCAACTACCAGCTGCTTACCTCCCTCGCTTACCCACCCAATCACACCACAAACCTGTATACCTATTTAGGTAGTGCGTTACGTGTACTACGTACTTATCGTATACCGGGGTATCATTACTATATATGGTATACCTACCTAATGCTAATTTCTGCTGTTGGAGCCGTTTTGCCAACGACTATACTAAGAGCCGATGCGGCGCGACGCGGAGCGGCGTGCACCTATCGACTAACGAAATAACGCGCAAGTAGCGCGGCATCTAGCCGAGGCGAACGCCGCCAAATTTTAGACGTGAAAACTTGGAAAAGAAAAACGAAGGAAAAAAGTATAAGTAGGTAGGTACGAAAACAAAGATGGTGCGAAGAGCAGGAAGCGGACGGAGCGGCGGGCGGCGGGCGGCGGGCGGCGCGGCGAGGCGTGGCAGTTGTTTTTACTGTGTCGTTAAGTGCGGGTTTTAGGATAAGACGACGCGGTGTGACATTTCGACATTTCGAATAGCCTTTAGCCACGATGGGATGGGATGGGATGGGATGGGATGGGAGACGAAGCCGCCGCCACCGCCGCGCCATGCGCTGAAAATGATATGACACTGACACTTTATTTGGGGTTAGGTGCAAATACCTGCGAGACGAGGCGAGGTAATTCGCAATCGTACTCGCTCTTAACTAAGACTGACATGACATGACATGACATGACATGACATGACATGACATGACAAGGCGCGGCGGGACGCTGCACTGCACTCCACGACGACGATGACGGATGACGAGTAGGTATATACGATATAAAAGATACTTACTTACGGTTAGGTACACGAGTAGGTACGTACGTATTAGCCTATACTGACAAACACAACACGCACGCACCCACCTATACATATACGACCAGCAGGCCGCGGCGCGGCGCAGCGTGATTTTCGATTTTGCCTTTGCGTTTGCGCCTGTTCAAAAACGAACGATATGCCCGAGCCGTCGTCGCGTCGCGTCGGTCGACCGCCTACCAAGTACGAGTATACTCGTACGCCGTATACAGGAATAGTGTGCATAGGCGCAATAGGCAGCGCGATACTCGAGTCGAGCTCTAGCTCGAGGCACCGCACCGCACCGCACCGCGGCAAAGCCAAAAGCAACCCCTATTTCCATGCACGACGAGACCAGACGAAACGAAACGAAACGAAACGAAACGAAACGAAAGAGACTAGCAGACGCCAAAGATGCGACACGATGCGATGCGACGCGGAAACGATACAAGTCTACGTACGTAGCTACTGGCGAACAAATCGCCTCGTAGGTATCTCAATTCTCAACTGCTACGGCAGCCGACGCGACGCCGGCGATGCAGCGTTGTCGCTTGTATTGGTCGTGGTCGGGCTTCGATATGGCCGCGGCCAGCCCGGACCGGCCAAAAAGCAAGAGGCAACTGTAGCGACCAACGATGTCGATGGGCACGGCGCGGCACGTGCTAGGCCAGGGTAGCGAGTTGGAGTTGGCGAGATTTCATTTTGCACGCGATTCGTCTCATCTCGCCGAAGCCACTGCCACTACAGTCGAATCAAGTAGCCAGCCAGCCTAGCTAGCTAAGTAGGTAGCTAGGTAGGTAGGTAGGTAGGTACCTGTCTGTACCATATACGTAAATGCGTGACAGCTTCCCGAGTTCCTGCGCCATATATGTGGCGTGGCGTAATGTGTATGTACAATATTGTACTTAAATACAATATACTAAGTAGGTATATACAGAGATATGTAAGATAGATTTTTTCATAATTATCAAGTATTTTGTATTCATGTAACGTAGACGTAGGTAAAGCGAGCAAATAATACTTACCGGTTTCCGCTGTCGCTGCCGCTGGGGCCAAGTTATCGGTAAGTACGAGTAGTAAGCAAATCCGATACAACACCAACGTCCACCCGAACATAATGATGGCGCAAGGCCGCCGCCGCTGCTGCTGCTGCTGCTGCTGCTGCTGCTACGGTTACGTTAACCGTTGCGACGATAAAGACTGTCGGCGCTTCTCCGATGTACGTCGGCGGCTGAAATCGTATCGCAATTTAATGGGCTAATGAGAAGAGCGACACGCGACAAGCCGAAATCTCGTCGTCGCGAGGCGAACGCATCGTCCTCGTCCTGTGTAGGTAGGCGCTACGGCGCTACGGCGCTACGGCGCTACGGCGCGACGGTGGCGGTGGCGGCGGCGGCGGCTTCGCTGTATTTCTTCGTTTCCTTCTTTCTTTTTTTCGTCCTCTCTTTCTCTCTTTCTTCTTCGAACAAAACGAATCGAACGAAACGAAACGAAACATAAAAATAGCTAGGTAGGTTTTAAAAAATAAGCGACCGACCGACCGATGTAGCTACGTGTACGCTCTAGTCCAAGTGCATTCTACGGATAAGCACTGCGAGTGCGACGGCGGCGAGTAAACGGCGATAATTGTACAACAGCCGTGGCCGCAGCCACGGCCACGGCGGCTATAGCCGCATCCATAGAGTCGTATCTAACGTAAGCGATAGCGTTCGTTATATGTATCTAAGTAAAAGGTACCGGTACGTAGACGTACGCGTATACCGACCGTGTACGGTTACGGTAGTTGGCTGGACGGATACTGGAACGCGGCGAAATTATTCGAAACCGATCGCACGGCCACGCGCACATTTTTCATAAGGAACCAGCGATAGTCTCGCAATGCGAACGCAATTTCGCCAAATCGTTTGAGAGGAAAATGAAGAAAAGAAAATAATAAAAATACGAAACGCAACCAGAGCTTGAGCTTGAGCTTGTGTCACTGCTGCCGGTAGATACATACAAGTAGGTAGGTATATTCTGGTAGGTATTTGTACGCCGAGTAGGTAAGTACCTATATAAGTACGTAGCTAGTAAGAAAGTGAGTAAAGAAGGAAGGAAGGAAGGAAGAAAGTAAAACGAGTAACACTCGAGTATTGCACGCTTCTATCAAACGTACCAATTTCAAATAGGTGTGCGTGGCGCGGCGCGGCGCGGCGTTACAACGATACTTGATAATCTTGTAGGTACCTACGACGTGCAGGCCAAAAGTACGTAACACGTAATACCTATACTTACGCGGCTACGTTTCGTAGATAGTTGGTTAGTTAGTTATAGTTACCGTGTACTATTTTCTAATACGCGGTCTGCAGTAGGCAGCTTTTAGCTACGAGACTAACGCGTAAGTACAGCGACCGCGACCGCATACTTGAGTATTCGTACGTATGAAAATGTTCACAACTCGAACTCGAACGCGACTCGATTACGGAGCACGCATAAAAGCATCGTCGAATGCGCGGATCCGGAGGCTACTGCTAGCATAAACGCCGACTAGGTACCGACCTTACGAGTAAATTCTCAGCCCCATAAGTAGGTGGTACTTGCGTTGCGTTGCGTTGCGTTTCGTTTCGTTTCGTTTCGTTTCGTTTCGTTGCTGCATCAAACGAGTAAAGGCTCTGACGATGCGCCGCGCCGCGTCGTTCGAATCGAACAATAACCCCTTTGGGCCAGTGTTACCATATCGTAGCGTTCGACTCTTCTCGTATAGTACGAGTATTTGGGTAATATAGACTGGTGGTCGTGGTCGTGGTCGTCGTCGTCGTCGTCGTCGTCGTCGTCGTCGTCGTTGGCCTTTTCCTGCTCGCAAGTGCTTAACGCTTCGCTTTTCTATCGTAAATTGGCGGCACACGATTTGGCAGGTCGAGCAGGAGGGAGACAGGTGGCAGAGTTATCTGGTAGCTGGTAGCAGCGCAGTATCGGTACGCGTACGCCTACGTATGTATAAATTATTATACGAGACCCCCGCAGACAATTTATATTTACCCTACCCGTCGCGCCGGCCGATGCATGTACCTGCAGTACCTGCAAGATTTATGTACAAATACATCTAGCCGAGTGCGAGTAGGTATTAACTTACGTCCGTCAATTCGCAAGCGAAAAACGGAGCCGGCGCGCCGCACCGTGATGCGCGACCAATGTAGGTAGGTAGGTAGGTACGTACATACATAGTAGGTACCATATGGAGTTGATTTGTTGCGGGTAAGCGAAATACGCAAAATTTTCTCAGCGCGATAAAATAAAACCTCTTTTCTATACGCGTCGTCCAACCCTTTGCGAACCGCGCGAACAGATAATTTACGAGTACGTACGATACGACGGTAGGTACGCGTGTATGTACAAATATCGCGACTCGACGCGCCGATCGTATGCCGTATTGGGTATATGTATATGTATTTCAGCGTTCGCTTAGGTTGCATTCTTTACGATTACCCCAGACGCGGTAGGTAGGCAATTACGCATCATTTCTATACTCGCTGGCTCCGACTCTGGTCTCGTACCGTTTTAGCTTTTACGTGTACGCAACACGCAGTACGCTCGGCTCGGCTCGGCTCGGCTCGGCTCGGCTCGGCTCGGCTCGGCTCGGCTCGGCTCGGCTGGTAGCTGCGTCATTCAAATCCAAGTAGGTAGGTATACATACGAATATTGCCGGCATTTGCACCGAACGTAAGTACAATGTATAGCTACCTATAAAGTTGCGTATAAACTTTCGGTTCGCAAAATTGCGCCGCGCCGGTCTACACGATCCGAGGCTCTTTTAATTTCTTCGTTCGGTCATTCTTCGTAGTCGAGTACGTAGAAAAAGACGGCGAGTCGCCGCGCCGCGCCCTGCCCCGCCCTCAGACTGCGGGCAAAGGCGCGTCAGACGTAACGTACGGTAGATCGCGTGAGTAATCTCGTCAAGCGGTTGGACAAAGGTGAGCTTTCGTTTTCGGATGTCGGTTGATACTCGAGTTAATACCTAAGGCGAATCTGAATTTTGACGAGGCACGTAGCGTCTGGTTGCGCTGCGCTGCGCTGCGCTGCGCCAGCCGGGGCAAGCGGTGCACGCGAAGCGTAAACTAAGCACCGCGTCGGTACCACCAACGAGCTAAGTATAATTTATAGTAGGTATCGTACGTATAACAAACTATACTTATACTATTACATACAAAAGCACAGGGTCGAAAGCAAAGGAAAGGAAAGGAATTGAGAGCGCGGGGTAAGGCGCATATGGTCCTCTTTTGAGTTTAATCCGAAGCTATTGCGGTAACGCAGCTAGTCGAAAGTCGATGTTACGTGCGAGTACGAGTATGGTAGATGGTACCTACTATCGTTTTTCGTTGAAATCTGAAAAGCGTTTGCCCTCGCCTCGCCGCGCCGCGCCGCGCCGTCTCATCAGATCACACACGTCCTAACCCTCTCGACGAGTACAAGACGTTACTACGCTACGTGCCTAGCCTACGTGCAAAAAAAAAGAAGAGAAAAGAAAAGAAAAGAAAAGAGGGAAAAAAAGAGAAAAATGAGAAAGAGAACGTCTCAATCTATTATCACGAGCGCATGCCGCATATGCTGTCGCTAGCGGTCGACAGTATACGCGCAATTTTGCCCATCTGTTTTTCGCTTCACCGTTCACGTCCAAAATAAAAGAAAGAGCTACGCTTATTTTTACCTACTTACACACGGCGCGGTGCGGCGCGGCGCGCGGCGGTGTCGGAGTACTTAGTTATTTGGTAACTCAAAGGTAGTGAGTGGCAGGTAGTTGGTTGGCTGGCTGGCAGGCAGGCAGGTGAATTGAATAGGTACATGTAGCATGTCTAACGTGAGTAGGCCTACTAGTACACCTACATAAGTCGGCTTCGCGTTGCGTCGTAGTCGAAGACGATTGACAAAACAGACAATCTGTACAAACTTGATAAGTACACGTAGCCACCTCGTTTCGCTTTCACGTACCTACTGCTACTTGGATAGCCCATGGCCCGTACCCACAGCGAGACCGCTATACCTACCCCGTAATAGGTACACCGGTCAAGTACACTCGCCGCGGTAACCCTAATGTTAGGTCGCGCTGCACCGAAAAGATACAGAGGACGCCAGAAAAGCGAAAGAAGAAGACGACACATCGACATTCTTGCGTGGCATACTCGTATTATAAGGGTTCAGGGCGCGTAGCGTGTAGGTATATAGGTAGGTAGCTAGATAGGTAGGTAAACCTACTTAATATTCAATCGGTTCGTCATCGTCGTTTGCGACGATATGTCCAAAGTTTTACAGCAGCTAACGCATTTCCATTTTAACTCGTATAAACTCGACCCTCGCCCCTATCATTATCGAATCGAATCGAATCGAATCGCATCGCATCGCGTAACTTTTTTTTGAAATCCGGTCACGTTCACCGCAGCAACGTTCCTACTCGCCGTATATTATACTTTCTACTTCTAACCGCGGTTGTAGTAGGTAAATACCTACTTATCTATATTCGTAGATACCGCGCGTCGCGTCGCATTATATTTTTTTGGCGTTCTCGTTCCATCGTCATCGAGTTTTCAACCCTTTGCCCGACGCATTGCAAGTAGGTAGCGGTAGCGGTAGCGGCAGTGGCAGGCTAGCTACCTACCTATATGTTCTTTAGTAGGTATTCGAATAATCTAACATTTACTACCCTACACGCTGCGGCCACATGTTACGGCGCGGCGCCGCGTGCGGCGGTTACAACTTTCTAGTTTGGAACTATAAACGAGACGAGACGAGACGAGACGAGACGAGACGAGACGAGACGAGACGAGACGAGATGAGATGAGATGAGTGAAGTGAAGTAAGGCGATGCGATGCGATGGAGACGATGTAGTAAAAAATGACATTAACGAATTTTCCAAACACATGTGGTCGTTTCCTCGGCTTCTGCTCCATCTCCATCTTCTTACAACTTTCCATAGGCAGGCGGGGTTTTTTTTCCTCTTTATTTTGTCGTTTTTCCCCATTTTTCGTATTTTACGCACGTTCGACGTTCATTTTTACGTTTGCCCTCCGTTCGCGTCACGCCGCGCCGTTTCCAAATGTCGGATACAAGAGGCGTTAAATGTTAATATGAAATATGTGCGATACGAGATTTTCTCTACCCTACCTTACCGTACAGTTGCACCTAAGAGTAGGTATATACCTACGTGGAAGCCTTTTACGGCACGCCGAGCTTATCGTCTTCAATTCTCGATAACGATGCTCCATTTTGAGATTTACCGTATCTACGAACCTATTTCCAGCGAAATGATTTTTTCCCTCATAATACTCGCAGGACTCTGGCTTGGTGTGTTTTTTCTTTGGCGGCGGCGGCTACGGCGACGGCCGAATACGCGAGTTTGCGTGACAAGCCGCCTGTCCAAGTACCTACATTATATCGTTATCGTATCGTGTTCAACTCGGAACCTACCTAGCACCTACCTACTCGTAAGTCGTAAGTAGATATACGAGTATAGGTAGAAAGGTAAGAGTAGACGTAGTTAGTAGGTTTTAGATACGAGTTACGACGAGACACGTATATACGAGTACGCGTCTTACGTTGGCTTGAAAACAGCCAACTCGCAACATATGGCGCAAAACGAATCGCCGAGTTTCGATAAAGCGCTAACTAATGACGCGACGATGGCAGTGGCGCTGGCGTGGCACGCTACGCTACGCCATGCCATGCCATGCCATAAGTTTTGCGCGGTAACAGCCGTTCTTTATTGCAACATATCGTACGCTTACGCCGCGCCGCGCCGCGCCGCGCCGGTTCTCCGTTGCGCTCATTTTTTGCATCAATTTTCTGCTAAAATCTCTCGAAAACGGCGGCTTACGTATCTTGGCCGCTTATTCAGCCGCGTTACGTACTGTATATTAAATCATTTTATGGCCCGAGTTGGAGTTTTCTCCTTAAGTAAGTAGCTGCGATATTTTCTCACATACTCGGACTACGAACGACGCGCATACTGGATAGGTATTTAGGCCACGCCACGCCGCGCCGCGCCGCGCCAGATCGTGAAAACTGAAAACGCGTAAGAGAATCGGCAGAATTAGTAAGTAGGTATATACCTACTCGTTAGATAGATACGAGTGAGAACCGAAAGCAAAAGCAGTGACGCACTGTGCACTGTACACTGGTACACTGTGCAGTTTAGTTGGTCTATCGGGCAACGAGGAATATAATACCTATCTATGTAATACGTCGATAACGTATACATACCTACTTACTTACTTACTTACCCTAACTGCCTATAGGTAGGTGTCTACTTCTTTACGTAATAGGTACTCGTGCGAGACGACGCAGTTGAAAAAGCCAAGTAATCATCATATGCAAACAAACAAACAAACAAACAAACAAACAAACAAACATTCGAGGTACGCAAATGTCTTAAGGAATGGCGGCGCGTGAGAAATGAGAATACGCACGTATATATATTTCATCAAGTAGGTATCTATCATTCACTATCACGGTATCTTAAGACTAGACGTAGACAGTTGGAAAAAGTAGCGAACGAATATTAGAAGCGCATAATTACTTAGACCGTACATGTGTACGTACGTAGACTAACGCGTAACGCGTAACGCGTAACGCGTGTACGTAGGTAAGTTTACATTAAGTATACATACACACTTACACAGTATATCTATCGATGCTTACGTACAAACACATTAATTGTACAATTTATACGTGTTCAATACATACAATACTCGTATAGATATTAGATAAGTAAATTATACCTACTTAATTAATGGCGAAGAAAGAAAAAATAAAAATAGCTACCTACCTAAATAAAAATAGAGGTATCTACGACTACGGTCTACGACTTACGAGTACCATAATTATACTAAATACTTAGTACTTGGTATAAAAAATGCCGATGAGTGACAGGGCGCGCGAGCGAGCGTTGGAATTGAAGCCGAATCAGTGCAGGTTAGGTATCGGCGTGTCTGTCTGTGCCCCTTACCTTACCTTACCTTACCTTAAATACCTATCAAACTGCCTACCCATCTACCCAGTGTGTGATACCTATACCCTCTTACTGGGAGATGATTGATCGCACATCGCACATCGCACATCGCACATCGCACATCGCACGACGACGCACTCGCGTGTAGATACCTGATACGTACCTACTACCTAGTAGATACTTGCTGTACCTGTTAAAAATTCGGTACTCGTACTCGCTTTTGCTTACTAACATATACCTACTTATATAGGTAATAGGTAAGTACCTACTCGTATAAGGACGTAATTGGTATTCTCATAAAATCGACGCGCCCATTTCAATCGTATTGCCAGACTGTCGCAGTCGGTGTTCCGGAAGAGAATAATAACTTTCAACTCGTATCACTAGTCTAGGTATACGTAAAAGTACTCGATCGATTCTAGTAAATTATACATTTGTTGGTACTTTTGTAATAGGTAGGCATACGAGTAGGCACCGTTTCAGCGTTTAAAAAAGTACATCAACTAATTTAGGTAGGTACATACGTTGCATCGTACGAGTATTTGCCGGACTCGGAAGTACGTACAAATATACGAGTAATAGTAGGTAGGTACACCAGCGGCTTTTCATTTCTGCTCTACAATAGAGATCTCATCGACAAAATATGTAATTTTGAAAACGTATCTCATACCTATACTTATTTTCCGAGTTAGTGGGTGGGTACCAGGTACCTAATACCTAATCGCTATCGTAGCGAACAGGACAGGTGTTTTCTACAGCAGGGCATAATTCAAACAAACTGAAGATATACCTACTCGTAGGTACGTTGAGACACTTTAGTTACTAATACGAGTAGGTACGTTCAACGCTAAATGAGTAGGTACCTCACCTACTACGTACGTACACGCGATAGCGCCAGCGCCTTTAGTATCATTCGCCGAATCAGCGTTACCTATTATCGTAAGAAGGTGAGTTTCGTATATTAGGTAGGTATGTAGGTAGGTAGGTAGGTAGGTAGGTAGGTAGGTAGGTAGTTGGATAGGTTGGCAGGTAGGCAAGCACCAGTACGTAATTATTATGTAATTGTATTTACACGGTGAAAATATTGTTTAGGAGGTGAAGCTGTAAGTGGGTTTGAATAGATTCCTCGGGGCGCACGCGTCGCGTCGCGTCATTTTCTTCATTTCAGCAAGTTACGAATAAATAGATAGGTAAGGTACATAAATAGGTAGCGGTAGATATTAAAAAGTTGAAAGGTTGGCTAATCGCGCTCCAAGAGTCTCGGTACTTTCAAACAACTTCGTATTGTTTGTTGATGTGACGAGCCAATAAACACGATCCCACGCTACAAAGTAGCTGAAAAATGAAAACAGAGTCGAAATTAAAAGTTGTAGGCAATCCAATTCAAGTAATACCTTACAACCTTAGTAGCGGTAGCGGTAGCGTACCTGAACTATGCCAATCCCAACAGCTATAGCGGCCAAAATCAACGCTTTAGATTTGAGAAATTCCTCGAAAAGAGTCAGACATCCTCGCTTGCTGGCGTCTTTAAGCGTGCAAGTACGGTCGATAGGTAGTTCGCTGCAGCAAGAATGCGGTAAAGATGACGGATGCAAGACATTCAACCATTCCTCGGCATTCTCGATACCGCAGCACTGGAACTGTAGCAAAAAAAAATAAAAAAATAAAAAAAATATGACAATTTGTAAACTAACAGTTAGATGGGTAGGTAGGTAGGAAGGAAGGAAGGAAGGAAGGAAGGGAGCGAGAGAGGGAGGGAGATACATGTTGGAGATGATGTAACGCGCGCGTACGCTGCAGTACAGTTTCTGATACCATAATATATCGTAATTACTCGTATATACGCTAGTATATAGGTAGATACAAATTATAGTCGGTCGAGGATACTAACGTCGTACTGAAGCACATCCCACGAACGTTTCACGACAGTCTCGTTAATTTTATTGTAGTCGTATTGCAAATCTTTCATCTTAGCTTTCAACGAATCGTTCATGATACCGGCTGTTTGATACGCAAATATTCCAGCGCCAACTTCGACGACGAAAACGATAAACAACAGAACCGAAAACTAGAATACAAAAAACATTTGATCGTGTACTCGTAGGTAGGTAGTAGGTAGTAGGTAGTAGGTACGAGGAAATTCGAAATCGTACATATGTGTACTAGATAGGTGTCTGGTAGATCTAGATAAATGTACATATTTGATAGGTACCAGATACATATCGAATTTCAATACCTAGCTAACTATAAGATGAAGCCAGGCGAAGCCTGCAGCCTGCTGCTTCGAGTTAGATACGGTACCTATGAAAAACATCGACAACTGCGCAGCGGCGGCACTTACCACAAAAAGGACGCAGCGGCTCTCCTTGATTACGCCGCAACATCCGAATAAAGATATCAAGCAAATGACTCCGCAAGCGACGGCAATTATTATCGGAGGCGAAGTGAGCTTTTCTTCGACGAATACCGAATGTTGCGAAAAAGACATCTCTATCAGAACAGCGGTCACAGCTACAGCGATTCCGGTTATCTGAAAAATCGGGTAACATTAGGGCGCGATGCGATGCGATGCGATGCGATGCGATGCGGTGTTGGTACACACGTGGAGAAGTGTAGGTATGTGCAGGTTTTGTCGTAGCTAACGTAAGTACTCACTAGAAATACCACGTTGAATAAAAATAAAAAGAATCTGGCGGTGGCCGCGGGAAACGTCATCGTGAGTTTTTCAATTGACCAACTCGACTATACGTAGGTAGAGCGCAGCGCTCGAGCTCGCGCTCGTTTCAACCGCAACTAGGGATACGGATGCACTCGTAAATGGTTCAACTCGAAGATAGAGTGCTGGTCGCTGCAGCTACCAAAGTCCCATTTATACGTAGACGTACAGAGCTAGAGTCAAAGTAAAAGACGAGTTAAAGAATTTTATTATGTAGGTACCCGATAAACGTAACATCAAACAATTTTAGGCAAGCGTGCGAGCGTGCGAGTAAGCAATTAAGTAAACAAGCAAACAAACAAATAAACAAATAGGTAGGTACCTACGCGAATGAAGAAGACTTTTAATTACCTAGGATATTCACTCCTAGTGGTCTTAACTAGAGTCTGGAACGCGACACGACACGAGACGACAAAATAATACGTTGGTAGGTAAAAAAAAAAAATGCGATATCCGGTAACGTTACTGACACTCGCACTCGCACTCGCACTCGCACTCGCAATGAAATACGAACATATCAAGTAGGTGTATGTATAGAAGTAGATACGAGTACCTGGTTACGGCTAACGTGTAGGTAGGTCTAGGTACGGTAGCAATGCGAACGAATTACCAAAAAACCAACATTCGCGAGTATAATTATTATACTTAATAATGAATCTGTCGTCTTTATCGAACCATACTACGGACGTTTGAAATTTGGAACCTCGAAACGGCGAGTAATATTGTACGCGTGTACGTGCAGTCGCAGTCGCAGTCGCAATCGCTACTCTCTAATCAGCTCGAGCGTCGAGCGTCGAGTTCGGTGTTTATTTACAATTTTTTTCTTCTTTTTTTTCTTATTCGCTTCCAGTCGATATGCTCGTTCGCGACTTGCGCATCAACGCCCTTATTTGCTTTTTACATTTACGCTACAGCAACGTACGTACACTAACACACCACGGCGCACCAATTATACGTATTACGACTTGGAAGCGTTGTGGCGAGGTGCGGCGAGGTGCGACGCGGTGCTCCGAGCATCGCAACATCCGAACATCGCTAGCGTAGAGTCACAGCACTCGAACGACTCGTGAGTCGTGGCCCTATGGTCTTCGCTCTTACTCTTACTCTTACTCTTACGCTTACGCTTACGTAGGATGTAGGAACAATCTATCGCAGTCGTCGTACTTTGTGAAACACAACACACTAAACACTTAACCAGCCAGTACCTACTGCGCTGCCCGACCGTCCCGTTCACCCTCCTCCCCCCCGTCCCTCCACCCCCATTTACTAACTGATGCCTGCTCGCGCTTCAGCTTCTACTGCGCTGCGCTGTTAACTCGCTAAGATGGTAATAACTAATAACAACTCGTGATAAATACTCGTAATAATAGTAGATAATACAGACGGAACCAGTGTGGCGGGCCAAATTACGCGTACTTTACTTACTAAACCACCTACCTAGTTACCTACACCTACACGTACATACATAGACGCAAGGTACGGGTACGGTACTACTCTTATGTACGTACTTTTACAAGTAGATAATATGGAATAACAGATACACGCACACTACACACAACGTGTACGTATTACGTAGATACAGTATGGGTAGGTATTGGGTACGTCTTATCGTCTACCCGTAAGTCGTAAAAGATGCTGCGTTGGGTGCTGACATTGGCGACCCTATTCACATTGTAGTATGTACTCGCGTACTCGTACAATATAATAGGTCCCTGACTACCTACTATAGTGTGTCTGTGTTGGAGCTACGGCGCGGCGCGGCAGGTCACAGCACCGTACAGACCGCGTTCAAACATAAATACGTACCTAGTAATGTAAATACCTACGAAGGTACTAGGTACACACCTATAAATGTAATTACGAATGTAATGGATCGCGTCGCTATGATGTTGCTGTTGCTCTTGCTACTGCTACTGCTACTGCTACTGCTACTGCTATCGCTAAAGATTAGATATAATTATATTATATAAAAATGTTTACCATACAAACATCTACGATACGTACAGCTGCTACTGCAGTATATACGTGTTTCAGACTTGCTCGGTACTCGACTTTCTGACATTCTGAGCTATAAACGTATAAACTAGTACTTCGTAAAATTATCGACGTTGCTCCAGCGTCAAAGTTGACGCTGCGCCTCGCCTCGCCTCGCCTCGCCTCGCCTCGCCATGCCAACAGTGATCGTAACTTTCCTAGTGTTCGCCTCCGTAATCCCACCCACCTACCTACCTACCTAATAGGCTCTATTGTTGGTACACGATGAAGACGAAATACGTACTTTGCACCATTCGCGGTCATTAGGTACTCACTCGTATACAGTAGATAGGTAGAGGTACCTGACCTAGGTACCTGTAATTATGTACGCGCTGCACGCTATAAACAAAGTTGCATACCTGCTCGAGTAATGAATTCTTATTTTTTTGTTTTACAAACACGTTACGTACGTAACTAAGTATATTATCTACGTAGAGCTACCAATGCCAATGCTTCGGTGCCTAAGTAAGTAGGTGGGTGGGTGCACCAACACCGCAACACGTACCCGATTACCCTTATAGGTAGCCGGATGTAACGTTAAGGTACGTCTACGTATCTCTGGCTAGGTAGGAATACTTGGCTGAAAATTGAAATGCTAGCAAATTTTCATTTCTTCATTTCCATCGCTTGGATAGGCTTACCAAACGAAATCACCTGCACCGCGTCGCGTGATACCTCTGATACATAACATACGAGTATTCGCCTGTCAAGTCATGCCTTAAGGTATTTTCGTTTGTCATTATCAAGTTGAAGGAAATGGTCGAATGCGGCCAGGTACACACACGTAAAGCGTTGCGTTGCGGTGGTTCGTAAAAATCGTAATTTGCATTAGGTAAGTTCAATTCGTACTCGCGTCGCTGTCTGCCGAGTTTGCCAGTTCCTCCCTCTACCTCCATTCCACTCTACACTACTCTACTCTACCAGTACCTGTACCTGTAGCTGTAGCTGTAGCTGTAGCTGTAGCTGTAGCTGTAGCTGTACCAGTACCTCTTCCCAAGTTCCCATATCATATACTTAGCTGTTGTTCGAGTCTCAACACTATTCGCAGACTTTTATCGCGCACTAAGCGTTTTAACGTCGCCGTGTCAGTGTCAGTGTCTGCGTAAAGCGTCGCGACTATTTCGTAGCTTTTAGCGCATTCTGAAACTAGTTAACGAAGTGAGTTGTTTTTCTAATAATTTTTTTTTCGTCGATTACATACGACGACGACGTAATTACACGACCAGTCGACCACCTAGCACCTCCACCTACCAACCCGAGTAAAATGGTATAGGACGTAGGCGTCAGCGTCAATCGCTATATCGCTATACTTAGCCTTAGGGCTTATGCTATACCTACCCTTTAATTACCGCAAGCTGTATTGCAATTTGTACAGAAACGAAAAACTAGAAAAACACTCGGCCATGGTGCACGTAGAAACTCGGCAAAATGATCAGCAGCGTCATCAGCAACCCGCGCCGACAACGCCGACGTCCGTTGATTTAGAGCCACCGGCGCCTGACCGTGCCCAGTTGGAAAAACCTTTTTTACTCGTTGCTCAAACGCTTTATTTACTCTTGATTTTCCTTCCTGTAATCGTGTACAGCGCGGTCAAGTTGTTTTTCGTCAAACCAAAGTCGTTGAAAGGAAAGGTAGTACTGGTACGTAGTTCAGGCTCGCATAACTTACTCCCCCCCGTACCGAGTGTTGACCGTTATGGGTGGGAAGAACTGGAAAGAAAGAAAGAAAGAAAGAAGGAAGGTAGGAAGGATGAAGTTTATCATCGGGCTATACTATAAGTGTACAAATTGACAAAGCACTCGTATTTTCAGCAACGAAAAGGAAGCGCCTCGCAATGTGCAGGGTATGGGTATATAGACCACGCGTGTTCGCACTCGGTGCAGGGGTACAACTAGCGCAAAATACATACCGAATACGCGCATTACATATACATACATACATACATACGTAGATATACATGTACGTACTAGGTACGTTGGTCGGATAATGTATGTAGTACCTATAGGTACGATGCGGAATTTAGATTACAGGTTCGGGACGCGGACTGGGACAGGGATTGGCGATGAAATTCGCCCAACTCGGCTGCAAGGTGGCGTGCGTCGACATCAACGAATCGCTCAATCAGCAAACCGTGCTGGCTATTAACGAAACGTGCGGCCAGGGCCAGGGCCAGGGCCAGGGCAGCGCCAAATCGTACACCTGCAACGTGGCTTTGTCGGACGAAATTCAACAGCTTCGACAGCGCGTACTGCGAGATTTCGGTCCCGTAGACGTGCTCGTACATAATGCGGGCTTGATTGCCGGCACTCCTAGCATCGTCGATTTCGACGATATATACGTTCATGGAGTTATCACCGTCAATTTGACCAGTCATTTTTTCGTAAGTTATACCTACTGTAGCGTGTAGCTATAGGTGTACTTATACAGCTAACAGCTAATAGGTAATTAGTCGCGCAAGTCGTATAGTACCAATCTACCTACCTACCATGTAGGTACCTATTTATAGGCCTGCTGCGTAAATTAGGTATAAACGAATCCGTCGCGTCGCGACGCGTCCCGTCGCACCTACCTACCTACCTACCGATATAGGTACGATGAATTTTGCGGCGTCTTTCCTCGCTGAAATCGTTAAACCTATAGACTACCTATATGTATGTACCTAAACCTACCCTCCTCTTAGCCCCTGCTACTTTATTTCTCAGTAAGAATTCGAAATTAATTGAAGGCTCTGTACAAAAATGCTGCAGTCGGCGAGCTTTTGCGATTCGAGTATCGGTACCTAGTATTATAATACCACCTACACCTACACCTACTCGTAGTCGTAGTAGGTGTAGTACCTCTACCTACGTGAAATCGCACGTAGCGCGAAACTGATAGCCAGCCATGTATAAAATACGTAGAAACGATAAGTAAACTAATACGAAGCGGTACCTACTTGTATAGTGTACTAGTACTTACTACTTACTCGTACGTACTACGACTACGAGTAACTATACCGCCCGATTTATCGTCGAATTAATCAAAGTTCTACTCGTACTCGTAGTTCAAACTAGATACTTTTACGTAGGTATTACGTATACGTACGTACGTATGTAATGTAGGTACCTGTGCCCTTTATCCAGCGGCCGTCGATAGCCAAAGCGAGCCCCGGGTGACAAAAATCTTCCGAGCAAATTGTTGACCGAAAACTATAGGCCTACGTGATTTTTCCAAATAAAGCGGCGGCAAAAGTGCGGGCCCGAGGCAAAGTGCCCCCTTTGCCCTCTCTTACTCGACGAGCCCGATTATAATATTACCTACCTAGTACCTAGTACCTACTACCTACACACCGGTATACGTACGTTACAGATGATTCGGGAATTTTTACCTGATATGATTAAACGAAATCAGGGTCATATCGTGGCTGTGTCTTCTGTGGCCGGATTTATGGGCATTGCCAAAGGTTCCATGTACGTCGCCACCAAACACGGTATTATAGGTGAGTAAACAAAAACAAAGATACTAGTAGGAACCTACGTAGTTATAGGCGATGCGCGGCTCGGCGCTTGTTGGCGTCGCGTCGGTCATCGGCGCGGCGCAATCCGCAATCCCTGTAATCGCCGCCGTGCCACGAGTATACCCGCAACCCATAAATTATTGTACATGTATAGGTGTATATATATACTCTATACTGCCTCTCGATTATGCGTAGGTTTAATGGAAAGTTTATACTACGAATTGCAAGAAATACCAAATAACAAAATCAAGACCAGCGTTATTTGCCCGTACTTCGTCAATACCAGCGCGCTTTATAGCAGAAATTGGCATTTGAGGCGAGTACAATGCGCGACGCGACCACTAATTACGTACTTGTATATGGCATGGCGCATTCGCAATTTAGTTAGTTAGTTAGTTAGCTATAAAAAATATGCACCTAGGTAGGACGTATAGGTGTAGGAGGTATAGGTATGTAGGTACGTATATAGCGAGCACTTGGCTGTAGGTATGTCCGGGCTACTAACGTAGGAGAAGAACTAGGTAGGTATAGTAGTACTCATCACGGATTACACCTAGCTTTACTACTTTTTTCTTACGTACCTACTTCTGATGCTTATACTCTGTTGCGCCTCGGCGCGGCGTATCCTCGAATAACTAACACTTGCCTATCGAATCGTTACATTACTTACCTACACCTACTTGGTTATTTTCTATTCAGAATACCCGAATTGAGCATCGATCGAGTGGTGAATGACGCGGTAGCTGGAATTCGCGCAAATGCGAGAATAATCACAGTTCCGGCTCACATGTATTACATAGCGAACATCTGCAAGTAAGTCTAACCAACTCTTATACTCGCATCAGTAGTGGTGTAATATGTATATTGTATAGGTACCTATCATATCGTGATATCGCATCTAATCTAGGTATCTTGTCGCACGTTCATTTATATGCCTACACCTACGTAGGTATAGGTAATATAGGATAGTTGGGTATATTATTTATATACTTATGTACATTGTACATATATTATCATCTATTACGCGCGATAATGACGGTGTTGTTTTTTTTCTTCTCTCTTTCTCTCTCTCTCTCCCTCTCTCTCTCTCTCTCTCTGTCATTCCTAGACTGCTTCCGGATCGTCTTACCCGCATTATACGTGACATATACTACGTAAAACTTGACGTGCCGTCGATGGATTTTCAAAAACAAATGCCCGTTTATAAGCTACTAATCAAGTCGTTTGAAAAATGCAAGTTGGTATTGGACGAATCGTGAATGGTGATTCTGGCTCTGGCCAAGGAGATCAGCGCAGCGTTCAGCCAATGCGAAATAATGTTTACCTATACGTGTGCTCCCCGTTTGTAGCTGCAATTCCAAGTATTACGCATAAGTTGTTTATAGCGCTAGTACATGTACCACATTTATACCGATATACATATTTAACCTATACCTATCTAATATTTTATTACCTACACTGTATACCTACCCGTATGCATATTGCATATACTATACCTAGGTACCTACTACGTATATGTAATTAGTGTATTCGAGTACTTACTTACTTACTTACTTACTTACTTACTTCAATTATTTGCCAAATATATAGTTTTCGTTATCGTTACTTACTATTCGCATACAGTATACGCAAGTTTATCCTACCTACGTATCTTACTTACTTGTTACTGGCCTTCTTGGGCGAAAATCAAGATGAGATACCTACCTACCTGTCTAGGGTAGGTATAGGTATAGGTATTAGCAAAGAGGTAAGGTGAACGCCTACATACTACGATAAAGGCTAAGTACATCGCGCGCGGTAATGACGCGAGGCGAGTGGCGGTGTTCCAGTTGCCAGTTGGCCCATCGGGTGCTCACGGCATGGCAGATGAAAGCGATGCTGCCGACGCGACGCGACGAGTCGATGCGAATAGCAAAGACGAAGAGAAATGCTAAGAAAACGTAAAAATAGTAGCGCTTGCGAATGTCGACGGATGAATCGCGAATTTACATTCATTGTAAAATCAACATTGAAACGCCGTATAACGTAGGTAAAAGTAAAACGGTACACGCGAACGCGAACGCGAACGTTAAAAACGAAAGCGAGAACGAGAAAGAAATAAATAAAGAAAGAAAGATAGAGATAGAGACATCTAGGCAGATACGAATACAAATTGGCAGACAGACGAATATCGAGTGACGTCGTTCGTACCTAGGCGAAATGGCTGACAACTTGAGCGTCGATTCTAACCATCATCACCATCACCATCAGCAGCAGCAGCAGTTGTACTACTCTATTAGGCTAAACAACTCGGATAATACGTTAAACGCTTGGATGAGACACATTTTAAGTTATCTCACCAACAGCATGTCCGCTACCGCTACCGCCGCCGCTGCCAACAACAACCACCACCAGCCGCACCAGAACGACGCGATCGTCAATATCAACAATAACGACCAACAACTGTTGGGCAGAAATGAAATTTTGCAAGAGCCGCATATATCGCAGAGCGCCGTTTGCGATGGTTCCAGCGATTGCCAGTCCAATGCGTGGGTTCACGAAGTTTCGTACGAGCAGCATTACCGCAAGCTACTGATGAGTCGGGTAAACGCCGGCGACGCGAACCACGTGAACAGCGTCGATCGAGAGTCGCTACGCAGAGAAGCGTCGCTGGTTATGGAATCGGTGGATGCGACTAGACCGCAAACTAGAACGGGCGGCGGCGCCGCGGCGCTCGATCGCAACCAAAATAACATGGCGATGGTGGCTGTCGCCACGGCCGCCGCAGCCGCAGCCGCAGCCGCCGCCGCTATCGGTACGCCGATGGACGTCGAAAGCGTTTCCGAACACGACAGCAGCCGCTACAGCGACTGGGATTTCGTTATGTACGATTCGGACGCGGACGTCGACGTAGAATCGACGGACGATTCGTCCGATCCGACCTACCAAGTCAGCGAATCCGATCTAATTAAACTAAACGACGACTACACTTCCGCGTCAGACGACGAAGACGACGACTACGACGACGATACGTACGAAATTATATCATCGGATTCGCTAATGTTCGACGACGACGGTACCGACACCGATGTCTACTCTTCAGACAGCTCGAATCGTACGTTGAAATACAGGCGCATCTCTCGTAATGCCGACGCCGACGCCGACGCCAATGCCAATGCGAACGCGAACGCGAACGCGAGTACTTCGGACAGCGGTGCCGGCTCATTTTTCGATTATTACTACTGCACGTCGGATGATGGCGACGATGATTTAGACTTGGAGTATGTTCGATCCGAAAGCGAATGGGACGCGTCTTCTTCGTCGAATTAAACGCGACACCAACGCGATACACTGCCAATCGATCGACAATATCTGCGCAAGCAACGACGCCGCCGTGCCCACCACGCGTAACATCGCTGACGAGTAGATAGGTACTCGCGTTTTTTTATTTTTTTATTTATTTATTTTTTTTATTTAAGCGGAAGCAGCCTTTAAATGTTTCGTTCTTTATCGCATTTTTCGCGCAAACGCGTACTTATTAATACGAATACTCGACTAAAAGCGCTTACTGCGACCGACACCGAGCGCGCGTTACACGAATACGTATCTAGAGACATGCCTACAAATAAACTGGATACACACGTTACGTATAGGTACGTACAAATATGCGCGTACCTACCTAGTTGGCTACATAATTATTTTGCACACTCGCCTGTACCCATCATACTCGATTCGCTCGCAGGCGTATGCGTATATGCCTGCGTGCGTACCAGCTAGCTACGCAGTCACCGCCACCGTATCGAACCGACAGAAATTCGATAAAATTGTAACCGTACTAACGAACCCGAGGTAAACAGTTGGACACGACGTCGCGGTCGCGCGTCGATTCGCCTGAAAACCGAGACAAGGGCCAATATGTACGTACGAGTAAGTAAAGTAAAGTAAAGTAAAGTAAAGTAAAGTAAAGTAAAGTAAAGTAAAGTAACTACATACATCTTCATCTCTACTCTACATACGTATACCTTTCTAAATAAACGAATGAATAACTAGAAAAAAAAGTTATAATTATTACGACGAATAAGTAGATAATGAAATAAATAAAGTTTGTTTCAACCATGAAAAAGAATATAGGTACATACAAGTACAGGAATACATTACATACGTACATACTTACTTGGGTACTCGATTTCTTACTTACTTATTTACTATACATACTTACTTACACAATTACTTACATACATTACATACATACAGACAGACAGACAGACAGACAGACAAGTACTCGCATTTACGCGATGAGAGAAAAAAAAAAGGTCAAACAAAATTGAAAGACGGTAATTTAATCTTAGTTTTAAAAATAAATAAAATGACGACAGAGGGGGTGGCGGGAGGGAGGACAGAGAAAGGCGGGAGAAAGGGCGAGGATAGTAAAAAAAATGAGTGAAAATTACAGGTAGTAATAAGGCGTCGTTTAAAATCGAGATCATCACCGAGACTGCGAGGAATCGTCTTTTTTCAAATGCAAATCCGTTCTAACGTGAAGCCCACCGACGGCGGTTGGATCTTTCCTCAGGTGCGTCGGAGGCGGTGGCGCGGCCGGATACGCTGCGAATAGTTTTGCTCGTTGTTCTTCTTCTTCGCGAAACGCCGCCGCCGCCATTAACGGATTATAACGCAACGGATCGAACCTGAAAAAAAAAAAATAATAATAATAAATAAATAATCTCGGATAATGAAGAAGAAGAAAAAACCTTGAATTTTTACGAATGCAAATTCGCGAGTTGGCATTACGCACCTATAATGGTCCCAAGGCGTGAACTGAGGGGGTGGCGGTAACGACCTGCCGCTATGCCTCTGTAAATACGTCAACGGCGCTCTACCCATCATCATCATTTCTTCTTCTTTTTGAGCCATCGTCGAAATCGTCTCTCTCAGCGGAGATCTTTCACGTAGCGCAGCTTTAGATTGCGCCGCCGCTGCGGCGGCCGCCACCTGTTGCTGATGTTGCTGCTGCTGAGCAGCTTGCATAGCTTGTTGCTGTTGCTGCTGCTGCTGGTGCTGCTGGTGTTGCTGGTGTTGCTGTTGGGCTATCAGTCTTCTTTGTTTTTCTTCGCGTCTCATACGGTCACGCTCCTTACTACGCTCCTTCTCCTTTTCGCGCTCCCGTTCGCGTTCTCTTTCACGTTCGCGTTCGCGTTCGCGTTCACGTTCTCGCTCCCTTTCCGAGTCGTTCGGTTCGGGTTTGATGGTCCATCCGGCCGGAGGTATTGGCGACGGGTAGGCGGCGCTACCTCCTAAATTAGGTATCGCCCTGGTTGGTAATCTAGAAAACGAGACACGCGATTAATATGTATTTCGTCGTCGTCGTCGCCGTTCGCAATAGCGAGCAAATAGGCAAACAGAAAAAAAATGAGAGATTACCTAGCCCACGGATCGTGTAGCGACGCTGGGTATTGAGCCAACGATGGAAACGGCGCGGGCTGGTATCTTGAAAACACGCTGTTTCCTAAATCGACCAAATAGTACAAAAGCTTCGGTTAATTATCATCGCCATCGTTATCGTTATTAGGTATTCGTATTAGATTACGACCGACGCGACGCTTACCCAAAGCCGTGTACGGGCTGGACGCCGGATGGGGCGCGTGAGCTTCGAAAGCGGTACCGTGAGGCCGATGAGGAGCAGCGTAAGAAGATAAATCAGTTCGCGGCGCGTTTTGAAACAGATGACTAGGCGTTCTGCTCAACAGCTCATTTTTACTGGGTTTTATATCGGCGGCGGCGGCGGCGGCTGTGGCTGCCGAGGCCGACGGCTGCTTCTGCTGTTGATGATGGTAAATTTCCCACGCGATACGCACATGCATCGCGTTCCATTTACCCGTTTTCTGTAAAAAAAAAAAAAAAAAAAAAAAAAAACCGAATAAATAAATAAATACAATACAATACGCGCGCCACATAGTGTATACCGATGGAACCGCGTCGCGCGGGCGCGTGTTCGATTCAGCGAGAGTACCCTGTATCGCGTTGCGTCGCTTCGACGTTCGTTGTCTTTTATACAACAACAATACTTATATAAAACGCGTAAAAAAGAAATAAGAAAATTTAAAATACAAAAATCGTATCAACGTACCAGGGGCTTCGGTTTTGTAGGATCTACGACCTGCTGCGAAGAAACAGAAAAAAAAAAAAAAAAAAAAAAAAAAAAAAAAAAAAACACCGCGATAAAATAAAGGTAAATATAAATATAAATAGGTAGATCGCTTATGTTTATGCGATGCACGCGTAGCCTACTCTTTTGCTAGATCTCGCTGCACTTTGGCACGTATAAGTTGTTTCGAGCCGGGATCTCACTAATGGCCGTTCGTACCTATTTTTTTCTCTTTTTCTTTGTGCATACACGGACACGCTGCGTTTTACCGTATACGTAATCTTATTATACGAGCAGAGTAACATACGTACCTTTGGCGTAAACGTTGGTAAGTGGGCGGGAGGCGCAAATGGTGTAGCAGCGCTCAAGGTTGGATGCAACAAGCTGGACGGATAAGCCGAATACGCCAGAGACTGCCGATAAAAAGGCGAATCAACGCCGCCCAACTTGGGAATATCTTTGAACTGCTGCAAGAAATGAAACGACGTAATATAATACTTGGTACCTATATATTTTATAGCTAGGTATAATCGTACGACGACGAGTAGATACTAAAGTTACTAGGTAAGTACTAAGTAGGCGGCGCAACGGCAAATACGTCGCGTCATCTCGTGTCACTTACCAACGGCGGAGGATATAACGCGGCAGCGGGCGGAGGCGGCAACAACGACGCCGTATGTTGATGAACGTGCGTATGCTGATGCTGATGATGGTGCATTTCCGTTCTCAAGTAAGGCGGCGGCGGGCCGGCGCCAGCAGCCACCAGAGAGCGTTCTTGCGTAGCCAAGAACCTCGAATCCAGTTCTCTTCGCAATAAATCCGCTTCATCTGTGAAGAAACGGGCGAAAAAAAAATTATCCGAAAAAAAAAACGGCCGCTGGTCTACCTAATCGAATTGGCGCTCAACTAGACAGGTACTCGTACGTGACGTCGCGTCGTCGCGCCCGTCGTTCGACCAGTAAACGTATTGTCCGACCACTAAACGATGGCGGACCCTGCCTGAAACCGCGATTTGAAAAGCCGAAATTTTTTAAAAAAGATCAGCAGTTCCCAAACAATGTTTACATCGTAATTTGTAAACAATGCAATATTTTTTCCTTATTAAAATAAAATAAGGGGGCTTTAATGTGTCTTTATTACAATTTGAACTTTAATTTATGAAATAAAAGCATATTAAGGCCCTTTGCTTTATTTTAATGAGGAAAAAATATTGCATTGTTTAGAAATTATGATGTAAACATTGTTTGGTAACTACTGATATTTTTGAAAAAATTTCGGCTTTTCAAATCGCGGTTTCAGGCAGGGTCCGCCATCGTAATGTATAATGGTCGGACAATACATAGGTATCGGCGCGGCGCGACAATACATACGTCAAAATAAGCACCCTATCGCCTGCTTACTTACTAGATTGAAAAAGAGATTCGGCTGAGAAGGCGTTTGCCGTCGGATGGCTCGTGGTGGAATGTAGAGATGGTATAGCGGCAGCTGCGGCGGCGGCCGCAGCTGCTGCTGCCGCTGCCACGTTCGGATGTGTTGTAGCGGCGGTCGTGGGTGCGGCGAACAGCGGCGGCGCGAATGAATAATGCGATCTCGGTAGAGTAGCGGCTGCACTCACCGAACTCGTCGCTAAACCGTTTCTGTAAAATATAAAAAAAAAAAGGTAAAAAAATTAATTAAAAAAAAAAAAAAAAAAAAAAAATCGCTATCGTAAGCAGGTACGGTAATACCGATATGCCGACGCGACGCGCAGAGCGTGTGCTCGAATATGGTACGTACGTCATTACTACTACGAGTATCTATTATTCGCATTTCTTTTATGTGGTACTACTAGTAATACTTGGTATTTCCGTACTTACCCAACTGGGCCCCACAAAGACGGTGGTTTATTACCAAGATTTAGACTAGAAGAAACTGCTACCGAAGGAGGAACTGGCACCGATATTGGCATCACTGCCGCGTGCGACGTTGACGTCGACGTTACCACCGCCGCCATCGCTGAAGGCATTCCGAACGGCGACGAGTTACTAATCGGCGTTTGAACACTTCCTCTGCTTAAAGTACTAACGTTACTGCTGCAATCACACGAGCCGTAAAATATTACCTCAACGCGACGCAACTCGGCACTACATAGGTACAGGTAGTACACATAATTAGGTATACCGGTATCGCGTAGAGCCAATTTTCGCTGCTTTTTCTCAAATTAAAAGTCTCGCCCGCTAATATATGTACTAACGTAAGTAAATTCGTTAAACCGATTTCATACCAAACTATCTAGATGGCAGCAAAAATTCGGTTGCCCACGCGAAGAAGATTTTAGTGAAATGATATTTGAAAAGTAGAAAGGACGCAGACATGATAAGGCGCAGGCGGCGTACAATAATTCTCATTTGCCACACAGTGATATTTCACTTGCAGTACATTAACACCCGAGCCTCCTCCCTCTCCTTCGCCCTCGCCCAAAAAAAGTTGCGACACCGGCGATTTCGGTATAAAATGATAATCGCGTGTAGCCTGCGCCCTGCCCACCAGCACCGCGAGCGTGAAAGTGAAATCAGCTTCGCCTCATTTTACGATACATAATTACTACGTATTACTCGTACCGTAGCGTAGCGTAGGTATCCTAGGTATGGCCTTATAGGTAGGTTGTAGTACTAACCTGTAACTATCACGTTCTCTGGTCGGACTATGTCCAAGGGGAGAATGACTACGATTGACAGTGGGAGTAGTGGAGCAATCGCGATGACTAGTAGTTACCGATGTTGTAGCAATGGTTGCGGCAGCAGGCGTCGCGGACACTCCGTTGATGCCGGCACCGGCACCGCCAGACGTAGCATTGGAAGCGCTTATGTTATTGTTATTTACACTAGATTTAGAAGATATTATCACAGGTAAGGGGGAACGGCTAGTTCTCTGCGAACATATTACAACAAATACGCATTACATTACACGCACACAGTTGGAATACGTACGTCTATCTACTCGTAAGTTATCGCATCGGATACATGATTTTTCAGCTTGAAACGTGGCGTCGACCGTTGAATCATCGGCTAACGTTCGATACACGTATTACGCGTATCTTAATCCGACAGCGAGATAACGGTCGCCGCGCCGCGCCGCGCCACACCACGCCGGCACGTTTCTCACTCGATAAACCACGTATCTGAACTAACTAAAACATTCCGACGATAGAAATACATAAATTTACTCGCAATACGCAGCTGCTTACCGAGTGAGAGGGTAAATACGGAGTATTACTGTACGGCGCGTACAACGAAGACAGGTTACTGGCAGTAGTAGGTGTCGCGGTAGCGTAGCTGCTCGGAGCGGCTACAACTACGGTGCTGCCGTCGCTGGTAACGCTGCAATTGGTCGCAGCTACGACGACACCCGAAGCCGAACTTCGGTAAGGCATATTCGAATACGCTGGCGGTATCTGCGACGATTGATGATTGAAAGCGGCGGCTGTCGCCATCGACGACGCTTGAGACGACATATGAGATTGCGGTGGTGGTGGTGGTGGTGGTGGTTGCGACTGCGATTGCGTGGGCGTTGTCGAATTGATGCCAGGCGCGTGATGTTGAGAATGCGATACGACGAGATGAGCCGACGACGACGGCGGCGGACACGAATTATGAACGGATACTGGCAGCGTTAAAATGCCGGACGCGTTGGGTGTCGCATGGTGCGAACTAATCGAATGAGAGGAATACGCGCCAGCGTTACTCAATTGACAAGTGGTCGAAAGCGACGATATCAGCGACGCGGATGACGTTTGAGAGCAATACGACGTGTACGGCGACGTGTACGCGTTGGTCGAATGAGCGGCAGGAGGTTGTGACTGCGACTGCGGTACGTAGCTTGCGCCCGGCGCGCCCAGTTGTAACGGGCACAGCTGCGGCGGCGTTGCGAACGTCGTCGTCGTCGGAATACCGCTGACGATGGCGGTTGCAGGAGACGTCGGCGGCAATGTCGTTTGAGCAGCGCTGGCCGCCGTCGTTATCGGTATCGGCGATGCGGCGCTATTCGCCGCCATCATGTGTTGCGAGGCGTGCGCCGAATAAAGCGCCTGTTGAGCCGCTATATGCGTATGCATCGAATGATTGTTAGGGCCTCCGCTGACGGAATGAGCCTGTGGCGGCGGAGCAGCCGGTGCCAAGCCAACGCCGTTCATCATCTGAAACCGTATATTCGTATTTGTAAAAACGAGCTATGTAAAAAAAAAAAAAAAAAAAAAAAAAAAAAAAAAAACGCAAGCAAAGACACCGCCGAAGGAGACGACGAAATTCACTTACCGAGGAGTAATGCGACGAGGACGCTAAAGAATATTGCGAATGATTCGGCGGTAACGTTTGCTGGTGCTGAGAGTTGTGCGGGTGCGAGTGCGGCGACTGAGATATACGCAGCGCTGTCGCGGCTTGCGACTGCGGCGCGCCGCCATTGTAGTGATGCAACGGCGTCGTCGCTGTCGGTACGCTACCGCTATGGCTTTGGTCGACGCTTGAAAGTTGATTGCCGTTGGACGATTTGTGAATGGAGGATAGCGACACGACGGACGGCGACGCAGTCACCGGTGCCGATGCCGCGTACGCTAGCGAATGACAAACTGCTGGTATTTGTTGTTGTTGTTGTTGTTGTTGTTGTTGCTGATGTTGTTGTTGTTGTTGTTGTTGTTGTTGTTGTTGTTGTTGCAGCAATAGCTGTTGATGATGGTGGTGATGATGAAGGTGATGTTGCGATGGTGGGGGCGGTTGAGGCGGCTGCTGCTGCTGCAGCATAGTCTTGGGTGAAAATCTGAGCGGCGGCGTAACCACTCTGATTTGCGGCTTACTCGATAGCGAGTGCGTGTATTTCACCGTCGACGGCGACGACGCAGAAGAAAGCGGCGGCTGCTGCTGCAGCTGCGATGGCGATCTTGTATCGCCGTTCGCGTCGTTTACGTTTCCATTCAACGAATTACTGTTCGAATGACTAGGTATCGCCGGCTTCGGTAACTCTCCTGAAACACGCGTATGCGAAAGCGAAAACTCTCGAGTAGCGGCGGCTATTTTCGTTTTTTTGAATTCGATTTGTAAATGCTCACTTTTACACGTCGAAGGCGGCGGCGGCGGCGGCGGCGAAGGAAACATGGTACATTCGCCATCGGAACAACCCTGAAAACAGTACAAATGCGTCGCTTGTAATACACGACCGTACAATGCGTTACGAGCGACTTACGAATCGAATGCCGAAGGCTCGCGAAACGTCGCTTTCTCATAATGCGACGAAAGCGGCTCGGCCCGGTTTCCGGTTCGAATCGCTTCCAAATAATTTTATCGCGAGAAAGCGAAATTTCGAAATTACCTTATCGTCGTCTCCTTCATCTCCCTCGCTGTCGCACTGAAACAAGAAGCAAAAACAGTATCGTCAACTATCGTCGGCACATATATTCGACGAATCTATTCGCAACTAAGTACTGCGCAAGTACGCCGACATCGGGTGATCGAATGAGAACGACCCGACGTTCGTTTCATTATGGTGCCGAACGCGAGATTTTCGAGTAGACAACACGTACGGACCAGTGAGCTAATAGCTCCAATAGCCGACGTCGAAATTCGTGGCAACGGAGCGGCGACGTTCATTTGAAATTGTGCGCGCATTCGAGGTCGCAAAAAAAATCATTTCCGTCGTAAACCAAGCGTAAACGCGTTACGGCGAAATTTTTCGATAATCTACGGTTCGCCGTCGCAGATACACGGCGGGCGCGGCCGCGAGCGTGGGTAAGCTGTACCTACGCCAAAGCGACGGCGGCCAGCGAATACCGCTCAAACGCCGCGCCGGCCGGCGGCGTACTCGTATACGTAACGTACTGGTACTGGTGTCAACTT
The DNA here is from genome assembly GCA_959613365.1 of Balanococcus diminutus. NCBI lineage: Eukaryota > Metazoa > Arthropoda > Insecta > Hemiptera > Pseudococcidae > Balanococcus > Balanococcus diminutus. The sequence continues at coordinate 68,249,433 of OY390714.1, forward strand.
AACTCTAGTATTAATACAAAAATAAACGATACGGCGTGAGAAAAAATGCCCCCTCCCCTCCGTATCGTTTATTCGTATTAATACTCGAAGGACGATGTGGTCGCGAGTGAAAAATGACTCGGCAGTAGCCTCAAAACTCACCATGTATCCTTTGCCGGAACTGCATCGACTGCTTATCTGTGAAAAAATGAGAAGAAAAAAAGATTATTTATTTTTCGCCGCCTATACGTACCGTATAATTTACGTAATATAGATATACGATTATATTCTTAAATTAAATAGGCGAACCGCGCGCGCGTAAATACATGTACGCTTTTATCGGATGCGTGAGATTGCAAATGCCGCGTTACCTATAATACCGTATAGGTACATAATGGTAATGGTAATGGTAATGGTAATGGTAATGGTAATGCGGCGCGGCGGAGGTCGAGCGCCAATCTTGACCTTTTCATTTCCATTTCCTTACGGTTATAATAAGACGTGTGTAAAAAATAAGCGAACAAATACGAACGGGTCTTACATCGCTTAGCCGATCGTGCGAATTAGCTCTCTGATCGCGCAACGGCGACGAAGTCTGTTGCGCGATCAACTTATCGCGTACGTTGTCCGAGTTCCTGGCGCAAGCATTCTCCGCGATCGAGTCTGGAGAGGTAGCTGGCATCGCCGGCATGGAAGACGAATTAGGAGTTGTACATCTATTCGCCGTCGTCGCCGCCGTCGCCGCCACGTTGTCCATTCCGACGGACGTTTCAGGCGTTGCAATTCTATTCGACGTCGTCGCGCTCTGTAAACGACGAAATGGCAAATTAAAAATTGAAAATTGAAAATGACGCGAATATTATTTTGTCGTTCGGATTAGTTTAGAGCGCGTTACCGCTCATCGGTTACCGACCTTTTTAACGTGATCCAACAACGGCGATCCGATTCCATTTGTACGAATTTGGTGACCAGATTGTACAGGCGACGATGGAACGGATTTCGAAACGTGATTATTGAGCACCGGCGTCTGCGCGGACGACGATCTGGACGATGTCAACTTGACACCATCTACGGGAATGCCCAGCGTCACTTGTCCGCATTCCAACTGCTTCAACGAATTCTGCGTAACCGAAAAAACAAACGTGTGAAATTAACGCTCGTACTAGTATATGTAGTACTCGATACGCCGTGCCGGCGGCCAATACGCGTACGTAGGTACATATGTATCAATGTATGGTTTCATTTTACACCACCCGCCGAAAAACATCGCGACACGACCTTTACAGTTGGCTTTTTTTTACCTAGCAAACTACTTTCACGCGAACAAGCATTAGGCGTCGATTCGACCAACGTTTTCCCCCTTCTTTCAGGAACTGCAGACTTGACGCGCTTCAGAGAGCAGTACACTACGACAAGTACGTACCAACCTACCTATCTTTCGTTTAATTTATTTGTAAGTACGAAAACACGGCGCGTAAGATTGGCATCTACGAACATCGTCTACGGATCTACCGAATTGCAAAATCCAACGCCGGAACCGCCGTTTTGTCAGTCGCCGGAACTCATTCGACCGTCGCGTCGTACACCGTTACGTTACCGGGGCGCGAATTCACCTACATCCCTAATCCGCGTGGCGACTTTACTAACGTAGGTACGTATTTCGCACGAGGACGAAGACGAGGACGAGGACGCCGACGACACGTCGACCAGCAGTTATGAATGTCAACAAAGAAAGAACGAGGTTCACTATATCTACGCAAAGTTTGATGAAGCAAGTCGATAACATGAAGAATCATAAGAGACGAAATCAGGCTCAAAACGCCGCTAACCATCAACGATCGAATTACGGCAATGGCGCGGAAAGTGCCATCAGAACTGCCGCATATCCGCCAATCGTACACAGCGGTTTCAACCGAACGACCTAAATTTGAACGCAGAACGAACGCAGGTAATGGTGAAAAGCTTCTCACTTCATCCCCACCTCAACTCACCTCATCGCCGTTGACTGTATAAAAGCGACTCTTACGTTACTGTAATTATTATATTAATACCCGTTCAGTTTTACCTAATGTTTTCCATTACTGTAGTGCGGGAACCTTAATAATTCCGCGTTGAAAGTGCAATTACGCGTATGTATAAATTGCGTGTTTCGTCGTCGTAGTCGTTCCACCAACAAGAACAACAACAGCGAGCAGTAACGCCGCTGCGCTGCGGACCATCCGCTCATTCCTAGTTTCTTAACATCCGGTGGAAGGAGACTGATACGACCGCGAAGGCGACACTAGAAACTCTCCATAACTTTTGGGATTATTGTCGACTTTTCAACAACCTTTGCTCGCTATAGATCTACAGATTCGAGACTCGCTCAAACGATATACAATGTACGTATTATGTACATATGTACTCGTACATTGTACACGTACCATAACTGACGACTAACTACTGTCACAAATTAACGCGTGCGTTAAGCTATCGGTCCACCCTAACGCATCTTTTAGTTAGACAAATTTAAGCGCACAGATCTAGATCGCGTACTTTACAGAAGATACGAGCTGCGTGGTGCAGAATAAAACGCGACATAGCGCCGCAGGTACGGACCGATGTGTTATCCACAGCCCACTTGCAAATGCGACGCGACGCGATGCGATGCGATGCGATGCGGTAGCACCGTAGCTGTAGACAGACTGTATGCACATGCAGTACACTGGACGACCAACGATCGACAACCACGGCGCGGCGCAACGATATACCTAATAAAAATGAAGAAAATGTTAGACTCGTTTTCAAATCTTACCTCTAAATCGTCGTACGACTTGAACGAAAATATGGAAAATCCGTCGATTATATCTTCTTCGTACAAGCTTTCCTTGCTATCGACGTCGTCGCCATCATTTTTCGCGATAACAACGCTATTCCGATCGCTTTTACGATTAGTTTTGCTACCGTTATTACAACTACCGCTACTATTGTTATTGCTGTTGTTGTTGGTGGTGTTGGTGGTGGTGGTGGTGGTGTTGGTGTGTGTGTTGTTGTTGCTGCTGTTGTTGTTGTTGCTGTTATTATTATTATTACTATTGTTGTTATTATTGATCTTTTTCCTGCGATTAGGCGGCGGCGGCCGTTTGGGTTTCTCTTTCATAGGTTCATCTTCGGCGCTATCGCAATCCTTACTTCTATTTTGAGTCTGACACTGACGTTTCTCCGCTTGCATACGTTGCGCTCTCTCTCGTCGTCTAGTTTTTTGATTCCTTTGCTTATCTTTCTCCATATTTGTATTCGACGAAAATCATATCGTACGGTACGAGGTACGAGGCAGCGTGCGTTCTCGATTAATAAATTACTAGGTACGCGACTCGACTAACGAAACAAGCCGAAACAGAAGAAAGTCTATTCCGCGTCCGCACCACCAACTATTCGCGTATAACAATTGGGCCGGCCGCACCATCGATACTTCGTAATAATATTATAACGATAAATATCGGCGTTAGTATTACGCTTACGCTGCGAACGTGAACGTGTACTCGAGAAATACATTTGGCGATTCGTATTCGCTGCACCTTTGACGGCGGCCGCGGCGCGCATCCATATTCGAAACAATACACGACGTAACGAACGAGAAATGACAAAAACAAAATCAACTATGTAATTAACTAGAATAAAACAAGACGGCAAAAAAGGAATTACGCGACAACGAAAGTTGAAAAAAAAAATTGATATTATAATAATAATTATTATTATATCACATCGCCGTGTTACACTGCGCTGCCGCTGCGTTACGTTTTCATTATTGTTGTCGTTGTTATCATTACAATCATCTGATTTGTCGTCGTCGTTAGACTACTCTATTGGCAGAACGCAACTTTCATCGGAAACCGAAAAATATCGATAGTCATTAGTCGTTAGTAATTATAACGAATTATTTTTACAGAAAATCACTATTTTTTTCATTATTTCACTCACTACTACCAGTTACCACCAACACTATTCCCGATAACAGATGAAACTGTTTCGCTGTAGGCGTTGTTGCCACATTTCACCCTTCTAAAACCAACAACACTACCGCTGCTACGGTAAAATGGCCGCGGCATCGCAAAAAGAATGATAAAAATCGCCGATTTATAACAATAACGTTGTTAAATATTAACTATATTATCGGCGGTTCGGCGAATAAGTAGTTGCAGGCTGCGCACAAAACGAAGAAAACACAATCATCGCTATCGGCTATCCTCGATCAGCGGACGAATCACATACGCGATGGCGATATCTCTTTCTCTTCGAGATGCCGTCTCAAAAAAATAATTCGCCGTCTATTTCTTTCAGAATTTCGATTCGTCTTCCACAATGTAAAATACATTCTTATATACGACGAAATTTAGAGAACAAAAACAAGAGAGGAATCAAACTTTACAATCACATCAAGCGATACACTTTCGGTAAAAAAATATAGATAATAAAATTATTAAGTAATGTGCAATCAAAACAACGTTCATTGAAGTCATCAAACACGAACAAGGATCACAAAACAAAAACCAGCTGCCAAGAACCGGCCGTGTCGTGTCACGTCTCGCTGTTCTTCTGTTTCTGATCTGTTCCCTCTGTTATGTTTCTGATTCTGATTTCTGAATTTTCATTTTTTTTTTTTTTTTTTTTTTTTTTTTCAATAATATCAATAGCAGGCTATTGATTATTTGATATTGCCGTAGTTTTCCTACAGGTAAAACGGCATCGGCAATTTCGCGTATTACTTTGACCATACTAGGTAGATCACCACATAAACATAGTGATAAATCAAATCAAATCAAATCAAATCAAAGTTTATTTACATGAGATCCCTGTGCGCAATAATGCGCGAACGGGCTCATGGATTATTGAAATTACAACATTTATGATAATTAATTGAACTCGACAAACTTATTAAATAGGTATAACTAAAAAACAAAACACAAAATACAAAAAACAACAATTTAAGAAACAACAATTTGGATGAAACAGGTCATTAGTTTTATTACCTCGAAAATTTACAATTTTTTTTTTTTTTTTTTTACAATTTTTGTTCTTCACAAAGTAATTTTTTTAGTGAATTCTTGAAAGATTTTAGGGATATTTTATTTTTAACATTTTCAGGAAGTTCATTAAATAAACTTGGGCCTACAAAAGCACACTGCTGTCTAGAATGGGTTTTATACCAATCAGGTACCAGTGCAACTTGGGTTTTTGCTGAGCGAGTTAATAATAATAATAATAATAATAATAACATACCTACGTACATACTAGCATTGTATAGGTATGAACTATGAAGTAGAATAACTGAATAAGAGTGCATGTTTAAGGACAAATTCGAACGAAATCGATTAAGGAGAGCAGAGTAGATGAACTACTAAATTTTTCCGAGTTCATTGAAAACCCAAGTGACCTTGATGAAATACCTTAGTTAGCCTTAGCGGCATAGCCTTCCAGCCTACTACGAGCCAAAGTATAGGTACGCTATATATACTATCAATGTTACCAACTTATTAAAAAAGTGTAATGAAGTGGGCCACATATAACTGGGCACCCGGTAGGCCACACTAATTGAGTTGGAGCGTCTATTGTTAGATAGGTACAGGGTACAGTTGTCACAGCGTCACAGCAGCCTCCGTAGCCACCCGTTACAATGTTGAAATATTATTTACATTCGCATACTACCACCTCAACCACCTACCAGGTAAAACTCAGTACTCACTAATCTCATATTTTGTCCTGGTGTTTGAAAAGGTAGATAGATAGATAGATAGATAGATAGATAGATAGATAGGTAGATAGGTACGTAGATAGATAGATAGATAGATAGATATATAGATAGGTAGGTAGGTAGGTAGGTAGAGATGTTTTCCGTGTATTTTAAACTAGTAAAAAAACATCAAAAATAATCTAAAATCCGAAAAACGGCTTTTTTGCGCCTTCCGTTATAACCCTTTCCTTTCAACTTGAGCCCTCACTACTAATGCAAAAGTGTAAACAAAGCATTGCGCACCAATCAGGTGGCCAGAAGTTTGTGTATTTACACATTTGTATGAACTGGTGAGGGCTCAAGTTGAATGGAATGGGGTATAGATATCTTTCCAAAAACCCGGTCAGATGGACCACAAGTTTTACCTGGCAAGTGACAAGAGACGAAGTGACTATACGTAGGTAGGTAGGCAGCTAGAGATACATAGATAGAGTTCCAAAAAAAAAAAAAAAAAAAAAAAAAGAAAGAAAGAGATTATGCGAGTTGGCATTTGCCATCGCAGGTAGTGCGTAAAATTTAGTGATAGATAGCGTTACCATGATGTTTCACAGTTTCACTATTCACGTTAACACTGCGACTGTTGACGTCGCTTTTGAGCCTGAGCCAGAACCCAGAACTGAAATCTGACTTGCGAGTTGCGAACCACTTACCCTACACTAATGCGATTTGACAAGATCAACCGAAAGAAAAAGGGCAAAGTAAGGTGCCGCCCGGCCGTCGTGTTACGTAAACTCGAGGACGGCACGCGTGCCATTCTGAATGAAGATAAACCGCGCATCTTTCTTTACGTTGTGTGTTCGTACTCGTATAAATGATTGTGCTAGGCAGACGTAAACTGTAAAATACCTAGGTACGTATTTTTATTAACAAAAATACCTGTACATATATTCGTTAGATAGATATGTAGGTAGGTGTCTGCTTGAAAATACACTCTAGAATGTAGGTAGGTAGGTAGGTACTTGAACTGTAGAGTACGTAACTTACCTAGCTTATGTTAGACGTACGTTTGTATTACCTGTAGACTTTTAATACATATACATAATTATGCATACCTAGTACGTATTCGTGCATTGACTTATACTCGTACCTGCTTTCGCGTAATGGTAATTGCGTGGGGCGTGGACGGGTACGGGTAGGTAGGTAGGTAGCTAGGTACGAATGCAAATTCTTTTCGATTGCAGATAACTTTCGCAAGCTAAAAGCAATAGGCGCCGGTGCGAACGCATTTTCTACATAGTACGAGTACGTAGGCTACGTTAAGCGGATAACTCACGCAGTAGCTGCATTACCTACCTATAGGAATTGAGCGTGGAAAGATGAAAATTTTTGGCCTTTGGCCAACGACAAAGGCAGCGGCAACCGCAACCGCGACGTCGTTCGCGATTGAGAAAAATATCGGAAATACAAATAGAAGCCTGCTGATGATTAATTTAATCGGATTAGTTTTATCAGTTTACGCGTATCACGTTAGTATTTCTAAACAAGCGGAGCCCAATTATCGAGCGTTTTGCGATTTATCTGCTACGATGAGCTGTTCCAGGGTACTCACTTCGCCGTAAGTATACGAGTACCTCTACCTACGTTGCACACACGCGGTAATTGTTGCTTGTAACTTAGCAACTTTAATCTACTCGAGAATCGACGTACCCGAGCGGCGAGCGCCTATTTCCCAATTTTTCATTTCACTTCACACGCCTACGCCTACCTATTTGTTCGTGTTGGTCGAGTAGCTACGTAGGTAGGCTTCCTTACCGCTTCCGCCTACTCGCAGGTTACGAGCTCCATACTCCATAGTCCTACTGATGACGTACTTACTCGAATAGGTATCCTATGTGCGGCTAACGTTCGCCCCAAGCGAAAAATGCATACTTAGGTACAAATACAAACTTTACGTTACAATTTTCGTTTTACCAACGCCAGCGCTGCAGCGCCATGCCATTCGTAATTGCGAATCTATGAGATTCTGACACGTTGATACAAAAATATCGCACAGGGCCAGGCTACCAAATACGTAGGTATTTACATCTATTTCTCAACTGTCTGTGCCAGTACGACGAAACAGTATACCTCCCTAGTACTTACTACCTAGCCAGTAGCCAGTAGCCGCACCCAGGTACTTGGTTTAGTACGTAACTACGTACATATAATTACATAACGACGCGACGTACAGTATTAATACGTAGGTAGTATTAGGTAGGTACGTAAGTATGTACATTATTACACATTGAAGAACCTATAGCAAGTACTTAATACGCGTGCGTCTGGTTTCAGGTATAGTACCGGATTTGGCATCATGCGATACATTGTAGAAGAGTCGTCTTTGTTGAATGCCACAAATTCGGTGGTCGGTTCTATTTATTATCTGATTTTCGCCTCGCTTAGTAAGTGCCTATCTATGTTATCTTATCAGTTATCTACTGCCTAGTACCTATACCTACGTACCTACTTGCGCTATCCAAGCCCGCACCTGCTAACTACGCCTATCCGTCATTCTATACCTATACAAGTGTAGAGATACGTATTACCTCGTAAGTGTACGGTGCGGTGCGGTACATTGCGAATTAGTATGTACTCCTATTAATTGATCACATCTAGCTATAGTAAGCTAGCTATCTTATACAACGTGCTCGTATTCTCGTCGTATGTACTGCGACTTCTCGTAGACCAGAAGGGCAAGTAGTTTCGTAGAAATGTATTTGTAGAATATTGTAGAATACCAGAGATACCTGTAGCTACATATACTTATCGGCCTTTTGCATTATTATGGTTATACCTACCTGTTGATCACGCGTATGTGTCTATTGCAGGCTTTTCCAGCAGCTCTTCGTTATGCAAATTACTACTTACATTATCGGTGATTTCAAATCTGGGCTCGCTGTACTTGGCTGTCGTTTTAATAATGCTACAAGACTTGTGCTTCGTATGCGTATCCACGTACATTGTAAACGCTTTAAATTATTTGCTGCTGTCACGCAAACTCGGATTACTGCACAAAAGTCACCAACACCAACATCATCCTACCAAGTGCGATTAGGATTAGTATATAGCCAGTTAATGATAAACTACCGATGTTGGCTACTGGCAAAAACAAATCAACAAATCAACAAAACAACAAAACATGTCGGCCGGCCGAATTGAAGCAAAAATTTGGGAAATTTCATTTTTCTCCCTCTCGTGACTACCGTTACCTACCTACCTACCTACCTGTGCATTTGAAAATTGAACTCCGAATAAAATTCACATCTCAACAAGCGCGTTTTAGTAAGTACGAGTACCTGCCTAATTTGCGAAAACTACTCTGTCAAGTTGACGAGACGCGCGACGGTGACTGACACGGATGGGCTTGGTAGGCGACGAAAGCGAGTCCGAATACGCGGATCCGTAAAAAAGAAATACTCGCGTACATCGACGAATACGAACAAGTGCCGTATGTAGATGTATAGTATATAAAATTGGGTAAAGATTGGGGTAAGTACATACGTAGATGCGCAATTTCAAGATTCCAAGTTCCAAGCTAATATATTAGGTAGTGCCTGAAGTCTGACCGCCAGCGCCAGCGCCAGCGCCAGCGCCAGCGCGGCGCTGTACGCATGAAATTATACGCATGAAATTATTCAATTTGAATTTTCCACAGTTCGTCTTCGTTGCGATATTGCGACGCGGCGCGGCGCGACGCTCCGCTATTCGATGTGTCGCTTCGTCAACAGGTTGAATAGAGTTGTCGGTGGTCGGCGACTTCGAATCAAATACGTACTTAAGGAAGGAGAAACGATACAGGACGTTGGTAATGGTAGCACATGCACATACTACATACGATATGATACAATAGGAAGCCGATATGTTACTCATTTCATATAAATTAGTGTACTGTACACGCATTGTTTACCTACCTACATATGTACCTTGTACCTACTGTACCCATACCTACCCGTGCAGTGTAATGTGTTGTATATGTACCTAGTATTTGTTGTAGGTGGGGTACGCTGTACGCTGACAGCGAGACTGCAGCATTATCTATTATGATACTGATGAATGAAGGTTCGAGAGTTCGAGACGGACGCGACGTCCGACACGCAATATCTTTTAGAGGAAGTGGGCAGTAGAAGCCCTTGATTTTTCCTCACCTTGCGTCTTTCATCGCTCACGTCAGTGAAGTTAGGTAGCCCTCCCTCTAATCCAGTATGAACAGTGAACAGTACCTCTCTCTACCTTATACCTTACTCTACCTATAGCTACAACAACAACGTTACCACTAATATAAATAAACCAACCTGTCTCTTGTCATACGCGTTCGATTAAGTAATTAGGTATGTACGTACGAGTATAATATGTACTGATACCGAGTCACTCAACCATTGTACCGCAGGTACGGTACGTCTATCGTATCGAGTGTAGTGCTAGTGCTCGAGTGAAGTACCTACTACTACGAGACGACAATTAGGCTCGATTCCTTCGCCAAGCTCCTCGTACCTAAAAAAAGTACCAGCCCAGCCCAGCCCAGCGCAGCGCACGTATACTACGTGAGTATACCTGAGAGCCAGACTGTAGCTGCTATGCGATGCCGCGTCGACGCGTGTCATGCACGCTGTTCAATTTCATACGTATAATACGTATATGAATGACGTATACACACACGGTATTCATTTCTGTACCTGTACCACCACTACCACTACCATTACCGTCGCCATCATTTGATGGTGTTACGATTCGACCAAAGGTGTTTGTATATTGTACATGCGTGGGTGTGTAATGTAGGTATCGAGATTCAAGATCAACCAGGTAAGTCTAGGTAGGTAGTAGGTATACGAAACCAACGTGACAACATTCGATTCAATTCAGTTCAAAGATTCAAAACTACGAGTAGCTCTAACGTAAGTCAAGTCGAGCCGAGCCATTAGCTAAGCCAATTCCCATTCGATCGTCGTCGTCCACACACCCGGTTCTGTTCTCTAATCTTCGTGTCCAATTACGCGTAACACTGAACCCGCGTCGCGTCGCATCGCATCGTGACCTATCGTGACGCATTGTTGCGCCGCGTTTTTACACCACACCACACCACACCACACCGCAGTACAGTACGCCGCCGGCCACGCCGCCCTGCCACGCCATATTTCGTACCTATACCTACTCATTCGATACCGCTGCATCGAGCCATCGAGCCGCAGTCGACTGTTAACTGCTGCGGTGACCTATGCGCGTCAAAGTGCCGCGCGTTTCACGTTCTTCTCGAGTATACGCAATTTTTTTTAAACCGTGCGATCGCGCGAATACCGCATGTACATATTACTAGGTATCGTATCGTATCGTATCGTATCGTATCGTGCGTCGTGCTCGACGCGCGTGCTTCACTTTTCATTTGGTTCTAGTTCTAGGTTTAAGTAGTTAATTGGTGTACCCGAGTACCTACGTCAACAAATACTTACGTCTCCAATCAACGCATCCGCGAATAGGTACCTTACCATTACCTATTTGACTATAATCAAACGCCACCGACCGCCACGCGCTTACCGGCTTGTACTCGTATATGTACTCGTACTCATATGTACGTAGTGTAGATACTATAGATAGCGTTTAGTTGTGTTTTTCAAAGTGACGTGTGCGTGTGACGTGCGATTTTCATTCGCGTAATTTCTCAAATACTCGACACCTGTATAGATAAACACTGACAGAGGGATCCACCCACCTACCTAGTGCTTACCTATCGTATCATTTGTGATGACTTATGGAAATGAAAAGTGCGACACGGCCATGACGCTATCTTCCCTCTATGTCGATGGTCATTGAAGAGCAGTTATTCTCTTTCGCATGTAAGTACCTACGTATACGTAAATACGCCATCACCGCCAGCAGCAGCCAATTGAATAGACCGAGTGAGTTCATACTTGATTGGGCATCTACTGAGTATACCTATTGACTATTAATTACCTAACAGGGGCACGTTCGTAAACGAATAATAGGGTAGAGTGAAGTGGGGTGGGCTACGGGCTAGTGCTACTGCCACTTGCCATGCCATGCCAGTGCCGTACTGGGTAACTGACCAACTGTCGCCCCGACCTCGACCCCGACTCCGACCCCGAAAGGCCGAAACATTCTGACGCACTTGGCATTTCTGAATGCGAGTGAAACCAAAAACGATATGGCAAATGGCACCATATTTTTGGTGCCACAACTACGTATATTAAGTAAATCAGTAAACGAGTGTATAGTATACCTACTCGGTTTATAAATATTTCGAGTTTCGCTTCTTCTAGGTATACGTATGGTCGGTCGCTGCGATGCGATGCGCCGCGCCGCGCCGCACGCGTATTGCATCGCAACATACCTAGGTGGGTGCCTTTTAAACCTACGATGACGACGATGTCTAGGTGTAGGCAGGCAGGCACTCGTATTTCGAATATGAATATCTAGACGTACGTGTACGCCACTATGCGTACGTGCTCCTAGCTCTCGACTATGTGACGCATAAAATGACGTCAAGACGACGAATAAGACCAAGTATTATGGTTTCGGTCCGTTTGTTGAAATTATTAGTAGGAATAATATTATAATATAATATTGTAGGTAAATGTAGAAATATCCGACAGCGAATTTCTACGTAGGTAAGCTCCATAGCTCGCAAGAACGAGCTTAGAACTTGGGCTACGACCACGAAAAGGAGACGAAGACGACTCGCATTACAACGGTCCTACGCGAACAAAAGATGCCTACTCGTAAATAAGTTTTTCGGGGGTAAATCGCGAGAGGAAAGACGGAAGAGCAAAACGAAGATAAGGAAATCCCCGCTGCATGGCTAGTGGCAAGTTGGCAACTCGACCGGACGAGGGACGACTGCTCGATCGCAGTAGGTTCGGTGCGAGATGATTTCATACTCGGATAAATGGGCCAAGCCAAGCCTCGACCGAGCCCGTGTTGGTGTTATTTGCGAATGAGCGACTGCGACTTTCGCTCGTGTAAATATGTACCTACAAATGTAGAAATTCAAATGCAAATGCATATAGCACGAACGCCTAACTGGCGTATATGTAGATAGGTACTATGTACCAGTACAATATGTACCTGTACCTACCCAGTACCTACACCTACACCCATATAGTCGTACTATGGGTATGCGCGTAAAAATGCGAATTGTATTTTGTTCGTCGTGTATCATCTCATCTCATCTCGTCTTATCTAGTCTGATTGAAGAAATACGTACCTAGGCGTTGAAAGCGTACGCGGCGGCATACCTATACTCGTACTACTGTGTAGGCTACGAATAGGTACTATCATGTTCACTACACCCAGTCAGGCTGTAGCTGATGTTTTCCAGAAATGCCACCTACTTACGTACGTACGTCTCTCCCTTTTTTAAACACCTTTCTCAACCCAAGTAGGTATCTGAAATATACAAAAAGACGGAAAAGTTTGAAAAGATGATGAAATTTCAGCTTTTGAATTTTCGATTTTTTTTTTTTTTTCTTCTTCTATAAAAATTTTTGTCGTCGCTTCGTTCGGGCACGAGCATTTTTATTTTATTTTTTTCAATTTACCTACCTAACGTGGTTTTTTTTTTCACCAAGATTCTACCTCCGGCCTTATAATGAGTCTTCAGTCAAGCTGAAGGTTAGGAGGACTCTCGGGGAGTGAAGGAGGATGAGGGTGAGTATGTCTGTGTACTGTGTAATGTACCGAGGTGTGTAGTGTACGTACGTGTACGTGGCGTCTGTTAGTTTCATCTCGGGATTCCATGTAAGTACAGTGATAGTCGAGTAGTCGAGTCGAGTCAACTACGGAGATTGAATGCATGGACATGATTTGATGTGTAACACGGTCGTACCTTTTATGGAATGTAGTCTTTGCTGCGCCGAAACTGAACAACCTTGTCCAAGAAGAAAATACAAGTATCTATGTACTCTTATAGTTGGTACGAGTGTCTAACGACCGAGTGACGCCACTCCACTCTCCACACTGAAGCTAGACACTATACGTACATATGCTCACTCGAAGCATAGGTTCGTAGAAGGTTAGATACCTCCAATTCGTGATGCGTAGTACCCTTCCCTACCCGTCCCTACCATACCTTATCCAATTGACAACGTTTTCGTTGGATATTTCTGCATTTTGAGGCTGAATGCGTAAACGTAGTAGGTATAGGTACTTACTTCGTGTTCGTATAAGAAAAAAAAAAAAAAAAAAAAAATCAAGGCTACAAAGTAAAGAAAAATGAAGTAAGATAACTGTAGCTATAGGTACCGGCGCGGCGCGGCGTTACCAAACATTTTTTCAAAAATTTATAAATCACATCAAAATTCATTTGAGGTAGGAACTAAGACAGTATACTTACATAGGTATGTATGTACCAGGTACCGTACATATGTAGATAGAGGATAGGTTAAGGTCTTCGAAATCGTACTGCTTTTCATTCGAGTTTTTTGTTGGGTGCCGAACTGAAAGAGCATGCAATCGTATAGGAATGGCGTTCGCAACTTTTGAAACAAAAAGGCTAAATTTCGGGAATGTTACTATGCCCTAGCGAAAGCTAAAAGTACTTGCATACTATACGCACATTTACAATATGTATATATGTAATTATGTACCTACCTACTCGTATTCGTATAAATACTTGGTTTACGTATGTATGTCATTGTATTGTATTTCTGTATACCTACTTACACATTCTTTTTTTCTTCTTTTTTTGTTCAAAGATCAACGACAATGACTGAGGTACAACTATTTGAGAGTCCGGTTTCATTTTCCGGCGCATTACCGAACGCAGTAGCTTCGAGTAAGGTTCGCTCGATTAAGCATTACGAAGCAAAACCTCCGACCAATCTGTCATCAAACATGGTGAGTTTGACCCTACCAGCTAGAGCTTTGCATGATTTCGTTGATTTGACATCGTAACGTAACTCGCCTTACAAAACATGCGAGGCCTGTTCGCAACGACGCGACGAAACATGCCAGAATGCATGCGATGCAGATTCCAGATTTCTAGTAGGTACGAGTGGGAGGCGAATTGCGATATATCGCGCGCGTCTCGCATTCTCTCATCGCATCGCATCGCATCGCATCGCATGATGAACTCAAATGGTGAGTCACCCTCACCACCACCACCACCACCACCACCACCACTACGTGCGATGCCTAATCGCCGACGTCGTTACTTGGTAAGGCGCGATACTGTCATCGTCATCGCAAATAAGCGAGGCGACTGGCGACTGGCGAGCGAGTATACGTAGTACTTAGTTAGGTACATAAAATATGATGTGTCGCGCTCATCGACGAGAAACAGCATTCTGCAGCGCTCTGCTACCTACCCAGTAACCATTGCAGTACCCACCGTACGACGCGACGTACCATGAGTAGACTCGATGCGACGACGTACGAGTACTTACATATATGCATCTAGATACATACAGTATAGGTACTTAACTACTTATACGTATAGCATGTAGGTAGTAGACTAGACGCTCCGCTAATAATTACGCATTAATAAGAAAAAATTGCGTATCTACGTACTTATAGTTTTTTCTACTCGTTGTCAACGTCTAATCGTCGTATCGTCTTGTTTTTTACAGGTTGATTCCGAAAACGTTTTAGCCACTACCAAAGAAGGTGAGTTCTTACTACATCATATTATATACTGGTTCAGGCCTGATTAGGTACCTAACCTACATGTAGGCACGTCTACGTACATACGTATAACGTACGGCGTTCGTCTCGTACAATTTATTAACGTTAACGTTAATAGCAGCTTCTCGAATGAATAGCTACGATATTAAGACTAAGTAGGTATACAATTATACATACCTATAATATGTAGACGGCAACAAATCGGAATATAGAAAATAAAAATATTGACAAGAACAGCTGGAAACTATATCAATTCGATCCTACATACTGTAGGTGTCGATGGTCTGACCCTGACCATCGACATTAAGCACCTATAAGTTGTGACACTGACACTATACAATATACAATATACAATATACAATATACATAGTTACATACAGGGTGTCCCGGCAATGAATAACATATTGTAGTAGAGGGTGGCGAAGAGTGAAGAGAGCCTACCTAAATCTCCAAGCGACAGCGGACACCCAGCAGTGCTAAGGAGAGAGACTTCGAATGATCTAACACAACGAGGTTAAAACTTACGTACGAGTTTATTCAGACGAGATGTTCTGTTTAGTGATGCCGATATCTCAAAAAAAATATCGATCTTCGATAATATCGACCTAAAAAATATCGATATTTTTCATTTCCCCCCCCCTATAATTTAAAATAATTGGTGTTTGCAAGTTGGATTTCGAAATTTCGCATTTTAAAAAAATTACCATGTTACAAAACGTTGAGAACAACCTTGATAGGAACCACTAAAAAGTAAAAATCTACACAAAAAAATTGAACAAGATGATTATTTTTAAAAGATTGGTGCGATAAAAACGCTTCAGAGAGAGAAAATATCGAAATATCGATACAGCAGGGGAAAATATCGATAATTTTGGTTCGATATTAGTTCTGTTTAGACTAAATTGTACAGATGTCGATCAAGCTTAAATAGTGTTTTGCTACATGACTTAAGTAAGAGAAAAGTAAACCTATCCAAATCTGGTCCGGTGATGCGTAGCTGCGCAGCGCTACACACGCTACAATATGTAGCTCGAGATTTGGATGAAAAACTTTGCTTACACACGTACGCGCGATGCCTAAATTTGTTTCAAAAATGGTTTTTTGCCAAGGAAAATTCGGTTGGCAATACTGTTTTCAAAGAAAATTTCGACGCAGGCAGCGGATAGCGCTTTGAAAAAACGAAAAAACGAAAAAACGAAAAAACGAAAAAACGAAAAAACGAAAAAAAAAAAAAAATTCCATGCACGCTGGATTGCTAATTTTTGGGATTGAAGGAGTTACAGCATCACGAAATTCCGGCCAAAGTGATTGCCTACCCTCATCAGGGATTATCACGGTACACCGATGAAGCGACGAGACACGAAAATTGTATCAACTTTTTGAGAGCAACAAACAAAGTCGTGTAAAAAATTTGCTCATCTTTTAAATAGAAGGCGATACGGAGCACTCCGAGTTCGAAAATTGCGATTTTCGAAGCTTCGCAGGCCCTTTCATTTTCCAAGATGGACACATTTTTCAAATAACTTTTTTTGTTGCGCTCAAAAAAATACAGTCGCTTCATCTATTGTCTCGGCGGTACATATTTTTAGAATTTTTTGCAAACCGTTGTCCTTTCAAAATCAAGATAGGTAGTTAGGCACCTATAGTGTAGGTAGGTACGTAAAGTTACGTATTTTTGTTATGTGGCCTTGCGTCGGATTTACCCTCTGAACCGATCGACACCCTGATGTATAATGCCAATGCCAGTAGGGTAGGTCGTACGTCTTATACCCAAGTACGTATCATCGTACATCGTTCATAAGTCTGCTGTAGGTACATATACCTACTCACATACCTACTTAAGAAGTAGACGTAATACATAGGTAGAGGTACCTACATAGTTTTTTTTTTTCTTGTTTGTCTGCAGAGGAATGGGTAACCAAGAAAAAAGTAGAACTAACCACAAAAAAACAAATAGAAACTCGAGTTAAACGTCAAGTAGTGTTGGAAGACGGCAAAGTGGTCGAAGACTCCGGACCCGTGGTCACCACGAATACGACCGAAGATACCGAGAAACAAGAACACCAACACACCGAGGTAAAATAATTATTCGTTTAAGCTACTCGAGCTACACGTACGACGTAGGTATCGAAGTGTAATTAATAGGTTTAATTATCTCGTTGCTGCTCGGTGTTAACGCGTAATAACTTAATAAGTAAATGGTTCGCGTGAAATACGATCGCAGGTACCTTACCTACCTACTACGAGTAGGTAGCGGTACGAGTACCCTACCCACAGGTACCCATTTGACATTCGATTTGTACGTAGGTTCGTAGGTGAAGATGAAATTTTCATTTTTTGCGAGTTGTAAAAATGCGATTTGAACGTTGTGAACTTATAAATTCGCGACTAGCGAAAATACGAGCAGATAATATATATTAATATTACGTACGTAGGTACCTACCGCCGTAGGATTTACTTATTACGCAACAACCCGTAATGTATACGAGTTGGTTAGTACCTACCTACCTATACCCAGACCTACCTAGTACCTAATGTACACGCGTATGCGCAGCATCGACAAATTGGAGGCGGCGATGAAAATGAAACTGAAGGATGGGTCGCTGTTCCGAGTTCAACCGGACTAATGAAAAAAATTCAAGAAAACAAGGTCAAAAGTAGAGAAGAAACGAAAGAGCGATTGGAAACGGAAGCTGTACAACATTTGGGTGATATAACCGACGACGTAAGTGTCTGATCTGATAAGATAAGTACGTTCCTATAAGTAATACGTATGTAATGCACTTCCAAGGGTTGTGCCCTGAATGTAGGTATCAACTCGTAGGTAACCAAAACCGTATAACGGCATTAGCGTAGATGTACGTACATTCAAGTGCATAGATGATATGATAACCTCACGAAATCTCGATTCTTGTTCTTATACTCGTATGTACTTGTAGGCGTACTTGAAGGCGATTCAAAGCCAGCGAAAAGACTTGCGACTAGCTTTACGTCAAGCTAGCAGCCAAATGTTGAGTACGATGTCGCCTTCAAACGAACGAATAGTTCATCATTCGCTCAAGAACCGTAAAACAGTAGACAAGGAGGATACGAAACATTCGAGCCAAGTGCAAGACGACGGAAAATTAATTACAGAAACTAGAACAACTACCGAACACGATGAGGTAGGTATTTCTAGTTTCTTCTGGTACATATACCTTATCAATCTGTTGCACATGGACTTTACCTACTTGCGAAAGGGTGGATAATAAGGTATTAGGCAGGGCGGGAGGTGGTGGCGGTGGGGGGGGGGGGGGGGGGTGGTATGTACCAGATAGGTAGGTAGGTAAGTGCAGCGCCGCAGCGTAGCTACCTAACATAATATGTTCATCTATGTACTTACTTACTTACTTACTTACTTACTTATTTACTCACTCACTCACTCACTCACTGGTATTTTGGACATTCGATAGGTGAAGAATACGGCCGAACCTAACGATAGCGGCGAAAGCGGCGAAGAAGATTACGAAACGCGAGACCGAAGTAGCCAAAGATATAGGAAAACCAAAGAACAAGAATTGGTCGAATACATAGCGGACGGTGTGAAAGTGGGCGAGCAAGTACGATTTGAGGCAGAAAACGTGGAAGGCGATCGTCAGGGTAACGCGGACGCATTGAAAATGCTCGCGCAACCGCTGCAATGGGAAAGTCTATCGGAGCGAGTGCGACGGATGCGCAAAGAAAAGCAACTAAAACTCGACGAAGCGGACAGAACGGACGCGTTAACCAAAAAACCTCTGAATTTCGACCAAGAAGAACGAACTAGAAAGGTGGAAACGTCGAAATGGTAAACAAAATTGCATAGGTACCTATTTAGTCGCGCGTACCTTTTGGCTGCGTGACTCGTCTTTTTAGTTTTTACCACCTCGTTTACCTATCTACCTATATATTTTTACAGGTTGGAGCATCATTTCGGCAGCGAATCCAGATCGTCGAAAAGCTCTTTAGACGGCGAAGTCGAAGGCGAAGGCGAAGGCGAAGGCGAAGGCGAAGGTGATGGCGACGGCGACGGCGACTGCGACGGCGACGGCCAAGGTTCGGCTAAGAAATCAACCAGCAGTTTCATCAACGTTACTATGAAATCGACGAAATGCGCACGGCGCCCTCTGTCGCCGGTCGCCACGACGGCCGCCGATGTAAATCATTCGCAATCGCAACTCGTCGATAACGGAACGGACAGCGCGTCAGCGAAAAACGTGTACGAAATACAAACGGGAAGCATCAAGAAAGTTCGGTCGCGGCCGTTCTCGCCGTTTCGACCCATCGAAGAGAACGCGTATACGCAAAGTTCAAAATTGTACGCTTCGGAGCGCGCCTCTACGCCGCCGCCGCCGCCGCCGTCCAAATTACTCGTACAATCCTCCACCTCCGCCACCGCTCCGTTATACGCTTCTGTCAAACAAAAATATCGCCACCACCACCACCACCACCAACAAAGCCAGCAGCAAGACGCCACCACCGAGACGACGTCGTCGTCGTCCTTTAATAGAGCTACGCCCGTCGCTACCGACCTACAAACACTACCAGGAGGGCATTCGAGAGCCTGGTCTCCGCTACAGCACAAACATAATTCCAACGGAATTGCCAAGGTACCTACCTACTATATCTATGTACCTAAGCACCGGTCTTTCGCTATTTGTTGGTAATTCGCTATCGCGTATATACGTAAATACTCGTATGCGTAGCGTACGTTAGTCTAGCCTAGGTACATCTACATACGTATAGATAGAATCGTAATTTACCGAATAGATGAGCGGTTGAATTTCGCTTGGGTGTTGCTAGGTATATATGTAGTATACTCGTATAAGGTCCGTGCGTGTGGGCGGAAGCGGAAAGAAAGATTGGCTTACCGCAACCACCGACGACACAATCCTACTTCATCTACAGATACCTACTTTAAGAGCTTTCGGCTGGCCTATATTTGAGCCGACTGGCCCGCCTGGCGCATAATACTACGTGTGTCACGTTTATTATAGGTACTCGTACTTAATAGATACTGTTACCTATTTTCGCAGATTGAAACGGCCATTTCGCAGCCGCAGAGAAAATCTACCTTGATCGGACGTAATTTCCTCAGTGATAATAAATCTTGGAGTCGATCTGAAAGAAGATTAACCGATATCAGCGACTCGGACGTACAAAAAGAACCGGATCCCGACTATACGCCTCGATTAAGAAAAAAGGTACATAGGTAAACGTATACGACATAGTTACGTAGACGTACGCGCTTATCTACGCACTCTTAATTTTACTCGCGTCGCCGCCATAGCCTTTTACGCGCACATTTCGACGTTCGACCCGTCTACTTGACAATCAATCTTACTGCCTACCTACCTACCTACCTACCTACCTACCTACCTACCTACCTACCTACGTACCAACCAACCTATCTACTTGGACGAAAAGTGAAAGGAAACGATAAATGTTTTTTAGTTTAGGTTACAGGTAGAATTGATGTAGTTGTTATAGATGGACGAAACCGACATCGACAACCCAAAATGTGTAACTGTGTACGTACCTAAACGTAAAGACCATCATATACCTACGAGTACTTTCATATTATCGTTGTTGCACCAAGCACTCGATTGTGAGAAAAAACTTGCATCATGTAGGTAGTCCAAAATTTTTCTCTCGACCAATCGCAAATCGCATTTAGCAACGAGCGACGCCCTCTAATTATCAAATTATTATTAACAAATTTTTGAGGGGTCGGGGGTGGGAATACACCTTTGGAGAAATTTGGCCTCAACTCCCTGTAAGGAGTATCAACTATCAAATACCTATAGGTACCTAGACCGACCTACCTACCTACTTGTGTTTCTATCCCTTTTATAGAAAAATATATTACGAGTGTCGTTGTACCGCCGCCAGTAAAAAGAATTGCCTGTACATTCCTGGTGGCATTGTGAGTGATACTATTCCACATGATTTTAGGCTTGAAACATTATGGCGCCAATTCCTATCGATATTCGAGGAATTATACAGGGTGTACCGGCAATACCGGCATACGAGTAAATCCTTTCGAGTTAGCCTATACCGAGTCGATGTAAATATATTTGCACAACCTCAGGACCGCAGAGGCTGAGTTATAATATGGTCGTCGATTTTTTTTTGTCCGGACATTTGTCAACAATAATTTTATTATTTGCTCTTTGCTCGTAACTTTTGATTGGAGTAAAATATAGGGTTATTGGGGTTACGTCATTACATTAAA
The DNA here is from genome assembly GCA_959613365.1 of Balanococcus diminutus. Lineage (NCBI taxonomy): Eukaryota > Metazoa > Arthropoda > Insecta > Hemiptera > Pseudococcidae > Balanococcus > Balanococcus diminutus. Next base: position 68,271,047 of record OY390714.1, read on the forward strand.
AGAGCCAGACTTTATTTCGTGTGGAAAAGTGAAAAATTTACAACTAGGTCAAACAACACCAGAAAAATTAGAAAAATTGTCACCTTTTTTAAAACACGTTTTTTCGAATGTACGTACATACACAATTATTTTGCTTGGTATTTGTAGACTTGTTTGTCAAGTTATAAAAATTACCAATTAGGTACCTACATAAAAAAAATTCCAGCCAACACGCAGTTGCCGTCCGATGCCGCAACGTGCAACTCTCTTAGCCATCTCGTAGCTGTCGAGAAGCGCAAGGTTAAAAACACTCGACCAAAACGGGGGAAAAATTTAATGAACATAACCGAGCTCCTGCGGTCCGGAGGGTGAGCAAACTTATTTACATCGACTGCCCATAAGTTGCGTACTTACTGGTTATGCGGTTCTCTTCCTATGCCGGTAGAGGTAGGTACACCCGTATGTGGTATATGTATGTACACTAGGTACATTACATACATAACAACATAGCTTACGTTAGCTCATGTTGGTAGATATAGCGTAGCATTTTTATAGAATAGCCTAGGGCACGCTTGTGTTTATCCTTACACCCGCGCCCTTACCTATTACCTGTATAATATAACTTTGGGTACCTCTAGCTACGAGTAGGTATGCACCAAGTCCAGATCGGTTGCCTAGCGAGATCGACGAATCTTCATTTTTGCAGGAAAAACGCGTCGCGTTGAAAGCGGAAACGGCAATTTTTGAAAATTAGGTACTTATTAAAACGTCCGAGTAATCGAGCTATCGAGTTGTTCCTAATTTTAAGACAAGTTTCGTATTTTCATCGAGTATTTTTTAGAAAAAGAAGAAATTATTCTTTGTCTTTGGCATATCCTAGAATCCTACGCCGCGCCGCTTAATACGCATAATTATTATTGCGCTTTGGTGTTATGCAACCAGAAATGTACCAAATGGATTAGATAGTTCTACGTATACGTATGTAAGTACTACCTATGTAGGCCGTAGGTATTCCAAGTCTAGGCGAACTGGGTCATTTGAACAAACTAGGCAATATTTTTTGAAGGGGATGGGAGGGGTGGGTGGGGGGGGGGGGGGGGGGGACACGCATACCCATTTGAGCTTGAAATGCGCTTTTTGGTGGTTTTTAAAGCACATTTTTGCATAATTTGCTCAAATTACGAAATTCAAAAGAGTGTTTTAGAAAACTACGCTTCAAAACAAGACTGAAAAATGGGAAGTTACCAGCTGCAGCGGTTGGTTCAATCGTCGACTTTTCTGTTTCTTCGTTTTATTCGTCTAAAGATTAAAACGTAGATTTTTTTCCTTTTCTCGCAAAATGTTTTCAAAATACCTACATTTTAAGACCAGCTTTGTGTGCAGATTCAAAATTAGCTTTAAACTGATACACTCGTATCGCAGGTGCCTAATATTTAGGCATATTTTCAGTACGCTTACATACATTATAGCATATCATAAACTCGCTACATTTACAATCATGGTTTACATACTAGTAATGCTATATTGGCTGCTCCGGAAGGAAGGGTGGGTGGGTGGGTGGGTAAGGTGGGTAGGTGGGTAGGTGGGTAGGTAGGTAGTACGCAGGTAGGACTAGTCCAGTGCTGGACTGATAGGAAGCAAAGGACAGCTTCCCCGATATTTCTGAAAATTTTTGGTTTTAGTCGGGACTTTGCGGTTCGAGTGAAAAATTCGAGATTTTCCCCCTTCTACCTATATTCTACGACTTCGGTGAGTCCGTCTTGCGTACGTTTCTCTTATACAGAGATTGAGGTGCTTAAAAAAATGAACAAAGCCAAATAAAACTAGATAGGTAGGTAAGTAGGTAGGTAGGCAGTTATGCGGCGCTCTACCAAACCAAGTACCAATTGACTGTTGCTGTACGTTTACGTTGCTTCGACAGGTGTCTTCTACGCCGGACGTGCGTTCGAGCTCGCCCCTGCCGTCGGCGCAGCGGCGGCCGGACACGACGAAGAAGAAAATTTATCAAAAAACTCGTTTCGCCGCGGACATGCCTATGGTGAAACGTTCGAAATCGACCAATCGATCGGAACGCAAGTCGGGTATCGGCGAAACTTTTCGCAAAATAATGAGTAAATTTCACAACAACAAAGAGGGCGTTGAAAAGAAAGGCAAAAATTGGAGGAACGATTCGTCGCCGCCGCCGCCGTCATCGTCTTCGTCACCACCACCACCGACGGCGGCAGCAGCAGCAGCGCCACCGTCGAGCTCTTCGATATCGAAAAATTACGGCGCTGGAGCTGGCGGTTATTATCAAACTTTCGGAAATGTAGACAATCATATCGACGCGGCTACGGCGACCGTGACGAACGATTCGTCGTCAGAGGACGTAGGTGAGAATGTTATGTACGCGACGACGGCGGCCGTAGAAAAAAGTGGGCGCGAATCGCCACTACCAAAACAGGCGGCCAAACGTTTCTATTCTTCGGAGGAATCGTCTAACAATGCGAACGCGATCGTTTCTAAAAAACGCGTTACTGCAACGCCAGCGCCCGCGCCCGCGCCCGCGCCACCGCCTGCATCGTCGTTGGTTAGAAGGTCTTCAACGTTGACGACTGGCAAATCGAACTCGAATGCGAACGCGAACGGCAACATCAACACCGCTTCTTACGCCAGCCAGACGTTAGATCGAAATTATCGCGTCAAGAAGAAGAAACAGCAGCAGCAGCAGCAGCAGCAGCAGCAGCAGCAGCAGCAGCAGCAGCAAGACGAAAACAATATGTTCAAGCGACGTTCGCCCGTGCAAAAATATTACTTGGGAGAGGATCCTTTTGGCGGCAGCATTTACGGTAGAGAGAAAGAGTACGATGCGGCAGCCACCAAACCTTTTAGAAGAAAACATAAAAGCGCAAACGCCAACGACGAAGAAAAAAAAAGTGTCAGGTAAGCGCGTTCTTTTGCTATTTTCGTGTTTCGCTATTCGCGCGTAACCTAACCTAACCTAACCTACTCTAACGTAAGCTAACGTAAGTTAACGACAGCCAAGTAGGTAAACTGGGCAGTGACAGTGATGAGCCCTACAAAGGGTACCTACCTACTTTTCAATTTTTGATTTTCCCTCTTCGCTTCTTGTTTTTACTTACCTACTAGTCTCGTAGGTATTTTGTGGCCGTGCGTCGCGTCGCGTCGCGTACGAGTCGCATACCATACCGCGCGTACCTAGAGTGCTAGTAGACCTACGCACATTCTTACTACGACTTACTATACGTATATTCTATGATACAACCACCTCCACCTCCCTCCACCTCCTCCTCTTCTTCTTCCCCCACCGCCAGTTTCCAGTGTTTGGCACCTCACCCACTACCTACGCAATGCCCATATACCTACATGCGTAATTATTTCATCGAAGCTTATCGCAACTCTTTCTAACATAATACGAGTAGAACAACACTGCGACACCATCACCATATCATCATTCATCAGCATCACACCTGGCTATAGAGCTACACCTACACATTTTAAATTTACGTGAGATACTTTTGATACTTAATGTATCTTTTGCAGCCGAAAATATTTATTGTAGCATACGTTAGTACCTACCTACCTACCCACCTTAACTATCTTCCTGCCTGCCTGCCTACCTACCTACCTACCAACCAACCAACCAACCAACCTAACTATCTACGTTGATTGGTCTATCTAGGTATATTTTTTTCTTTCGCCACGCGCCACATGGGCGAAACGCAACAGGTGCCCATTCGTAAAATATGTTTTTGCAAAATTCTCATTTCTTCTGTTACTTACGTTAGGCAAATTGGTCGCTGCGTGGAGGCGCCGCGCCGTGTCGCCGATTGCGCATATTTACGCTTCTCTTGGGAACCGGAGAAGGAAAGAGGTCTGACGCGACGTATCCGTAATTAATTAAGGCGACGCGACGCGCTTGTTTAAAGAATCGCTGTCGCCGCTGCTCGCGACATCAATAATTTTCACTTCTATGTATCATCATTTCCGCTCCATCGAATAAATCATTCCGAATAATGTTCATATTCGACAGCCCTAACTACTATCAACCATCCCTAACACGGTTAGGCTTAATTTTTTTTTTTTTTTTTTTTTTTTTTTTTACAATGTTAGGTATAGGTACGAGGTTACGTGCCCATTTCCCTAAGCCCGCGCCATCTTTTTTTTCTTCTTTTTTTTGGACAAAATGAACGTGGCTCCGAGTACGCGCTTCCGCATGACGACCTAACTATTTCTTGGCTCGCGTATCCGGTTTTTTCTCGCGTAAACTATACCTATTTCACAAGTCGGGTAAAGGTAAAACCCACTTGGTTTTCGGCCCTTTTGGAAGGATATAGCCTACGTACCTCAGGAGTACGGACCAAAGGAGCAAAAAGTTGCTATCTGGTTTTTTGATGGTTTAAGATATTTATTTTTTTCTAAAATGCGAAAAACGATTTTTGCCCCAGCCCTTACGCTAGATAGGTAGCTTTCCAAAAACCAGGTCAGATGGACTTGGTGGGTTTTATTTTTACCTAGCAGGTGACGAATAATTACCTTAGGTATCCTAAAAATTTGCAAAGTAGCGCGATAAGTCGCCGTCGCGTCGCGTCAGCCTTCACTCGAGCTTATGCGAATCGAGGGTGTGATACGTAGTTGAAAATTGTGTCGCCTATTTTCAGCCAAAAACATACGACGTATTATTAATTATTAGGTACCTACTATCTAGATTAGTGTTATGATATGTACGTTGCCGTAGTGCTACGAAACGACACGACACGACGCAAATTACTCGCAGTTGGGTTTGAAATTGAACATCCAACGCGCGTAAAATAGCCAACCTACGCACCTAGTCTATCTGAAATCGAATACCATACCGTAGGCACAATATGCAATTTACAGGTAACGCGCTTAGCGCTCACCAATACCAGTACCACCTACAACGATTTCGATGTCGATGTTATACTTTGTTCAAGGAAATTCATACGTACTTAGTCCGTATGCATCTGACCACCGACTGATAATACATTAATCAAACAAAACAAACAAACAAACAAGCTAGCGGGAGTGCGGGACGTACAAAAGAAGTAACAACGGATGTTTTTCAAATTTACCTACTTACTCACTCACTCACTCACTCACTCAATGATCTTCACAATACTAAATGACCTCATTTCTTTTTTTAGAAAAATTTTTCAATACCTATGCCTTCAAAAAAAAAAACTGATGAATTTTTTCTGCCGTTCGTTACCTTTATCTCAGAAAAATTAGTAAACAGCGTTGATATTTTTCAATTTGCAAAAATGTTCAAAATTCAATTTAAAAAAAATTTCCAACTTGATTTAATCGTAAAAATGTTTTTTTGTGGTCGCATAATGAATAATTGATGATATTCGTACTTGGCTACTTAACTTACATTAGATCGGTTTTTGTATTTGATTTTTTTTTTTTTAATTTACGAGTAGGTACTTGTTCAACTACTTAGGTACCTAAACTATACCTATTCGATACTTATATACAACCTCGAGTTTTCGATCAACGTATTCGGGTTTCTCGATGCGATGCAAATAGGAGTACCTAGTACCTACACGAGTAGGTACGATACATATATTATGCCGCATTTCGCCGTAGAGTATAATTATTGTGATTTAATTTTGAGAACACATCGACGCCAGCGCAGCGGCTTCTACGACGCGACGTGTTTAAAATTTTGAAAAAATCGCAAGAAATACCGTTTTACGCGCCTATTAAATTTCGTTATTTGCATACTAGAGTGATTGATTTCAATAGGCAGGTATACAAGTTTAGGTACGATACATATTTTGAAGAGCCAAATGTAAGCCTGATTTCAATTTACTGTCAAAAGTTAATAGTCTGATTATAATAGGTATACTTGATATATACTTGGGTGATAATTATAATAAACGTACGATGTACAATGTACATCGCTATAGGCACTTATCGATATTCTTTGTAAGTAAGTAGGACTTAGTGAGTAGTAGGTACACTGACCTATACATATTATATAACTTTTTGGTTTTTGGTTTTTGCCGCAGAAGTCATATTTTAAACGGAATGAACAACATATTTGGAGGCCGTCTTGGTAGATCGATCAGCAGTAAGCTGCCCAATTCGAATTCGGATTCGAATCAAAAGTCTAAAAAAGTACATATCGACTATACGAACAGAGGAGGCATACAGACATTGCCGAGGAAATCTAAGAAACAAGTAAGTGACATTGATAGATTTACGTATGTACTATGTAGATATCGTACTTATGTACCGTGGGGTGCTGCCCAGTCTAGCCAGTACCTACCTATCTACCTAGTACCTACTTACTTACATAAATAAATTACTCGTACGTATGTCCATATGTAATCTCGGATACCATAGGTATACTTCTTGTGGGTATTTCTATTTACCTTGTACGTACGTACTACGAAGGCGCTGCAATTGACGGCAAATTCAAAAATTTCACCACCTTTTTACAGTTTCCGCATCTGTTGAATAAATACTCGTATATATCTACGAGTAATGTATGAAAAAGAAAAAGTATTCAGAGTAGGTACCTGCACCCTTCGCGCTTTACTACCTATTTACGCGACATTTTTTGTGTGTCGATGAGAAATGGTGGTGGTGGTGGTGGTGGTGGTGGTGGTGGCCTTCTAGCGGTTATAAATCACTTTGATATTTTAACGTAAAAGCAAAAGCTAAGCGAATCACTACCTAGTATCTACCTAGCTGCGAGGTACTAGATAGGTTTAGGTATTTCTGAATTTCCTGCGGTTGCGTACTGCGTACTTACGTACTCGTACAATTAGTATACGATGTGTAAACTGCGATTACATACCGAGACTACTGTACATGCGAAAAACATAATACTTAATTATCGTACCTCTTCTTATACCGTGTATTAATTTTTCTTTCTCTCTCTCCTCCTCCCCCTCCCTGACAGGTTTATATAAACGATCCGAGCAGCGATCAGGAGAATCTGCATTCGCGCAAATCGTTAAACCGAAACGCCAACAGTATGATCAACGTATCTGTAATAAATGGCGGCGGCGGCGGTGGCCGAACATCCGCTTACAAATCGTCGCCGGACATTCTAGGACCTCAAAAACCAGCCCGCACCTATCGCACCTCTCTTCTACGCAGTAAAAGTTTCAACGTTCAGTTAGGTCCTTACGGATACGAAAGGTCGACGTCGCCGGGGTTCGCCTTTAAAAGTAACCCTCAGCTGCACAAATTAGAAGAATCGCAGGCGCCGTTGAAAAGTCCCGGTATCGTTACCAGTATAAGTCGTAGTACCAGAGATTTGTCGAAAGCGGCCGACGACCGAAACAACAACAACAACAACAACAACAACAACAACAACAACAACAACAACGACGACTATTTCGACGCGGCGGCGACGGCGGATTTTTCCAAAATTAACGGCTATTCGACGTACGACAATTCGTCGACGCGGCGACGCATATTTTTAAAAGGACTGAAGCACAGAGCTCCCGAATTGTACAAGACTCTGCACGAAGACGACGAATTCGATTTGCATTTGCGATCGAAAAATGGCGGCACGAACGCCACCTCGCCGTCGTACAGGCCTAAACACAGGCAGCTAGAGTATAGTAATTCGTTCCACAGCGGCACCTCGCCGTCGTACAGGAAATCCACCGTTTCGTTCGAATCGGATAGACGTTCTCCGACAACGATTGGTCGTCCGTTAGTCGCGACCGATTCCAGAAACGGCGGCAACGGCAACGGCAACGGCAACGGCAACAACAGCGATGGTTATTCCGAGACGGTGCGCATCACTTCGAAATCGAACGATCCTGTTAGACCGAGCGTCACCAACACGGTGCAGAGTTTCTCCAAGAAAACCATCCCGTCCAAAGATGGCCGCGTCGAAACCATCGAATCCAGCGAAACGACCAGAGTGACCAAGAGCCATTACAGAGGCAACGACGCCGCCACAGCCGCCGCCGACAGCGACAACGATAGAAACACCTCCAACAGCAGATTCGAGTATAGTACGAGGAAAAATGGCGGCGGCGGAGTTGTTATCGAAGTACGAAATGACAGAAAATGACGCAGCGGCAGCGCATAGCCCAGACACTCGGTAGGCGCTCACGTTCCTGACGTACCCAACACCCATCTATTCTATAATATTTCTATCTATTTATTTACCTAGATACCTACCTACCAAACGTACGTTATATTGTACAGATTTACACCCAAAACTCACACATCTCGTTCGCGAAGAACGCTAGTCACGACTTTTACGCGCGTACCATACGATACGATACGATTATCGATGCCGCGCCGCCCCCGCCCGTTCAAGTGTATAGGTAGGTATTGTATTGCGATTGATTCCGACATTCTTATTTCGTATCATTCTGTTGACGCGTAGGCGTAGGTTAAAGCCTAATTTAATGGCGGATACACCGAGAGTACCTACCAAAAATATTCTTCCTTTCGTAATTCGTACGTTCGTACGTAGATAGGTAGGTCAAAAGGTATGCAATTTCCGATGGATTTCGTCGATTACAAGTACCTACTCCTATGTATTTAGTATCTATCCGCGCGCGTCTATTTATAATAAGTGTATGTTTGACCTATTAGTATTGTACTGCTTGTACGTAATACGTATGTAGATGTACTATGTAGCTATGTACGTAGGTAGCGCTCTACCATTTGTTATGTCTTTTTTATCTTTCTTCCTTTATATCTACCAACCTATTTTTTTTATTTTTTTTTTTATTTTCATTTCTTTTTTACAAGTTTTTAATTTTTATGAAATTTTCAAATGTGCCATTCCTGTACGCGTTGCATCGCATCGCGTCTCGATAAATATTGTGATTATAAGCGTAAATTCCTAAATAAAAACAACAACAAGTAAACAAGCAAAACGCGGGTAACGTATGAACTTTTACCCATACCATACCATACCCACAACCACATCCACACCCATATACCTACCTGTAATGTTAACGTTCTAATGAAATATATTGTTTTTTCTTCTTATATAATGAAAACATAAAATACACAAGTACTAATACTTATACTCGATGATTGTAATTTTTTTCATCAAGTAGGTAAGGTACCTAGCAATCCGCACTGCGAGAGATATAACATCATTTCCGGCAAAGTGTAGAAAATTTTATTTACTCGAACCAACGTAACGTTGATAAGTAGATATCGACGCTGGTACGTAAGCAAGCTAGTAAGTAAGTACCTAAGTAAGTACATAGTACATACATCTGTATATAAGTATACATACTAAATTAAACACCAAACCTACTGACATGACGCAGCAAACCGGTCGAACGAGTAGATACATGTACTGGTTGCGGGTACCTACCTACCTACCTACCTACCTGTACCTAAGTACGTACGTAAAACGCGCGGTACGTACAACAAAACACGCAAGGTAGATAGATAGATAGGTAGGTAGGTAGTTAGTTAGTTAATTAGGTACGTACGTACACGTTTAGAGTACGTTATCTAGGTAAATTGGGTAGGTAGACGTAGATTACACGAAGAAAAGTTCGCACAGCCACAGGTAGGTAGGTAGGTAGGTAGGTAGGTAGGTAGGTAGGTAGCTGATAGCCTGCTGACACTCCACTCGGCTCAATCGCTCGTAAGTCGTAAGATTACCGGCTAGCGGTAAAGGTAAAAAAAAAACATTGGCACGGCGCGGCGGCGGCGGCGGCAGCGTTCATTGTTTTTCATCGTCGGGGAATAAGTCGCGCATCATGGTATTCAAATCGAAATGCCTGTCGATGCTGTAAAAATCCGCCCCGCCGTCGTACTTTTTTAGGTCGACCATTTTTTCGGCAAACATTTCGGCGTTTTCGCACCATCTGTCGACATCTTTGTCAACTTGAACTATTTGCACGCTTCTATCTTTGGCTGGCGGCGCATTCGACTCTACTTCCGGATGGTGCCTTATTTTGTGCGCTTTCAAATTTTTCATCGATACGAATGTGCCGCCGCACTGATCGCAGCGGCACGCGTCGTTGGCTGTGCGCGTGTGCGTTCGTAAATGCATTTTTAACGCGCTCTCTTGATTGAATGCCGAGTCGCAAATTTCGCAACGAAAGGCTTTTTCGCTGGCGTGCGCGCTGCTGTGACGATCCAAATCGCTCTTTTTCTTGAACGTTTTACGACAAATTACGCAACAATGGCAGCGTTTTCTTACAGGAACGGCGGCGGTGACAGCGTCCAAATCTGCCAAGTCAATATCCTGCAAAACAACACGCATCGGCGAGTCTGTATTATTACTGCGACTGCGACTGCCAGCAAGTGCATCACTAATGCATACGAGACGTAACAACTACGAGTCTACGTCGCATGACACGGGCATTCGACGTTTTCAACCGACAAATTTCGAATTCCCATTTTTAATCAAAAATACCAATCTATCTATTTAGTATCTACCTGCTGGTGGGAGGGGGTGGGGGAGGGGGAAGGGGGAGGAGAAAGACGCGAGTCATAGCTTCCGCTCATAGCTACGAGTATTTTATGTATACGAGACGAGTACAAATTACAATCAGTACACTCGCTGTACACTGTACAGTACGTGCGTCCGTTCGATGTTCTCGTATCACCGAGAGTTAAAATCCCACCCAATTCACGTTACAAATCTCGCATCGATAACATTGATTTTGCTTCGCGTTCGTTGGTCATCGAATGCATGCGCGTCTCGTCGCGTAATTATGACGCGACGTCGAATTGGTTTGGTATGTTTACGGCTCGGCTCGGGTGTACGAACAACATTAATCGAACGTACCTGTCTGTAGTACAACTACCAACTACAACTAGGTAGTAGGTAGGTACAACGAGTAGTACATACTACTCGTATACATACACGTGAAAAGCAAACGAACGCGCGAATGATAGAAAAAATATACGCGCGTACTTGAAATTCAAAGTTGTCGGTGGCGGCGACGGCGGCAGCCGCGTCGTTGGCGTCCGCGTCGATCATTTCCGGTATAATATATTCGACGTTGTCATTTCGCGTGCCACCGGCTGGTTCCAAGCTCACGTCTAGGCAGGCGTTATTTTCGATCTCAATCAAAGCGGACTCGGCCGAACACTTCCATTTGCATTTATCCTTATCTCCTAAATGCCTTTTTTGATGACTGTCTCTATGGCCGGAGGTGCGAAACGTTTCTTTACAATAAAGACATTGGTACGGTCGTTCGCCTAAGAATCAACGAATAAAATAACGAATAAATACATGGATAAATAAACGCGAATGGGCGAATGAATGAATAAAACTGCGTAGCAGTGCGGTACGCACCCGTGTGAAGTCTCATGTGCGTTTTCAACGATCCGACGGTCGCGAAAAATCTATTGCATACGTGGCAGAAGATATTGTTGACGGAAAAATGCGTTTTCAAATGGCAATTCAAAATGGATTTGACGGTAAAGCATTTGCTGCAGTAATCGCATTTGAAAGGCTTCTCTCCGGTATGGATGCGAATATGGCGCACCAGATCGCACATCTTTTTGAAACTTCGACTGCAGTAGCTGCACACGTTTTCTTTTTGCATTTTTCTCAACTCGTTTTTCTTAGTTTTCTAAAACGAACAGCGAACTTGTACAAATCGGCTTACGCGACGTAGTACGCTTACCTTCCTTTAGGTTACTCTGTTACAATAGTATGTACTAAAGTAAGTAAAGTAACGTATATTTTCAAATATGGTACAGCAGATTAGTATTGCAATTATAAGTACCCAGCTCGTAAGTAGTAGTAGTAGTAGTAGTAGTAGGGCACGTACCGGTATCGCGGCCTGCTCCTCGTCTTTGTCCGTTGCGCTCGGGCGACCACTGTCGCAATTGTTGTTCTTTAATAAAGAAGAAAGCACTTTTTCCGAAATCGAGCTGTATTTATGCGGCTTTTGGCACGCGATCTGTATTTTTTGTTTTTCGCTCAGCAGCAGGTCGTTGGCCGAATTCTTTTTTCTTTTCTGCTCGCATTTCTTGTCGACGGACGACATGAGATGAATATCGGTAATGTGTTTCTTGGCTGCATCCAACGAATCGAACAAATCGCCGCAATGTACGCAAGGGTATTCCCTTGGAAATACAATACAAACGGTAAATGCTACAGGTCTAGCGCAGTAAATACATAAATATCTATGTATCTAACATAGTACATAATTAATTATGTACAAACGTGTACGTACGATAAGTACCTAGTTAGGGTTGACGCGTTGACGCGTAGGTACGAGTGAGTATAGGATAAGAATACGATGCGAACACGGTAATTAGTAGCCTGCACCGAGAGAGAGAGAGAGAGAGAGAGAGAGAGAGAGAGAGAGTGAGAAGAGAGAGAAAATGAAATCTTTCCTATTTAATCCATGTGTGTGTGTGTAGTGTAGCTATGTACCTACTCAGATTTTAGCTCGTCGTTTCGTCAACATCTCAAAGAGAGCATCGATAACAGATCTTTGGATTAAATCAAAATAACGCCTATTACGTCTACGCAACGTTTGGAAACTCACTTGTGTAACGAATGTTGCGCTATATGATGGGTCAGCTGAGCCTGCGTTTTATTTTCTTTTCCGCAATATAAACACTCGAACGATTTACATCCGTCGTGAGTTTGCAAATGTCTCTGAAATCGTGAGAGGGAAGGCGATAAAAACGCGTACCAATCGGTAGTTATATACACGAAGGTACGTGCGATGATGCAGAATGCAGAAGAAGAATTATACCGCGTAAAAAGTTGACGCGCTACAACAACTGCCAGACTTACCAATAGGGTTGGCAAATTTCTGAAAGTTAGATAGCAAGTATTGCAAGCGTAAAAATAACTATCGATCGTATTCGTTTCGCCGCCAAGACAATCCAATTCTTGGTAATCTTTCTGCGCATCCGTTTCGGCGAAACACTCTTGGTAACATTTTGTACTCCTGCGAGAAAAATAAAAAAATAAAAAATAAACGGCCGAACTTGAAATTTATACGCTACGTAACGTATAATTTCCTGCTCGCGTCGCGAGACAAATTATTTGGCGCGTACTTGTAAATAACAGCTCCAGCGCTATTCAACAGTTCGTTGGACGATGTGATAGCAGCGTCGGCGTCTACTTGGTTCATTTCAATTGGTATGGTGTTCGTCTGTAAACGACCAACAAACCAGTCATCGAAGAAACGTAAACAAATAATCGCGATACCGCGGCGTGTACAGGTTACAGATGTTGCGCGAATAAACAAAAACAAATCGACATTAATATTTTGTACAAGTAGTACTTAGGTTAGTAAAGGAAACGATACGAGTAAACGTACGACGGCGGGTCGAGATAAGAATAGTGTTGAAAGAGAAACGCGTACCTACACCTAGGTAGAATAGAAAAATTTGAAGAGCAAAGTCTTACTTGAAATTCGAATAAGTCATCTTCTATGGTATCCAGCGTCAACAATTCGCTTTTTAATCCATCGTCGGTAAGGTCGATAGAATTTTCTACGTTTTCATTCTACAAATAAAATTCACGCTATCACTTAGCAGCTATCGACGCGACGTGAGCTAAATAGGCAATAGGCGTATGGATGGAATAAGTGGCTGGCCAGGGGGCACCATACTAACCACGCTAATCTGCGACTCGTCAAATAACGCCGTCGTCTCGTTTAAATCCAAGTGGCCATCGCCACGGCTAACCGCCGAAGTTTGCGCGGCGATGGCGCCGTCGTCGCCGCCGCCGCTAAATATTTGGACGGCGTTCGTTACAGCAAAATGACCGTCGTCGCTCGTAACGCTCATTTCGACTGGATGCCGATGACGACGATTCTCGCTAGCCGTAGCGTTATCGAAGGCCTCGTCGGCGTCTGAAATGCGTATCGAAATACATACATACACGTATATTAGGTATGCTACACGTATGTACCTACTCGCCGCGAATCCCAAGTACGGTACAGATATTATTGGTCGACTGAAAACTCACCACCAGCGTAAGCGATAGCGTCCGCGTTGTCGCTGTCGTTGGTTAGTTCGATTGATACACGCGTGTCATTCTCATCCTCATCGTTCACGCCCACGCCCACGCCCACGTTATCGATGACCAGCTCAAAACGGACGTTTTCGTCGTTGGTCGTCTGCCGCGATCTCTGCTGACAAATAATTCGCATCGCCCACAGTTGAAATATCGCGTCGCGTCGTCGGGGTAACGTACCAAGTGCTCGACACGTTGTTACGAGAGCGCGCGACCGCCTCGTACGTATTTATTATAGTACGTTCGGCCAATGATGTCACTTGGCAAAATAAATAGCGGTGACCACGATGAAAGCGCGAAGCAATTAGAAGCCGAGACTGGTTCATTTTTGTTCAGCCTTCTTCGTGTCAAAACTTGCCAAGTGATATCTTTCGCCGAACGTAGTACATTTATACATCCTCTCGGGCGTAGCGTAGTGACGTGACGCGGCGCGGCGTGGCGTCCGTTGCAGAAGCGAATGTCACGGTATGGACGTAAATTTGCGCGGAACATTGGACGTTTTTGCCTCGCTCTCGCGTCGCGCCACACGCACCATGCGACTACGTGCACGTATTTCTTACCGCGCGCGCAGGTTTTCAATGTACATTAAATCAACTTACCGCGAGAAGGTGATGATCGAGAGGCGGAGCAGAAGGCTGTTGACGACGGTGACGACGACGACGATCGGCCTCGGCGTACTCGTCTTGAATTGTTTTCGTCCGTTTGCTCGCGCCGCAATCTTCTAATCTGAACATTTTACCGCAAACCTGACATTCGACGTCGTTTGCCGATTCTCTGCAGTCGGATTTGCTCGCATTACGAGCGTCTCGTCGATTTTTCGCGCATAATTTTTCAACGCCTTTCAAACACGTCCGCGTAGCGTGCATTTCTCGTGCCTGAAGAGCCGGCGAGTTGGCAACGTTGTCGTGTCCTGCCGCGCTCGCATCGCTACAAAAGTAATCGTATTGAAAAAAAAAAAAAAACCAAAAACACGCACCATCGATACGTAGAGACAACAGGCTTGTAGACCTAAAACCCCTAGGCTCTCCTCCCCTCCCCCACCCCTCATCAACGCCGGTAAAATTTTCATCACGTACGTGGAAGCCCCACGATTCGAATCTACACCGACGTCGTGCGTTGTGTTACAGACTGCTTTCGGAGTTAGCACACCCATTTACGTTACGTTACGTTACGTTACGTTTCGTTTCGTTTCGTTTCGTTTCGTTTCGTTCGTCTCGGTTACGAGCGACGTACGAGTCGAGTCGAGTACGTATTTGGCTACTTACGCGCAACAGTTATGGCAAATATTGGCGTCGTGAACAGCGCGCAGGTGTTGCTTCAATTTGTTGTAGCTCTCGAAACGGACGTTACAAAATTTACAATCGTAAGGCGGTAAAATCAGGTTAACGGTGTCCCGTAATCTGGCTCCTGTAAACGAAACGAAAGGTTAACGACATCGATACGGCTTCTCCTCGTCTCGTGAGAAAATTGACCAAGTTGAAGCGCGTACGTTCGGACAAATCAGACTTTTTCGTTGAAACTGCATTCGCGGTCGCGATATTGGCGGCAGCGGCTACAGCGTTTGCGTGCAGCTCGATATTTGACGACGGCGACAGGTACACGCCGGCGGCGTTTGCCGTAGAGAAACGATTATTCGATTGGTTTTTACGAAACGACGCGTTACTCCTCGGACCCGTCGTATCCGTTTGTCGTTCCATCACTTCGCCATGTAACCTGTAATCAAAGTAGACCGGACAAGTTACTTACTCGTACGTACCTACTTGGCACAAAAACCGACCAACGTCTCGTGAAAATATGTACTACCTTATTACCTCCACACACACACACACACACACACACACACACACACCCATACGGGTGTCTCTGGAAAATTCTCCCAACGACTACCCCATCATTTTGCTCGCCACTTCCGTCGCCTAATACGAGTAGGCGCGAATGTATATAAGGCGCGGCGCGGCGCGGCGCGCGGTAGTAGTATGAAATATTAGATTTAGTACGCGAGGTCGGTGGGGGATGATCCCACCAGCCGCCTCTAATACGTGTGCAAACTTACTTCAAATGGATTTTCATCTCCAGAGGGCTCGAAAAACAGTGATCGCATACGGCGCATTGGTAGGTTTCAGCCGTCGCGTGCAAAGTCAAATGCGTCAAAAAGGTCGACCGTTGCGAGAACGTTTTCGAGCAATGATCGCACTGAAACGAGAATTTTGTTTTTTGAAAAATAAAAAAGTGAAAATGATAATAATAATAATAATAATAGGTACCTAATAATCTGGCGCGAACAAGCTCGCAGTACATAAAACACCAGGGCTTTATGAAAGCGGGTAGGGTAGATCGAGTCGATACCTACACCTAGTGTAGTCATGCACGATGCCATTTTCTTGCAATTGAAAATATTGTTGGCGTTTATCGCTAATTATTCCAAAAATACCGAGTTTTACAAAAAATTTCGCAAGCGATATTTTCGGTGGAAAAGTATAAACATTAAGTATTTTTATTTTCATTATTTCATCTCGAGCAAAATTTCCGCTACAAGAAATACACATATATGGTTCGGGAAATTTTTGTAAAGCTCCAACTCGTATTTCTCGAGTTACTACATAAATTATTATAAACGCAGACAATATTCGCATTGCACGAAAATGGCGTCGTGACTCGTGACTACAGCCCTTCGGTTTCATGAAACGAACCAAGTACGAGCGAACACATTCTATACTATACGACAATACGACTACACGACTACCCATCGCATCGGTAGAGGCAGAGGTAGGAACTGTACGTGTGCGTGTACTCGTACGGTCCGGTCCGGTAAGTCGGTAACGCTTACGTTACCAAAATGATATTTAGCCGAGTAAGTACATAATATGTAATACGCCCGATTCCATTCAACTTGAGCCCTCACCAGTACCAGTACGTAGCACGTACTCGTATCAAAAGAGTAAATACCCGTATTGGTGCATTACGCATTGTTTACACGTTTACGCATTTGTATTTGTAGCAAGGGCTCGAGTTGAATGGAATGGAATGGAGTGGCCGGCGTATAAGTAGAAGTACCTACTCGTACAATCTAACAAGAAGCAAATACAAACGCGTAGATAGGCGTACGCGTATCACGTACACGTACACGTACAATACAATCTGCGGTGAATTACTTTAAACGGTTTTCCCAGAATGCTCAACTTCAAATGTCGAATGATTTCTTTGAGTTTAACGTTAACTTTAGGACAGTGAGAACATCTGTAGAAACGAGCGTTTCCTTTTTTCTCGACCAATACTTTTTGGTTGCTGCAAAACATTATTCATCGTAAGTAACACAAAGTCGAAATAACAATAAAATTACAAATACGTATCAACCACATCACACACACACACACACACACACACACACACACACACACTACGGATATGACTTTCGTCGTCGTCGTAATCGCGATATGCGTAAGTATCAAACGCGAGTATACTCGCCTGTTCGTGTTACTGGCAGATCTACTTCTACGTCGGTGTAGATAATACGTATCGACTAAATACCTACTCACCAAATAGCGCCTTTACCGTCGTCAAAATTGATACCGATGGTATTTATATCGGAATCTTTATCGAGCAGCGCACTCATATCTTCGTCGTTGACATCTGCGAGATCGGATAAAAATAAAAAGTCGCAGTAGGTACGTATGTTCGGTCGGTTGTACTGCGACACGACACGACACGACGCGACGCGACGCAACGCAACGCGTCAACATTGCGCCCGCACCAATTGACCGTGTCTCGTCGCGTCGCGTCAACAGCTCCATTCCCAAGACAAACGGGATTTTACGTACCGTCGACGCCGTTTTCGATTGTAATGGCAGTGCCGTCTGCAGGGTGGACGACCGGCTCGCTTTCGCTCGATTTCATTTGCTTCGTGACCGAAGATCCATTCTGTACCTGCGATACAAAGCGGCGAATAATGCAGACATGGCATCGGCGCGGCGCTCGAGAGTTACGAAATACGAAAAAACTGTCACTTACGTAAAGTTGCTGATGCACGCGATTCTTGTGAGCATTCAAACTGCACATTTTCTTAAACATACACGGGCATTCCGAGCACTTGTAGACTTTTTCTTCGACCCTGGGAATGGAATGCACGCGATTGATATGCTGCCGCAGGTTACCTAAGGCGATCGATCGTTAGTCAAGTTGAAGTCTACGTACGTAGCCGAGTGTACACAACTGTAAAATATGTACTTGTAGGGCCTACCTCTTTGACTGAAGCTGGTACCGCAAAAAGTACATTGAAAGGGTCGATCTCCGGTATGCTTGAGCATGTGTATTTTCAAAGAATTGGCTTGATTGAAGGCTTTACTGCATACGTTACACTAGACGTGGGCGAGAGACAGAATGCGCGCGTAAGAGAAGGTAGACTGAGGTAGGTTCGGTTGATCGGCGGTCAGTTGGCCACTGTCATGCCGCCGCCGCCGTTATGAATGATACAGAATATTAGGTACGAACCACGAAAGGACGCTCTCCGGTGTGTATACGCATATGGCGAATCAATTGACTAGGTTTTAGAAACCACTTTGGACACATTTTACAACGATTTATCCTCGAGCTGGGCACAGTTGGAGCGGCTTTCTTCTTATGCGACTTGGTAGCTAAAGCTTTCTTCAACTACGTTCCCGATAACATATACACGCGAATACGTATAATTTTCGCTAATTAATTAACGCGACCGCGCGATGCGATGCGATGCGATACGCTACGTTTACGTTATCGTTAGACCGTTAGTTGGTCGCCTCCTCACCTTTTCGTGTTCTTTTTTGTGCGCGTTGAACGTTTCGGCTCGTTCGAAATTCCGATCGCACAACTTGCAAAAGAACGTTTTATTCTGACTGCAGCGCGTAACCGATTCCAAGCTCGAAATACGGCATTGCGACTGATACTTGTAGTGCAACTCCAAGTACAGCTGAAATATACAATACCACTCGTCTCAATACACACACACACACACACACACACACTCGCCTATAAATTACAAGTATTACGTACGTATGTATTATAAGCGCGTGTATCGTACGACGAGTGCCGCCGCCGTCGATTCGCGGGAAACGGCATCGCAATAAGCGATTACACGAATCCAAGCGAGTACATACGACGATCGATTATATGTACGAGTAAAGGTCTAAGCAAACCACAAATACGACGACTACGTTACTTGATTACGAAATTCTTCTCCGCATTCCGAGCAGGTGAGAGATTCGTCCTCTTCGTGAAGTTTCACGTGAGCCTTTAGACTAGCTTTTCGATTGAATTTTTTTTGACAGTTCAACAACGGACATTTCGTATCGTTCGAGTGAGCGACTTGATGCAATACCAGATTATTCTGCAATTTCAAACAGTTGCCATGAAAAATGTCGTCCTCAACTTACTCTACTCGACTCGGCATTCGCTTTCACGCACAATTTTATTAAACGATACTCCGCACAGCTTGCATTCGTGCATTTTGTGGTCATTATGGTTCGTCAGATGTTTTTTGTAATCTTTCAGAGAGCCGAATTTCTCGAAACACAATTTACACGAGTGTTTCATCTGAAAAATTCGAGAAGCCATAAATAATTAATATTATGTGAAAAACGAAGCATAGGTAAGCGAGAGAAAAGAAGAAAGAAGAAACACCCACGTTTTTCTTAAATCTAACTTCGTCTTTCTTCTCGGATTCTTGCGCGTTTCTCTTCGACGTTTCGTCATTTTGCTGGACAGAGTACCTATTTTTCTGTTTCACGTTCGATTCCGCAATTTCTGCTCGTGAAACGGGAAACAAAGATTCGAGTAAATCGCGCGAAAGCGAAATCGACGGCGCAAACCAAAATAGGTAAGTAAACGGCGGAATTGTGAAAAAATTAATCGACCAATTATTACCTGTGAAATCGATTGCAACTGGAGTTTTAGCGTCGTTAGCTTTCTGCTCCGACGATTGAGAACTGTTTAGCACGTATTCCAGAATGAACGGGTCCGAATTGGACGGAATTAAATTTTCGTCGTCGTTTGGAATAACGATAGATCCGCCGGTGAACAACATTACCTGAATTTGAAACAAATGAGAAAAAACGATCGAGCTGAAACTAGATAACTAGAATATTGTGACAAGTGCGTCAAAGTTGGAGGCAACTCGCTAGCCGGTTCGGTTACCTGTCCGCCGTCGCTGAACAAAGGCAAGTCTGACAACGATGGAATCGACGTAGCGCTATACGGAGACAGCGCCGAGTTGGAATTCGGTATGGTATCGGAATGGCCAACATTGGACGAAATCATTTGTACCGGCATGTTAACGTAAACCAGTTCGTTGTTTGTTTCGTCAAAACACAAGGTACCTTCGACTAAAAAAAATCAAATAAACGGAGTGAAAATAAAGAAAAGAAATTATTATAGTGCCTAAGTTTACTACGTAACTCGATTATCGCATCGACTACGCTTACGAAATAAGAAAAAAAAAATTGATGGCTTACAAGATGATAATCCGGCACTTATATCGGAGGTTAGAATAAGATTGCCAGAACTGTAATCAGAAAATAGAACACCTCCTAAATTACTTTCGGATGCTGAAGTCATATCGGAATTCAAGTGTTGGTTGCTGTCGTTATCCATATCCATATCTACAAAAATCGCAATTCATACGAATACAAATTAAATACACGTACGTACGTAATTAATTCTGTCCTCGATCTCGGACAAGTTTTCAGTCGATGATAAAAATTTGAGAATACGAATAGGTATACTTTTAGATTCTTACGATACAAACACGCCAGTTTTGTATGTACGTTTGTCGATGAAAATTTAACGCGCAATAGATTACAATTAGAAGGCCATCGATACAGCGATTCAAAAATGAAACACTCGCACAGATGAACGTACCGGCAGTAGTGTAGCCAGTACGCAGGTTAGGTGTAGGTATTCCTTACAGCATCATCGACACGCTCGATAATAAGGTAAAGCTCGCATTTGCACCTAGCACATACGAATAAACCAAATGGTCGCAAACCTTATTCAGCACCATTGTTTTTTCTTGAATTTCTAACTAGGTATTCGGATAAATAATTATCATCGGTACTGCTAAAATTATGAGTGAAAAATTGCCGAAAAGAATATTACTTGTCTTATTCTTCAATTTTAGAAATCAACGTTTTTCTTCATCATAATAATTTCTGGCGTTTAACCTGACTGGATGATCAAGGATCATACCGATAATGGAGCAATGATCTTCGACGATCTTATTTTAAAAGAATCTTGATCAGCATTTTACCAAAATGCCCGAAAACTAACAAAATTGATATTAATAATCATGATCGAAACAAAAATCACTCGTAATACTGTCTAGTTTTTCTGAACTCTGATACTTCGAGCTCCGTGCTCTAACTTTCGTTCGAGCGTTTCAAACGTTCAAATTAATTCAAAAACTTTCAAATTTTTCAATTTTCAAAGCTTTGTTTTCATTTTTCATTTTTTTTCTTCGAAATTTGAGTGGCGTTGAAATTAATTGACTTTGGCTTAGGCCGACAGTGACAGTACCGACACGACACGACACGGACTGGCTTTCGTTTTATAGCGTTTTTACTTTTTTTCACCGAATGGTGAACAAATTCTCTACAAAAATTCGCGATTTTTCATAATATCTTCCGTTAATTCTGTTTTCTTAGACCACGTGTACCGATAAAAAAGAAAGTGGAAAAAAAAATTGAAATAATCACAAAAACAACAGTGAACAGAGAACCAGAGGTACACAAATTAGTGACTATTATTATTTATGGTCATTCGTGGGCGTTGGTGGGTTGGTGGGCGGTGGAGTAGGGAGTGCATGAGGAACGGAAACTGATAACTGATAAGACTTCCGGCAGTTCCGGCTTGACGTTATTTTTTAGTTGAAATGAAAATTTGTACTTTTTTAGTCATTTTAAATAATTTCCGCAGATTTTTAAATGTTAATTGTTAACAAGTGTCATTTCTAAAAAGAAGAATAACAGGTCAACAGATCAATATAGTTCATTGTCATTAGTTCTCTCATCTTCCATTCTTAGTGATGGAACCTTCGGAAATCGAATTTTTAGCCGAAAAAACACCGATTGAAATAATTCCCAATTTCAATCATCACGCAGTAATCCATTTGATATCGGGGGACGTTGGTCCTTTCAGAGCTGGTCTTCCCGCTGTAGTTCCATTATGGCTAGGAGTTAACTTGAAGCAAAGGAATAAATGCCGAATTTTGTCTCCCGATTGGATGGACGTTGATAAGCTCGAAAGTAAAAAGGAAGAAGAAAAAAATTCCAAGTAATTTTTTCGAGTTTATTTCGGTGTCGGAAACTGAGTAATGGCCGATTAGCCGTATATGCGTACCTCGATTTCTTTCTTTTTTTCGTTTTTTAATAGATTTTTCACTAAAATGCCGCTTGAGAATTATCTGGAAGTGACGCATTTGCTGTTGAAAGTAGCCAGCGACGATATCAGTCGTGCCGATGAGATAAGAACGCTTGTAAAGGTCGGTATCCCGACTACACGATTTCATACTCGTACCAATACCAATTCCATACGCGTTACATCGTATGTTTATTTTCCTCCGCAGGATTTATGGGACATGCGAATATCGAAATTGAGATCATCGATCGATACGTTCGTTGGTAGCGGAGGAGTGCACGCGTCTCTGAATCATCTGACCCAGCTGGAAATCAGTTCCGTCAGGCCTTTGCTTCCTGACGCGTTGAATCTTTTGCAGGCGTTGCAGGAGGTGCGCATTCTACCGTTGTCTAATAACCGAAGGTGGCGCGAGTTCATTTTATTATCATTCGCATTCGAATTGATTTTTTAGAGCTACGAATCGGACGAAGAAGAAATTACAGATTCCCAAAATACGAGTACTAATCGGAATTCTGCTTCTATATTCAACACCACGACTTGAATTCATCGTCTTGTTTCGTTTCAAATTCATTTCGATCGACCGAGTAATCAATTTTATTGTCGCTCGACAAAGCCATTTTGGAAACATCTGACCAAAATTTGGAGAAATGTACGTTCGATATTACGACGAATAGGAAAAGAAAACGAACAACAACAACAACAACAACAGCGCCAGTTTTGCGAATAAGAACATTTGTTGTCTTACGCAATAAACAGTTATGTATTAAAAATATGTATAGGTAAAATACAAAAGGTTAATGATATTTCTTCAATCTCGATTTTAACGTCTAATCTCAACGAAATAATATTACACGTACATGTAGATTTTAATGTTAATGAAAAGAAGGAGTCTCGCGTACATCGCATAGCATACATAATGTACCCGCAAATCGGCACATTACCTCGTATTATTGAGGTTTCAATTCTTTTCCTATGCTGTACGACACGATCTTATTCCAATCGATTTTCGTTCTTGTAACGGGCAATTGTCGACGTAATGTTTTGAAAGTAGTCTCCGACATTGTTTGATAATTCTCGGTCAAGGCGGTCTGATACTCGTTTTCAGACTCTTCGACTATCTTCATCATACCTTTTACAGCTTGTTCCTCGTTCTGCGAAAATGTTTCAATTCGAAAATTAAAAGACATTCGATACGACGACGACGCCGCAGTGAAATAGTAGCCACGTTCGCACACTTACAACAATTTCGAGCGATTCTTTTATTTCTTTAGAGGTGACAAGTTGCACATTACCGTCTTCGTAGTAGTGAACTTGAACTTTGAGAATTCCTTTAATGTCGACCGTGTTGCCAGTTATCGTGAAAATCCATTGAGATCGCCATCGTCCGTTCCTTCAACAGTACACGCGCGATCGTTTGAAATATTATACATCGCATAATAAAATTAAATACAAGTACCTAAGTATTAAGTAAGGTAGGTACACACACACACACACAGTGGCGTGACGAAGCGATTCCCGGGCGGGGGGGGGGGGGGGGTGCTCTCTAAATTTTTGCAACTTTTCTCCAAGTTTCGAGTAGGGGGTGAGACACCACTCAACTTCCTTGCCGTCGCGCCGCGCCTCTAAACCTACTTACATATTACGCCAGTGCTGCTGTTGCAGACGCTGCAGTATTATACTTATTAACTCTATTCGAATTCTCTCGCACACGCTAAAACAATTTTTTCGCCCAGAAACAGCGGAAAGCTCCGAGACTATGTGTATGGCCTTATAGGCACACGTCGAAAAGTGCGAAACTAATTTATACAAAGTATTCGCTCTTTCAAGGTGCAGCGCGATTCGACCGAGCGAACCAATGGTTGCAGACAGAAGACAAAATTCGCAAGAGAGCTATTAGTAAACTTCCTTCCGCGTTGAACGAAAGGAATAAAAACAAACGACAAAAGTACCAATAATTTTGAGGCTGGAACTGATGGTCTTCGATGCAACCGACTAAAAGTATGGCAGAGTCTTGCTTTTTTGCAAAAACGTTACAGGTTCCGTGTTTGAAATGATTCGACGTGTATCCGTTAAATAACACTTCCAACGCCGTTCTCCACGATTCTATACTCGGATCGCATTCCCATTCCTAAAAACAATGATAGCCAGTTACGCGACTTTGGGTATCGTAATTATTTCACCACAACGAGCACGATACGTTTGTGTTCGCTGAAAAACTGAAATCGGCTTACTTCGTAGTCCGACGCGTCTTTACGCAGATGGTCAAATTTGAAAGATTGCTTGGAACGCGGATCGTAAAATCTGTTGGAGCCCAAATCGTTATATTCCGTTATTAGAACATACTGATCGTTGGCCAGTTTAGCCGGCGTTAGCTGTTCTTTGTTGTAAACGGCGCAAGCCCTGAAAAATTGATATAGGCACAAATGAAATGTACATACTTACAACACCGTACTCTTACTTACTGATTATAAGTACCTAGTTCGTAAAATATGAACGTGCACTGTACAAAATTAAAACACGACTGGAATAATTTTCCTATATCAACCCTATATCACAATCGCACTTACCCGCAAGCTCCTTCCTTCAGTAAAATATCGTTGTTTACTAGGCCACGAACATCTACAACGGATAACACGTTTGAGAAAAATATTATAAAAAGCAAACGCGGAAAAACGTTCAAGCAATCGTACCATTGAAGACTTCGTTGAATTCTCCTGGTGGCGAATGTAAAATGAAATCGGAAATAATTCGTACCTGGAAGACATAAGAACAATCTTAAACTCGTCTATGATAAAAATTTTTGTTCGAGCGAACGCGCAATTATTGATGAAGACACTGGTTCAACGTCAAAAATGACAGTTGCTAAAGATTACAAAAAAACCGAGTAGGTAGTTTCTGTAGCAACAAGGCGTTGAAATGATGAAAATAAAAACGATAAAATAACAATATACCTTTTCTTGATCAGATATCGTCTCTTCGTTATCCTCTGCCATTTTTAGAACCATTAGCTGCACTATTTCAAGTGTAATACAAGTTGAACGATTTCAACTTGGAACGGATGATACACAACGCAGCACTAGGTACCTGACATCAGAGATACGAGATATCAACAATGTGTAATAATGTAATATAAACTAGGTACACTCTACACTTCAAGCAATCATCAGTCATCACATCAAAAGAGAACACTGTAACGTAGTGTAATATAATGTAATGTAATGTAATGTAGAGTATAATGGTATGAAGTTATTATTCAAGACTGAATAGTATGCGATACACAAAAACTTATAACTTACTTTTCATCAGAAGTAATTGACTACCTCGCGACTTGATTCATTATAAAATATTTCAACAGTTTCAAATTACACTCGTGAAGTAAGTATAAAAATTAACCTTACTATACTGTATTACAGTAAAATAAACTAGCAATACATAACAACACTTACACTAGTAATAACGTAATAATGATTACTATTCAATATATTTTCATGAAATATTTTGTCAACTCACTTCTTTCGAACTTTTTTCTTTATTCATAAATTTCCTCATCAATTTAATAATAATTCCAATTTTTTATCGTATCGACATTATTTTCGACAACCCACGACAGTCATCGTTCTGTTGAGTTGAGGGGTTGGATTGCCCTCTCTGATTGGTTCATCAAAAAACTCAACATCAGCGCGCCGAGCGGATGCACGGTCCGAGTTGCTGGCATCAAGGCACGGGCACTTGTCACACGGCACTGGGTACGGGCTAGTACGGGTGGGCCCTTGGGGGCCTTGAAAAATTTACTCAAATTGATAACGCAGTGATAATGAATAAAAAATGAAACATTTCCGTTTGACAATTATTATTGAAAAAGAAACTTTTTCGTAAGATAATTAATTCAGCTGAAGTTGAAGTTCAATCGCGGTAATTGCGAACCAGCAACGCTAAATTATTGTTATAAACTGACCGATGTGAAAGTTGGTTGAGCGATCCGATAAAATGGAAGTCGTAGTTCCTTCAAGAACTAGTTAGCTAGTGAGGTAATCAATGAGTTTGTCGAATGTTCTCGCCGTGAATACTCTTTTCGGTACCATGATCGTTGTACGTTGAGAATTTACGTTTTGTACATTTATTTCCTCGTTATTAGGTTATTTCAATGAATTTTTCTTTACAGTGAATGTTTTGATAACCAACCTGAATCGGCGATCAAGTTTGAAAAGGAATACAAAGTACCTTTCATTTGAATCGGGTAAGCGTGTAATGATTTTGAACCTCGGACATAATGTACATCCTAGCTAACTATTTTTTATTGTTTTATTTCAATTTTTTTTATTTTTGAATCGCGAGTTGGAACAAATCGATTACTAAGTCATCCGCAGGAATTAGCACATCAACAAGACGGTATTGTGTGCAAACTATACGACTCTTTTTAGTAAGGGTAAAATTGTCGTTTATTTATTTGATTCGAGCAATACGATTAGTGCTCGTTGAAAATACGTTTTATTTTTATTTTTTTTATATAATTATACTTATTATAGTAAGTACGTAAGAACGTTGCGAAGTAGCAATTGCGTACTAGACAATTAGACAATATTATGACGCTTGGGCTGATCAGACACCCTGTCACTTGCACACTATTGCATACGATATACGTTTATAACCTACAGCCTACAGTACAACAGACTGCAGAACACAGAGCATCGCATAGCAGTGCCTTAAGCCTCAATACGTAGCGGCGATTGAGTTGAGTGAGTGATGGCGTGATGTTGGTTGGTCTTCTCACCAGCTCCGGCGAGCTCGAATAATTAGTTGGCTCGCATTTCCATCATACTCGTAAAGCTCTGCTGCGCATCTAATTCTCAATGGGTCCATTTCTATCGTTTCGTAAATAATTTTCAAATACCTTAAAATCTTTGAACAAGACTCGTCCACCCTAATGGTAGAATTTTTAAAATTTTTTTTTTTTTTTTTTTTCATTCATTCGAGTTTTTGGGTTAAAGCCGTGTTGAGCAGCTCCCAAGCTCTTAGCTCAGAGCATGAGCTTAGTTCTTTAAATTTGTGGAGGTTATAAAGAGTCTAGCTTCGAAAGCTGTACTTAGCCCTTGAATATTGGTGAGCTTTTGCTTAAGAGCTCTAAAATGAAAATTTTCAATTAAGCTATAGCTCTTTTCTGTTTCTAGGTATTTACAAAATTCGATGTCTCGAAGTGTTATTATTATGTGTAGTAAGAGCCACAGAGAGCCAAAAAAAGACTCGGGCAATTAATTTTTTTTTTTAGCGAACGAAATGTTTATAGTTGACACTGGTAATCGCTATTTACTAATTACTACATATTAATCAGTTGCGTAGCTGCAGGTAAATTTTGGGAGGCGTTCGATACAATTTCTGATAGATTCGCTTACCTATACTCGTATTTGTATCGAAGTAACGAAAAAATTGACGTTTAGGATGGTTTTGGTATTATAGCTATACCACTGCTAGTAAACATTTTGAGCCTGGGACGAATTACTCCTCTTGCCCCCTCTCTCAATGAGACTGGTAGAGGTAGTTACAAAAGTGTTTTCGAGTTTGATATTTTTCTTCTTTTTCGCTCTAATGTTACTATAGAATACCTACCGCATTCAGTGCCAGCAAAATCAATTGAAATATTTCTCATTACTTTTCTAACCTCTTTTTTTGTAATGAGCTTTGAAAGAACTAGCTCTTTGGAGCTAGCGTAAGCTCCATTCCTCATCGCCCCCCCCCCACCCCAACCCCACCTAAAAAAAACCTGAGCTTCCTCAACACTTGATTAGGGTAGGCCTGGCTGCTTCTCAGCCGGTACTATGATTAAACATTTTTTGTTCGATTGGAATATGTTTACAATTCACATGCGAGAAAATGAAAACAGTTTTATTAATCGAGTTGAGAATAAATTACGAATTTACGAATCGCTTTTAACTAGGTACCAACCTACCTATTACAAATTGAATAACCGCCTGCCTATCTCGTACCTTCGAGTATACGAGTATAATTCTTTTTCGGACGGAGAACCGACAACCGACGAACCGAGTCCATCCTTCGAGTGTACCTCCTTGCAATACGTATTGTTTTTATGTACTTTTTTCCCCCTACCGGCTAATGCATTGTATGGTAATGAACGATTTCTCATGTAAATTTTTTCACGAATTACACTCGAGATTGTTTCCATCGATCACGTCCACAATCTAACTCGTGTGTATAATTATAAGTAATTGTCCTTTGGTCAAAAGTGCCCACACAATCAGTAAGTACCTATGTTCGGTAAAATGACTTTATTTCAAACTCGAAATTATCGAAAGTAGGTATGATGATTCTCAGAGTTTATTACGCATTCAACTTGAAACATGAGAAAACACGATTTTACTTACCTATACCTAAATGATGCCACTATAATCTATGAACATCTAAAAAGCGATGTCAACACGACCTTAGATTGAAAATTTATTCTACACGACGTACAAAAAGTACCTACTTACTATTAAAATTATAATTAAACCTATAATTACATGAAATATATGAAAAGAAGTTAGGTAATATAAAAAAAATTTGAAAATAAAATTGAATTAGAAATATTAAATTGAAGTATTTTATATTCAAATAATTGAATTAAAATAAAATATAATCCTAATATTAAAGTAATATTAATATAAAATAAATTTATTACATTAAATTTAATAGTATACCTAACGTATTGTGGTGAAGTGGCATCGCCAAAATAACCATAATAATACTAATTATACAGCAAGCATAGCTACCCGCAGAAAAATAAATGAATATCTGCATCGCATACGGTGCCGTGCAAATTAATTGAGTCACCCTACTTACTATACTCGCGCGTTTACATCTGGATTTGAAAAAAACTGCATTTTTGAAGAAAAAAAAGTTGAATTGAAAAGCGGTTTTTTCAAATCGTTATTGCAAGGGAAGCGGGGAGCTGGAAAGCTCGTTCCGAGCTCATTGGATAGCCGATGAAATGGACTTTCAAATGTGCCCGGACCGCACGCGTTGTAAGAGATCTCCTATACTCACACCAGAGGTACTTTTCGTTTTCAACACGAATAGGTACACGTATGACGTAAATGTAGGATGGGTGACTCAATGTATGCGTGTGGGTGCTATTGCTATGTATTTGGTATTTGCCTCGATCGATTAGCAGTTTTCGAATTCTTTTTTGTATGGACGAAATTGGTTACTTTTTTGTAACTTTTGTAAACTCGTTTTAATATAATTACGTATTTCGTCGTCGTTACCGAAATCTCTGGCAACTCTGCGTGTTCTTGTGACGCACGCCGCGTCGCAACGCGTCGCGTCGGATCCCCCGACGTTGACGTACGCGTACGTAGGTAGCTAGCTAGGTAGGCCTAGGCACAATGATGAAAACCAGCGACCTGCGAGCTTACGTTATAGCTTATGCCATGCAAGCGCTAATACACAATTTTATCGCAATAGGATTTCAAACCTAGAAATACATATAGACATACATACGTTGTTGATACGTATAGGTAGTTATAACTTATAAGTATTCTTACATGTAATACCTTTACCTATATTGTGGATGTATTGCATTGCATTGCATTGCATAGGTAGGTGAGGAACCGTACAAAGCATCGAGTCTGAGTTTGGGTTTGGGTTTATGTAGGTATGTTTTTGCATATGTTCCGTCAAATTTAGGATATAACGATGTCCAACACAAACATGTGTAAAAGTTTTGGATCCGCGGCATCCCTTTCACTTTGCCTCGCTCTTCTCTTTTTCGCAGTTCGACCTGCGACATAAGTTGTCGTAATACCTACCTACCTACCGACCGACCTACCTACTACGTAATACGTCGTTTGCACGTGATTTTTAAAAAAAAAATTTTATCATATCGTTTCGTTTCATTTCAAGGGCAAAGAACGCACCAGAAAAGTTCTTGATAAGGTGTGATATGATATCACATGTAGTAATATGTAATGTACCTACCTATATACTTACCTTGGATGTATGTAGTAGATATTTTTTATACTTGTGTAGGTCTAGGTGTATGTACTCGTAGTGCGCACGGTAGACTTGCCATTTCGAGTGAGTAGTTGGTGTTGGTGTGAATAACGTTGCTGTTATATAGTTTGCAGATTTGTTCGCGCTCTGTACCTACCGTTATTATGGGCCCGCTCGGAGATAAAGAATTGTTGAACGGCGGCGCCGGCGGAGCCGAAGCACCTACGGCCGTCGAAGAAGTGATGATGAATTCCGACTCCGGCTCCGGCTCCGGCTCCGGCTCCGGCACTAGTTCGTGCACCGAGCGTGTTAAATATCGTGAGTACGATAGGCGCAAATATTGCATTGTTCGCTTTAGCGTATTACATAGATTTACGTACGGTACGCACTGGTCATGCCATGCCATGAGGCTTCGAGTAATCGTGTTTCTCGATAGTTTTCCCGTACGTTGGAAATCAGAGTTGGAAACGCCGATTTGGTAATCGACAGATGGCCGACTACCGCCCGCAGCGGATATTTCTGCCGGCGCGGCGGCTTCCTCTGTTGCTAGTTCCTACACCTTTGACTATATACAATAATGGACTGGTAAAGCCTCATAAGAGCAATGTTAAATTTTTGATCCGATATGCCGGCGTTCCGATTATGCAATTTCATAGGCAGAGTGGAAAAAAATCTTCTGCACATGCGCCAAAACAGTGAAACATCACAGTAGAGAACCGCTGGGCCGCCATATTGTGCCTTGATATTTTTTCAAAAATTTTCAACTCAAACCAAATTCAATTTTTTTTTTCATTGCAATCGAAAGGTTTTTCAATTTTATACAAAAAATATCTCTCGACATTTTTTTGCTAAACTCGTATTTTCAGAGTTATGAGCAAATATAAAATGCAATACTACGCAAAATGGCGGACCAGCATACCCGTACTGAAAATTTTTTCCACTCGAGATTTTTGGGGTTTCTGCTAAGGAATTCCAGCTGTCCTACCAGTCCATTATTGTATATAGTCAAAGTCCTACACCCACGTACACTCGGTCGATTACCTACCTATCTAGTACATACCTATAGTATCTTATACCTACTTCGAGCATTAGGTATGAAATGGCGTTGACAATTGGCATTAATGCGTAACCGTATGCGAAAAATAACTGTAGAAATGGAAATTCGCCTATCTAACCCCTGGGTCTCCTCTTGCATTCAGCCAGCCACCTCTGTAAAGTAACTCTTGACTACAGTCGTGGAAAAACTTACCCTTCGCCACGGTCAGCTTCTAGTCGTATAGTTAAATGCGGGTTAAGAAAAAATTAGTACGTGTTAACATGTTGCGGTATGATGGATGGATAGTTGGATACCTACAGTAGCGACTTGTAGCGGTTCGCTTTATACGTACCTAGACCTAGTACCTACTTCAGGGCATGCTGTCTTACTTATAATTATTATGTACCTTGTTTTACCAAAATGTTGACGCGACGCTACGTGTTCTTAGCAGATTTTTACGCTTCGAGGAAGTCGAATTCGCGAGCGCAAGTGTTGGTATGTCTTGTAATGTAATATCTAATATGTATGTACGTAGTACGTACATTCGTCTATACGTTGTATGTACCTATACGCGTATAATTAATAACCAATAGGCAATAGTAGGTACGCGTTTTACTTCCGATTCAGTTGATTCTTGTCGCCCTGTGTCGTGTCGTGTCGTGTCGTGTCGTGTCCTGTCCGGTCTGGTCCGGTCTGGTCCGGTCCGGTCTGGTCCCATTGCGTCACATTGAAACAGAACAGAACTGGTTCTCTCTCCTTCTTCCGACTCGAGTAACGGTGACGTTAGACGGCGGTTTTTCTCATATTTCATTACGTCGCGTCCGTCGTATACACGATACGTACGTATGTAGGCACACATGTATGTGCCTACTGCATTGTTTTCAAGTCGTCGGCGCGGCGGTTCGAGTCTTTTTAAGGTTAAATTCTAAAATCGGATCGTTCTTCAGTTAATTAATTAACCTACTCGCGGGTGCAAGTGTGGGTACAGGTTCAGGTGAAACTAATTGCCAATTTTACCGTGTACTTAAACCAACCAAAACCAAGTAGCTAATGTATGCGGTATATTCGTAGTTACTTATACTTACTTACGAGCTATCGTAGCCCGTAGACGTTTGTCTTCGTCTTCGACTCTTTGTGGGGGCTCGGCAGTACCGCCGTCGCGTCACCCGGCCTTATCGCGCGCAGTACTTGGGATGAGAAAAAAATGAATATCTAGTTGATTATACATATAAACTGTACCGTGTAGCGTGTACCTACCGAAGTAAATAAGTAGGTAGATAGAAAGATAGGTACGCCTTTCTTGCGCCAAGTATGAAGTTGAGGGTACACTCAGTCAATCACCCATACTCGTCTTGTCGTGCTTAGACTGGACCGGCGTATGCGGAGGTCAGGTACTACGTACTGTACTCGTATATTGGATGGTCTTCTCTTTCGGTACTTTTACTTGAAACTTTTCCATTATGTATTTTAATTTGGTTTTGTTATACTTATTCCTTCATTCCTAGACCTACCTACCTACCTACCTACCTACCTACCTACCTACCTACCTACCTACCTATCTACCTATCTACATACTCGTACTATTATTATTACCTATTAATATTATTAGGTATTACCTTTTTTTTTTTTCCTTTTTTTTTTTCTCAAACTTTAAAGATGATATTTTAGGTGCTCAAAAAAGCATTAGTTTGGATAAGCTCTCTGAAATTGGGGAATGGATGAGCAATCGCGGTGATCCTTATCCTATTGTAATAAGTAAGTTTATGTACCTCTGTACTACCTACCTTCTACTTTTAAAATTGGGGTGACTGCGCAAGGTTTGGATGGCTTTTTGGTTTTTGCTACGAAGGTGCGACTTTGTGCTGCGGGATTACACATGGGTCGCGGGTATTGAATCGCACATAACGTACACCGACTTATAGATGATGTACATGACATTCTCTTCCTTTTTTTCCTTCCTTCCTTCCTTCCTTCCTACGTACCGATCCGCACCTATCTATCTATCTATGCTATCTATGCTATCTGCCTATGTAGATATCTATGTACGTAACGAATCATTACATATAATAGAAGTAGGTATATGCTTATATCTACTTGCATTACGTGTTGGGTAATCGTTCATTTTACCTGCATTTTTCATTCTAGGTAGTCGAATAATCGAGTCGAAAGGTAGAAGTAAATAAAGATCGAAAATAAATGTCGCTCGGATACGTACGAGTATTTTCGTTTTCAACTCGAGATTTTAATACCGACCTACATGCGAGTGTAGGCGTAGGCGTAGGCGTAGGCGTAGCGTAGCGTATGTCTACATGATATAGCGCCTTACTTACTATAGGTAGGTCTAGGTACTTATCAACGCGAGTGTGGCTGATCTGTCGCTATAATATGGATGTGGGTGTAGGCTCGCTGCCGCTCGTCTGTAATACGCGTCGCGTCGTACCATCACGATATGCTCGTGAAATGATGGAATAGGCCTATGTCGATATAGATTTTCTATAACCATGCGTCGAACCTACACATTCATACCTACTCGTATTGTAGACCTACCTACTACCTACTACCTACTACCTACTACCTACTACCTACTACCTACTACCTACTAGCTAGTAGCTACTATCTACCTTGGTAGTTGGTACATTTTACCAAACTTATCTGCTCACCTGCTTACAATTTGAAACGCCAAATTTTTCATCATTATTGTCATCGTTATTATTTAGTTTTATTTTATCGCTTGCTTAATACCGGTCGCATTAGATCCTGATCCTGGTACCTTATTCGTGTTATACTATACATAAATATGTAGATTGTAGGAATGGTATAGGTACGTGTGTCTATTTATGTAATACGTGTATATACGATCGCAATAAGTACATAATTATCTACATACCTAACGTATCCCGAGTGCAAACACGCTTTTGCGAGTAAGGAATTACCTAGTCAATTTTTGTATTATTTTTCTTTTGCTTTTCCACATTAATGTGTAGGTACTAATACTAATACTAGTGCTAGTGCTAGAGGGATCCCTTATGTCTCCTCGTTTTTGATGAAAAAATGCTAAAAACAGTTTTGAAATTTGTTTCGTTTGCTGAAACGAGATACCTAAATGCGCAACATAAACTAACACGGAGTCGGGTCGGGGTCATTGTTAATTTATGGGAGAAGAAAAACAAACAAACAAAACGAAAAAACAGATGAATATGTTTTGGGGTAACTTTAGTTTCGGCGCCTCTCCGTGTCATGTTTTCTCGCCAACACTATTCGGTGCAACGGAATTGCAAGGGAAACTTAATCCATAATACCCTCTTTTTTGCGAAACTATGTTCTAATGTAGTATCTATAGCTGAGTAAAAGTACCCAAGTACATAAGTAGACGTATTATGTAGTTGTAGTTGAGTACGAGTCTGACATGACGTGAGTACTGAGTAAGTAGGTATACGGTAGGTGATCTGATCATCTATACCATTCACCATTCGCAATCCGCGATGTATATGTATGTACAATGTACTATGTAAATGGCTAAACGCATCGTCTACACGTACGAGTGGCTCCACCCTCTACTTACCGGTTACCTTATACCTACATATACGTACATATTATATCTAATAGATAACGTAACCGTACCTAACCTATTCATCAAACGTATGAGACGCATACGCGGTACAATAAAATTAATTGCCGGTGGTATCGGTATATTATAGGTTTAGGTATCGATATCGATTATTTTCAACCGTTTGCTTGGTTTTTGTTTATCGCAGCTATGCCGTGGTTCGGTATGGATATCGGCGGTACGCTATCCAAACTGGTATACTTCGAGCCGTACGACGTTTCTCAAGACGAAGCCAATTTAGAAATCGAAACCTTGAAAAATATTCGAAGATATTTAACGAAAAATTCAGCGTACGGCAAAACCGGTCATAGGGACATTCATTTGCAAGTAAGCCCAACGATTACCTATACCTACCTACCTACCTACCTACCTAACTACCTACTTACGTCAGTTTAGTTGGTTGATGGTTAGGTAGATAGACGTACTTCAAGTCGCGTCGCGTCGCGTCGCAGGGTGCTAATGAATGACTCGCTTATTACGTCTGGTACAGTATAATTACTTGCGCGTAGTGTGTGTGTGTGTACCAGTAGTGTATGTAGGTAGATGTAGGTAGTAGTATAAATAGGTAGCAAGTATGCGTGTACTTTTTTTGTAGGTACAAACCGTCAACTAGAGTTACTAGGACTACGACTAAGTAGCTAGGTACAGTACATACCGAATACCGAATACACGTACAAACCTACGTATACGTACGTAACGTAACGTAACGTAACGTAACGTAACTTGACGTTAGTTAGGTCGAGTCAAGTTTGCTTTGCGCTTAGCGTTGAAATAGGAGGGTTTTCATTCGGATACCTCGGCCTCGTTTTCGTTCGTCGAACCGATCGCGACCGAAGTTATCGTTTCTTGGCGATTAAGACTGCGCAGTAAATTCCTCGGACTGGCGAAAATGCTCAATTTAGGTCTATTGCAAGCGTCGGCGAAAGCCAACTTTTTCGGACATATTTTACGTAGTAACATTTCTAACAGGCCGGTCGTCGTCGTCGTAGTGGGCGGCGTGGCCGAAGACGGCGTATACGACGCCGACGACGGCGATTCCGGCGCCGGATTCGCTCTTTTATCTCGCTTAACGTACGTAGACATTTGAAATGTGTTTTGCAAGTTGCAAACGAACTGCGGTTGCGATCCGAAACCGGTCAGCTTTTGCATCGTACTCAGCGCCACGAATATCACGACGAACGTAATCGCTCTTTTGCAAAGCGAATCCATTTGTCTGGTCTTTTCTGGTCTTTTCCCGGTCTGCTCTGCTCGTACGTATTTCGCTCCAGCGTAAATCGACTGCGCGTGTTATTCTCCCTTCGTACCTACTCCGTGTCTGTAGGTAGTCTTTCTACCTAGTCGGTCGCTCTTGGTATTCGCAGCAGCGTCTGGTCTCGTGATTTTGCGCTTTATCGATGCCGCCAATGCTGTCTCCTGCCGATGCCGATGCCGATGCCGATGCCGATGCCGATGAACGATGGCGAGTCGCGCGACTACAGAAAAGTACAATATCGTGCGACGATACGTATATAATATGTAATATATAGATGAATAGATGAATGCGCGTTTGTATAGGCCGAATAGAATTCCGGGTATTCGTAGGTAGGTATACACGCTTATAGCCTCGTTGCTCGCGGCAGTGCGTTTTTCTCTATCCTCTTTTTATTATTCCGCCGAGGCGTTCGATTATTCGATCCGACTCGCTTTTTAAATACCTAAATTGCTTGGAAAAACGCCTAAAAGAAGCTACTACCTAGCACCTAGTACCTAGTACCTATATACGACTACGAGTAAGACGGACGACGCGACGCGGCAGACACGTGTTACAATAATTTATTGCTCGTATGTTTGTGCAGATGGACAACGTTACGGTGTGCGGTAAACGAGGCGTGCTGCACTTTATACGATTTCCAACATCCGAAATGAGTAATTTTTTGGAGCTAGCCAAAAAAAAGGGCATGGCCAAATTGGTGACCACCGTATGCGCTACCGGAGGCGGAGCCTTCAAGTTCGAAGACGTCTTTCGTAAGGTAAGTTCGATTTACGGGTTACCTTTACTTATTACCTATAGCTAATTAGCTATTGAAATTGAAATTGAAAAAAAAAACCACTCGCGTTTGTACGAGTGGTTATCCGTCCACGTCGGCCAAGTACCAAGTACCTGCTAGCTGTAGCTACTCATAGATGGTATACCGTAGTAAGTACGGCCACGTAAATTATATACTGTCGTCGTTCCTGTCTATACGGATATGTATCGCGAAACTCCTACCTACTCGTATACTATAGTGTATAGTGTATAGATACGTATATGTACGTACTTGGTTACTTATATTTTTTCGAATTTGCCCCTTTTTCAGGAAGTGAATATGCGATTAGAGAAATACGACGAATTGGACAGCCTGATTCGCGGAGTGTTATTTGTCGAAGCCAACAACGCGCACGAATGCTATTATTGGGCGGATCCGACCGACGATGAAAAGTGTCGCAAAGTCACGTACGATTTTAGTCGACCATATCCGTTCATCGTAAGTACAAGTACCGATTTCGATAACTTTGACATACGAGTATGCTCCAAGTAGGTCCTACGTATGTAGGTACGTGGTCGCGCCGCAGACCTTTACGATGATTCGGCGAAATCGCCGCCGCGCCGCGCTGAGGTTTGATCTTTACTACGCGTATTATTTTTGTTGTAGCTCGTCAATATCGGATCCGGCGTTAGTATTTTGGCCGTGTACGGACCTAACAACTACAAAAGAGTATCCGGTACCAGGTACGTGCCGCTTGCGGACGCCACGCCACGTCACGTCGCGCCACGGTCGTTTGTGCACTCGACGAACGGCGCGGCGTTTAAGAATAAATACGATGGTGGTAGTTTTTTAAACGTCGCGTCGGTTCGCGCGCGTATTTATGTTACAGTTTAGGCGGCGGAACGTTTTTGGGCTTATGCGGTCTGTTGACCGGATGTGGTAACTTCGAAGAAGCTATCGAATTGGCCGCCGGAGGCGATAATAAAAAGGTCGATAAGTTGGTGCGCGATATATACGGCGGCACTTACGAGCGATTCGGACTATCTGGCGATCTAGTAGCCTCTAGGTTAGTACGTAGACGTGCGTGTAATACTAGGTATAGGTACAGGTACAGGTACTATTGTACGAGTGCGTACTGTACGGGAAATGCTAATGCACGTACAGAGTGACGTCGCGTCGCATCCGTATCGGTACGCTACGCGTACCACTGTTTATTTGTTTAGTACATATGTGTAGGTCAATAGGTAGTAGGTACGACGAGTACACTACTCGCATAATATAGGTGTATATATTTTTATGATCGCAGCTTCGGGCAAATGATAACGAAAGATAAACGAGATTCGGTGACCAAAGAAGATCTGGCTCGAGCTACCTTGGTCACTATTACCAATAATATTGGCTCGATTGCTCGAATGAGCGCCGTTAACGAGAAAATCAACCGAGTACGTTGCGCGTATTTTTATATATTTGCGACTAACTAACTCTGATTGTGTTGTGTCGCTCGTGCTCGTATAAGTTATTAATTACCTTCGACTATACGCTATTAATGGTACGTAGGGTATGATTACTAATATGTAGGTAAACGAAAACGACTGGCGTATTTACCCGCACCTACATAGGTACGCGCCACGCGCGTAACACTAACATTAAGTAGGTAGCTAATAAGTAATGGCTATCGTATCTGCTTACCTAACAGTACGTATTTACGCACCTAGTACATACATACGCGTAACGACGCCTTTTTTGCGTGTCTGTAGGTGGTGTTTGTCGGAAATTTTCTCAGAGTCAACGAAATATCGATGAAATTATTGGCTTACGCTATGGATTATTGGTCGGCCGGAACGTTAAAGGCGCTCTTCTTGGAGCACGAAGTAAGTTAACCCACCTACGCCTACTCGTACGTACGGTACAGCGTAGTAAGAGTACCTACCTAGCTAGGTAGCTAGCTATCGCAAACAATGCGATTACGTTTCATTCTCATAAAACGTTCGGCCGTGTACGAGTACGTACGAGTATGTACAATTTACACGTAATCGAACCGAACGCAGCGTCCGATGTTTAGTCGAATAAGTATACGTTTACATCGGTGAGATGAAGTAAGTCACTTGTACCCGCCTGCTTGTCTGCCTGTCTGTCTGCAGTTGGCGTAGGTACCCTAAATGGGTGGACAAGTTGATCGCTGGCTACCCTACCCTACCTTACCTATACTGTTTTAACGTAACATGTACGTAGTACGTAGATGTACCTACCTTATATTTTGTTTACTCGACGCGTAATTGTTTTCTTCGTTTGTAGGGTTATTTCGGCGCTGTCGGCTGTTTGATCTCGTTCAACGATGCGATTAGCTGAGTATCGCGAGTATACCATCGATTCCACGCACGTGTGTTTAAAATACCTACGGTACATTACAAACACTCGATACGATAAAAATACATACCGCCCCCCCCCCCCCCCGTACGTACCTAACTTACCTATTTGGAATAGACTGGGCACGTTTTCGTAGTACCTTCACTTCGATGTCGACGTCGTCGACTGCATTACCTACCTGCATGCATGCACCTACGAAAGTGTAGCGACGCGACCAACGCCAACGTTCCCCTTCGCGAGTTTGATGAAATCACTTCTCGTCGATCTAATTCCTATCTATGTACCTGGAACTGTATCTAGACATTCTAGACCTACACTGTATCCTATATACCGCTATCTACCTACTACTTATTTTTTTTCCCCATTGATTTCGCCTTTGCGATTTCGGCGGTTGGTTTTGGTACTTGGTAGATTCGACATCGTTTTGACTTGTTATAACGCGTATGTAGGTATACCCAAGTAACTACCTACTACCTACGACAAATATACCTAGATACGTTTACCGCATTATTGCGACGACGTTATTCCGTACTTATTCTGTGATCGAATCGTTTTACGTAAGCATATTATGTTAAAATTCTAGACTTGCGTTATTTTATCACTTGGAAATATCTATACAGAACACGTCATTTTTAAATGCTTTATTTTCTTGTTATTTATTTTTATAAGATTATTTTTGTACTTATTTGTATGTGTTATGTTGTGTTTAATTTTGATGCTGTTTATTATTATTATTATTATTATTATTATTATTATTATATTATTATTATTATTTCCATCATTATTATCGTTGTTGTTGTTATTGTTGTTGTTTCCTGTTCTTTTTCCTCCATTAGTTTTAACTTTTAGGTATTTACTCGACTATCTATTTAGTATACGTATACCGTAGATTTTATGGTGACTCTTTTGTACTTATTGGTGCGTCGCGCCGCGCCGCACAAAATTTCCTTCATCTACATACGTAATTATGCGTATCCGAGTACCTATTTTTGCAGGGCCTTGTTTTTCTCTTCATAATACCAGCATCCAGCAACATTTGCATGACATGAACATTGAAAATGAAGTAAATCTAAAGGAAAAGTTGATACGTGTTCGACTTTTTTTTAATACGGGTATTTACCGGCTTATCAATTTTCGTGTTGGTGAATATGTTACTGTCATTGTGTACCTACGGCTGCGTAAAAGATTTCATATGCCTCAACTTTTCACCAATTTTCTCTCCTTACCAGTAGATAGAAACGAAAAATATATGCTCGTATGTAGGTATATAAAAACTATAACTACCTATACTATACCAATAGCGTCCTGATATTCCTTACACTGAGCCGAGTTCACATGGTAGAGAAAGGTAAAGCGCCCTCTAGTGAAACGGAGCCCTTTTTTTTTTTTTTTTTTTTTTTTTTTTTGGTCAAAAACGAAACCACTTTACAGTAAAATATCGTAAGTGAAAATGATTCCACTTTATCCGTAGATTTTTTTTTTGTAAACTTACTCGTATGTATGTACGTACGTAGACGTACATTTACATATGTAGATTGTAGACCGTCTTCGCGGAAATTAATTCTCGCGATATTTTTTTCCTCGAAAAATGATGACGTCGCTTCGGGTACGGGTAAAAAACGGTATGAATTAGAAATTCGTACAGAATGAGTATGGTGGATGATACCGTATTTCGTTCCGCTTTATCAAACAATTTCACGATCCGAAAAATGAATGGATTATCTTCGGAATGAAAACGATGTCGTTGCCGTTCTATCGTCTTCGTGAAATATCGGATATGGATGACGAGACACGAACGCCGAACGTGAACTTGACTTTCTTTTACGACTTGCCATCGTTGCGACGACTGCGACTGCGACTGCGACTGCGACTGCGACTGCGACTGCGACTGCGACTGCGACTGCGACTGCGGTAGATATACTTACTCGTACTAAAGTTTGAAGCATCGTTAAGGAGGTCCTGGCTTGGTCTTACCGTAGTTGGTCGAAACATCAAATAATTCCATGTATTGGAAAAGAGCGAGATGTTTGAAGATGACTCGACTAAAAAATTACCTCAGTGGCCGCGGGAATACGAAAAAAGCGCGGACCCATATACCTACACTTATTAGATATTATATACGCACAAATACGTAGTGGGTAGTTAGTTACCTAGTACCTACCTACCTATCCACGTATGTATGTACGTACTGGTGGCGACTTCGGTACCTACCCCTACCTATATCGAAGGGTTGACGAACTGTGCCAATGGCGATAATATGCGTTGCGTCGCGTCGCGTCGCGTCGCGTCGCGTCACACAGTCGCAGACGAGGAAGGTGAGGGTTGCGAGGTTGAGCGGAACAAATGGCGCGGCATGGTGTGGCGTGACGTGGCGTGACTGTTTTCATCGTCAATAGGTAATCGTCTCGTCCAAGTCGGACGTCCCGATTCCCACGAATAAGTACCATCGCTGATTCGTTATTTGCTATCGCATTAGGTACCGTACCCAGACTTACACGTACCTACTATCTGGTATCTATCCTATACTCGTATGTACATATAATTGTCGCGCCAATTTCTCATACAACGATAACATTAGTAAGGTACCTATAGGTAGGTATAGGTACCAATGGATTCGGATACCTACTACCTAGTTACTTGCCCTTTCCAACGCGATCTGATTGCGATAAAATCGGACAATTTTTCCCTTAAAAGAAATGTACCAACGTTTTTTCTCTGCAGACGTAGCTGAAAATGCAAATTGCGATACCAAATTTATGCGAATTGTCGTTGATACGCGTACGGTAGGTCTATGGATAGTGATACCTACCAACTCGAGTATCTGGCAGGTATGATAAGACGTGCTGACAGATGAGTACGCGAACGAACGAAAAGAGAGCAACGAATGCGCGCATTATTACGCGACGCGGCATGGCGGCGGTCCATCCGAGATCCGACATAATGAACAATAAAACGTCTTCGACGCGCCGTCATTATTTTGTGGTTGTGGTTTTGGTTTTACAATGAAATACCCATACCCACCAAACCATCAAATGCGAAACGTTGATGGTTAGATGGACAAATAGATAGAGATGGATAGACGAACAGACAGACGGATAGAAATACGTAGGTAGGTAGGTAGGTAGGTAGGTAGGTAGGTAGGTAGGTAGGTAAAACCTTGAGGTACTTGCTTTTTTAACATTGTCGTGGAAACTGAAACCTTCGAAAAGAAGGTAGGTAGCCAGCCAGCCAGCCAAGTAAGTTGCTGATGATGTAGATACTCGACATACATATTTATACACATTTGTGAGACAGTAAACTGATTCAATTAGGTAGGCGAGGGATTCTTAAAAACAAGGGCCATGACCGAGAGTATTGGCTTGGTGTGGTATTGGTAGGTATACCTATTTATGTTTCTGTACCTAGCCCTAGCCTACCTACTAGCCGCAGAACTGGCAAAACTACAGCCCTATACGCACTTACTGCGGATGGGCATTGGGCGGGCGCGCGTAGCGTAATATCGCGCTAAAATGTTAAGGTAGCTATTTCAGTACTCGCTGCGATGCGATGCGATGCGATGCGATATAGGTAGCGTAAGTACTTTGCCAGTTTGCCTATGCCGCATAACATGGCATCACGCACGGATGGATACGTTTACCTACGCGGGCCCAACAGCAACAGCACGGTAGATAGTTGGAGTAAGTAAGTAAATAATGCGCTGTAATGTTGGAATAAAAAGGAGTGAAAAAAAAATCTCGGTAAAAGAGTATCAAACTCGAAAGAAAGTGAAAATTACAACGAGTGAAAGCACGTGATACGACACAATTTAACGTTTATTTACAGAAGCTGTTTACGGTGCGCAACGCAACGACGAGGTGATGGGATGGTGAGTGGCGTGGCGGGACGAGACGAGAGGCGTACGGCGCGGCGCGGCGCGGCGCGGCGCGGCGCAGCGCCGTACATTTAAAATGTATCGATAGAAAGAGAAATTCTGTCGAGTTTTCAGAGATCACGTTTTTGATCGGTCAATAGTTGTTGCAGTGCAGTGACAGACAGAGGAAGAGGCAACGCAACGCAACGCAACGCAACGCAACGGTAGAGGCTAAATCGAGTTTACTCCAGTTTAATGACGCGCGTCGACCCTGTAACGATATAATGCACTGGCGCTGGCGCTGGTACAGAGACAGAATACACAGCTAGCTAGTAGCTACACAGTACACACGCACACCTGCCCAACTGTTCGCTTTACCTGTTTGCGTACTGCATAGCCCATACTTTTCAGGTGTTGTCTCGTGCGAGTTGCAGTTGCAGCGCACCGCACTCACTATACTCGTACCTATACAATACATACGAGTACAACTATGCACCTCGGTTTATTCCACGAGTATAAAATACCGTCTTGATATAACTACTCGTACTATAACTCGTACATACCGTAATTAGGTAGGTATATTGTCATCGAATAATGTATTTGTACTTGGGCATACGCATACCTACTCAATTACTGTACGGCACGTATTTACTCGTGTATCCTATGATAAGGTAGGCTATATCTAATAAGTACATCATAAGTATAGGTAAGTGATGAATGTACTGCACTGTTCTTTCGTACTTACCTACTTTAGAATTTTTGTGGTTTTTTGATCGTTAGAGTGTTA
Organism: Balanococcus diminutus; assembly: GCA_959613365.1. NCBI lineage: Eukaryota > Metazoa > Arthropoda > Insecta > Hemiptera > Pseudococcidae > Balanococcus > Balanococcus diminutus. Next base: position 68,315,022 of record OY390714.1, read on the forward strand.
CGTTCGTTTCTATGTTTGTTTGCTATTTGCCATTTCCGCAGTCATTTTTGTTTCGCGTTTTTCGCCAGGTACATGTATACGTGTAGGACAAAATAGCTAGTACGTATAGAGCATCATGTACGACACACACAGGTATACGAGTACGACTTACATTTTCGTAATAAAATACTATATTACGTAGGTGAAGTGAGGTGCAAGCGGTTCGAGTATATGTTTTTATTCTAAACGATTAGGTATTCGGTTTAAATGTTACAGCGGTTACCGGTTACCAGTTTAGTACCTAGCATACTTACTATACCGTCTATACCATATGCCATACCAAAAATAAAGTGCTACAATAAGTAGTTGATAACTATGTATGTATTGCGCGCGCGGCCGCGGCCGCGGTGCGACTGTTTGGTAAGTGAAACTCATTTTCACGGTCGGAGTCGGAACGAAATGTTAAAACGAAATTTTCCCAGTACTCGAGTACTATTCGTAAATGTACACGTGAAATGACTTCATTGTCTTACGCGGCGCGGCGTTAGAGGACGAGACGAGACGAAACGAAACGAGATAACGTTTTTTTCTGTACCTACAATAAGATACGCGTACCTAAGTTAATCAATAAAACGTAAACAGGCATCATTTACGCCTTGCAACAGCACAGCACAGCACAGCACAGTCGGTGAGGTGGAGGTACACCTACGAGTACTACCTGGTACCTACCGAGTTGTCGTTCCTCTTGCATGGCAGATAGTAGGTACCTATCTACATACGTAGATATCACTACACGCTTTACTCGCTGCCTACCTCACCTACCAACCTAAGGATGTAACTAATGTTCGTACGTCTACGTCTACGTCTACGTCTACGTCTACGTATATTATACTCGTACTCGTACTTATAATAGGAGGTCGTCGCAGGTACCTATCGGGTGCCCGCTAATACATACATACACAGTGGACATTTCGTGACAGTTTATTCGTTAGTTGATTTACATTTATATGTACGTAGGTATAATATTATTGGCATATTCATTTCGTTTTATGCTATCAATGTTATCAACTAACGTAAAACAGAATGTCACGACGAGGTTAGCATATTGGTGGGCACTGGGCACCTCGTATAGGTGGGTAACTGGGTAGTCACTGGCTAGTGGGTATAGTTGGTGTGACATGACGTGTCCAACTGTCGATGCACACAGTTGCACACGTCGCGTCGTGTAGTACAGTACAGTACGGTACAGTACAGATGATGATATCTCGATCTGATTCTGATTTCGACTGATGCGAGACGAAGCCGGAGGATCGGACAGTGAGTCGGGACGGAAAGGGCCTCGGTGGCGGAACATTTTCAAGTCGAAGAGCCAAGACGCGACGCGACGCGACGCGATGAACGGCAACGATAAGATCACATCACACTACGGTTTCGGTAGTAAGAGTAAGATGTCGATGTCGGGTAATTACGATTGCGCTTCCATCGCGTCGCGTCGCGTCGCGTCACAATAGAAAGGTACGAATACAAGACGTACATACACCGGATCCTACTCGACTCGACTCGACTCGATTCCCCTCGTCTCGCCTCGTCCGTCGTATCTCGTCTCGTCTCGTTTCGACCGGTTAGTTTAAACGCGATCGCGAAACGTACGAAACACGAGTTAGTGCGCGCGTGCCTTCTTCCGTAGGCAGCAGCAGGCAATGTTTTACGAAATAAAAGACAAACGCGTCGAAACCGGTGGCACGCAAACCAGATGGTGGCTAACGGCGGCGTTTTCTGGTGTCGTTGTTACGGCCGGTTGTGTCGGTATCATTTTTTGGTTAGTAATGGCCGTCCGGCAACCGGAGACGGCTTACGAACGGCGTCCGTCGTCGTCGTTTCGCGATTATCATCATAAAATCAATACCAAGTCGTCGTCGTCGTCGTCGTCGTCGTCGCCACCGCCTCCGCTCGATTATCAGACCGCCGAGATTTTGAAAACTACGGTCAAACGTAAACAGGGACGCGTCGAGATGGTGAAAAACAGTGACGATAAATTGGAGGCGGACGCGAACGACAGCTTCGCTTCGGATAGCGACAGCGAAAAGAACTCGAAGAATTCGGCGCCGCTGCCGCTGCCGACGACGATTGAATCGAATGACGACGATTACACCGAGTCAACGGCAGCCGAAAACGATACTGCGGACGTGCAACTTCGTTCCAAAATCGCCAAATTGTCATCGATGCGAGAATACGACGACGACGACGAAGACGGTGGCAACAAACATAACCGCGGTGGCGTTCATCTCAAAGGCGGTATCAGTCCGATAGAGGAGCAAACGTCGCTTCCGCTGCCGGCTGCCGACGGCAGCGGTCGAGATGGAGATATCAGAGGGAATTCGGTCAAGAAGAAGAGCGAAGCGGTTTTGCCCAGCTGGTACGACCCGAATTTGCAGAATGCTAACCCCTCGAAGCCGGATCCTTTGAACGATCTTAAGCAAGATGGCGCGTACGATTTGCCAGATTTTTCCATAATTAAACCCGATCTCGCCGCCTTCAATACGAAAACCATTCCGGCCTTTACCTATTTAAAAGAACCTTTACCGCGTTTCGAACATATGGCGGCGGCGGCGGCGGCGGCGGCGGCAAGCGGAAGCCCGGATGTTGGTAATGTCGACGACTCGTTGTACTACCACCATCACCATCATCAGCACCTCCGTAATAATAATAATAATCATCATCAACATCATCCTCATCAACTACGTCAGCAAGATGACAATGGCGCCGATAATAATCGCATTGAGCAAGATCAGCTGATACAAGAGCCGTTCTCTTCGTTGAATTCTTTTGCCAACGAAGATTTCATTAACGCTGCCGGAGCGGCGGCCGCCGCAGTTATGACGAATACCGTCGGAGCAAGCGCCGGTGCCAACAATTATTCGTTGATGAATTTCCTGCAAAGCAGATTGCAAAATATGCACGACTGGCTGTTGTATGGAAATAAAAGAAATCGTACCGGATCCGGCCATGGCGGCGGCGGCGGCGGCGTCGATATAATGGAAATAGTGAAAATGGTGAATAATTCGTTGCAAGCGAAAACGGTGGGTACAATTTTTTCCAAGTTGAAAGATTTATACGCCGGTTTCAATTCGAGCGACGTACAAAACATGCCGGTTTCTAATTTATTGTATCCGACCAGCCCGTCGTTGCTGAGCAACAGCACCAGCTTAGTATCGTTCGGCTTGCTGGCCATCGATTTGTTTCTTCTGCATAATGTGCAGCAAATCGTCTGGAACGAAGAATCGCAAATCGGAGAGGAAATGTTGAAAGATCCGGACGTGGTGGCTTTGAACGCGCTATTCATGTCTCCGGATCGCGTCCAGCAGCTCAAGCAAACCAACTCTCGTATTTTCACCGGCACCGACAGAGAGAGGAAAAGCGTAGTGCACGATTTATTGGAATTCATTAACGGCGGTCTACGCGCCGTCTTAAATTTGAGCAAAGCGTACAAAAGCAGCGTCAGTAGAGTCAACGCCAGAAGCACGTCAAACGGCTCCGGCGGCGGTGGCTCCAGCTCCGGCTCCGGCTCCGGCTCAACTCTGGACTGCATTTGGACGTTGTACTGTAGAAATTTGGACAAAACCGCCAAATTACAAGGACCTTACGGATTCTTGGCCAAAATGAACAGGTCAGTGTCAAACATACGTAACTAACAACGTACGAGTAGGTCTAGGTTAGATAGGTAGGTACCTAGGTAGTAAGCGCTATGCGAGTATCGATATTTCGGTCTTGGGTAACGCTGTGGCCGGTGCGCGCGGTACGAGTATTCTACAAAAACGTAACACTGACATGACGCGTGAAGTACCACATTTTCCGAGTTGAATTAGGTAGGTGTACGAAAAAAATTGCCCAATTTGATGAGAATTGAAGAAAAAAAAAAAAAAAAAAAAAAAAACTCGTAAGTTTAAACTTCCAAAATATTACCTAATGAATTTTTCTCGAAATCACAAAATTATTGAATTGTTTCTCGGAAATGGGAATTATTACTTACCTATCTACTACAAAAGTCCAACAGTTGCAGAGTTGAATTTACCAAAAAAATAAATAAAAAAGTATATTCCAAGAAATATAAATTCAAATTTTTCCAAAGCTAACGCATACTTTCTCGAAATTAGGTATTGCTTTGTAGGGTTGAGTCGTACGAAAAATTGCAAAATCTAATCTGAATTTGAATAAACTTATTTCAAAAAAAATTCCAACTCGTAATTTCAAATTTCCCCAAAATTGATGATTTTTATCTCAAATTTATTACACGAAAAGAGTCCTACATTTAAAGTGAAGTGGGTAGAAATACGACAGCTTGAATTGCTAAATTGGTACCTACTTTTCTGGGAAACTATAAAAACGTGATATTAAATACGTAGGTAGAGGGCAGAGCCGGTGCGAGGGGGGGGGGGGGGGGGAACACCCCCCCCCCCCCCAGTGATTTTTCATTCGGCAAATTTTTGAAAAATTTTCGACAAATTCGACAAACTTTCGACAAATTAAATTAGGTATGTTTACAAAATTTGGTAAAGTTTTGAATTTCAAATATGTAAATTTTTTAGAAATTCTAAATCACAAATTCGGCAAATTTTTGAGAAATTCCGAATCATAAATTCGATGAATTTTAGAGAAATTCCGACTCACAAATTCGGTAAATTTCTGAAAAAAATTTTCACCCTCGCTTCGCTCGGGCAATGTACTTCTATTGCTTCATCTTTCTCTCAGAATCAGAATAGGAATCAAAAATCAGCGCATTTGAATTGTTATAACTTATAACGTAAAAAAATGAACATGATCTTTTTGAAAATATTAAAAATTATGTTTAAAGTGCATTATTTTTAATTAAAAATTCCAATTTTTTCAAAATTTTCGCCCTCGCTTCGCTCGGGCAACGTATCGCTTTTTCGTCTTTTAAAAAACCAGAAATTATTGTATGTTTTCAAAATTTCTGCAAAAAAAAGTCCATCTTTTCTTTTAGAAGTGCAATTTTTTCAAAAATGTTCGCCCTCGCTTCGCTCGGGCAGCAACAGTCGTTTTGATTCAAATCCTAATGCTACCATAAGTTCTTGAAATTTTTTCTATGAGGATAGTGAGAAGTTCTTCTTTCGAAAACTCACTTTTTTCAAAAAATCCAGCGCTGGGGTCTACTTCCCACTGTTGTACCTATTAATTATCATTCGGCATTTTGAAAATTTTCATTCGGCATTTTCGATCTACACCCCCCCAAAAAAATTTGCTCCAACCGTTTCTGGTAGAGGGGTAGGTAGGTAGGTAGGTAGGTAGGTAGGTAGGTAGGTAGGTAGGTAGGTATGTAGGTAGGTAGGTAGGTAGGTAGGTAGGTAGATATAGGTAAGGAATAGATGAGCATTTTGACGCGTAGCGTACAAACAGTCGAATAGACATACAGCTACTACGTGTATGTACTTCTACTCGTATTTATACCTATAAAAATAGGTACCTATAATTTGAGGTAAATTGATCGCGGCCAAACATTTATGTACCAATGTACCTGTTCAGTGTGCGAGTACACGCCCGCGCCTATAAATCTAGCGTAAATGACGGCTCGTCGACCAACAATGTTGAACTGCGTTTAGGTACTTAGGTACCTATAAATACGCGTAGGCGTAGTTGAAAAAAAAAAAAAAAAAAAAAATCGTAAGTACGCTCGAATAGTGTCTGAGGTATACTCGTCAGTTTGACTATACCCGGCGCGGCCACGCTGTTCACTGCTATATCGACCATCGAGTGTGTAAAATTTATAAACACACAAACAATTAGTCGAGCTAAAAAAAAAAAATTAAAAAAAAAAAAAAAATGAAGGAAAACAGACAATCGGGCATTCGGGCATCTAGGGCATGAGAATTGAATTGAGCATTGTGTGGACGGTCGAGTGATTTAGAGAAGGGGACACGAAAAGAGGAAAATGAGAGAAATGAAGTGGAAGAGAAAGACGAGTGCTTAGGTACTCGTAGATACCTCCGTACCTATTTACTATGTATAATGACGACGACGACAATGACAATGACAATGACAAAGGAGAAAACAACGTCGACGTAACATAAGTAGGTAAACTTACTAGTCGCCGTGGTTTACTATTTTAGGTTAGGCAGACTGACTGACTGTTGATAGAATTCCTTAGTTGGAGACAAAAGTGAGTAGGTACCTCTACCGCCTAGATGCAATACGCATAACAATATGTCATTGTAAGCAAACTGCTCCGCTCACTTTTATTCGTATAGGTATTAGCGTTAGGCGTTAGGTTAGTCATATACCAGATCATCACTGACCGCGAACTCGTAGGGGTGGTGCTTTCGAGTGAATGCATCGGTTAGCCCGCGTGGTTCCATTTCATTACTTTTTCAGGTAGGTAGGGAGCTCAGATAGGTACTTGGAGCCTACTCACCGTACCGCACCGCGTGACTATGGCTATAATATACATAATTATGTACATGCATTATAATACTTATGATACGAAAGTAATACCTAGTTACCTACCTACCTACCTACCTACCTACCTACCTACCTAGTACCTACGTATATAACCTATGTAGTTACATAAAATATAGATATCGCACTGACGCCTAGCACTAGCAGCAGTTAGCTCGTAATTTATCGTACCTACCGTAACCGTGCATTTTTATTTTCAGCTTGGGCTTAAGACTGATGATGGGAGAATTCCCGGTAGACAAGGCTCTGGATCGTTTAATGAAGGAATACAACAGTGGATGGGGTTCGTTGGACTGCGATAAACTATTTCCTAGGTGAGCGTGATTTATTTTTACAAAATTTACCCAGCTACGTCGTACGCCGCGCCGCGGCCGTCGGGTTACTTACTAATCGTAATCAAATTTACTTTACCTTGAGAGAGAAAAAAAGGTCGTTCGTACGCGCGAGATGCGTGTAGATAAGTATCGACGCGACGTATGTTTTCTACGCGTATTCGCGAGTAGGTACCTTTACCTATGTATTTGATGAAATATGTATTTCTCATACGTCTTACTTATACGCGGTTGTGCGAGTATTGATTCGTACGTACGTTGTTCGTCACGTTGTTATTTCATTCGTGCTGGCGAAAGGGTTTTTATAGATAAGTTAGTAGGTAGATGCAGTTTCCGTTTCCGCCGGAGCGAAGCCACCAATCGCATTATGATTTTACAAATTCATAACTCGAAAACGAGTTGGCCGATTTAAATTGCGAAGTAGGAACCTCTTCTAAACCCAAAACCTCCGAGTTTTTATGTACCTACTTTGTACCTAACGGTGCGTGCGCTTTTTGTTAGGTAGGTATATGTACTAACTACCTACATTGAAATCGGCCAAATCGTTTTCCAGTTACGAATTGTTAAAATGCGAATGTGATCGCGGTTATTCTGGCAGACTGCGTATTTTTCATGAACTGAAAAAATGCCTATCGTATTTCGATGAAATCTGCTCATCCATATCCACACACACCCACACACCCATACACCGATGGTTGGGTATCTGCGCTTCCGCCTCTGCCTTACCTACCGCAGCTACGGTACGATACGATACGATACGATACGATACGATACGATACGATACAGTGCAGGTGCGGTACATAATTAAGTAGGTACCTATACGCGAATATGATTCGTCCGTATTCTGAGTGATGAGGCTGAAAATGAAAACGACGATAATCTCTATACACGCGCGTTACGAATTACAATTAATTACAAAATTACTCGTATATCTACCTCGCGCGTACTACATCGTACGAGTATGTACGTACGAACGACGCGACGAGTAAGACGTAAGACGTACTCGTACGTACGAGTACATCTACATATACATTAATGTAGGTACGGTACGGCAAGGCGCGGCACGGCGCCGTAGTAGAACCCACCTACCCACCAATTTATACGAGTAAGGAAAGTCTACCGCCCGAATACTTTCTCTTATCGAATCGAGAGTACCGCGCACTTGGACAAGATACGGAATACGGCGATACGTACGCGAGCGACGCGACGCGACGCGACGCGACGCGACGCGCGTATCTACCTATAATATTAATGCGTATTCGCGTGTAAATGAAGAAAGTGCCTCGTCGCGATTAATTATTAGGTAGGAAAGGTTTTTGAATAAGTACGATAATTAAGTTTTTGAAAATTTGCACGTTTCTGATTCATTTGACATGACGCGAAGACGCGACGCGACACCACAAGGATATACGAAACGAAGCGAAGGTAATTAAGGCACCATTACCATCGCATCGCATCGCATCGCATCGCATCGCATCGCATCGTAACGCTACCCTACCTCTTCCACACGTGCGAGGTGCTCGTAAAACCAGTTTAGGTCGTTGGCTCGGTGATTTTTTTTTACGCATCGCTCGTACGAGTACGAGTAGGTATAGTAGGTAGCTTGATACCTACATAATATACCGACGTCGACGTCGAAAATAATGCATCATATGTACCTACTGATTTTCACTATAGAATGTAGGTACATACTAGGTAGGTCTAGAAACTGTTGGGTTACCGCTCAACTGCCATCTATTGAGAATACCTAGGTACCTACCTATTACCGGCCAGTACCCCGTATTCCGAACAAGGGACACGTCAAGTCAAAAGCTATAACTAGAACTACTCGTACGTCTGCGTAACGTACCTCTACCTACCTACCTACCTACCTACCTACCTACGTATAATAATTGTGCCGAGTACCTAAAGGTTTACTTATGAGGTAATAGGTACACGGTAGCTAGAGCTACTGTCAACTGCATAGGTATAGGACTCGACTAAGTAATTACTAATTAAATACGTACTGGAAATGTTATTCGTTCGCTATACGTACGTATACCTAATATTTTACATTAGGGTGGAGTGAAAAAAAAAGTCGCGGATTTCGACCAAACTCGCAGAGCTGGCTTACTCCGAGTTAAGAACTTCACAAAAAAAAAAGAAAGAAAGTTGAGCATTCTACCTCTCAGGAGAGTGGAGCTATGGGTCCCCAAAGTAGGTGGCACTTTTGGATAGTGCCACCTACATGGTACCTGATACTACTAGGTAGCTAGGTACAGGTACAGGTATAACGCTGAACGTGACATCGCCATACATAGTACATACAATAGGTATATATGTATATATCACGGTAGGTAGGGTACCTACCTTACCTACTGTACATACATACTCGTATACTTATGTGTACCAATCAGTCATCGTTATTTGATTTGATTTCATTTGATTTGATTTGATTTGATTTGATTAATATATTTTGGTACGCAGCGCGACGTGCAGCGAATAGCGTGCCACGAAGGAACGCGACAGCTGCTCGCATTGCCGCTACCTAATTTGCTAAATTACTCGTACCTACGCAGGAAATATGAGACAGCGGCTGTCAGTCACTTTTTGTTTTGGTCACTTTTTTTTTTAAACTTTTGAACGAATCGCAATCGCGTGTGTAAGTTAAATTTCCAACGTATGTACATATGTGTGTACCTATACAACCTACTACCTAGTACCTACTAGGGTTTTCACGGCCTGAAAAATTGCGCGCGTTAATGCGACACGAATAAGCGCTTTTAGTAGTACGTATGTCGATAGATAGGTAAGTAAATAAGTAAGCTAGGCAAGTAGAGTGGACGCGACGCGACGCAGATTAGGTCGAGGTACCGCCTAAAATAAGATCTTAGGTACAAAATACAAATCTAGTTTCGGTATTAATAGCATTACGAGTATATATTATTCTTGTCATCCCACAGCTATCTACCTACCTACCTATCTACCAGGCCTCCACCATTTGTGGTGGGGCAAGGCTCTTCCCGCATTTACCCTCTTTGTCGCAGGCCCGCTCCTTTCAAGCGATCGACCTACACCTACGACTGCAGTTACCTATTTCTGCTGTCCGCATTACGAAATGCATTCGATAGAACGCGCTTATTTACCTACCTACCTCACATCCACCCACCCACCCGCTGTAAATTTAACGTACTTATTATATTTATATAGGTTTTTGCTTTCGATGTTCGCAGATGTAACGCCGAAGAAGCGAAGGAAATCGTAATACAAACCGCTCTGGGAAGATCGACGTTTTGAATTTAAACGTTCGTGTACGCGGCGCTCCCCCCCCCCCCACCACCCACCACCCACCACCCACCACCACCACCTCGGGCACGGCTGTTTTCAACAAAACTTGCCGCGTTACTGGTCCGATTGCTGGCCGTGACTGCGGCCGGATCGCCTTCGCGGTAGATGGAAAATACACAACGGGGACCGATCCACCTACCGACCGACCGACCTACCTTACCTACTTACGTATAATATGCTGTGGGACCAGATGTATGCAGCTAGGGCTAGGTAGCGAAAGGATGAAAAATTGACGCAGCTGCGACGACGAAGCGTTACGCGTACAATTTGAAAATTTCAACTATGAAAACCAAGACTGATTTTTTTTTTGTTGTTTTTTTAGCACTTTACGACTTTCTTGTGAATTGCTTGTTTCGTAGATTGTAGTCGTTAGAGTATAAGTTCTAATAGGTAGGTATGTTTGTGTGTATGTCTATGTAGTGTACCTACTCGTAAGTAACCTACGTCAGATAGTTGATAGTTTTTCGTACGAATTTGCAATAAGAGTTGCCGTATTCATCAAGTAGGTATGTACATATAGTGCAAGTAGGTACCTACATCTATTTATTGCAATTTCACACGTAAGGGACTCTAACTACCTACTACCTAGTAATTTATTTGTTGTTAGACATTTTTGTGAAATAAAATGTTAATCTTGTTGTTAAACGTACCCGCTAATACAGGTACACGTAGGTATATTTGTAGGTACCTGCGTATTTGTATGTACACGTCTGTTCGTATAGATATAGACGTATACGTAGGTAATGTATTGTACATATATCCTTCGCACAGCTGCAGCGCTGCGAGTGCTCGCTAGTCGCTAGATGGTAATTACGTGGGTAAAGTGGTAATTTTCTTATTTTCAGTATAATATTTTAGTTTCGAATTGATGAGGTAAAAACAAGATTTCGAAACGCGGCGCGGCGCGGCGCGGCGCCTTACAGCTAGAAATTTGAAATTTCAAGCTTTGCAAAATGAATTGTACGTTACAAAGGTCGTGTCTCGTGTGTCGGTTTATACGAGACGAGTGTGGTGTTGAAAAATGTCGCCTCGACCTCGACACGATCCTAAAAGCTATGACAAATATTACGGCGGTCGGTACGGCGCGGCGCGCGTATTAATATGTGTAGATACATATTTTGATTTGCGAATTTCGACGCTGGCCGTAAGCAAAAAATCTAGGACGAGATTGCTCAGATTGCGGTGCGATCGAGTGCGGTGTTTGAGAATGAAGGCGGATTATTTACGTCCTTTCTCGTTCTCGTTCTCGTTTGTTGGCAGCGTTACAAATTTGGGACAAATTAACGCGTTTCTACGAGAGCGCCAAAAAATTTCGTATGCCAGCGTTTAAAAAGTTTCCAGTTACTGGCGTCGTGTCGTGTCGCGTCGCGTTTCTTGTACGCGTATTTGGGCTAAAGTACGTATACATAAGTAATAAAAGTAGGCGAGTATGTAGAGGTAGGTAGGTAGGTCTAGGTACGTCTAGGTAGGTAGACAGGTGGGTACGTATACGCGATGCAAGTTTGCAAGCTTTCAAAACCGTTAGGCCGTTGGCGTTGGACCGTTGGCTGAACCCATCGAACTTACGGCGGCGGGCCGGAGCGGGGCTATTTCATGCAATGCCATTGCACGATATTGCATCAAAGAGGGAAGACAATTATTATCGTAACGAATTAAGGAGGGGAAGATGGGGAGGAGTACGATGCGACGCGACGCGGCAGTAATAGCCCGTGCATCGCTGTATAATAATAATGAAAATAGGTACCTACATACATCGGGCATCTCAACTTTTCGCGAAGCAGAAGCACAGCTTTCGCGAATTGCCAAACAGAGAAATGAGAGCGAGCGAGAGAGAGAGAGAGAGAGAGAGAGAGAGAGAGAGAAAGAGAAAGAGAAAGGGAAAGGGAAAAGAAAAGAGGAAGAGATAGAGAAAGAGGTAGGTAGAGTGCGATAGGGACTTTACTGCGGCGTACTTGGTCTGGTCCGGCGCGACGCGTTACGCGTTACATCATCGCTCGTGTGTTTCAGTTTTAAGTTCAAACGCACGTGGTGTAGTACACAGTACACACCCGCGAGAATCACTTTTTTTTCCTTTTGTTTTTTGTTTTTGTCTTGGTTTTTTTTTTTTTTCGCGTAGTACTCGTAGTCGTAATATGTACGTATACGTACGTACCTACCTACCTACCTATGTAGCTAAAATTTAGTCGAATATTTGCGCGAGCTAAACGAAATTTCGAAAATAGTCACACGCGGTACGGTACGGTACCGGAATATACGAGCGAGTACGAACTACGAATAGCAGTGCGGGTATCCGCGCGTAACCCGTACCCGTAGTAGTGTCGGTGTCGGGTTGTCGGTTTTTCTCTTTTTCGTACACTCGTACCTACTGGTAATTAAAGGTTTACGTTTACGATTAACCACTACGTAATAGGTACCTGTCTTCTAGTTGCGTTAGCGTGAATGTACGGTAGGTAGGTACCAGTGATTTTTTTTTTTTTTTTCTAAATCGAGTAATCGAAACGTGGCGCGCCGGTCGTTTGTGTGGCGCGCTTATCTGTACGTAGCTGCGTACATACATATGTAGGTACTTTTATCAGTGGTGACACGCGTCGCGTACATACTCACTCGTACTCATATACCAGAAGCCAGCCAGCTACCAGCTAGGTAGTAGGTACCACTACGCGCCGCAACATACGAGTACTCGTACTTTCTTCGCAAGTAAGTACCTACACCTACGTAGGTATAGTATACGTATATCAACCTGCCTGCCTGCTACCTGTTATTATTTTCACAATTGACGCGGCGCGGCATATCTACAACCTATCAACGTACGTATGTACCTAAAGGTACATTAGAGAGTAGATATTTATTTTTCCCTTCGCTTTTTGAATTTTGACTCGAGTTCTTCAGCATAGCGCCGGCTGGCTGGCCTAATTACGTGGCGAGTCACAGCCACACACACACACACACACAAAGAAGTGGGTTTCGTTGTATCGCGTACGGTACGATATCGTCGCTCACTTAATTCGCTAAACTAAACTGTAAACTAAACAAATTTATGGAACTGTTACAAGGAAAACGCTATTAAATTTTTCGCTTTAGTAGGTAAAGTAAATATTTTACGAGCGCGAGTTTTTATTCATTGTCAGATGACGCGCGTGCTAGTACGCGTGCGCGTGTTTTCCTAGTCTGCCGGCCTTTGCACTCGTATAGCCTACATAATATAAATATAGGATGGATGGAGATACCTACCTAGCTACCTACCTACGTACCTTATCTATCTACCTATCTGATACGTTGTGATTGGTAGTAACTGAGCTCGACCCACGTAGCTAGTAATAGTTGCAGCTTACCTGGGTTAGCTCCCTACTTACGTTAGTTGGACTAAACTACCCTACACGCTACCAGCAAATCTTACCTACCTATCGCTATTTCTACGTAGCGTAGGTAAACGCGAACGCGAAAACGAAAACGAAAACGAACGCTAACGCAATACCAGAAACCAAGCCAATACACTCCTCACCTCACCTCACCTAACCGCACCGCAACCAGTGCATACGGCATGGGCAATGGGCATGGCATACTACAACACGTTCGCATATTTACGGCGAACCGCGTAGGCAATTTTATTGTCACGCGTTGCCTATCACTTTTTCAAGCGGTCTACTTGGCCGAATCGAAGGGGAAATCGTCAATCTTGTTTCGCTCGCGAACGCGAATAATATGTAGGTGCTGGTTAGTGGTTGCTGGTGCGTAGGTCTAGGTACCATACTATCTATAGGTAACCTACTTAGTTGGAGTTGGAGTTGTCGTACACAAGGTGTACCTAGATATACCGAACAATGTTCATACTTCCTATACACCTAAATCTCTACTCGTCGTACTCGGGTCTTACGCAGTTTTGACCAGGCACATAATTGTATACGTCTTAATCGTTTCTGTAGGTCTCCTTTTTATTTTTTTGCGTCGCGTCGCGTCGCGTTAGTTCAAAATTTAGAACATTGTGTACGTTGGTAGAGGCTGCGGTAAAAGCTTGATAAAATATATTTGTGTAGGGATCCGCTATACGCTACGCTATAATCATAACGGTCGTCGGGTTCCGTGGTAAACCAAAAAAAGAGAAAGAGAGAAAGAGTGTGAGCGAGTGAGAGAGAAATGAATTATACGAAATTCACCAACAACGCAACGTTGATGTGGCCGGTAGCTGCTGCGGAAACGACGCGATGCGACGCTAAGCATTTCGTTGCGTTGCGTTGCGTATAAAGATGAACTATAGCCTGTCAAGCGAAAGAAAAACGCTCGCGTATTTTTACGAGTTTTTCAAAAAATAACAATTCAAACTTCCAACGTGGCTTCATATTTTTTTCAAGTCGTAGATATTCTTTCTTTGCTAAATTCTTTCTTTTTTTTCCCCCCTTTTTTTTAAACGTTTTTTTAAGCAATTTGTTTTTGTGACCAAATTTCGAGTCCGACCTTGCATTCTAAAATTAAGGTGTCTTGGTTTTTTCGTCAATTTTTCGACAATTCGCAAAGAAAAAAAAAAGAAAAAAGAAAAAATCGAGACCAGTGAAAAAAACAACGAGGAAAATAGTAAAACTTATTACGTATTCTTTTCTCGAATTTACTTACTAGGTACCTACTTAAAATACTTCCTGTTTGTGAATCGAACGCGAACGTGCTCCTAATGACAACGCGCTGCTTGCCTACTGCCTACTGCCTACCGCTACGTAAGCGGAATTTTGCAAGTTTAAGAAAACGCGTTTCCGACTCGAATATTCTCTGCCCCTCCGCCCCCCCCCCCCCCCACCACCACCACCACCACCATCACCACCACATCGAATGCCGTGGTATAACTTACTCGTACTTGCGACCAAGTACGTGTAAGTAAGTAGATAGCTAGGTAGGACGTTGGATTGTTTGGGTGCCCGCGGCAGTCATATTCGCCACATTGGTAGGTAAATATTTTACGCGGGTAAAATCCCACCTCGCGTTAACGTCTGTCGCATCGGTCGTCTCTTCAATTTACTCGTAGCCGAACGAACTCGTAACAAGGTACCTACTACCTACCACCGTTACTCGTATATAAATTCGTATTTTTGCGAATAAAAAATGCATGGACCTACGCGACGTAGCGACGGTGACGTCATTGTCAGCGGCTACGTTGCGTTGTTATAGCTACTATAGTATACCTGCAAACACCGAATGCTGACGCGTGTACTCGTAGTCGTATCTACGAGCATACAGTATAGGTAGGTAGGTAAGTAGGTGCCTAACTCGGCCAAGTCCCTTTTGGAAGAAGCTGTAGCGCGTGAAATTTTTACGAGTTTCACGACCTCGCAGAAACTCATTACACTGGCACTCGCACAGCACAGCGCAACGTCCTTTCTCACACAGGCAGACATACGATGTAGTATTTTACATCTATGTATCGTGCTTCGAACCACCCAAAAATTTACTCCCACGGATCTGCCCAATACCCATCCACCCACCTATCAACCTTTTTTTTTTTTTTTTAAATTTTTTTTCGCATAGTCTGGGAGGGGAGTATGTTGCAAGATTTCAAAATACGGCGATACCGGTGAAAAATCTCGTTGGAAAACCAAAGTGCCTGGTTATCGCATGAAATCGAAACGAAGCGGAGGCGAGATGTTAAAAGTAATTAGTTGGATATTTGAAATGAAAATTACACGTAGGTAATACATAAGTATTACAAACCAAAGTCGAACGGCGGAGTATACGGGACAAATTAAGAGTATGTGCCTACATAATATAATATACTCGATAACCAAAATGAAGTACGAAGAATATAAAGTTCCAACTGTCGAAGGATCGCACTGTTAGGGAAAGAAAATCGATATCAAATTGCAAGGTCTACGGCCTAGGAAGGTATAAACATTAGACTTGCACTCTTTGAGAGCGGTGACCACTGTCCAAGTTACCACGCAGGTAGCACTCGCCAAAAGTAGCAAAATAGTACGGTTTTTTTTCTTTTCTTTTTTTCATAAGCGACCTCTTAATTGAGGTATCTTAGCTACTTTCCCCTTCGAGATACCTAGGTTGCTAAAATATTTTTTGCGTAGGTTTCAACTCGAAACGATCCACCCCCCTGTACACGGTCCAAATCCGAGATATGTTTTTTCCTCGCACTACACTCCACTAGTACACTAAGTATGCGATGTTATCGTTCGGATTCTTGCACGACAAGAGTAACCTAACCAACCAACCAACCAACCTACCTAGCTAGCTAGCTAATGTATACGAGTAATCGAGATAAAAATGCTAATTTTGTATCGTATCGTTTCGTTTCGTTTCAGCGAATGAACGAATGGCATTGGCATTCGTAGAAACGTCGTTGGAATATGTACAGCGTTGTGGGTCATCATACTTACGGACGTGGTGATCGACTACATCCGAATCGTCAGCAACAACAATCTCAAAATGCCCAACAAAACCAGCATCAACACCAGCACCAACACTCACACGGTCACAGCACTTCGCAATTGCAATTGCAATCCGGCAGCAGCCTCGCCGTATCGAGTAAACGACGCAACTGTCGCAACAGACACGGCGGTGGCGAACCTTTGACGCTAAGACTCTTGAATTACATCAGAAAAAGATTCAATCCGGTAGTTGGTACGTACCTACCTACTGCCTACCTACCTACCTACCCACCCACCCTACACGTTGGCGAAAATGCGCGCGCTCTCATAAGTTGGATCGCCAACGCACGTCCCGAAGCGTGGTTGTCGCGTCCGAGTACCTACCTACTATAATGAGTAGGTAGGTAGCGTAGCCAGGTACCCTATGTAATTACGCAACGTACGGGAGCGAGGAGACAGGTAAAGCGTACGAGGTACATTCGCAGAGAGCTACGTACGAGTACAATACCTACGTAAACGTAAGGTGGACGGATCCTCTCTACCATATAGCGGCGGCGCGGCGTGGCTATATCTGCACATCAGCATCGAAGCGTAGGTAGAACTACAAACCAGTGATGTCGGTAACGAATTTTTTTTTCCGTTACGGTATTCGTTCCGTTACTGTAACTAAAAATCCTGAATTTCGTTATTAGTTACGTTAATTGGAACGAAAATGGTACTGCCAGGGCCTTGTAACGTTATTTTTCAAATAACGTTTTTTTTTCGCTCCGTTCCGTTCCGTTCCGTTTTTTTTTTTGTCACAACGTAATATTTTCCGAAATAGCCAGAAATCATAAAAAAATTGTTATCTTTATTTTTCAATGTAAATTAATAACACCTATCAAGTCCAATAGAATAAAATAAAAACTTCAAGAACTAAGAAGAAAATAATACAAGTTTGGTGGTGTTGCTACCTACTTTCTGAAAAAATTACGTTGTAACAAAAAAACCGGAACGGAACGGAACGAAAAAAATAACGTTACATCCTAGTTACATAAAAAGAACATTTCTGCGGTTGGCAGTGCAGGCAATACAAAAAAAAAAAAAAAAAACGAAAAAAGTAACGGAACGTAACGAAATTTTTTCGTTATTTGTTACATTACATAAAGACCATTTTATTGTAACGTTATTATTTCGTTACACAATTTATGTTCAAAAATAAAGTTACCGTTACAGTTCCGTTACTTGTAAGTGTAACGAAAAACAATCCGTTATTTTTCGTTTTTCGTTACTGTTATCGTTACGTTCCGGCATCACTGCTACAAACACGTACATTTATGTCTACAACGTATCTAAGTAGGTACCTACTATAGAGATATTACATTACTTAATACGTAGGTACGTACCTATGTTGATTTCGTACGTATCAAGTATATTAATGTATCCCTAGTCGGAGAAGGGCGCAATCACGGACCTAGGCTCGTCCCTTGCAAATTTCGCCCAAAAAAAAAAGACACGTATCTACGTTTTTTTTTTTACAGTCTGCCGATTTTTCCGGATATTATACGAGCCTTCGATTTCGATGATAACTACGCCATTTCAATACTATAGGTATAAGCGAGTATACGTATTTCTATTTATATTGTTTTTAAATCTCTGGCGGCACGGCACGGTGAAAGGAGGATTTATTCGCTTAATTCCTGCATCCGCGTCAAGTACAACTCGGTTACGATCCGCATTCGTTCGACAAAATAATACCCAATTCGTAATGTTTATGCGGTTAACGTTGCTTGTTTGTATGTAGATATGTACTATGTTTGTATCTAGTACGTTCGTAGTATGTAGTTCTAGTTACGTACGCACTCGTGCTTACATATAATAATATATTGCTCGAGAAAGAGAGCGAGAGAGCGCCATCGCCATCAATGAAATAGGTAGCAGCAGCAGCAGCAGCAGCAGCAGCAGTTTGGAACATTATTTAATGCGAGTAATAATAATAACGAATAAAACATTTTTTTGATTCGGCGAACAGTCGACAACGATTAAAGATTAACGCGTAATACGTACCTACACCTTGGTGCTTGATAACAAATCGGTAATCGTATCATCGTAATAATACTAACAGTAACAGTACCTATAATGATAATGAAAATACTTGATAAAATGCGAGTGTAAAGTTGAAACGTAACCATTCGTTCGAGTACAAATTAATCCTAGCCTAGTCTAGATGGATCGCAAAGTCGCTACGCGCAACACTTGCGAATTGCCATTGTTAATACTATACGAGTTACTGCCCCTCTTCTCCCATAACAAAAGCGGCATTAAAGTAAAAACAAAAGCAAAAGTAAAGCGAACAAAGTAAAAAAATCTAAAATAAAGAGAAATACGAACGAGCAACGAGGATGCGGCGAACAAAAGAGAAAATGTAAATGAAAAAAGAAACGTAAATAGGTATGTACGAGTAATTCGAAACAAACGTAAGACTCGGCTTCGTACGATATCCTCTCGGTAGGTCCGAGTATCTACACGCCAAAACTTTATCACTAGTTTACAGCTACGTATGTACGCGTAAAAATACGATAATATAATGAGATGAGGAGGAGATGGTATCGGTTCAGCACAAATGTTGAGGGACAGGCTACTTTTTTCTACCTTTTTTTTTTTTTTTTTTTTTTTTGTCGTAGCATCAAGTAGATGAAAGTAGAAACAAAAAAGATCGATATAAACTGTTCTAGGCGAGTAGTCATTTCTTTTTCGGCTTTTGACCAAGTAGTACCTATTTTTTTTAATCGCAGAGCGAGTTTTTTCATCTTTCCTCGTAATTTCGAAATTTTTGGAACGAGGTATCTACTGCCTATATTATGTATACCTACCTACGTATACGTTTACATACGTACTGTACGTAGTACCTACGATTAATATTTATTACTCGCCCGAGTTAATCGATTAGAACGCGAATAATTACGTTCTTCGAATTGCCAATGGTACTCTGGAGAATGTCGTCTTTCTGATACAAGGTTTTCTCGTTTTCAAAATACGGACGCACGACGCCTTTCCAGCATTTCGTTTCGACTTTAACGCCAGCAAAATACACCAACTGCATCGTACCTTTGAGGCGTTCATGTTTGTAATCTGCGGTTTCTATTTCGGGCAAATACTGCACGGACATACGTTGAAACGTCAAGGTTGATAGTATTAGTCGATTAAAACTTGCAAGTAATAATAATAATAATAATAAGTAAATAAGTAAGTAAGTACATAAGCAAGCAAGCAAGCAAGCAAGCAAGCGAGAGAGCGAGTCGAGTACCTACATAATATGTGAGAAAGTAAATACTCGTACTGGTATACGAGTACTCACTTACAGATACGTGCGTACCGTACGCGTAACGCAACATCGTCGTGAGCGTAGGGCAGGCCTAGTATATAAATGCGTTACCTATAGTAGGTACAATGTACATACATTTATAGCGGTATTCTTATTCGCCATCGCCACCGACATCGACATCGACATCGAGCGAGTAAAGAGTAAACTATCGTAAGTACCAACTGTACGTACATCGAGACGCCGCGTCGTCTTAAATTTCAAGAGTCTACAAATTAAAAGTGACTTTACGTATGTATAACTGACAGTATTAATCGTTGGCGTTACGACGAACCGCGGGTAGATAACATTTAGTCATTTACCGCGAACATGAATCGAACGAAATTTTAATAGACCAAGGATTACGCGTGGTTTGGCTATTTTCATTTTTACTTACTTGCATAGTGGCGATACAATTTTTTTCGTTAACGTGTAACGTGATGACGATTATAGTTTCTTTGTGTAGTTGAAAATACGTGACAAACGGCTCGTCTCTTTCGTTTCGATCGAGCACGAAAACCAAATCGTTGCCCACGTTTAGATCCGACGTGTGGTCCTGCAAAAGCACAATGTTAAACGACGGCTGCGTAGAAAATTACCGGGGGGGGGGGAAGGTAAATAACGACTCGTCAACACTAACAACGTAAATGTGATCGGTCAACGTTCTTAGAACGCCGCACCAGTTGCATTCATCGGCGGGACAATGAACTACTTGATAGAGGCATTCTTCTTCGTGCGCTCGAGCCGCCGATTCTTCTTTGGTCGTTACAACGTCGCAACCGTGAGCTTTGTTCTTGCACGAACGATACGAAAATATCGACGAGTCGTCTTCGACATGCTGAAAATACGGGTATACTTTACATATAACTTTGTTAGGTCTACATAAGCACCGTAGCTCTATTAGGTTGGTATGGTATAGGTATAGTTGATGCGTACGCATAGAACGTTAGGTACATGGACACGTAGCTACTTATGCGGCAATTTCTGGCCTTCGTCAGTATATGTATACATAGTCGAGTGGATACGTTGTCGAAAAGTGGACGACGAGAGTGGCGGCGGTGGCGGTACCTACTTGAATTTTTCTGCTTCGACTGACGGTCGACACAGCGATACGCTTCTCAACAGGTATACTCATTTTTATTTCCAGCGACTTGGTACAGTAAACGTCTTCTTTCGCGCAATTATCGACCTCAGTGCCTTGAATTGCGAACGTTTCCTAAGTAAGATACGAACCAATTAGATCGCGAAAAAAAACATCGAAAGGAAAAGAAAAGAAAAACTTTTGCAGAGCGCGAGCTCGTAAATTCAACATTACGTGTTTCAAGAAGAGACTTGCGGATTGCTGTTCCGACAATGATGACGACGACGCAGTTTTAGTACAATTTGACGCCGAATTAGCGGTCATTTTGGACAGCAAACTACCGGATCTTTGAACGACGTTCGTTTCACATTTTTCCATCTCTTGCACGGCTTCGTTGAATACGTCAAACGGCGTGGTAAAGTTGACACGTACCGGCAACCTTGCGCTGATCGACGAAGATATCATCGATGACGATTTCGACGCGACGGACGCCTCGGCTGTCGAAAAACACGTCATCTCTTCCGAGTGGGACTCGGAATAAGGCGCGTATAGGTATCTTTCATCGTTCGAGTGACTGGCGTTTGCGTACAGGTAAGGAATGCCGAAAACATTGGACGGTTCGATGCTCAGCAGCGGCTTACAAGACTGAGCGGACCAGTCTGCAGTCTCGCGAGCGTACGGCGACGACAACGATGAAGACGAAGACGACGACGACGACGACGAAGCGTGTAAGTTGTTTTTCTCCAGCGTCGACACTAATCCCGCCGCTGCTGCTCCGGAAGCTGTGGGTACCACAAAAGTAATGGCGTTTAAAGTAAATATATACACTACACGCCTATTTACTCGCGTACTCGATGGGCTGTCGCTGTCGTACGCATTATTAATATTAGTCTATGTAGTAGGTACTTAGAGATACTACGTGTAAGATGCCATTCAACGCGACTCACCCCAATCAGCTTGCGAATAATTATTACCCAACAGCGGAGCGAAATTGTAGCAGTGTTGGGAGGACTTGGCATGAAAATGAAACAAATTCAAATTTAAATTCAAGTACATACGCTAGTTCGAATTGGAAAAGAAAGAATAGGTAGGGGTATAGGTACATATAATATTATATCGAAAAAATTCACCTCGCAATACGCTTGTACTTTATACTCGGGCAATAACGTATTAATCGATGGCAACGAATTGAAACCAGTCGTCGCTGACGCAACATTGTCGAATGCGACGTTGGACGATCGATAAACTGGTTCGGCGACAAAAGCCGTCGCCGTCGCCGTCGCCGACGTCGCCGCACCGACTCGTATATCTTGGATATAACGTCGTCTTTCACCCTCGTAACTAGCGCAACGCTCCGTAGTTATTCTGGCCGCTGCCGTCGCCACCTCATTATCGCTTTCGCCGAAAACCGATCGATTCTGAAAGTTGAGCGCGCTTCTACTAAAATTCGGTTTGGCCAGAAAGGATAGATTGGACGATGCCGCCGCCGCCGCCGCCTCAAATGACGATAATGCCGAATTTTCCGCTCGCGAATCGAAAAGGTTGACTATTTCATCGGTCAAACTTAAAGTTTCCGTATCCGAATCGCTGTCGAATCTGCGAATATAACAAGAGTGAGTAAATACTTACTTGAATATACGATGCAACCTAATCTACGCGCCACGTTGCCTGCAGTACCTCTACCTACCTACTAATAGTAGGCGTACGATCGTAAAATACTACATAACGACCGCACGTAATACGTTACGTATGTCTACGTAGACATATCGTACACTGCACGTACGATACAGTACGTTGCATCGAATGAGTATTGTAATTGTACCATTTATTTACTCGAGAGTTTTTAAACTTGGCGTCGAATACACGCGTGGTAAAAGTTGGTCTTGAAAAATTGCAGGCAAAAATAGTGCTGGAAGCGGGATGAGGAAGACGTATCCTGAAGAACTGAAGGCCTCTAGTGTTGCTTACTTGTAAAGTGAATGCAGCTCGTAACTCGTACCTTGACTTATACGTACGTACGTTAGACTATACCTACGTAAGTATAGCCAAGTACCATAGCAATAACGTACCCATTTCCGTACGTTATTTTAAAAATCTTCAAACCATAACTCGCGCATACCTATACACTCACCCATTCGAGTACCTATGTATTTATACGCGTAATTAAAAATGAAGGTATTCGAATATAACGTACTCGGCATTTACACTGGCTGCGTCTGCGATATTTGCGCAGACAATATCAGTCATCTGGGCTTTATCGGAGCTTGCACTCGTAGCAGCAGAATTGACGGGAAAAACTCTGAAATTCAAGCCGAGCGACGATAATGCAATTCGTAATATGTACATAAGAAAACGACGAAAAACGTGACTAGGAATTAACCACGTTCGAGCGAAAATAAGACGTAATAATATAATAACCTCGAGTTATTGAAAAATGTTGGCCCAACATTCAACGAGCACGACACTGCCGCCTCCGGAACTGAAATTTTTCTTCCAGTATCGTTCAACTGAGACACACTGTTGGGTAAATGACGATACAACGACGACGACCACTCATTTTTTTCGACAAGGCGAGGCTACAAAGTAATAGGTAGATAGGTCGGTTAGGCATGCAGATATAAATCAAGCGCGTGTTTACCTACTTGGTACAGACATAGACGAATACGGTACGAGTGAACTGAACGATACGACAATAACAGCTCGCGCTGTGTTGGCGGGAGGAGGTGAGGGGGGGGAGGGGGGGGGGAACATCA
This sequence comes from Balanococcus diminutus, assembly GCA_959613365.1. Taxonomy (NCBI): domain Eukaryota; kingdom Metazoa; phylum Arthropoda; class Insecta; order Hemiptera; family Pseudococcidae; genus Balanococcus; species Balanococcus diminutus. The sequence continues at coordinate 68,338,664 of OY390714.1, forward strand.
TCGCGATCATTTCACTCGCATATACCGATTCCTCGTTATTTTATTCATTTTTTTTCCTTACCGCGTAAGACGGCGAGTATTCGAAAGCTACAGGATTTGCCGGAGGACGATCGTAAGTTGCGGAGGCGGCGGAAACTGGAATCACTTGGGCGCCAGCGTTGGTCTCCGTATAATAACCAGCCGTTTGAACAGGAAAATAGTTCTGCCGAGCGAAATTGAAATTCGCACCGTTCGTATCGTCGTACTCGTAACCAATCGACTGCGACGGCATAAGCGGTTGCTCCGTAACTGACGAAACTATCCGACGATTGGGTATGTAAATCGACGACGGGTCCGGATCGTTATTATCGTTTAAAAGCGTTTCCTATTGAGTGAGAGAGAGAGAGAGAGAGAGAAAAGAAGAAAGAAAGAACGTCAAAGGGTAAAATCGGTATAAGATGACAAATACGTCGCCAGAGAGTCAAGTCAGTAGACCTACCTCATTTGCGTCTCGTATGACTACATTATCAAGTCGTTATTCGCGCTTACCTGTTGCGCTGGAATTTTCGGATGCGGTGCGGATGTAGGTGCTGTAAACGATTTAGGATGATTCGATAACCTACATGGCGTGCGAGAAGCGTTTGTTCGCGCGTAGTGGCTACCAAAATCATTCGGATAGTGATTTAGATTTGCTACGGAGGAAGAACAGCGATTCGGCGTGCTCGTCGAATCCGGACGAAAATCACTCGAATCATCATCGTCGCAGTTGCCCTCGTAGTCGTAGTCGTAGTCGTCGTCGTCGCATGCGCCGCCGCCGCCGCCGTCGCTTGCTTTGTAAAAGCATTCCTGAACGAAAACAAAAATGAATAATAATAAAAAACGTAGTAAGCAATAGTACCCTTTACTTGGTAAAGCTAAGGCGAATTTAAAATATAATCTACCTACTATATACCTACGATAATATAACGTGCTTAGGGTTAGTCTACTACCTACGTGAATGGATTGCTTACTCGAGACGAATCGGATGACGATTGTATGTGTAAAGGAGAAGTAACGACGACGTTAGTCGATTTATTACGCTGCTGGGTCGACGTTGCAAAAGTCTTGGCAGATTTGATGGCGCGTCGTTTACGTTGACTCTTGTGATATTGTACTATCGTGTTCAACTTTTCGTGGTTATTGTCGACGAAAGCTTCGATGGCCGATTCCAGAAACGCGCGCTATACAATACAACGAGGTACATACGTACGTATGTAGATATAAAGAGTGTAGAATTATGTAGATGTACGAGTATACATTTATGTATAATATACGGTAGATGAATGAGCGATTCGTGCCTATATCGTAAGTAAGCACCTGTTACGTAGTAGGTACTATGCGCGTGTATGTACAATTCGCTACGCTACGCTACGAGAACGAGTTTATATTTCGTTTCGATAAACGGGTACGGCACTTGGAACTATGTACTATTACATACGTCGCGTCGTCGACGCACAGCTATTCGAGTACCTACACTACACTACTACACTACCGCGGCGTAAGCCTGCTGTAGTTTATGGAACTGTGGAAAAAGTTACGTACGTAGCCTAGCTATAATGTACTATATATTACCTTCATATTAGCCGGAATACCGCAACGTTTCGCTTCCTTTTGCAATTCCTTGTACGAAATAGTCGTCGCTTGAGACATGCTGGTATTGCCGACCTATTGTATGTAGTACTTATTTGAAGGTGTAGATACTCGATCCGAGTGGAAATTTCAATTGCAACCTGTAAACGTAAATTCAAGACACGACGTTATCCCAACACGCCAGCGAACGGGGTGCGAATTGCGATTATGAAATCGCGTGGTCGCAGCGCAGCGTAGCTCGAAGCTCGATGGATCGGATACCGCTTCGCGCTCAACACTACTCGACGTCTATAATAATTATACATCTATCGGCCGCTTTTGCTTACCGAATTTGTATCGCAGTCGTACATACGTACGTACATCTATACGACTACGAGTACGAAGGATGTGAGGTGACTGGTGAGAAAATTACGTGTCTCTCCTTGCAAAGGTAGGTATACCACTTACCAGCTCGTGAAATCGTGCAGCATTAACGGAAAATTGAAACAAACTTTTCGTACGCGAATGCATACGATTGTCGATTACTCGAACGTCGTCTAGTCGGGAGGGCAATTCGAAATTCGCAAGACGGGAGAGGTGATCCGGCGGCCAAGTTAACGTGTGGCGTACGTTGGCTGGATTCTGCAATAGAATCAAAATAAGTGTCTTGATTTATATGCGACGTAATGTACCATTCTACGTACGTACTTATAGTAGCGTAATTATTTATCGCAATTGTAGTACTCCAGGTCCAGACCGAGAACGTTTCAAAGTTGAACACCAACTGATATCTGATGCAACAATACACCGTGAAAGATAACGAATACCACTTCCGAGGTACTACGAACGAATTTCATACATAAATACGTATGTACTACTTAGGTATCAATTTATCCGATTTAAAGCAACAAACATTATTACACGTACGTCTTCTTCGGTCGTGGTTATTTTTTTCATTATTATCAAAATACCAAAATATTCGTTATCAAATTATTACAAATCAATCGAGCTCGTTGAAAACGATGGAAAAACAAGGGAGAAAAAAAAATCGGGCTTTGCGTAATGCTTTCGCTGTTATTTTGCTCGACTTGTTCGCTCTTCGCGTTGCCATAACCGAGCCCCAAAATGGAATTGAAATTGATTCAAAGCAGAAAATATGCCTCGTGTCGTCCTACGTGTCGCCAGCCAGCATCGTAATCGTATTTATCAAACTGTCGCACGTATAAATCATAATTATTAATAATAAAAAATTATTATTATTATAAAGCGTGGCTTTGTCCCTCCTCCCTACCTGTAGGTACTGCCTGTGCCTGTAACAGAGTGAGTCAAGAAGGCTGGTGGTGGAGGGCGAATTAAGAAGATCAGATCGTCATGTTGGTAACCCTGACTGATTAGTTTTTTTTTGATAATTTTTTTTTATCGAACTCGTAAAAATATAAAATAATAATTAATTAATTATTATGAATTCTGGGTCGTGTTCAGAATTAATAAACACATCGTAGAGAACCTACAGCGAAGTATACATACGTCAGTCAAAGTAAAGTTTGTCTTTTGTCATTTATGTACTTCACGTCGTCTCCTGAACGTAGTCGTAAAGCCGTAAACATAAAAATTATACTAGGAAGAACGCGGGGAAAAAAAAAACGCACGTGGATGTACACGTCGCGACGTACACGTGAACGACGTAATTTTACGTTCTAGGGTCTATTGGTTCTATGCAAATGTAAATAAATCGTAACAACAACACATCGAACTTCGAAGGAGGCTGTCTGTATTGCAGACTACTACGTGCTAGTATGGCTACATAACATACATCAAGACGTGCATACGTTTACGTATACGTATTGTAATAATTATTATACGTTACGTACGTAGATAGTACGTGGACGTACGCATTAATATTATTCTTTTACACGGCATCCCCATCGGCACGTCTAGGTCTCTGCCTCTGCCTCAGCCTGCCGGAGCTATGCTCGACCGTCGCTGTGGCTGTAGCGCTGACGCTGTAGCCGTACATTACATCTGTCCTACCTGACAATCGTGCATTGCAATAGTAGTGGTGGTAGTAGTAGTATAATACAGTCGTGGTGAGTCGTAGTAGCGAATGTCGTAGTAGTGTAGTGGTTATATTTGCTTCTCGCTTCGTGCTTGACGTCAGTTCAGTTCAGTTCAGTTCAGTTCAGTTTTCTGTTTTCAGTGTTTTCTTCCTTCAGTTGATACAGTTTTCGCTTGCGTTAAGGATGTGTGTTTTAGTTTGTGTCGTGCAAATTTTGGGAATAAATAATTGTATTTTATAGTGAAATATTACGCGTGTACAGCATTTTTGAATCTTTTATCGGTATTTTACTCTTACGATCGTAATTTTAGCTGTTTCGCTTCAACTCTTTACTTTTCGTCATTGTGGTAACGGATTAGGGATTATAAAATAATGTACAATACGACGTTATGTACCAAAAGTACGTTCGTACGTACTTGTACTACGTGTGTGTGTGTACGTCAACGCGTACGTCTTTTTCTTGCTCTGCTATATAGTTGTCGTTTCGCATAATTTCGTTTTTTTTTTTTTTTTTTTTTTTTTAACGAGATTCGAGTTCACTTCACTTCACTTCACACATTATTTATATGTAGTCCAAGTGTTTCTTTTACCTATTGACTTATCACCGCGTATACATCGTCGAGATCGACATACTATTACTCGATTACTCGAATGTAATATTGTACGTTACGCGATAGGATACGTCGCGTCGCTCGTACCGTATTTATGATATCATGTGCATGTGCCTCGTTTCTTGGAGCCCGCACCATTACATTTCATTTTGTCCATGTTCATCAAAGGTAAACATTTTTATTTGATTTTGACCAGCTTACGTTTGATTAATTGGATAATATCGACCATTATTAAGTACAATGTACTACATATGTATATAAATGTAGGTACGATTATATAATGTACGCATACAATGTATGTACATGAAATATGTGGGTATGGTATGGTATGTACGGCGTTTATTTCGTTTCCAAATTTGCGAACCGAAATGATACAAAGTATGCAATATTAAGGTACCCTATAATACCCGGGCGTTACTCACCTCACGCCAACGTCTTCAACTGCATAATACATACTATTGACCACATTCGAACGAGATTGAACGAACGATTAAGCAACATAAACAAAGTGATACGGCGGAAAAAAAATGAAAACAACGTTAAGCATGAGCGAATGCCATATATATAAGATTTTCATGATTTTCAATTGCATTTTTCGGCATCGTAATTAGATTAATTTTAATATATTAATTTAAAATCGAAAAGCGCATGAAAAGAGCTTTCGTTTGACGTATTTACTTTCTAAATTGATAAACTCTGTCAAAAGTTATAGCCTTATCAGTTATTTCTTTCGCGTAAACATTCACCTTCGCCAATTCACCATTTCATTTCTAATGAATAATTGTGTCATTTGTGGAATATTCTGTAATAATTCGCAATAATGGCGCGGTGTTTTGTTCCCTTCTGCGACCACCGAAGTAGGAGCACGATTTGTTCACTACATGAATTCCCTTCGAGCAGAATAACTCGACACAAGTGGATAAAAAATATCAGGTATGAATGCAATTAAAAATTACTACTGAGCAGTAAAAATGCATTATTATTCAATTTAGAAGTAGTAAACTTAATTCAAAAAATCAAAACGCCGGTAACTTGCACTCGTAACTGATTATAATGATAGATGATAACAGTACAGAGGTGGAAAAACGGAGATAGACCAAATGATAAGGCTATAACTTTTGACAGAGTTTATCAATTTAGAAAGTAAATACGTCAAACGAAAGCTCTTTTCATGCGCTTTTCGATTTTAAATTAATATATTAAAATTAATCTAATTACGATGCCGAAAAATGCAATTGAAAATCATGAAAATCTTATATATATGGCAATCGCTCATGCTTAACGTTGTTTTCAATTTTTTACCGCCGTGGCTGTATGTGTCTTTGTGTGAGTGTGTATCAACATGAACAGTGAATCTTCGTTCGAATGTGGTCAATTATCATCTATAAATGTATAGCAACATGTACATTGTATACACGTTGCCCGAATCGCTATCCCTCACAAGTCACAACAATATGAAGCCCGATTGTACAATTACGCAAATCTCGAAGGCGGGCTTCATAATTTTTCGAGTAGGTCTATTGTAAATTCTACATAAGTTATCTAACTCGGGCGGTCGTCTCCTCAATTTTTGACCATATACATTAGGGTGGAGCGAAAAAAACCCCAAAAAAACATACCTCGGATTTCAACCAAACTCGCAGAGGTCATTTACTGTACTTTGAGTTGAAAACCTTCAAAAAAAAATTGAGCCCTCTACCACTCAGAGAATAGGAGCTAGGGGCTCTCAAAGTAGGGTCAGTTTAATAAAAAAAAATATGCAGTTTTCCGCTGTTTTTGGGTAGTGGCACTAGAGTACTAGAGTGGCACCTCAGCGCACCCCTCTGAAAAAGTGTAGTTTGAGTTTCTACACCTCCCTGGACCACTGATTTTGAAGTTGGATATGGATACCACGTATTGCCTTCTACCAGGGGTTGAAAAGTTGCAGATTGCTGAAAAATCGAGATTTTTAAATTTCATAAAAAGGAAATATCACCTTCTGGGCGCCGAAACTGGGGTCAAACGGCTCATATTGATGCGAGAAAAATAATTCTATAGAAAAAGTTGCAAATTTTTCATTGCAGGTGTGCCAACTTCTGATTTCCTTAAAGCATGGATTTTTTTTTGCCATTGAAAATAAAATTGGGATATTCGCATTTTTTAAATTAATTTATTAATTTTTTTTTTTTTAATTTGAAAAGACTCAAAGATTCGAAAATGTAAAAAAACTGTAAGTGACTTGAAAATGTGTAAAAAATAATAAAATGAAAAAGTACAGATAAACTATTGAAATTGGAATAAAAGTTGATTTGAACTAAAAATGCGTAAAAATTGTAGAAAGAAGATTGAAAAAAAAAAAAATAATAAATAAAAATAAAAATAGAATTCAAAGAAACGAAAACGGTCAGAATAATTAAAAATATCTATTACTTAAAATCAAGAAAAGATAAAAATTGAATAAAAATGGGAGAGTAAAAGATTGAAAAATGATTGAAATTTGAGTTTGAAAAATAGAATTGATTCAAAACTGGCTAAAAATTAAAAAAATAATTGAGAAGGGCTTGACGATGAAATTTTTTTTTATAAATTTAAAGTGAATTAAAAACAAGCTTATTTAAACACTCGACAAGAAGTAATAAAAATTAATATGTATTTAAGTATTTGTACGATTTATTTAATTTTTTTATTTTTAAATTAAATCATCGGTACGTCATTTTTGATAAACTTCAACTTGCCTGAAAATTGAATTAAATGGTTATAACAAATTAACAATTCAAAACGAAAATAAGAATGAAAATAGTAGAATTTATTCGAATTCAAAAGATTCAATTTTGGTAGAAACGCTTAAAGAGTGAAAAACCCAAAAAAGGATGAAAGTTAAAAAAAAAAAAACAGAAAAAAAAAAAACAACAACAACACTGGAGTTCGAAAAATTCAAAGTTGATGAAAATTGAGAAACGAGCGAAAATTAAACCGAAATTGTAACTACCCGGTGCCCACACGAAACATTCAAAAAAATATTTAATGTGTTCATCGGTTATTTTTCAATAACTTTATATTTTTTTGATTCGTAAGATTTGAGCAAGGAGCTTGTTTTAGGGTTTTAAAAAAAAAATGGAAATCAGATAAGAGTATTTTCAATAAAATTTCATAGAATAAAAAAAATTATTGGTAATTTGAAAAAGTTGTTCATTAGAATATCTTTCAATTCGTAGTACTTAATATTTAAAAATAAAAAACCTGTTATTAATTTGTTTAATGACTAACGACCAAGACGTTTTCCGGGGGCAAAAAAAGTAAACAAAAAAACCCTCCCCGTGCCCGGGTAGTTTTGTATCTGACCTAATGAGCCGAAAAAACACGTTCTAATTTCGTCTCTACATACCTATAGATAGATAGATTATAGATTATGTACACGAGATTGAGATTTGGAAGGCGCATGGCGTACACAAATGTGATTTCTCGTCGAGCTTGCTATGATCGCGCGTGTATCATTTTTGTGATTCTGTGCTTTGGAATTATACAAATAGGTACATAATTAGTTCTGTTATACTATACATATTTATTTAAGTATATTGTATTATTAGGTGCCTCGTGACCTAGGTAGTGTAAGTCGATGTAGTGTGTAAGTACCTAAGTATACCTACGTATAGATACAAAACGTAGGTATTTCATTGTACCAACGAGTACGCATATGGCACCTAGTATAATATTTATCAGCTCGTGCTTTAGGTAACCAATTGTATGGCAATGCTACGATTGCCGTTGTACTTTTGTTATACATATTATGCCGGGTTCCCACTAATATATTATGTATTGCGCCCTTCTCGAGATATTTTATTTTTTAATAAATTGGTAACATTGATGAAATAAGATGAACACTCATTGGCCAGTTGGTATCAAATGTTACCCACTTACCGTATTTATGCAACTTGGGTACAAAATGTCACGAAGGGAGCATAATGTTAGGGGGAATCCGGTAATTTGATAAATAAAAACTAACCCTTGTTGTTTCCTTTCACGGAAAAATAATTCGTTACCTATTATTCATTTTTCATTTTCCCTTACCCTATTCGATTACATTTCCTATACCACCTATGAAGCCTAAATAGGCCAATAGGGTCACCCCATTTTTTAGAAAATGTTCAGATTTCAAATGTCTTCTTTGTTTTTGTTTCGAACGCATCAAAGTGTTGTTCCTTTTCATAAGACGTAATCTCATTTTTTTCCCATTCTTGTTTGAATCTTGGAACTCTCTCCTTCCCCCCCCCCACCCCACCCCACCCCACCCCCACCCCCACCACCACCCCCACCCCCGGGGACTTTTAGTCGCGTGATTACTTTTTTTTTCTTTGTTTTTGTTTGTTTACACTAGGGTGGCCGTTATTTATACTTGGTGGAAAAATAATTTTCGAATTTTTTTCGGGACGCCCCCCAGTATGGTGCCACTCCATGAGAAAATAACGTATAAAAATTTTTAGTCCGATCGATGCATATTAACCCGTCCCTCAATGACCATTTTTGAAACGAGAACGTCGCGCGCGCGAGGTAACCAGAACTCCACCACAACGCGTGGGAAACGTAGTACATGCTAATCGGAACGAACTACCAACCTCGTTCTTATGGCGAAAACATATAAAATTATTTCTTGTTGATAGATTTGACACTTTTAGATGCTAAATAATTGTACTAAACATTCAAATGAATATAATTAATTAATTACAAAATTATTAAAATGAAAAAAAAAAAACTATCACATAAACGTCAAACCGAATTCTTTTGAAAATTTCAACATTTTAACGAACTATCCTCCTTTTTAAAATTCTATTAAAAATTATACATAATATTTCATTGTATCAGATTAATTTTATTGAGAAAAATTCCGAGATTCAGTGAAAATGTTTCTACAATTTTGTGAAGAATTCTCTGAAAATTTGTGATAGATAATTCTCCAAAACCCAGTAAAATTGTTTTCCATGAAAAAAAAAAAAAAATTGAAAACCTTGTGAAAGCCATTTTGAAATTTCATGAAAAATTTATCCTAATTTTGAAAAAATTCATTGACAATTCTGTAATTTTTTGTTTCAAAATTGTAAGAAATTTTTCATTATTTTGTGAGAAGCGTTCTGTTCGTCTTTTTTCCCAATTTTTTGAAACTGCATTGAAAAAATGTTTGTAAAATGTTTTCTGAAATAAGTTTTCTGGAAACGAAAAATAACTTGTCACGTATTTACAATAATCGTACTGTATCAGATTTCATCGAAAATACGAATGATTTGGAAGAAATATATTTTTATGTCGAATCCTAGATAGTTTTACAACTGTAGATAAGAAACAAAGACGATGCTACAGTCGAGGGTAAAAAAATACTTCGCTGGCTAATGAATACAATACAATAGTTCAGATAGTCAAATTGCTCATACAATAGTTCCGATGTTCATATCCTCGGTCACGTGCATAAAAAACAGTAAACAAGTTGAAACACGTAACCTCTCGTTGACGCCCGATATAACGCGTTTCGTTTACCGCGCGCTGTGGGTGGAGTAAATCTGAGCTCGCGCGCTCAGTGTTCAATTTTCAAAATGGGCCTTGAGGGACGGGTTAATATGCATCGATCGGGCTAAAAATTTTTATACGTTATTTTCTCACGAAGTGGCACTAAACTAGGGGGCGTCCCGATAGAAAAATCGAAAGTCGCAAAATAACGGCCACCCTAGTTTACACGCTCGCTGGTAGGAATTTTTAAACAATTTTCCCACAACTTGGACGACTTCAATATTTTATTAGAACCTTTAATATTGTAGTATCGTCGAAATTTTGATAGCCAATTTCCTACCATCGAAAATTTTGACTTCACATTCGAAAGTCCCCAACTCCCTATACAGCAAAGTGGTTTTTATTCGTTACAATTAATTTCAAAATAATTAAAATTTTTCTCCTAACTGAATTTGAAGTGCTGTCTCTTCTCCCGCTTCCATCGTTAAAATTGACTAATTTCAAATGTTTGCACATGTTCCTCCTTATTCATCTCGCATACCTACATTAAAGTTGTTTCTTTTCACGACAAAATAATTCCCAATTTTTCATTTTCTCCCCTCACTGAAAAGAAAGATTTAGCAGGTCATAAGTTCAAGATTGGCCCGACTCGTTGTTAATGGTTTTATTTAAATTTTGTCCAATATGTGAAATGCAACAAACTTTTAACTTCTCCGTATAGACAAGTTTTTATACTTGATGAGAAGAAATAGGTACCTAACCTACCCAAGTCAGAAATATGTAGATCCGCCTTTCAAAAGTTCGCTTTCGCGCTTATTTAAAAATATATGTATTATCTAACTACCTCGTGCTTACTTATACCTACCCACGTAATATTTGTATACTTATCTAGGTGTATTGCGTGTATATTTACGAGCTCGCTTATTAAAAATGACGAAATATTTTACAGGAATGACCGCCGCGATTAACGCTTTATCGACGTATTTTAAAAATTACTTAGCTTTCCGATTGTATAGCGATTAAATGATTGTAAAAGGAGAGACCGACACTTTATAATGCCAGGAAACAACCCGCACAGGTTCATACCTGCGTGAACATGGCGATGTTCGGAAGCAAAAAAAAAGGTCAGTTTTTTTTTCTTCACTTTTTTCATTTTATGTTTAAATTTTTTTTCGCGGCATGCGTAGAAAATATTAGCCTATATTACGGTAGCACTACATGTAGTATGTACGTAACGTACGTGTGTACGTACGTACAATGTACATAATTATGCTCGAATAATTCTATTTCGAGTTTTTCGCCCATATCAATTGAAAGGGTCGCTAGAATAAGGGCCCCTCGCCAAAAACATAGTTTTGAGAAAACAACGTTTAAAGTTTTGAATGTAAATATCTCAACGAATATTTTAGGTATCAATCTCGGGTTTGAAATTATTTTGTTGTAGGTTGAACTGTTGGCTACAAAATGAGACAAAGGCCGATTGAAACCAACTTTTATTACCGGAGATATTGAGAGTTGAAAAAGTTGTGTTAGAGGCCCTTCTTCTAGCGACTGATTTTCAACCATTTTTTTTATTACTTTTTCTTGATCTGGGACTTAGATTGAAGCCGTCAGTAAAGGTTAATGATGACAAAAACTTACCTACGATCGTTTCGAAGCTATACCAATAAGCGTTTTTACACGATTATTCAATTTTCAATCACATTTAAGTGATGAAAAAAACTGAATTTGCGAAAAATGAATGAATCGAAGTGATTTTGTTTAAGATGTAAAAATGAGTATTTTACAATGTACGTAGTTACTTTGAAGTTTGAAGTAAATTTTTTTTTGCGAGGAAGAATGAATATTCATTAAAAAAAAAAAAAAATGCAAAAATTAAATTTATTGAAAATCAACGTAGCGCCACCTAGAGTGATCGTAGGAAAGTGAAATTTTGTAGGAATGAAGTTCATGACATCATGACGCTTCCAAAAAGCGAGTCTCCGGAAAAAGGGCCTCCGGGTCTAGAGGCCCTTATTCTAGCGACCCTTTCAATTGTGTTATGTAATTCGCGGTATTGATCGGAAGGTTTGGCTGATTTGGGAAAAACGTGTCAAAATTTGAAATTATTTGTTATTTTACGACACTTTCAAGTCCTGGTATGCGCCTACGTATTACCTAATACCTATCTCCCTACCGTTCGTCTACGCATAAAGTATATTGTATAAATTATTATTATTATTATTATGTTTACGGGTTGTCTGAATTCTGCGACGAAAGGGAATATGCTCATCGCGGTGCCTATTAGATGCGCTATACGCTAGAATCTGTAGATACATACGTCATGTTGTACCATAGATTAACCCTTAATCTGGATACGAGTATAACTGCCTACGTATATGTATTATGTACGTAGTACGTGTCCTACGTACATCGTTAATCGTACACCTTCGTTATTAATTTTCCTTCCTCTTCCAATGACTGCACTGTACAAGTAATCTTAATCCAGAGTCGATTTTGAGGAAAAAAATTAGCCGGTATGCCTTTTAAAAGGTTTTTTTTTTTTTAAATTTATTTATCTATTTTTTTAAAGAAAAAAAAATGCACATCCTTTCCTCGGAAGTCTCTTATCTACCTCCCTAATTTTTAAAACGTACGTAATTTGTAGATTTAGATTATAGGAATAATTCCATTTATTACAAAAATTTCGATTGTACTTGACATTATACCTACGTACCCCATTCCATTTAACTTGAGCCCTCACCAGTTGCATACAAACGTGTAAATACATACGCAAACTTCTGGTCACCTGATTGGTGCACAATGCTTTGTTGGTACTTTGCCACTTTTGCATTATTTTGTAGTGAGGGCTCAAGTACGTTGAATGGAATGGGGTATAGGGATTTTCTTTTGTATAGGGGGCCTACAGTTACGTGATTTTTTTTTTGTTTGTTTACACTCTCGCCGGTAGGAATTTTCAATCATTTTCCCCAAAACGTCGATGTTGTATTAGATTAGGAGACTTTCAAGGAGAGAAAAAAAAAAAAAAAAAAAAAAAAAAAAGAAAAGAAAAGAAAAGAAAGTCTTCAAAAAAGGCGTAGGTAGAGGGTACCGGATTAAGACCCATATTCTGAAACATACCTCGAAGTCGATTATTCCTCAGATATCTCGCGAGGTACATAGATAGTTATCTTCACTACGTATAATCACTGTCGTCAGATTCGTTCATCACTAGGTAGGTTAGGTATAGGTATATGATACCACGGGGTGTTGGCGCGCGCCAGCGCGTATATCATCGCTTCGCTTGTTAACTTCAGCAGCAGATTGCTATAGTTGCTGGTAAATTCGTAATGCGATTGCGACGCGACGTAACAATTTTGCACATTCGCACATATTATTTCATTGGTGACGCGACGAGGAGAAATTGAGAATGATTTTCGTCTCCGTAAAAGCTCGTGGTGGGGTGCGGTGCGGTGCGGTGCGGTGTTTGTTTCAAAGTCTGTCAACTCGAAAAATGACAGCTGTAAGAGCATTTTGAAATGCTACACTTTAGCCATTCTCTCTACTCGCCGTCGCGTCGCTTTCCGTTTAGACAATTTTTCCTAAATAACAGATTATACGCGTCCGCATACGAGTATATACTTACACACATATTCACGTTTTACTAAGTAGGTACATTTATATGCTTACGTTAGAAGTATCCTACTTGGTAAGTGAGTATCTATTTACATATGTAAGTTGAGTATATAGTTAGCTGACGAGTGACGGCGGCCGTATCGAGTGATGGCGACATGTACAATTATTAACTGTTGTACATTCTCGTCTATACCTACGCGTATTTAACTGTTTAACAACATACAGGGTGGTGTGAAAGTGCGGATAAGATGTGAAATATCGAAATCGTATCGAGTATAATAATGTATTTTGCTCATCGAAAGAAGTACAATTTTCCTTGCGGCAAAAAGTTTGAAAAATCCGCCCTTAACGAGATATTCGCAGTTGAATTTTCGTTTTGCTCGCAAACCAGCCACAGACAGCGAGTGTGATTAAAATTTTGGGTTAAACATTTTTTCGTATTAGGTATTCAGATACCATACCCTTTTGTGTATCTGTATACCCAGTGCATGTTGGCTAACCTAACTCTTGGAGAAAATAGAGCGACATTTCTTTAAATTTGAAAAATCAACTCGCATAAAAACAAAATTCAAGAGAGTATTCGTTATCTAAAAGTATTCAAAAGTTGAATTAGATGACAGGTTATTACTTACGTTAGGTAGGTGGGTTATGTAAAGCAATGCAATATTTGACTATAGCTAGGTATAATAAAATTTATGACGTATGTACTTGTATACGTAAATTGTACGTATGCCAATAAATAGGTACGTGTGGATGTGTGATTGTGAGACGTGCGTGGAGTCGAGCAGTATCTTGCTTGGTGTACTTGTTAAGATTTGTGTGAAAGGAAGGAAGGAAGGAACGAAGGAACGAACGAACGAACGAACGAACGAACGAACGAACGAAGGTACGAAGGTACGAAGGTACGAAGGTGAGTAGGGTAAGGTATGAGGCTGTGTGTAAGGAAAAAATTCATCTCGAAAAAAATCTACACGAGCTCGGTGGTGCAGCGATGGCGTTGCCATGGAAACGCTGTTGCAAGAATGCTACGCACTCGGTTACTCGTACTTTCGTACAATATAATTATGTATAGCCGTAGTAAGCCGGAGCCTTGGCTAATGGCTTTGGCTATACCGCAGATCGGACCATCGCTTCGCATCGCATCGCATCGGGCCTTTTGAAAACGTCCGTGCCGAACGCGCTACGGTGCGACGTGGTACCGTGTGAGAACACGAGAAATGGAAAAGTCTACTAGCGCAGTTGAAAATTGAAAAAAAAAAAAAAATCTGTACCCTCTGTACCTACGAGACGACTATACTCATACTCGTACGAGTACATTTCATTTTAGTCGAATTTGATAGCTTTCTGGAGTGCGTTCATCGAAGCGTAGGTAGAGGTACTTTTACACGTCTACGGAGTAAAAACGGATCGGTACGTTTGTCTACCTAGTGCCTACTACCTAGCTATAGGTACAGGTAGCTGCTAGCTACCTTGTACCTACGTACGTATAATAAATTCGTCATCAATCATGGTTGTACGTACAAATTTTCGGAGCTTTTTTTACTTTTCAACTGAAAAGTCGAAACTCGGCAAATTGTTTAGCTATAGCTACTCGTCTCGTTGTGAATTTTGTTTGTAGTCTGACGTGAGTCTCTGTCGGCGAACGTCGCGCGTCGCGTCGCGTCGTGTCGATATCGCCGATTCAGAATGAGCGAGTAGATGCTTACGTTAGTATTCGTATTCGGGTGTTGAGGTGTGCAAGCTCGCGGATGAGTTACACGTAAGATGCAGTTGCAGTACCTTACCTAACAGCTAATAAGAAAGAAAGGAGATACACGTCGATTGCGAGTTTGCGAATAACGAATTAATATTTTGTCAACATGCCAGCCAGGCTAGAACCATCAAGTACAGCAGTCGGCGCCGGCGTCGGCGTCGCGTCGCTACGCGGCCGATGTGTCCAAAGGTTCGGATGTGCGATTGGAGTTGGAACGTTTCCAAAAGCTCTCGTGTATGCGGTACCTTAGCGTTAACGTTACTGCGTCTATAGATATGCCTGTTACCTACTTTGATAATAAAGCGATCGTAACGCAGCAACTACCACCCCCTTGTCGCTCTCGCTCGCTACCTTTGCGTAGGAAGTGTTTTTTCGAAATTTCGATACGCAAACCGCAAAGTAGCGTGGAAATAGCGCAGCGCTGGTAGGACATGGCGAGAAGTGGTTAATTTTATTATACCACGTATACAACACATCACACTACCTATAATACAGTGTGAGTGAGAACTAATAAACCGTCGGCGCCGCCGTCTACAAAGTTTGAAATTTATTCCAAGTAGGTAAAATTATAATTCGGGGTTAGCTTCGAGTTTGGGAGGCCCTGAGAGGAAAAAGTGAACAATCAATCGTCCATCCGATGCGTACTGAATTTTCCCTGTCAGAGAATAAGGTAGGTATACAGTGGCGCCGTCGTTTGTTTACTTTCGGGTTGGGAGGGGCGGGGATGAAACGACCGTTTCACTGGATTACCTGGAATATGAAAATTCGGCGATTATTTCGTTTAGCCGCGTTGCTTGTCGCGAAATTCACTTTACCTACCCTACCTATTAAGTATATTTTATCAATCATTTTCGAGTAGGGATACCATGCCATGCCAGAATTGATTAGATTAGATATATCTAGGTACGGTATGAACGCGTGCCCGCAAAGTAGGTACCTACTCGTTTGCGTTTGTATTTTGTACTCGTACCTGCAAACGAGCCACTTACAAAGGGCGAACGCTGAGCGTACCTCTATAGGTAAGCGCGTGCGAGGTGCAAATTGCTCGATGGTTTCTATATTTCGTATGTATGTATACATATGCCTAATTACCTATGTACTCGTACTCGTAAATTTACGATTACGAGTATACACGATCACTAACAAGTAACAAGTAACAACTGCGATCACTCGATCAGTATCATCGCCACCTTCGGATAATTAACTCGTGTATAGAGTCTCATTATGTCTGGGCAGTAGGGAGCTAGGGACTAGAGTAAATATCTAGAAATACATATACCTAAACCTTAAACCTATGCATGCATATATATATGTACCTATACCTAATTTATTATCGTTTTTTCATTTTTCAGAAGAAGATATCGATGAACTAAACATACATGTGGTTCGATATCGTCCCGAAGAACTCACCAAGCTGACGAGAATTACCAAATTCAACAAAAAAGAAATTAAACTCATTTATCGCGGATTTAAGCAGGTCATTATTTTACCTAAGCCTCCTTGTAAGACTTATCTCGTACTTTATGTAGGTTAGTGGGTACCTAACCTACCTAGATCTATACTTACTCTTACTCGTCCGTTGACGTTCTACCAAGTTTTCATTGTTACGCACCCTCTTTCGCTGCAAGCACTCGATATACTTATCATAAACGCTAGACAGTCGATTATCTCCCGCACAGTTCACCTAAGATCTTATATCTTACCCATGCGGTAGCGCAGTCGTGATTTTTTTTCTCGGTTTGGAAAATGTGGAACAGAAGGGAGTCAGAATTAGGCACTATAAATAATAGTATATCTCGATATGTACCTGTATCCCTACCAACTTATTACGTACTAAAAGCACTCGCTTCGCTTTGCGTACTTTTTGACGCATTTGTACGTAAATTTTTAAAATAGGTACCTATCTCCACTTCCTCGGTATAGCAGACACACGATCTGATCCGAATTTGGATATCTTGGATCTCACTTTTCCTTCGGGTATCAAACCACCTATCCGTCATTTTCAGATAAGCTTGGCTATTCGCTACTGCAGAGTGTAGGTACATTATTTTGGTAGATATACGTAGGTAGATAGGTACTCGGATGAAGTATTTTTGTTATACATTCGACTTAGCGAGTTTTTTTTTGTTGTTGTTTTTTCGATTCAGGAATGCCCTTCCGGTTTGGTGGACGAAGATTCATTTAAACACATATTCTCGCAGTTTTTTCCTCAAGGAGGTAATACTTGTATAGTACAGTACAGTGTACATATAGTTCTATCCATGTACGTAGTACGTACCTACTTGCGAAGACCAACCTACACCACGCACGCTGTTGTTTTGTTTGTTTCAGATGCTACTCAGTACGCACATTACGTGTTTAGTACGATGAAACGGAATTCTTCCGGTAAAATCAGTTTTGAGGTAAGATTCGTCTACAACTTGTCATGTAATGTAATCAGTATTAATCTCCTCCTCTCTCCCCCCCCCCCCCCCCCAGTTATCGTATCAATTACGTGTACGGACTACACTACATCAACTAAGGTTCAAAATTTAGGGTTTCCCTGAAAAAAGGGCATTTATAGATACCCCTTGGGTAATTCTCAAAAAATGTCTACATTTCTGTAACTGGTGGATTTCTCAAATGCTATGTATGTGATTAATTTTTTTTTTTTTTTGCGGTTTTGTGTAGATACCATATCCGGCCTCTTGTAACGTTTAGTTTTATTCGTGTCGCCCCCCTCCACTGTGGTCTAGGTCAACTTGACCCCTAAAAAGTTCCATCGACCTGGCTGTAACCAGTCAAGTTTTTAAAACTGATTTTTGAAAAAAAGGGAAAATCGAACATTTTTCTGAAAAAATAACTAGTACATATTTTTGGAAGTTAGTGAAAGTTTATAATAGTAACATTAAAAATTGCCAGAAAAATACTTATCCCCCCCGAACCGAGGCCATAAAAACTGTAACCGGTTTTGTATTCCATCGACCTGGCTAATTTTCAAAAAATTTACCTGGCTCCTAAATTTCTCATTTTTTGCTGTCAAGTAGCTACACTGCACCGTTTGGTTGAAAACAGTACTATCCGCACTCCACATCTCAAATTCTAATGTATCGAACCATTTCGTAAACGATAAACTGTTAAAATTGGTATGTTTACATTTTTACAGTTCCATCGACCTGGATGGTCATTTCCGCCGCTTATATTACGAGAAAAAAATTCTAAAAAAAAATAACGTTTCAAATGCGAAGTACAATACGAATCAAATTTTGAAAATTGATAAACGAACATTTCTACCGCCTTTAGAATCAATTATAGTTCGTTTTTTCTTACGACCTGGACTGGAACTTTTTTTCTTTCGACCTGGCGATCGTGATTTTTAGCCGAATTTTTTTTTAAAAATTTAGGCTATTGTGTCCGACCCAAATTTAGAAGGAGGGGGGGTAGAAGAGTTCTGACCCCATTTCTCGACGTTTGGGACCAAAAGATGACGATCTGTCACATGTCACATATTTATATATATATATATATATATATATATATATATATATATAATTTTACCCCTACTTTTGGAACTCTAGGGCCGAGCCTAACAGGTCAAATGAGGTCAAACTTGATAGGTAGGGTCCCCTCGGTGTAGGAATGATGCAAAAAAATTTTTGGGGCCCTAACTCAAAATTGGGTATTTTACCCCTTTTTGAGGGGGTGCGGAGGAGCCCCAATATCATGAAATTTTTTGAAACTTGCTCCAGGGATGAGAACTCTAATTACCTACACCATAGTCAAATTTCAGCCCCCTAAGTCATCCCCACCCCATTTTAGGGCCCAAAAAGTGGATTTTGGGGTCATTTTTTTCACGTTGATCAGGCTACAGACCCCCTAAATGGGGCTGGGGGGCCAAAATTTTCATCATCGCTCAAGTTTGTGCCCCTGATGTGCCTTTTGTAGGTTTCAACTTTTGGGCCCCCTTTGACCCCTGTCAAGGGTCAAAAATCAAGATTTTTCACAATTTTTCATGTTTTTTCTCGCTTCCCGGTACGTTGATCAGCCTGCAGCCCAAACCAAATGACCTTGGATGCTAAAATTTGGTATTTAGGATAGGTAAGGGTCACTGAGGTGCCTTTTGGGGTTTTTGACCCTCGAGCTTCAAAATTGGGGATGGCCCTTTTTTGAGGGGGGCTCTGAAGAGGCCCCAATTTGACAAAATGATTTGAAATTTTTACCAACAACAGTGACTTTGATTGTCTCCACTGTATCCAAATTTCAGCTTCCCAAGTCATCCCCACCCCATTTTAGGGCCCAAAAAGTGGATTTTGAGGTCATTTTTTCACGTTGATCAGGCTACAGACCCCCCAAATGGAGCTGGGGGGCCTAAATCTTTATCATAGATCGAGTTCATGCCCCTGATGTGCCTTTTATAGGGTTTGACCTTTAAACCCCTTTTGACCTCGATACAGGGTCAAAAATCAATATTTTTCAAGTTTTAACCTGTCTTTTCTGACGCGTTGAACAGCCTACAGCCCAAACTAAAAGACCTAAACAATCGAAATTTGGGATGTAGGGTCAGTAGAGGTCACTGATGTGCCTTTTGGGGGTTTCGACTTTTGAGCACCATTTGACCCCCGTACAGGGTCAAAAATCAGAAATTTTCACATTTTAACCTATTTTTTAGGTGTGTTGATCAGCCTATAACCCAAACCAAATGACCTTGGAAACTAAAATTTGGTATTTAGGATCGGTAAGGATCACTGAGGTGCCTTTTGGGGTTTGTTTTTGACTCTTGCGCCCCAAAATTGGGGGTGGCCTCTTTTTGAGGGGGCTCTAAAGGGGCCCCAATGTGACAAACTGATTTGTAATTTCTACCAACAACAATGATTCTGATTATCTCCGCTGTATCCAAATTTCAGCTTCCCAAGTCATCCTCACCCTATTTTAGGGCCCAAAAAGTGGATTTTGAGGTAATTTTTTCACGTTGATCACGCTACAGACCGCCCAAATGAGGCTGGGGGGCCTAAATTTTCATCATAGATCGAGTTCATGCTCCTGATGTGCCTTTTGTAGGGTTTGGCCTTCAAACCCCTTTTGACCTTGATACAGGGTCAAAAATCAATATTTTTCAAGTTTTGACCTGTCTTTTCTGACGCGTTGAACAGCCTACAGCCCAAACCAAAAGACTTGAAAGGTCGAAATTTGGGATGTAGGGTCAGTAGAGGTCACTGATGTGCCTTTTGAGGTTTTCGAGTTTTGAGCACCATTTGACCCCGTACAGGGTCAAAAATAAGAAATTTTCACGTTTTAACCCCTTTTTTGGTGTGTTGGCCACTGTCTGAAGAGCTGAAAGTGTGAAGGGGGTTGGTGGCGAAGCCCCTAATTCCCTCCTACCATGCCCAGCCCCCAATAGGGGCATGGGGGCGGAGCCTGCATTTGAAGAGTTGGAAGTGACGAGGTGGTTGGGGACGAAGCCCCCAACGCTGGGGTATGGGGGCGGAGCCCCCATCCGAAGAGCTGAAAGTGACGAGGTGGTTGGGCGGAGTCTCAACGGGGGTATGGGGGCGGAGCCCCCAACTGATGATTAAATCTTCAATGCAAACAGGAACTAAAACCGAAGACAAAAACCTGACATTTTTAAACTGAATTAAAAGTTAAAACTGATATTGAAACTGAAATACTACGGATGAAAACGTTTTTAAAGTAGTACACTAACTTGGAAAAAAAAATTCGGCTGTCGCGGAGCATCTTGACTGCTACGCGTTTTTTTTTTAGTACAAGTCCATATACAAATTTTAAAACAATGTCCGATTGAAAAAACTTTCAAATAAAAGTTGCGTATTGAGACCTTTGGAGCAGTTTTGGTTATTACGAGAATTTCAGTTGGACCTCTCCCTCCCCTCCAAATTGGCCTAAAACTTCAGATTTTTCACGATTGAAAAATTCGGATGTTCCATTATTGAAAATTCAAAATTTGAGAGGTGGAACGGGTCAAATCAAAAAACTTTTTCAACAAAACTTGTAGATTTCCACTTGAAAAACAATTTTAATTATTACAAAAATTTCATTCGGACCCTCCCTTCTTTTCCAAATTCCAACTTTGTTGGTCGCCGCCAGGTCGAGAGAAAATCCATCGACCTGGCCGATTTTTTTAAAAGACCTCTACCCCCTCCCCTGTTGGTAATGTCTTGGGCCCCATGACATAAAAGGGACCAGATATCAACCTAAAATCAACTCCCTTTTGAAAATATTGTCGAAACAGGCTTTAATTTTCCAAAAATTTGGGTATCGATATTTGGACATTTTTTGAGAATTACCCCCCCCCCCCCCCCACCCCCTTAATTATACCATAATGTCCTTTTTGGGGTGATAGCCGATTCGTATTCTCAAAAAAATGGATACACGAAATTAGCACTACTCGAGTAGGTACACTCGAAAAGAAACAAAGTACGCAGCAATTTTTTGTGAAATTAAAAAAAAACTGTATAATGAGCGGAACGATGGACGGATTCTTGCGTGAACATACGTGGGGAAACCCCGCTGCGCCGATCGAGCTGTAATTTTGTGTACAATGAGCTCGAGTTTGCGAGAACCTCTGGTAAAAATTTCAGGCCGCTACGTGCTTCCATTCGCCCGCTTCAGACGGCGGTCGCGAATTTTTGAATCTTTTCATTCGAAATTCACTGCAAAAAGGGCGTCGTCTTTTTTTTCTTCTTTCATACGGCTGCACGTAGATGAAGAATGAATTATTCCTCCGCACGATGGTTTCAATCTTTTTTTACTCCAACATACGGTATTCCCTATACGTAGGTACCTACAATTCAAAAATAGCGAAATCTCCCCAAAACTTGGAACGAATTTTGAAATAATTTGCCCGCATAGCGAGTGTGCGGGTATCTAATATCTATAGCCGAAATTACCTACGACTACGAAGGTTTTATCGTCATTTTTCGGATTTTAAACTGGTCTTTTTAGTAAAAAGCGCGAACGATATAATTACAGCGGGAGAAACACCTACCTATACCTACGTAGGTATGGCATGGCAGATGAGTGAGGTATGCGTCTGAAAAAAACCAAACTGGCTAGGTAGGTAGAACCAATTCCGGCTACTACTAGTAGCTTCTCCATACGATTTTGTAGGTAGGTAGTGGATGATGGCCATTGGGTAGGTGAACCATATAGTCGATAGTTTGGGTTTAGCTTATTTACCTACCTACCTACCTACCTACCTACGTATTGTAACCGCACTTTCCTCGACTACCTAGATTGCAACGTTACAGTTACATTACAGTACCTATCTTGTTTTCATAGGAAAATTTCACCCGGTCCAATTATACCAGTAGGTATAGGTATCTAAATAGGTGCAGCTTTACTTAGGTACTAGGTATTATACCTACGAGTATTTACACGTTACAATTAGGCGATTGCGCGTAGTAATTAATGTAGGTGTACTACCTAGTCGTTCATCATCTATTCGTATGTAATGTATGTGAAGTGAAATTTAGTATCGACTATTGGGACGACGGTGCGCTATGCTATGTTGTAGGATTTCCTTGGGATTTTATCGAAAGTTTCTCGCGGTAGTGTTCAAGAAAAATTACAATGGATTTTTGGTCTGTACGACGTCAACAAGGACGGCCATATAACGAAAAAAGAAATGGTAGACGTTGTGAATTCTATTTACGAAATGTTGGGACGACACACCGAACCTCAAGTAGACGAACATTCCGCCATCGAACACGTTAATAAAATATTTCACGTAAGTTGTAACTTGTCTAGATTCCTGTACCTACTACCTAGTACCTAGAGCTAGAGCTAGACCTACCTACTTGCTATTTGTCGACTGTCGTATCTTTCTGTATCCAAGTATAATATTCTATAACATACCTCATACCTACATATGTACGTAGGAAGAGGTGCTACCATCTATCTAGTCTTACATACAAACGTTCTACCTTGTACCTACCTACCGGTACCTACTACCTACGTGCGATAGCGTCAGTAGGCGATGCTATAGGTCCTTTTAGGCAGGTAGGTAACGTGAACTTGCGGTATCTGCGTAATTACCTAGGTATCACTTACGTACGTTAGTACGTTATTACACGAAAAACAAATTTTCGAATAGGTACGCAAGTTGTACGAGCGGTCGGTCTGATTTGATTTTTGTTTACCCTTTCAGCTGATCGATCGAAATAACGACGGCGTGGTAACTATCGAAGAATTAGTCGATTGGTGCCTGCGTGACGATCGAATTCTCAAATCTTTGGAAACATTGGATACGGTATTATGAGGTTGTAGCGAAAGCTCAACCTCGCTTCGTTCACGTTGTCTTGTACCTAAATCCACCTAAACGTAACCAACAGCTTAACACCTACATCAACAGCTGTTCTTCACAAAACTACCCATCTGGCACGAGTACCTAGACCTATGTACATTTATACCGATATTATGTTGAAAAATGTTACATTACTTCGTCTTTTATACCTAATCTTGAACGGTCTACTATCTCTAGGTTCCTCTAGATACGAACGCGTATAGTTACTTGGCGTGTTATTCTCGCCATTGTCGAATGCGAACGTAATTTTACGCAGTCGCGTTTGCGTTACGGTTACTCATACCAATAAGTATATTATACTCGTATATATATGTACGTAGGTATAATAATATAGACATTGTAATAGCCGTAGCGGCGTGAACTGTGAAAAAATTCAGCGCAAATGTTGGCCAGAACACTCTTTGAAATAGAGAAAAATACCAACTTGGTATTTTCGGGTACTTTGACTTACCTATAGGTACCTTTTTTCTTCTTTTTTAAAAAATTTATTTTCATTTTTTATTATCGCTATATTTTATTTATTTGGTTATTATTTACCTACATAAATTTAGGTACTTACCTATCCATTCGTCCATTCAGTCATTTTGATATCTAATCTATTTTGCCATAATAATAATAATTATCTATTCAACTTCCATCATTCCAGTTTAAATAGTTACCTACCTACATTACATATATTAATAGGTAATGCGTACGAGTATTGTGTATGTACTACGTTCCTTTCGTGTTGGAGAATCTAGTCAAACGTCATATACGACATGTTATATAGTTACTATTGTAGTTACTCAGTCACCTACTCACTTACACTATGTACCTTTATTCCTTTTATTTGTTTAATTATTTCATTTTTTCCAATCTTCGTCTCGTTAATCTTGGAGTTTTGAATACCTATTTTTTTCCAGTAGTTTTTAGTTTTTAGTTTATTTTTTATCGTTATTATCATTATTATTACCTATTATCATCATTTATTTTTTTTTAATTTTTTTTTTTTTTTTTTTTTTTTTTTTTTGATACTATTATTTTATGTGATATTTAGTACCTAATATTTACGCTGTAGACCGTTGCGAGGTGATCAGACCATTTATCGCGTTGATTACTGTTTTGTATTAGCGCTGATTTTGCAAGTGTGCGAAAAAATTAACCGGTTGATGGATGCATAATCCCAAAGTAGGTAGATAGTCGACAGAAACTTGAAAAGGAGCGGCTATCATATTATAATACCCTTCCTATGCCCTTGTATAATGCTCTACTAACCGAATTCCTATTTTCCGATACCTACCTAAACACTTTTTTCTTCTTATTGGTTACCGTTACCGTTACCATTATCGCAACCACTACCAGGACCAGTACCGCCAAAATATCGTAGCTACGTTATTTTACTAGGTAATACTAATAGACACAGTATAGGTATCTCTCTCTATCTATGTATGTATTTCCATAAGTAATTGTCTCGGAATACGACGTGAATCGCAAGTGCGAATCGACGAGGTTAATAAAAGTTGGAAGCGAAGCTCTTCAACCTGTATGTAGTGTATGTAGAGTATGTAATGTATCCATATAGCTATTCGCGTAGATACCAGCCCACCAGCATGTAGGTAGGCAAGTCTTACGAGTATAGGTTAGGGTATACAGGCTGACGCCCGCGCTTACGTGCGGTAATTTCATGGTCTTGGTACTGGATAGTGGCTAGCTGGCTAGAGGCTACTGCATACGTTTGAGCTTTCGCTGCTTATGTAAAAGTAAAACAGTACTCAAAATGCACGTAGCAGAGTGATGAAAGAGTGAGCGAATGAGTGCTGAACTGCTGAAAAGAGAAGTGTAAGAGTACGTAATAGTCCAGGGAAATTAGACATTTTAGGTGGAACTAATTGGGGAGGAAAATTTTTTTTCACGAAGTTACTCGGAATGATGCCCTTATCAACATATATAAAATCCGCCAAAATCGTCCGGGTGCTTCACCCCCAAAATCCACCTTTTTGCCCCTAAAAATGTTTTTTCGCGTTTATATTGGTTCCTAATCAAGCTACAGGAAAAAAGTTGGATTAAAAAATGTTTAGGAGTGGATTTATAACAAAAAAGGTCATTAGCAAATTTTTGATACGAGCGGTAGAAACCCAACAATGAATTTTCAAAGTTTGCAAGTGAAGGGCAATTAAGGGTACAGAGAGGGGGTTACTTAGTTTGCCCTAAGAAACCGATTTCGATTGCTTATATGCCAAAAGGTCAATCTTGATGAGAGAAAACTTGGACAAAAATTTCAGACACCCCAGGCAAGTATTTTGGGGGTGAGGGGCTAAAATTTTTTTCAAATTTCCAACTCTATATTTTTTGGTCAAATTAAGATAAAGAATTTTGTTTCGGTTTTCGGTTAAAATCTGCCGCGTCGCTATGTGCGAATGCGAAGTAAACTACATTAATAAAGATGAACTCACTTATCCGGTCTTTCGTACGCGCTTACTAGGTAGGTAGGTTAGGTACTAGGTACCGTATACCTTTTTTTTTTTTTTTTTATATATTTTCTCAAAGCGCTGAGTGATCCCCCTGTTCTTTTTACCAAGAAGGTTTTCAAAGTCCAGGGGGAGAGCACCCAGCACTGAGACACCCCTGCAGCACCAAAGTGAACTTTGTTGCCACAGGGGTGTATATTTACATTCTTAATTATATTTATTTATTATCAACTTTAGTTTTATTTTAATTATTAATTTTCAATTATTATTATTTCGTTTATATATATATATATTTTTTTTTTAGGGTGCTTCCCAGCGGCTCACTACTAGCACGCAGCGCGAATTACCGTTCGGATTCTTGCAGGTACCGTATACCTACTTCGTAGTAATTCGTAACTCGTAAGTACAGTGCATAGTGTACGTATGTAATGTATGTATATGTCTAGATTTACTCCAAGTAGGTGGTGGAGACCTATTTTATATGCGCCTGTAGTTTTCAACATGCATAAGTAAGTACCTTACCTAATATACATAGACATAGTGACATGCGTACCGGGTGTTCTCCTAATCTTGGCATCCCCCTCTCACCCACAAATAGCGTTAAGCTTGTATTGTCGCGAAGAAAGTACTTAGTTACTAACGTTTCTCGCTGTTTACTATACGTAATGTATGTAGGTATGTGCAATGTTAACAACATATAAAATTCAGCGTCGAGGGGCGCCAAAATTGAACGAATGCCCGTCCGATACAGCCACAGTTACAGGATAATACATACACTATTATAGGTACTGTTCTCGCCATGTATTAGGTATTATCTCGTAGATCTACGTATTTGCCATTACTTTTTCAAAACGTTGATGTGAAAATAGTACCTGTATGCGTGTATTTACCTACCTTGGTATTTTTATACTTATACCTAGGTAAACTTCTACCTGATGTTATTGTTACCAATTTAACCTAGAGTTGTCTTTTTTTCACGGGTATTTATTTATTCGTACGTTCGCTCATCTTCTACTTTATGTAGGTATCTATATATAAAGTTTAACTGTTATGCCTAACTTAAATAGGTAGGTAGATATTTGTATTGTTGTATTGTATTGTAATTCTATTTGTATTTTTCTCCATTTTTACCCTTTCCGTCGACTATAATTATGTGTATACCTAGTACTGCTTATTCGTAGAGTAAATTACGCTTACTCGGTTGCTCGTTGGTGGATAGGTAGATGGTAGATAGATACATAGATAGGTAGGTAGGTATAGCTAGTATATGTATACGTGTATGTATATAGCCTATGTATGTACACTACCTATGTACCACCTCAACTACTACTACTACTACTAGGTACTAACGTAAGTATAGGCAGTTATAGATATAAACATGGAGAGGGATCGTATACGTTGGTACGTTGACAAACGGGCAGGCAGACAGGCGTATACATTACTTAAGGTACCTACGATCGTACCTACATACATGTTTAACGTCGATGCAAATTTTTCTCGTTGATCTTTCCTCACCAAAATAAAGTATGGCGAATCTCGCTTTTTCATGTGATCGCTTTGGGACCAAATTAAATCAATCTACGAGAAATCGCGTAATCGTTTTACAATTTTCGTTTACCTACTTACAAACATTGAAATGATAAACTGAGTGTGGAAAGGGTTGAAAATGACAACATTTGATCGATACGTTTGTTGTGCTGCAGGTTCTTAATCGACCTTTGGATGTTTCTCTATACCAAAAAACAACAAAAAAAACAATAACCATAACAAACAGGTACCTAGACCTACCTGAAATCTAAACCTACTCGCGTACCTATTTACTTGCTATGTATGTACCTAGACCTACTTACGTAGTACATAGTACATACCTACAAATTTTGCATTTACATACGATTCCCTACCTACCTAGCGAGTGAGTAAATACGGCTATTACCAACGTACTTACTTGATACGTTTTGGACTCGTACGCGGGCGTATCTTCAAACACTTACCTAATACCTTCCTAGTACCTACCTACCTAGTACCTACCTACGTACGTCATTAAAGTATTTTATTTGTATCGATATGTAGATTGTTGGTAGTAAGGTAGTATTTCGGATACCCACTTGTTCGTAATAGGTGTGACAAATTCCTGGCTTGGCAAGAAAAAAAAATAATGAAACTTACTCGATATTAATTCATTTCTTCCTACCCAATACTTGGGTACTTACCCTTACCTACTTACTTATCCATTTCTATACAATACATATCTATTTGTTCTCGTTTTTTCTTGCAATTGATGCAAAGTTGGCTGTTATTAGATTTAAATGTAGCAAAAATGTAAGTAAAGGTACCGTTCGTTATTACATATATAATTTTAGTGTTTCATGTTATGTATTACTATTTATTAAAGTATGCTACCTTGTTTTTTCTTTTTTCAACCAATAGCTCGTTTTTTATTTCAAATAAATTGATACTCGTAGGTATATCCGCGATGTATTTGATAGGTAATTTAATCGCACGAATTGCCAGGACAAAGATGAAAACCAGGTTTCTCTCCAATATAACTATCTACGATTTGTTCGAATAGTTGGACAATTATTTTTCATTTTTGCTCGTGCTATCTACGTAGATATTTGTTTTTGTTGTCAAGTGTCTTTTGTTTTATGAGGTAAGTATCTGTTAAAAATATTTGTACATCCCTATATTATTATGTAGGGTCACTTATGGAAAATTTTTCAACATTTTTTCCCATTGTTTCTTTTCGATAAAAAAAAAAAAAAAAAAATGCGCGTTTCAAAGTTTTCCAACGGCATTTTCGTCTTTTTTCGAAGACTCTTTTGTCTCTTCAGAAG
Source organism: Balanococcus diminutus (assembly GCA_959613365.1). Lineage (NCBI taxonomy): Eukaryota > Metazoa > Arthropoda > Insecta > Hemiptera > Pseudococcidae > Balanococcus > Balanococcus diminutus. Next base: position 68,367,341 of record OY390714.1, read on the forward strand.
ACGTGCAAATTTTTTTCTTTTTTCCGATTTTCTTTCGAAATTTAAAATTTAAAATTAACTCAATTTAAGAATAAAAATTGAAGAAAACAGTGATGATGACGTTTTGATCTTTTGAACCTTTTTTTTTCTTCACTGTTATCATTTGGTTTGAAGCCATCTGATCCGTACGCCAAACCCTCCGTACGTCAAAGCTTCCGCAAAAATACAAAAACCTATTTTGTAGTATGCAAAATAATCCGTATGACAAATGTTACGTACGACAAACCCTCCGCAAAAACGTATTATTAAATAAGTGCGTCATTTCATCATTACAAAATCATCCGTATGACAAACTCTCCGTATTGTGAAAGTACGGAGAGTTTGTCGTGCGGATGATTTTGGCAAAAATGACTCGATGAGTTTTGAAAAAAAAAGTGCGACATTCGATCCACAATAGCATTAGTAGAGGCCTTGTTACCTCCATTCAAGTGAAAGGTCGGCTAGTTGTTTTTTAAGTTATCCAAACCCCAACCTAACTTGACTTCACCTCAACTGTTTTTAAACCCAACCTTAACCTAACCTCTCTTCAAATGAAAGTCAGCTAAAATGAATTTCTAGGGCAAAAGGTACCAATTTTTTTTTTTTTTTAAATTCAAATAGCAGAAAGATGACGTAGGGAAGGTTTGTTGTACGGAAGGTTTGTCGTACGGGTACTTTGGTTAACAGCTTTCAAGAGTCTTCAGTTTATGCTGAGGATTTGTCGTACGGAACAGTCGCCGTAGGGATACTATGGTAAAGAGGATTTGACGGACCTACAAAAAAACTTTGTTTTTACGGAGGGTCTGTCGGACGGAGGGTTTGGCGTACGGAACTACGGATCCATTGTCGTCACTTCTTATCATTTTTTCATTTGACGAATAATTTAATTTTCGAAAAATTCGTGAAAAATTGAAGAAAAAAAATTTGACACACCTAATTTTATTTTAGTCGAGTCAAGTGCACCAGTGTCAGGCGTCAGCCATTAGACTCACTCATACTTTAATCAAATTTCACAAAGGTTAAAACAAAAATTCCCAATTATTCGGTCCCAAAAAAAAAAAAAAAAAAAAAAAAAAACGCTGCAGTAGTGGCTGTCGTGGCTGAGCTGAAAAGCAAAACACAATATTTTAATGCATGAATGAGTTACGTGAGTTACAGACTATCCAGTACGGTATAAATTGTTCATAAATCGATGGTACAGCTGTGTTGACTGTTGTCGTTCTTGTTTATCGTAGTAAGTAGTAGTTGTAGTATTGTTGTTATTTTCAAGTCGAGTGAAGATTGTGATATAAAAAAATTGTCGTATTGCATAAGCGTAATGGGAGAAGGTATTTTTTATAAATTTTAATTATTACCGAGCTCCTTCTCGCATCGGAATTGTTGAATAATCAGCAGATGTATCGAATTGTATCGTAGTGTCGTGAATTTCGACTATGTTGATGTTGTAATCGAGTCAAGCAGCGGCGTTCAATATCGGACTGTAGAATGATGATTACGTTTGCTTTATTCTCCTTCAAACACAGACGCAGTATTCGTAAGTAGAGATAATATTCTACGATATGTTTTTGAATAAGTAAGTGTGTTGCTGTTGTCGTTCTCGTTTGCAATGAAATGGTAATAATTTTCGGACGTAAACATTGCACTTTGCCAAAGAAGGGACAATGTTGGCACTTGAAAATACTTGTACGCGATGCTTAGGTATTTGTTAGTTCACCTTCGGTCGTAGAAAAGACAAATTATTTTTGTCGCTTTCCGAAATCGCAACGAAAAACAACGAGTAGCTCCTACTCCTTGGTACGCTACGCTACAAATGAAAGCGCTTGGCTCAGCGTGTTTGTACTCGCAGTAATCGTATGGCTGCGTAGACGTAAACGAATTTCTCTAATCAAGGGTGATTTTTATCTATTTGGTAAAGTAAAATACCTACGAGTATTAAGTAATCGAGTTGAAAATTTGAAAATCGCAAACCGAAAGTGTTGCTTTTTTTTTTGTTTGTCTTGTCGCGATGAGCCTGTGCCTGTATGTTACGTAGACGTACCGTACGAGTATTTATGTACTGTTTGGTATGTATTTCGTGTGCTAGGTAATTAGTATTCGTATTTTGTTTACAAAAAAATTCAAGTACCTAATCCGAATCGTATTAGTCGACGCATTATATGTATAAATGTACCTAGTACCTACATACGTACATACTATCTACATAGGTGTACTGTATATTTGTCTGCAGAATTCCGAGGTATAGGCATACTTACGTTAGTGTAGTCAATAGTGATGTAGTGTTATAGGTTCACATTTTCAGTGGTGTCGCATTGTTTCGTAATTTGTACGTCTCGAAGTCGAACTCTTGCTTTCACCTGCGCTTGCGTTGCGAGCTGCAGCCTGTAGCCACTGAACCTACTTACCTACGGTGTACCTCTACCTACCACCTACGTACCCCGTACTGTACACTTTACAATGTTACATATGTACACTTATTCTTGCATAATTTCCCTAATTAAATGTATCTACCCTAACCCTATAGCTACCTGCTACCTGCATCTAAACATCTCTAATACCTGTGTATTATCGTTATATGTTTTGTGTTTACCTTACTTAATACATACGAGTAGGTAATGATGTACCTGTGTACCTACTACGTACTCGCGTACCGCGTACGTTACGTACCTAGGTTCGCACGACGTGTCAAAAGAGCGTACACGCGTGTATGTACGCGTTGGTGTTGTACTACATACGTGCGTACTGCGTGTACTGTATATTAACATTAGAAACTGTTGTTGTTTTATTGTATAGGTACGTTTTTAATAAAGAACGTTTTAACGTTACAGAATTTTAATGGATTCGTTTCTCATGTTATTCGACAACGGTTATCAGAAAATCGATTATGAAGATCTATCATCCGAATTATGGAATCAGACCAACAACAATCGCAGCAATAGCGGCGGCGGCGGCGGCGGCGGCAGCAGCAGCAACGACAACAATGTCGACTGCGACCAAGTTAGACTTCCCCCGGAACCATCGTTGGGTAACGTCGAATATAAATTGAAGCTAATCAATCCTACAGATGTGAGGTTCGAGCGTCTAGTGTCGCAGGTGAGCATTTTTATAAGCAACGCAGCAACAAGGTCAAGGGCTGCTATTTGTTCATTTTGTTGTTTGCGCTTGCTCTTACTTACTTACTTACTTACTTACTTACTTACTTACTTACTTACTTACTTGAGTTACTTACTTCGCGTTAACAACACGAAAGTCGCCTCACGCACCACCTATACTCGCTACTCGTATCACTAAACCATCCCCTAGCTCGGCGAGTTATCGTTTCTCTTTGTTATTGTGAAAAAATGAAAGACAAATTAAAATTCCATGTTATTCTTTGCGCCTCTTTTTCATTTCAATTTTTTATTTTCTTCCCTCGCATTCGTCGCAGTTTATATTACCTACGTACGCGCGTATTATGTATGTACCTACGCGCCGTAATGCGTCTTACACGTTTGTTTTTGATTTTTTTTTCTTTTTAATTTTTTCGTAGATGAAATGGCGTTTACGAGAGGGTCGCGGCGAAGCTATTTACGAGATCGGGGTACGCGATAACGGCGTTTTGGCGGGATTATCGTGCAGCGAAATCGATTCCAGCCTGCAAACGTTGCAACAAATGGCGTTGCAGTTGGACGCGACGATGACCATTCTGCGAGAACGTCATGTCGAACAAGATAAGAAAGTTATCGAAGTTCTAATCCGTAAGGTACGTATTCATTACTTACGCCAGGCAGTTGCAGTTACACCTATCGTACAGCGAGCGTATGCTGCAGCTAGTCTCGCAGATGCTGCATCAGCGTATCGGGAATTCGGGATCGACTCGATTTAACGTTGGCCCCCGTATCCACTTTTTCCGCAGATACCGGACGATCAACAAAACATCGAAGTTAGAGTAGCAGTATTAGGTGGCGCGGATGCCGGCAAGTCCACCCTTTTGGGCGTAATTACGCACGGGGATCTGGATAATGGCAAGGGTAACGCGCGCTTGAATATGTTCAGACATCTTCACGAAGTGCAGTCTGGACGTACGTCGTCCATTTCTCACGAAATTTTGGGATTCAACTCGAAGGTAGAGTACCGACGATTTTCATCATTTCGTACCTACGTATTTACTCGTACTCGTACTCGTACGCGCAAGTGTATATTGTACTCTTAGTATAGGTACAGCTACCTACACGATTACATAGTACTTGTACGTACGAGGAAATACTCTGCGATGTTATCATTACTAGGCAGTAGGCACTGTGAACGCTTCGTTGTTTTACGCGTGCTTTTGTTTTCAGGGCGACGTGGTTAACTACAAAGAAGCTTTATCGGCGGTCGAGATATGCGCCAATTCTTCTAAATTGGTAACGTTCATGGACTTGGCCGGACATCGCAAGTATTTACGAACGACGATAGCCGGCCTCAGCGGGTACTCGCCTCATCACGCTATGCTCGTCGTGAGTAGCGTTTTGGGTATAGTCGGTATGACCCGCGAACATTTGGCGCTTACTATAGCCTTGGAAGTTCCTTGTTTCATTGTGGTTACCAAAATCGACGTGGCGCCGCCTGCCGCCATATTGAAAGAATTGCAAAACACCATCACCGCGGCCGGATCTCGTAAACTCGCATTCGTTGTTCAAAATGCGGACGACTTGATTACCGCTTGTTCCAACCAAAGCAGCGAACAGTTGGTTCCTATATTTTGCGTTTCGAACGTGACCGGCCAAGGCTTAGAACTCTTGACGCAGTTTCTTTACCTTCTTTCTCCCAGCGTCAGTATGAAGGAACGCGAATTATTAGAACAAGTGAGTCGATAGTATGGTGTATACGTATGTATGTAGTCGCATCGCAGTGTACGGCGTTTCTAGGTCAAGTGCACGTATGTGCCTCCTATCATCATCCCCTTTATTTTAACCCTCGCGGTGTTTGTTGCTATCATTTTTTTTACAGGAATTGTGCGAATTTCAAATCGATGAAACGTTTCGAGTGCCTGAATTAGGAACGGTCGTCGGTGGGCTGTTACTGAAAGGAGTGATTCGCGTTGGAATGGAGTTAATGATGGGTAAATATTTTCGAAAATTGTAGTAATGATTACGTAAATCGTTTCTACAGAGGAATTACTTACTTTTTTCTGCCCGTTTTTTCCTTTGTTCAATTTTTTTTTTCAACTTTTTTTTCTTTCAATTTTTCGTATTTTTCTCATTTTAGGACCGTTGGACGACGGAAGATACAAAAACGTCAAGGTAACTTCCATTCATCGAAACAAAGTTCCTTGCTTCTCCGTAAAAGCCTCCCAGAGCGCTTCGCTACAGTTGAATGAGACGATTCATTGTCTACGAAAAGGAATGGTTTTACTCAGCTGCGAAAAAGATTTAATCGCAACGTGGTTCTTCCAGGTACCTACCTATTACTTACCTCTCTAATAAGCTTACCCGTTTGAATTGCGTACTTGAACCAATTTGCATTCGCGTATCAACGGCGATCGTTCGTCGCATCAAGTATTATTCGCTCCTGAACGCGTTGTGTTTTGCGTTTTGTGTTTAGGCCACTGTAAACGTACTGTACCATGCCACGGCAATATATCCAGGTTTTCAGACAACGATACACATCGGTAATATAAGGCAAACGGCTGTAATGGCCGGCATCATGACTACCGGCGGAATTCATACAAACGATAAAGCTTCGGTTTTGTTTCGCTTCGTTAGACGACCCGAATACGTGAGTGTTGGAATGCGTTTATTGTTCCGCGAAGGTAAAGCCAAAGGAATCGGAAAAGTTACGCAAATATTTCCAATCCAGAATTCGTCGCGTTGAAAAAAAAAAACATGCGAAGCGTAGTAACGTCGCTTCGTATACATTTTCACTATTACACGATAATTTCAAGGTTTTGTATTACCGTCGTTGATGCTTTAATTTCTCTTTTGTTTTCTTTATTTTCATTGTCAGATTATAAGTCGTTTGTTTTTCTCCTTAAATTATTATTCGTCGTTTTTAACTATAAACGCATTTTCTTGTTATTTTATAATTACCTATCAACCATGTTATTGTGAAAATGTGCGATTCATTTTTAAATGCACCAAGTAAAGAATAGTTTTTATTTGTATCGTTCCTGCATTTTTATATTCTATGTCTAAGAATGACCGGGGAGGGGAGGGGGGAGGAGTGGAGATGTATTTTGAAAGTGTTTTCCAAAATAATCAAGTAGGTACACGATTGAAGCGTTTCGAGTTTGAAATTTCACAAATTGGACCAATTTCACAATATTTATGCATATGCATGGCAGCATGGCACAACACATACATAAAATATACGTGAATAAGATGAATTATACATAGGCCTACAGGGTACCTGTTTGATCAACCCTCATAGCTTTTCTTGTCGAAAATAAGGTAGTTGGTAACATTTCGCATTGTTTACTATGTAAAATGTTACCAACTACCTTATTTTACGACAAGAAAAGCTATGGGGGGGTACTAAGAGCAAACAGATACCCTGTACGATGGAATCATTTGAAAAAGAAATCAAAGGTACAGTGAAGCGTGTTGGTCATCGTTAACCAACCCTGCGTAAACGGAACTGAAATTTTTTTTTTTTTTTACTCGTGTCTCTAGGTCGTAAATTCCAATCTATATAAATCAAAATGGTCGCTAAATAGTTTGAA